>OV884056.1:180486793-181144838 GCA_930367215.1 Pollenia angustigena
ATGTACTTCATTTTAATAATAAATAGTTTTTTTTAACACTTCCCTTTTATTTTAACCTTAACATCATTTTATAAAAAATATTTTCTAATTATGTATGTGTTATAGCATTTTGAACTTGTATAAAACTTACACAAAGAAAAAACGCTCATATTTATTAGCCTGCCCTAAATTTAGATGGAGTGTTAATTTTGTTTTGCTGATTTTAACAGCCCAACCTTGTTTGCAATAATTCCAAAGGTAAGAAGAACTGTGTATAAAATAAATACTCTATTTTTGCTGCTTTAAATATTGAGCAGTATTTGCATTTCAATATTTTTCAACGTTTGGTCTTTCATACTGTCTGTAAAAAAAATACTATTAATAGTTGGTCATGTTTTTCAACATTAATAAATGAGTCATATCGATTTGTCTTTGGATACATTTAATTTTGTGGTTAAAGCAGTTTTTATTTTCTTTTCATATTTAAGAATTATTTTGCGAATGAGTTCATGGTTTTTTAATTGGCTACATGATGAATTCAACTGCTTTGCTTAAGTTTCATAAGTTTTTGTATTCCTTTTTATATGCAAAGACCAGAAGTTTTTTAAGTGTTAAAAATAAATTACTGACATAAATGCTATTTTTACAAGATTTTAAATTAATATCAAATGTAATAAGAAAATTTACATATTAATGGAAAAAAGGTTGGATGAAAAATGGGATTTATTGAATTCGTGTAAAATTATTTATAATAATAACTTTGGAAATTGTTTGAGATTTAAAAGAAATAACCTAAAATTAAATCAAAAGTTTAGTTACACTTCAGTTATGCTTTACGTGAAGTTATGTTATAGTCAAATTTAAGTTTTGTCTTTCTTTTAGTTTCAATTTCGTTCTAATGCTGTTCTAGTTTTTTCTCTTCTTAATCGGTTTTAGTTCTGTTTTCGTGCTGTTTTGGATCTTTTCTGCTCTAAGTCTGTTTTAGTTTCGTTCTCATTCTGTCCTTCTTTTGTTCTAGTTTCTTCTAGTTTTGTTTAAGTTCTATTATATTTTTGTTTTAGTTCTTTTCTAGTTCTGTTCTAGGTTTGTTCTAGTTCTGTTCTAGGTTTGTTCTAGTTCTGTTCTAGGTTTGTTCTAGTTCTGTTCCAGTTCTATTCTGTTATGTTCTAATTCTGTTCTTGTTATGTTCTAGTTCTATTCTAGTTCTGTTCTAGTACTGTTATAGTTGTGTTTTAGTTTTATTCTAGTTCTGTTGTAGTTCTAAGCTCTAGTTCTGTTATGGTTGTGTTCTAGTACTGTTATAGTTCTGTTTAGTTCTAGTTCTGTTCTAGTTATGTTTCCAGTCTGTTCTAGTTCTATGACAGTTTCACCCTAGTTCAGTTCATGTTCCGCCATAGTTCTGACACAGTTCTGTTGTAATTCTGTTTAAGTTCTTTTCTAGTACTGCTCAAGTTCTCTTCTAGCAATGTCCTAGTTCCTTTCGTGTTCTCTTAAAGTTCTAGATCTCTTCAAGTTTTGTTATACGAGTATTTCCGGCATGCATTTGTACTAGATAATTTCAAGATCTGTTCTAATTATGTTCTAATTATAATTCGTTCTAGCTATGTTCTCATTATTTTCTTGTGCTGTTCTAAATCTGTTCGAGGTTCTGTTTAGATTTGGACAGTTCTGTTCTAGTTATCTTTAAAAACTGTTAAAGTTCGATTATAGATCTCGTCAAGTACTGTTGTAAGAACTCCGGCCTTGTTCTTTTCTAGCTCTTTTCAAGCTCTGTTTTAATTTTATTCTAGTTTAGCTTACCTTATCTCCTAGTTATTTTGTGTTTCTTTTCTGCTTCAGTTCTAGTTCAATTATAAGTGCTGCTATTTTAGTTGTGTTCAAGTTTTGGTTTAGTTCTTTCTATGTTCCTTTCGATTGCTGTACTAGCTTCGCTTCTAAAGCTTATCAACTGCTGTTATAGATTTGTTCTTTCTAACGTGAGTGGCCTTTATATTATATCATAAGTATATTCTCTTACTTCCCATGGACATTTTGTATTTCTCTTATTTTGTTATACGCTTTTGCGTCTTCTTTTAATTCTGCCTTTAAATTCTTAGAATTATTTTCTATATATAGAGATAATTTAATGATCCTACGGTGAAAGATCAATATACCTTGTGGTTGAAGTAAATAAAATAAAAAACGAAAGCATGCAAATTTTTTTTCCATATAAAATTTTCCACTTCAAATGATCAAACAACCCAACATGGCCATAAAGTCAGACACAACTATCGGATTTCAAACAACAACAATCCCCACACATTTTTAAAGGATTGCAAAGGCAGTGATTTAAAAAAAAAAAATAGCGCCTAAAGGAAATAAATAGAAATGGAAAATATGTTAAAAACTATTTTTAAAAAAACTTTTCACATTTTATCCTTAAACAAATGCAGACTGTATGCTTTTATTTATATTTTTTCAAACTTGTAAAAAATATGAGTGGTTTGTTGGCATTAGATTTCAATAATTTTTTTTAACATTTTCATTAAAATAGAAAAATTTATTTTTACTTTGTGGCATCTACTTAAACAGACATGTCTTTAAACTTAGTTCTTGTCTCAAAGTATATTCATCACTTGTTGGGCGAGTCATTCAGTCAGTTAGTCTGTCGAATATTTCATTATTTCGTTTTGTGTTTGTCTGTTAAGAGAAAAGTGTATGATTACACGCGTTTACTTGAACCTCATTATGGAAATTTATTACGTGTGGCGGCGACTGGCGATGAGCGACGCCACGGTTTGTTTTAGGTTAAAAAGTCACAAGGGCAATAATTTTTTGAAGAATTGCCAGAAAGCTAAAAAGAAAATGTTACTTGGCAACTAATTTGATATTAAAATGCGAGGGTTGATCGATAAGGCAATGATTCCTAAGTAGTGGATCGGAAAGGGTTTCATTTGTTTAATTTTAAGTCTTTTAAGGAATCTAGTTTAGTTCTAGTTTAGTTAAAACTTAGTTCTATTTCAGTTAAGTTCAGATCTGGTTCAGTTCTAGTTCAGTTCTAGTTCAGTTCTAGTTCAGTTCTAGTTCAGTTCTAGTTCAGTTCTAGTTCAGTTCTAGTTCAGTTCTAGTTCAGTTCTAGTTCAGTTCTAGTTCAGTTCTAGTTCAGTTCTAGCTCAGTTCTAGTTCAGTTCAACAAAGTCGTGACCAAATGAATCTGGCAGCTAATCTTTATGTAAATTTGTCCGCTGAATCCGAATATGAAGTCAGAATTGTCAAAAGAAGAACAGTTTTTGAGATATTCCAAAATAACCGTTATTTGTGTTTTTAAAAAAGATGATGTGACTGAAATGCAAATATCTTCAAAAATTGTAAACGGATTATGTAATTCTTTCTTTTTAGTAAAAGGTTATAAAATTTCTAAAATAACCATGGATTGGATTTATTATGAAACAGCCCTCGTTTAGCTGTAATAGATTCTAAAATTCTAAACAAAGTATATTTCGAAATTTAGTTTTTTTTTTTAAATTGTGTACCAGCATATTCAAATCACATTTCATCGCCAAACCAAAAATAAGAAAACAGAAATATTCAACACTTGTTGTCTACTTAAACTTAAGCAGCAGATTCTTGTGTTCTTTTAACATTTTCCATTATTTAATTTTATTTCTCTAAAAATCATTTCCATTTTCTAGATTTTCCACTTCATTTACCAGCGTTTGCTTGGATTTTTTTTGTTTTCGTTTCTTTTTTTCGCTCCTTTTCGTCTTAAGGTTTTGATCTACAACTACCAGCCATCAATCACGTTTTACATTTGCATAAATCGTCTCTTTTAGATGTTGAGATGATGATGATGATGATCATTTACCGGATCGGATTTTCTTGGTAGTTAAATGGCTGGTTGCTGTGTTGCTTAGATTGCCGGTAAGTAGTTGGTGAATTCTTTCTGCTGTGTGAGTTGTGACTACTAAAGGAGTTCGTTTGAATGCAACTGCACACCATGAGATTTAAAACCAAAAAACTTCATGTTGAGATATTCTAAACTGGTTGATTGCCGGTTTCTTGTAGGCCCACAAAAATATTTAGCAGCTGATGTAAAATGAAAATAAATGTACTCTCGTAATATGTTTTACGTATTAGTTATAGACAATTTAAACTGGAAATTAAGAAATTCTTGTTTAGATTTATTATATTTGTTATTGTTAATAGCAAAAAGTTCTGTGCAGGGAATATTTTTGTGACTTTAATAATTTTTTTTTCTTTGGTGTGTTTTTAAACAATTTGAAATTTTTAATGGGTTTTCTTTTATCAATCAAAAATTTGGTATTTGGGGTTAAAGGTCATCTTGAGAAATGTTAGTTTATATAAAAGATATTTTAACTATTGTTATAACTAGTGTTATAAAGAGAAGAAGCCTCCATTGAGATCAGTAACAATTTTGGGAATTACATCCTTGAATTACTTTGCCGGTTTTAGAAAAATATCGAGTTTTCCATCAAATGCTTCTCCTAAACAGAAATTTGAAAACCTGATGTCATAGTGTTCGTCCCGAAACTATTATGATACGGTTGCCTTACACATTACAGTGTTTAAAATTATCAAATTGTGAGTTTATATCTCATATGTTTGAATTTTCAACCCTGACTTTTCTTTATCCCACAATTTTAAACGCAACTTTTTTTTAATAACCATTTGTAACATGACAAGTTTTGAAATTTAATATTTTTGTCGACCGTTTTCAAACAAATACTTTAAACAATCCCTCTTTTATGCAAAATTTATTGGAATTGTTTGACGTTTTGCATAATAATAACTACAAAATACGAGTTGAAGCAAAAACTATATTATTTTGCAATTGACACGTTTTTGTACCATTTTGGTTGTTGAATGCAAAAAAAAACATACATAAAAAAGATGTGATCGCAGTCTTTGTATGCGATCAATTTCAATAATAAAACCATCACAATTAAAACCATGTCTGAGCATAAAAACTCATTGGCAAATATGTTTGCCCAGCAGTTCGGGAGAGATTTCGTCATAGATTGATACCAAACATCTTTATAGAAAATTCGGTATACAAACTAGTTATCAGCCATATTCTGGAAATATAAATCGAGTAATATTGAAAACGATTTTTAAATTTTTTTATGATTTTATGAGAATTCTGATAGATATAAGTGGTACTCAATGTATGACGTATATAAAACGAAATATTTTTATGAACCTTTAAAACAGGATCGATTTGAAAATTTCTTCGATTTCTTTTTCACTCGAACTCGATTTCCAACATGGCTGCATTTCTGGCATTTAACTTCCACGACTGCGCCTTATGAACGTCATTCTCTCAGTCCCATTTGGTCTTATCTTATTATTTGGTCCAGACCGGGTTGGTCTTATTTCAACAATGTTGGCTTCAAAGTGAATAATCACAGTGGGTTTATCAGCATAGACCAGAGATTTGAAACACATCCACAAAAAGAAGTCAAAAGATGTCAAATCAAAGGAACGAGGTGGCTAATTCAGACTTCTATTTTTTGAGATAATTCGGTCACCAACCGTTTGGCTCAACGCAGTTATCGTTTCACGCGCTGTATAGAATATTGCGCCGTCTTGTTGAAATCACTTATCATCCAAATAACTTACAATGACATGAAGAATAAAACAAAACTAAGGAATCACATGCCTATGCGTTCTCCATTCATGGTAACATTGCCATCGCTTTCGGATTTAAAGACAAATAGGCAAATGGCGCCTTCGGCATATAAACTGAGCTGAACTGCGATTTCGTCGGGATGCAATTGAGCCTCAAGGGTCTTATGAGGATTGTGCTCTCTCCAAAAATTATAATTCCTCTTGTTGAACTACCCGTTTAGCCAGAAATTATCATCATTGCTGAAGATGATTTGACGATAAAAATCGGGTTTAACTTGGAGTTGATTCTCAGCACATAAACCGAACACACGAGGCAATAAATGATCCTCTGGCTTTAATTATTGCACCAGATCCAAGTGGAGAATCGAGTTGTTGAGAAAGACGTCGGATCAATAAATTCGAGTGCTCTGTCACACACACGTCTACAGAGGCGATGGCTTCTTAGTACGGTGGTACAGGTACAGAAAAATTGATTCAAGTACGGATTTTCAATTGCGAGAAACTTAACTTAACCATATTCAATACTGAATTCGTACTTGAAATAATCCGCATATGAGATTGATTTAAGTAAAACCTAGATTGATGCATTGTCAAAATGCGCATGTTTTAAGAATTAACAATTTGACTCAATCCCGAATTCGTACTTGTAATAAACCAAAAGTGAAATTAAAAGAGAATTATATTATGATTGATTAACTTACCCGTTTTACATTTTAAAGAACTCTAATCATAAAACACCAAAATCATTCCCGATATGGTTTTTACTTTAAAAACTTAATGTACATTTATAACGGAAAATATAAACTAAATGAGAAGCCAGAGTTCTCAATTATACTTTCTAAGCATGAACACAAATGATGAAACAGAATTGAGTCTTCAACTTCAGGCAAACATTTTTAAGCCCATAATTAAAACGTCGACAGTAACTTCAAATTCTCTCTTATTTCTCTCTTTTTCATTTGTCTTATTTTTCTTTATTAACAAAATGTATAAAATTGATTGTAAGTATGGTAGCATTGCTAATGGAATAAGTGTCTATATGTGAGAGCATTAAAAAAAACGTCCCCAAAATAAAATTGATTTTATTTTACGACCGCATTCTCTGGCAAAATTTTATGTCAAACTGTATGGAAAACATTGTTCAGCCCCAGTTCTGTTTCATCATTAATGTGTTTTCGTCATATTCTGTTGTTTTTGTTCTTTCTACACACAACAATCAAATCGTTTTTAAGCTACTTGTGTGGCGTTGTTGTAGTCTCTACTAAAGCCCTGCACGAATGCATTTGAATGCCGTTTCAAATCATTCGTTTGTTTTTCAACTCGTGATTGTCGATTGCATTTTGCTAACGAATCAAACTCTGTATTGTGAAAAACACATAAAGCACGAAAATAATATAAACACACAAATGCAAATGAATTTAAATTTGTGTGTTATAAACGACCAAATACGAAGTGTAAAGAGCACGAAATATACTCCACACAACAACGAAAAAAACGAATAACACAAACTACATCAAATCATACGAATCGCACGAATCAAACGAATCAAACGATTCAAACGAATCAGACCAAATCACACCAAACAACAGTAACAAAATAGGTGATTTGAATTATTGAATTTTTTTATTATTAGGTATGACTAGTAAACTTGTATTGCGCAAAAAACAAATGAAGATGCAAAATATTTTTATACAATGCTTAAGTTTTTATTTTAAATTATTTTATTCAATATATTTTGAAATATTTTATTAAAAGTAAAAAAGAAATGAAAAGCTAAATTCAATTAATTGCAAAATTAAGATAAAAGTAATATAATGAGCAAAATGGTTTAAAATATATATTAATTTGTACAGTTTAAAAGTTCATTTTGTATTTCAGTTGCTTCTATATTTGAATGAAGAAACTTTATGTCATTTATAGAATCACCGTTTGAAGCAATGCTGCATCTTTTTTCAGAAATATTAAGATTTTTTTTGTTTTGTTTCTGTAATTTTTTTTTAAATAACATAAAATGGAGATCATATATGTATTCAGTTAAAAACTTAAATTAAGTACACGAATCTATAAAATCGTACACTTCAGCCTCACCGATTTCATTACTGGAGTTTTGACCTACGCACTATTAGAATTACATACATACTATTAGAATTAAATAGTGACTGAATATAAAATTCACTTAATATGTTTTTTCATATTAGTAATGATGACAAAAAATTACAAGTTGTTAAACAAAATCGCCGAAATAATATAAATGGTAAAAATAGCCAAGTTAATCGCCAGTTATATCAGAAATCGCAAGTCGCCAAATGGGAAATCCCATCGCCAAACACGTTTCAAAATCGCCGCGTTTGGCGAGAAATCCTGGTTAGTAGTGGTACGCACAATTGGGCAAAGAAATGGAATTCCCTGTTATAGACTCACAATTGTTGTGTGCTATGTTTTCTTTCACATCGAATTATACATTGAGTTGATTTGTTTTTTTTTTTTAAATCAAACTACTGCTTAACAACGAGTTGTTTGAAACGAGCTACTGCTTATAATTGATTCGGTTTTTCATTGTGTATCATTCGAATTGATTTTAAAAAAAGAACTCAGTATTTCACACAACAATGAGTTGGTGTGGAGAAATGTGAAAAAGAAACAAATGCATTCGTGCAGGGCTTTAGTGTCTACAACAAACTTTGATAAGTTTAATGAGATTAAAACGCTCACTCTGTAATTTAAATCTCAGAGTGGCACCACCAATGATAAGTTTAATCTTTTTTTTACTTGGTTTATTGATTTTAGAAAGTAAGCCCATTTAGGATTGTTCTAAGTACGTTTTAGTGTTATTTGTACTTGAATTTTTTCATTTAGTACGACTCGTACTTAAAGTTAGTATAAAAAACTAAAATGGGCTCAATTTGGATGAATATTATCTAACAGAGTAGATGTGTGAATCGATCCATGTAGAGTTTTTTTTCCCGGAGTTTTTCGATTCCGTTATTTAAGCAAAGTGTTCCTTCATGCCTTCTCGTATTTTATCTCAAACTGAACCGAAGTTATAGCAAAATATATCTTTAAATCGGTGCATTTTGAAAACTTTAATCGCATTTTGCCAAGTTCATTTGTTTTTGTAGATATGACTATGTTGCAATAAAGGAGGTATGTGCTATTTTTAAGACTTGTCCATGGACAATTAAACTTTACTACCTGCATCTTATTTTGAATTAATGTTCTTTATTAACTTTTCACTTCACTAAATTTATTAATTATCAACTGTTGCACTGCCTATTCTGCTTTAAGAAAATTTATTGCATCAGGAGACATTGATTTACGTATGTACTCACTTCTTGTAATTGATCTAATCGACAACCCATCCACAGATGCTTATTTTAAGAGAATAGAAATCTAAATTTCAAAGTATTAATAGCGGTTTTCTTAAACTATGAGGAATTTTTTATTTCCCGTGATCCCGCGTGAAAAATCCCGGGAAAGCGGGAAATATAATTATTGAAATTATTGACGGGAAATCCCGGGAAAAAACCCTAGATCCATGGTATTGTATATTAGCTGCTGGAATGGACTTTTGTGTGCACGTAAATTTGACGAAGTGTTCTATAAGTTTATCTTACAACGTAAATATTGAAAATAAATTTCTACGAATTGTAAACGTTGCTCAGGTATTAGTCTTACCATGGTGATTTGCTATAGTATGGGAAGTTCCACACCTGTAAAAACACCTTTTATATTATATTCCTAGCTGATCTATAGCGGAATATTTTTACCACTTGTTTTGTTAAAAAGAATAACAAAGTGATCCAAAAAGAAAGACTTTTGATTCCAAAGTATTCTTTATACAACTTTATAATCTATTTGATAATCTATAATACAATTAAATGAACCGGTTAATGCATTACAGGAATGAAATGGCATAAAACCCTTTACTTTTAAGAAGGTACGTCCTATGCCTCTCTTACAACTACCGGGTAGTAACGTGTAATATGATCTGGAGCTCCACAAATAAGATCTTATGTATTCCAAGCATAATTTTTTTTTAAACGAGCTGTTACTAGGTATTTGTGTAAAAATGTTTATTGTTGTTGGCGTATTGTCAAGAGAGAAAAAAGGTGGCCATTGAACTTGTCATTTGTATTGTTGTAAGAGAGCGAGGTGTTCAATTGTTTTAGCCCTCCACGGCAAAAACAACAAAAACAATAAACTTTTGTTTAACTTTTTAACACAAAAAAAAAAACATGTACAAATACATCTACAATGTAAATAGTTGAATATTATCCACTTACGGTAGGGTTTTTTTTGGTCACACAGTGGGTTCTAAACATCTAATGAATGAAAATTTCAGAATCAGTTAAACTCCTTTACACCAAATTTAAGATTTAAGTAGATTACAAGTTTAACTGCCTGTTTTAAGAAATTTTAAAAAAGTAAGTAAGTGAGAAATTGTTTTAAAAACAACAATAAAAATCGAAAATTAGTTTATGTTTTTCATATAATTTCTCATTCACTCACTTGCTTTAATTTTCTAAAAACAGGCAGTAACTTTTAAACTTTGTGTAAAAAGCTAAAAATATTTTAATAAGAAAAATGCCATATTTGCCAGAAATTATCACTATTTTTTAAATTTTTTTGAATTTTGAATAAACTATTTCAGAAAAGAACTTAACTACCTTTTGTTTTCTTTCAGTATCCCACTGTGCATTTGTATTGTACCAAGCCTTTTTTGTAACATTGATGGCACTTAAACAGTTTGAATGTAAAAAATTATTTCGTTGTGTGTTCTAAAAATTGGTTATTCGAATCGTGTGTGTGTGTGTGTGGCGGAGTAAAAGGGTTTTTATTACCCCGTAGTTCAATTGCTGGATATATAATGCCATTTCTTTATTTTCTTTTTAAAAGAAAATTTAGTAAATTAGTTTTTTCTTAGCGTTTGTACTATATTTCTTCCATTTTATCTATGATAAGGTTAGTTAGTATTTTACTATCCCCTAGTGGTCGATAAATGTATTAACTTAATAAAAGTTTTAAATTAATTTTGCTAAGAGAATTTAATTGCTATTTTTAAGATCTAATTTCTTAACTTGCCACTTTACACGTCCCAAGTTACCTAAAGTGAGTCAATGAGCAAATTATTACGTTTTCTTTAATAGTAAGAGAGCTGACAAAAAGCCGGTTAATACAGATTTTGTTTTGAAATAGGAGATATGGCTCGTTTACTTCAAAAGTGACATAACTCAAAAAATTAAATTTTAGGGTTAGTGATGCAGAATTGTTTGCTTTACTGTTTCTTATTTATTTCCTGGACTACACTTTGGTCCAAGTCGTCCCTAAGGGAATCGGTTGACTTACTGCTAAGATGGTGATAAAAATATAAAAAGAGATCAGGAGGAAGAGATATCATGGGAATGGTCAAGACGATTTTATATTACATGGTGACAGCAATAGTACAACAGTACAAGCACAACATAGGCAATTTGAATTGCATTGTTAGTGCTACCTGCCAGTAATCCAAGCCGAACCCTATTTAACACCGGTGACGGCGCACCTGTTCTTGTTTGGCGGTGTTGGCTTCATCGACTTAAAATCAGATGTAGTTTCGTTGGAATCAAAGCAAATCCGACGAAATGTATGTGTACTTTTTTATTAAAAATATGTGACTGCCCAGACGGACTCCAAAGTTCTGCGGTTCCAGTTGTTTTTATAATTGTTGTACATTGCTTTTTTCTTTTTTTCTAAGAATCTTCTGGTTTCAAAATCAGATGATTCAATTCCACTTCCTTCATTATCTCTCAAAAAAGTTTTTTGTGTCATTTTTGTTTATTTAAATTTTTAATTCACTATTCACTATGTAACTGCCAATTTTATGAAGTCGAAAGAACGCTTTCTTTCCCACAAATACATTTGAAATAAAAACAATTTTTTGAGAATTTGTTTTTGTTTTACTTGTAGTTTTTCGATAGAATGAGTTCTTTCGCATTTAGTAAAATAGGCAGTAAAAAAAGTATATTTCCCTTTTCCAAGTTTGGAGAAAAAAGTAAACGGGACTTTTGTTGCCAAAAACTACTCAGCTTTTGTAATACAACTGTGTAAAGTAAATCTTGCCAGCACGATAGAAATTAACCAACTTCTATAATAAATTAAGCGACTTTGTTACAGTCGGCTGAAATATTCAACAGATGGAAACTGCGGCCGCTAACCGCCGAATTTATTCCAAACGGCCTGATTGTCTGTATACTGCTCGAAATGCCTGCCATTTTTAAACAAAACATTGTTAACCATAGGAAATGGCTCGGCATGTCAAAGGCTTCAGGTTTTACGCAGCCTCTTGTAGCGAATTCGCCTTGGGAGTAGTCTAATCAAAATGGAATGACTAGTTCACTATTTCAATGTTCAATGATTTTTGATGTGGTAAGCAATGTTTATTCCCAAACACTGACTTCCTAAATATCAGTTAATTTGGTGGCTAGTTACCTTTGTTGAAAGGAAATGTGGTGTAAGGCAGATATATCCCAAGTAACTGTTGGACTCATTGACAATTTGTGGTGGCGGAAATTTTTTACAGCAATAAGAATCAGTTGTTAAAAAAACTAAGCACATTTCTCGTAAAGTAAAAGGTTCTGTTTCCTTGTTAGTAGGCAACTCCGACCTTGACTGATAGTGTAGCCCCTCGGGGAGCATCTTAGTCGGTGTGGCTTATGTCCGAATCGCGGGATGAACAAATTATTGCTCGGTGTGAAATTGCATTGTGACTAGGTGCATTGACTCATACAACGTGGAATGCTTGCCCAGGGTCACAGCGAAGGGTAAGGAAGCTCGGCATTGTATTGACCTGATAATAGGATCGCCGCAAGGCAGGTACGCTGTTAGCAGACAATGTGCCCTGTAGTTCAAGGGATATCGCTAGTAAATCCCTCGAACTACAGGGCACATTTCAGCATACATTTTTTTTTCATTGAATTTTTATTAAAATTTTTAATGTATTCACATACAACATTAAAGTTGTGCGTCATTATGAGTTTTCAGTTAAATGCATTTGTTTAATGTATTTAAACTGCGATTTCGTTGTTTGAAATAAAAAAAATGCATTCATTTTGTAATTATGGGTAGGGAGAGTATTTTTTATGATTTTTTCTTTTATTTTTATAGGATTTTATGTAATTTTTTTTTTTAGTTTATTATAAAGAAATTCAAATTCCTTTTATGTAACATGCATTATTTTTTTTTTTTCTTTTTATATGTTTAAAGCTCAAATGTGATCGGGCAAAACGCTTTTATTTCTTAGTATGTCACTGTGTAGTAAGAAATGACATGTGGTGATTTTTATTATGTCAAACAAATTGAATTCTATTTTGATTTGGTATTTTAAGAAAAAGTTATTATTATAGGCGCCCTTATGTTCTTCGAAAGAAATTTTTCAAAGGAATTAGAAATATTTATCAGTTTTAATTTAAAAAGGATTATTTAGTAAGGAATTGTTATTAAATAACTAAATAAGTGAGTTCAAAAGTGACTCAACTCAAAATATTTATTTTTCGGGGTTATATGCTTAAACTATGCACAGTACACTTGTTTATCTTTAAAAAAAATATCAGTGCATGTTGTTTTTTATTAGCTAAAAATTATTTATGTTTTTTTTTTATGTTTCAATTGGTATAAAGTTGCAATTCAAAAAAGTGACTTATGTTTTAGTTTTGTCAGAAAATATAATAGTAGTAGATCACTTTTGCAACACTGATAGAAAAATGCATCTTCATATTGATGATGCCCTAACATCAGAATTGTGACATCAATGCTACTACAAATGGCATCAATGATGCAAAAAGTAACATCAACATAACTAGCGTCTTCGTACAATTTTGTCATTTTTTACATGCATTGCAAAGACGATATGGGGCATGGTGCTAGTTTCTTATTATTGTGAGTTCTGCTGTAAACAAAGGCTATAATTCAACAAACGTAAAACAAACATATGTAACGGATAGTAAATAATAATATTCTCTCACTTTGACTTTATGACAAACTGTCATTAAATTGATGCTAATGTGTCCTTTCTCCGATGTTACTACGTCATCGCACTGAAGACATGTTCGTTATTTCTGTGATGACGATGTGTCAGCCCATTGATGACATAATTTCATTTTGACCTTGATAACACTTTGGCCAAGTGATGTTAAGGTTGACATCACCATGATGAAAAGTGTCATGGGGTAAAAACGAAGACACTTGTAATAGCACTGATGTCAAAATGCATCAGCATTATGACGCCTTTTCTATCAGTGTAAGTGCTAAAAAGTCTTAATTCTAATTTTGACACTTTTGATTAAATAAATCTTCGTTGGATCTACACTGATAGAAAAAGCGTCAAAACGCTGATGTATTTTGACATCAGTACTATGACAAGTGTCTTCGTTTTTGACCCCATGACACTTTTCATCATGGTAATGTCAACCTTAACATCACTTGCCAAAAGTGTCATCAGGGTAAAAATGAAATTATGTCATCAATGGGATGACACATCGTCATCACAGAAATGACGAACATGTCCTCAGTGCGATGTCGCAGTAACATCGGAGAAAGGACACATTACCATCAATTTAATGACAATTTGTCATTAAGTCAAAGTCATTGGAATTGACTTGAGTCAAATTGAGATAATATTATTATTAACTTACCCGTTACATATGTTTGTTTCACGTTTGTTGAATTGCGACCTTTGTTTACAGCAGAACTCTCAGCAATAAAACACCAGCACCATGGTTTTCGTAATCATTCTACTTTAAAAATTTGATGTATTTAACTAAACAATTACAAAAGATTGAATATAGGCATTTTTGCTTCTTATAATACATTGTAATCATGAAAATAAGGTTAATAATATACAAAATGTGGCATCAAATTGATGTCACTAAAGTCATAAAATAGATGACACGTAAAAAATAACAAAATTGTACGAAGACGTTAGTCATAGGATTGATGTTACTTTTTGCATCATTGATTCCATTTGTAGTAACATTGATGTCACAATTCTGATGTTAAGGCATCATCAATATGAAGATTCATTTTTCTATCAGTGTACTCAGAGTGATTCTGAGTCGATGGATCTAGGTGTCTAGGACCCATTTTTCACGGAGCTAAACAGATCAGCACAAACGTACCTCTTCGCTATTATGGTGTTAACTCATAGAAAAATGCATCTCATATTGATGATGCCTGTGACATCATTGTAATTACAAGGGATGATAATGAGACAATTAGTGACATCAATTCAAGTGATCTTGAGGCTGACATCAAAATGATCAAAAGTATCATGGTGTCAAAAACTAAGTCACTTGACATAGTACTGATGTCAAAACACATTAGCCTTATGACGCCTTTCCTATCAGTGAGGGTATAAAAAACACTATTTCTAAAATCTTAAAAGAAACAGCAAATCAAAAAGCCACAATTAAATCTAAAAAAGTATAAAATTTAATAAAAACCCAGCTTAAAACGTTAAAACTTTCCCAAATCGTAATTTTACTTCTTTGTATTTTTAAATAAAATCGGAATTCTTTTTATTTATTAATTAATGTACTTATTAAACAACACATGACTTTCTATATTCCTACCCAATAAAAAATTTCATCATTTTGCAAAGCACTAAAGGTACATTTAAAAAAATAAGCGCACAATTATGCGCTACGCAATAAGACATACAGAAATGCAGTAAAGTAAGTGAAATAACTCTCAACAATTTATATAAAAAAAAAATAAAATTTCAAGTGCTACGGCATTCCCTTACTACGAAGCAGGTTTGTAAGGGAGAATACTAAAAACTAACTGTAAAAAAACATTCAGTATGTAAAGCTGTTCGTTACATCAACAATTTTTTTATGCGCTGAATAATGCGCTTTATGTGTCAAAAATGTATTGCTTCAAAGTGGGAACTCGCCATATAAAATTCATGTCTTCCGTAAGCGCAATGGTAAGCGAAACTCTTACATTTCTCCCTTACAAACCTGCTTCGCTCAAAGCACAATTTTTTATTGGGTAGATACTTATTTTGATATTCCAAGACACTAGTCTTAAGGTTGTTTTGAAACCAAAATCATTGATTTCTTTTCATAAATCAATGCTTATATTTAGGCGATTCAGAAGGTGTCATAAAGTCATATGTCTTAAAATAATAACATGAAAAAATATAACTGTTGTAAACAACTCCTCGTAATTTCTTGTGCTATTTTGAATGCAAATCAGCTGATTTAAAATAAATATTTATCTAAAATAAAAATATTTTTAGTTCTAAACCATGAATTAATAAGTTAAATTAGATCTTACCTGACAATTTTCCATTTTTCAGACGTAAATCACAAATTAATTTTATTTTGTTTGTATACCAATCATCAGAGTCCTAAGCCGATCTAATTTAACGCCGCAAGTGATTTGTAGCAAAAATTGCTAGCTACAGGTTAAATTCGGATGCTAGCCGGATAAAACTATAACACCAACGGTGACGGCTACAGAAACTAATGCGGCATGGCTCATCCGCTCAGCGCTGGTCTCTTCTGATTAATTACGACAGCACAATAAACAAAGCAAGCAAAGTTCTATTGATTGAAGACACTTTTTCTTTGCAATGCAACAACAATATTTTTGAACCATTTTAAAATGTTAGAACATTATGACAATATAACATGATAGCAAACCTTGTGAATACCACATTTGTTTTTAATCAATTTAATGTAAATATTTCGACAATTTACGAAAACAGATTACAAATATCCTTTGAAACTCAGTTTTACTTTTTTGAAAATTCTCTAAATCCCACAAATGCAATATCATTATAAACTTTTCAATAATTATTTAATAAATCTCTTTCTCTCTTTAAAACACTACGTGATTGCACAATAATCTTTAATAACTTTAATAAAAATAAAAATACATGCATATGTACACTAACATACCAATGATTTGTCACATTTAATATTGTAAATAGAAATAAAATCAACATCAAAATGTCAAACAGGATTAAAAAGTCACAGCAAATTTATTTTGAAAAAAACACACAACGTCATCAGCACCGCAACACTTCCGCCTTGTCTGTTCATTAACACAGCCAACACACACACGAACCCAATGAAAAGGAGTCTGAGAGACATGGAACACAGCAGAAAAATGTTGCTACAACCATAAAAAATTAATACAAACATAATTAACAGGATAATAAAGAGATTTAAGGTTTCAACATGACTAAACTTTAAATTTCCTACTCTTTTTTTTCTTCTTTTATGGATTTTAATAAAGAAAACAAAAAAGTCTGTGAAAATTTTAGTTTGGCCAAGAGACGACCGACCGACTTTTCTAGTGTTGATATTTTTTACATAAAACTAATGTTCAATATTTTGAATCATTTTAAAATAAAGGAATAACCAAATCCAAAAGAGTTTTACAGGGGCGAGAAGCAAGAGAAAAACAAATCTTAGAAAATTAACAAATGCGTAGGCAGGCTGGTTGGCAGACTGGCTGATTCATACCAGACGACTACGAGCACAATTTTAGTCTTAACAACTAAATGGAAATAAAACGTTTATTAACATTGTCAAATAAATTCAAACGTTTATACGTAAATTACCAGCAAAGTAAACAGGGAACAATAATCACCATATGGCTCGTGTTTTTAGCCCGCATTTTCTATGGCAAAAGCTGTTTTTTCTTTTGGCGGATTTGTAAACGAACATGTCTGAAAATCTTGCCCGAAAATAATGAATGCAAACCGCAACAAACTAAAAATTATTTCTAATGATGTGGCAAAAGACAAACGGAAAATGTTTTTTAATACAATTAAACTTGAAATAAATTGTATTATAAATGTTTATTTGTAAATGACGTTGTTTTTTTTTTATAAATTGCAAGAAAAAAAAAACGCCAAAATCAAACTCTTTCACTGTTAATTTATTTTTCATAAAGAAAACAGGTTTAAAGAATATTATATACCCTAAGTTATATACAAGAGATTTTTATTAAAAGCTTTCCTCGCCAGCCTACAGAAATGGATTCTTCGAAGGCTTTAAAAAATAATGGATGTTTGTGTTTTAGAAATATGTATGTATGTGCAACAAATAATTTAAAATTTAACAAACCCAAAAATACTTTTTATATCGCACAGAAAAAAACAGAAAATTTCCAAAAAAAAGAAAAGGCTCAAATCGAAACTAAAAAAACGCAAAAAATAACAAAAATTACTTAGGGCCTATTTCACCAATTTTAATGTTAATTTATAAGGGTATTCACGTCAGAAGTTGCACCCTTGCAAAAATGCAAAAGTGCAAAAATATAACAACAACCACACAGTCAATTAGTTGTGCATAAATAATTGTCTTTGTGGTTGTTGTATGTTTTTGCACTTTTGCTTTTTTGCAAGGGTGCAACTTGTGACGTGAATACCCTTTATTATTTTAAATTCGTTTTTCATGTCAAATAAACATAAATTTATATGAAAAATTTAATTAATATAGTATTGGATATTCAAATAGTATTGGTGAAATATGGTTTTAATTATATTCGAAAAAAAAAATCTAAAAAGCACTAGAATCAAACTTTTTTAAAACGATATTTTAAAAATCGCTAAAAGGCATATTTAATGACTTCATTAAAAATACTACAACTTTCAACAAAATTCTAATAACATGAAAAATATTAAAATTTTTAGGAATAATGGAGAGAATTAAGTTTAAAAACAAAAACGCGGAAATTTTAAAAAACTCTGTTGATTTAAAAAAAAAATCGAAAAAAATACTCAAAAATGTTACTAAAAGCGTTAAATTAAATAACGAAATCACCAATTGTAATAAATTAAAATACTCACAAAAAGGCAACAACGTTTAAAAAAAGAAGCTCTAATTTGGAAAAAAACGCTAAAATCGAGAGCACAAATGTTTTACAAAAACCACAGAATTACAAAGTGATTCTATTAATTTTAACAAAAATTAAATTTTAATCAAAACTATTTAATTAAAAGAAAAATAAATAAAATCGTTTAAAATCGCCAAAAACTTAATATAAAAAATAATTCCAAAAAACGTTATTTATTAAAAAAAAAATCGCTGGAATCTCCAAAAACTCTTTAAATGTGAAAAAAAACACGGCAAAAATTTCACCAAAATCGTTAAATCAAAAAAGGAACCAACCAAAAATGCTAAATAATGGAATTTTCTTTTCTACAAAAAAATGTGACATTTTATTTAAAAAAATGCAATTTGGTGTCTGTTTCTGAAAAATTTGGCTCTCGAAAAAGGTGAGTTTTTTAGAATTAAACAAGCCACCCTTTTCGGCAGCACAATTTTTAAGAAACAGACACCTAATTGCATTTTTTTTTAAATAAAATGTCATATTTTTTTGTAGAAAAGAAAACACCATAAAACATTAAAATTATAAAGAAAAACTCCAATTCTGCAACAGACAAAAAAAGTCAAAAGTTTTAAAATAATCACAAAAAAATACTTCAACCGAATTAAAATTTAAATTTTAACTGCCTGTTAATTCGTTCGTAAAACGTATATTTAACTCTAGTAGGTTCAAGGATTTTGTGGTGCTAAGTGGTACCACAAAAATAAATAATGTCGTTTAAAATCGCCAAAAACTAAAAATAATTATAAAAATACGTTATTAATTAAAAAAAAATCTTTAAAAAAAAACACTTAAAAATTTCTCTAAAATCGTTAGTCAAAAAAAAAACAATCAAAAATTAAAAAAATACTAAATAAAACATTAAAATTAAAAGAAAAACTCCAATTCCGCAACAGATATAAAAGGCAAAAGTTTAAAAAAAATCACAAATAAAAATATACAAAAATTCAACAGAATTGAAATTTTAACCAGTGTTCGAAAATAAATAGAACATTATTTAACGTTCGGCTTACACACCCAGGAACGATAAGTATTTTTTAGTATTTGTGTAGACGAACACAACCCTTAATACCGTTCGTAACTATTTATAGTGATCTGTCCTTCGTTAAAAAATAAAACAATTGAAGTGATACTGTAGACAAACATTATTTTTATTGTTCTAAAGTGGTTATTTTTTAACATTGATAAAGAAATGTAATAACAAACAATTTAAGCAACGACCGCAGCACGAACATCTTGTGTGTGTATATGTATTGTTTGTGTAAAAGTTTTTTGCTAGGTTTTTGTTTTTATTTCGTATATGTATTTGGCTTTTATAAAAAATTTTTGGTTTTTTTACCAGCCAAAGGTGCTGAACCGAACACAATGAAGTTTGTGGTTTAAAAAAAACCGAACGGAATTAAATGTTCTAATCTTTTTGTTGAGTTGGATAAGAACGGAATTATTTTTGTGCTCGAAGATGACAAACAGGGAAACGTTATTTTTGGTTAATGAATTTCTACACAAACACTATTAGCGTTTGCGTTTTCCACATTTCTACCGAACCGAAAACTAAGGAGCGATATTTAGCGATTATTTTCTACTCCTACTGCCTGTTTTTAGAACATGAGTGCAAAATTCGTTCATAAAACTTATATTTAACCCTAGTAGGTTCAAGGATTTTGTGGTCCAAGTGGTATAACTACAACTTTATGGAGTGCGTTTTTCTGACATGTTAAACATTCAATGCCTAACTCCTTTGCATAAAATTATCCATACTGGCGAGCTGACGTATTTATTTCAACGTGTTACTTTTACGCAGGCAATAAGAAATAACAATCGATCCCGATAAGATTCAAGAAGTTAACTTCTGCATGGCAGTTTTTCGTTCACAGTATTGGTCTTTGGAACACACTACCAGCAACTGTTCAGTTTACTAGAAATGCAACGCAGTTTAGGAAATGTATTTTTAATTTTTATTCCCATACTGGAAAATGTGTAATCTGTTGTATTTAAAAACGCTTTTGAATGTCTTTATGCTTAAAAGTGTTTGATATATTCCCTTTAAAAATTGCTTTAATGTATTTATTTCTTTTATTTTAATGTTTATTGTTAAAATCTTTTATTGTGTGACACATAAGAAATTACTACGAATTGTTTATCCTGTACTATAATTATAAGACTTTAAGGGCCATTATTATAACTTGGCGTCAACTGTTATCCGACAGTTAACAGACGCTTTTTGACAGATAACACATTATTATCTGTCAATTTAATCTTAACTTTAGCTAACTTCAAGTTGTAATAATGGCCCTAAGTCCGGTTGTATAAGAATACCAGTAAATAAATAAATAAATAAACTAGGCCTGCCGAGACCTACAAGGGAATGGTATGGAATTTAAAAAGCGGATGTCCAAAGTTGTGTTTAAATGATTAGAACTAATTTTTTTTTTTTTTTTTTTTTTTGGAAGAAGGCGCTTACTGCGAAGTTGCCGCTGTGGTAACCGAATAACGTTCTGAATGCATCTCGTTCTGAATATAATATCTCCTTCGATATGCAGGCTTTATCTTTGCGGTTGGTTCCAACATATGCCAAACGTTTTGTCATCAAAAACGTGAACAAATTAAAAGCAGGGCTGTGCAGACCTGCTTGGTACGTACCATTTCATTTGTAATGGCGAATAAAACCGAATAAAAAATTAAAAAATAGAGATTTATGGGTAAAAACTCGAGTCAGTCTTTGGTTTTTACTTATACGCATATCAGACATTTGTAGACTGATCGGAATGAATTTCAATAGCAAACTTTTGCGGAGTATTTGTGATATAAATGTATAACAACGAAATCCCCACTATGACTGGGGAACGGACATCTTTAAATCAACTTCGACTCTCATATATAAATATGGTCTTATTGAGAACCAAGACTATACTTTATACTTCACTTTTACACCTTCCACTAGGAAGGTGAAGGGTATACAAATCCACAAAATACTTGCAGCTAAACTTGTAAAATCTTCAATTCATATAAATATGCCAGAGGGGCGTATGAGTAGTTAATGTTTTAAATGTTGCAAACGCTGTAGATTTTGCTGTTATTGTATATTGATGCTTGCATGTACATATGTATGTTTGTATGTATACATGCAATACTAGTAATTCACTGTACATCACTGTGTCTTAGTTTTTGTTGTTGTGTTCAAAACTATCACAAAGTAAGAGTTAACAAACTGCAATCCTCCAGTGGGCAGCTGATGTTGCAGCAGCAACAACAACATGTTAGAGATTGTTTTTCTTAAAGTTTTTTCTTCCTCTCTTTTAGTTAATGTTTTGCTGATTTTTTGTGATTTTTTGTGATTTTGTTACTTGTTTTTTATTATTTTTTTTTTTTTTATTTAATTCATCTTAACATTATAGACAACATTTTAACAACCGCAAACAACCAGTCAATAAGAGCAATCAAGATCGTCATCCTACACGTACGTTTAAAAAAAAAAACGTACAACAATCTCAAGAGTACATGTGGCTGGGCTAACTAAACTGGCTGGGATGGATGGATTGCTTGCATACACGTATTTTGCACATTAATACATTTTTATCTATCTGTAAATAAAAAAAAAAGAAAATTGTAAACAAAAACAACTACAATTATAACAAAAATAATAAACATTTTTAGCAAAAGATATAAAAGAATGGATTTGTTAAGCGATAGAACTAATTCAAACTTTTAATTTTTGGCCATTTTCTATTCAAACGATTAACCGTTGTCGCTAAATCGATTAATTTTGGGCGATTAACTGTTCGAATAATTAATGTCGATTAATCGAAAATTTCACAATATTAGTTTTTTCTTTTATGTAAAATAACAAGCCGGTACGCTTTAACAAGACTGAAACCAAAGAGTGTGGGAATAATTTGTTTTTAAGAATGTTTAGTACAGACTTTTACCCTAATGATTCAGATGAAGAAGATGACTTTTTTTAAACGAATGAAAACAACTTTCTACCAAATATTAACAAGACTATTTTTCCTCGAATAATTATTCGTGCGATTAATCGATTAATACAAAACATCGATTAATTGAATACTCAAGTGTCTGTCCTTTACAATCGTCAACCTCCTCTTACAGATGTGGGTCGCTGATCGGCTTTAAAATTTATACGACATAAAACGAAAAAATTCTCGCAGACTGCACGAGTTTATTTTCAAATACGAAGAGTATATGCATACTTTTTTTACTGTATTGTAAAGTGTTATTCATACAATTTGTGTACCCTCACAACACTTATTAAATTGTGCGACGGTTAGTACCGCATAATATTTGTCATTGTGTTTGAACACAAACGTTTTGTAAACACATTTGATTTTTATTGTGTGGTGGCCTTGATTCAACAAAACGTTACAGTTTTAAGTAATTTGTGAACCGATGGACTTACATGTCGCCAACGGAGAGCAATATAGAGCCATGATTTCAATCATAAGCTCTAAATGAAAAGTGCACGGCTTAAAATAGCTATACTTGCTTAAAATACTGGCAACTACAATTAATGTGGGAAGAATTCCAACCAATTGTAGTGGGGAATGTAAGAAAAGATAAACTCAATGTTTATTGTTGTTGTTTTTGTTTAAGCTTTAATATTGTTACAAGTTTAACTGTTGCCTATAATTCTTATTCGCTTAACAGTTTTATTTGTTTAAAATCTTTAGTTTTTCTAAAATCTTAGGATGTAGTTTCCTGATGATCTGGCCTAAGCTACCAGTGAAATGCGCATAGGAATAGCTTATCCCATCAACAATAAATTTCAGTGATTTTATCAAGAATAAAAATTGGGAATTAAGCACAACAAACAAAATTTTGCATTCTCAAAAATTACTTCGAAAAGCATGTTTATTTAAAAACAGTTTTTCAAACAAGACGACATCAAATCCCACACACATTGATTAAAACAGTGGACTTATAAGAGAAACATTAAGAGCAAGTCAAATTAGTGCAAGTTAAACTCTCTTTTTCGTTTTAAATGTGTTTAAGCCAGCAAATCTATAAATCAGTTAATATATAAACCATTTCTAAGCGCATAAAATTGGGCATTTAAACTACCAATACACGCCATATGAATTTGACAACATTTAAAGCACAGCCGCGAATAACGTTGTAAACGCCACATTTTGCAAAAACAAAATAACCGTTAACCTTACTCTCTTACACAGTTTAAACATCAACCAAAACTCTGCACCTTAATGCCTTCAAAAGCGTACAAAGTGTCAGCCAGTGGAAGAACATTGCAAGCTACTAACAAAATGATGAAACCAAAATGGTTTTGCAGTGCGGAATAATGTTTTAAAAGCCTTTTGCATAAAAGTTTTTATTATCATTATTTTTAATAATAGAAAAAAAATTTTTTAAAACAAATAATGCTGCCTGTCAAAAAACGTTTTTTTGCTCTCCTGAAAAATTATTATTTTGTAACTTAAAACGTTATTCGCGGCTGTGCTTCATTTATCGTAGTGCTGCCACATTATTTTTTCTTAAACTACATAAGCTGTTGCAGTATTGAGTTAAAACTAAGTTTAAGTAAAGTTTAGTTCAACTTAACCAACGTTTAAGCAATCACTGATTTATTAGCCACAAGTACACGATTTTTGTAATCAATACAAGGTGGCGCAAAAGTTGTCACCCAAAGTTCTTTGATTGGCAATTTTTTTTTTTTTATAAAAAATCTCAGTTTTACTTTAAATAGCATTTGTATTCATTAAAAAACTAGATTTGATTTGAAATCTATTTGAACAAAAGTTTTTTTATTTTTTAGATTAAGTAGAAAAGAGGTCGCCGCCAGAAATGATGACCTATCGGTCAGATTTATCGTATTTTCATCACTAGGATATATATTTCCGCAGTCTTGCTGCATATTTTCTTTGAGGAGAGTCTGAGTATTATTGACATATCCTAGGAGTTTATCAAGTTTCGAAGGCTTAAACCGAACCATCTTTTTGGCCAATGCAAATCGTCCAAACGAGAGAAATTGTTCCGCCTTAAATTCAAAACAATTCAGCGCTCCATTTCTTATTGACATGTTTTTTGTATCTGTTTACCACACAAATGTCAAAGCAGCACTGAGATTTATCGCCATTTGCAAAAACTATAGTAACTTGCGATGTATGTGATGACTTTTGCAAAACCTTGTATTTGTCAAATTTGTAGGCATCTAAGTTTTTACTTTTCGCACTGTCAATGCGAATACGTATATTGCAAGATTGTTTATGATTAATTTAAGGATTAAGATTATGTAGCGCATTTAGGTTTTGCTTTTTTTTCGAAAAGATAAAAACGTACTTAAATTAGAGTTAAAACAGTGATCCCTTCTTATTTAAAACCAAAAAACTACTGATTAACACGTTTGCAGCTTTTAAAAAAAGTACAAAGAAAATGATACATCCCCACAATTTACAAAAATACCTTAATCTTCCTTACTTTCGAAAATATCTCCCCAAATAAGTGTCGAAATTCCCAATTAGTTTACAAATCCTCTTTTCTGGTAACAATTTTTTTTTATTTCAGTATTTGAAGATGCCTGTTTGAAATAAAATCATTCCTTTAAATCCAGGCCTTAGAAACTCATAAAATATTACCCCCTTTTTCCCCCGTATTATTTTTGTTGTTGTTATATTGTCATAGTGTTGCAGTTGTTTTGTTGTTTTCGTCGTACATTGTAGTGGCTTTTAAATGCAATTTATGTTCTTTATTAATGATCATCGTGGTGTTACATGAAAATTGACTATTGACAGCGTAAAATATATTATTGTAAAAGTATTTTATTGTTGTACATAATACTAGATCCATAGTTTCTTTTTTTTTTCTTTCGTTTTTTGCGAAAGCTGCTGATTTCATTACAATCGGTCATCATCGTTTGTTTTGCCATTATTTTAAGAGATTTTTTTTTTTTTTTTGCGGAACATTACTGATTTCATCATGAAAATGGTCAGACATGTATTGAGTACACATGTTTTAACATTTATTGTTGATGAAAAGAATGTTTTTTTTTTTTGTTTTTGTTTAATTTTACTCAAAAGTAGAAATATTCACATGAGGTTTGTCAAACAGTGTGGAAAAATGCAAATATTCAACTATTTTTTTAGAGACTTAAATAAAGGGAGATTAGCTTAAACTTTTTTTATATTGTTCAGGGAAGTGCTGGAAATCGAGAATGTAAAAAGCAAGAATTTGGAAGTTGTTTTTACACACTAATAATCAATTTTTTTTAATTTTTGTTAGAAAAGTCTGTTAAGTAGAGAAATTTTTGTACAATATTTGTCATAAATTTCTTTTATTTCAGAAAACTTATCAAAAAACGACTTTTAAAATTCTTGAGTTCTCGAACGCTGATTGTGTTTCATTTGCAAACTGCCTTAAAATATTTTTAAAAATTGTTAATAAATGTCGTCAAACAATCGATACAAACTCTAAACTAAATTTAATTAATTAAATAAATTTTGATATTTTGTTTAATTTATTAAATAAATAAACTCATGCTTAATTAATAATATTTAATAGATATTTATAATTAATTGAAATATTTCTTTCAATTTACATAAAAACACGTGTTTATATCATATTTTTTTTCCTTCATACATTCAAATTTCCATTGAATTCCTGGTTCCATAACAATGCATTTTTCTATTAATTATAAAAATTTACATATTTGCATACATATCTAATTTTTTTTTTTTTTTGATATTATAGTGCTATAAAAACTATAACAATTTCTTATTATTTATATCATGCCTGTATTCATTTATTAACATTTGCTTAAATTTATGTCTAGAGCAAAAATCAGAAAATAAAAAATTAACAGTGCTAGAAACAAGTTTCAATTTGATAAAACTTTTGGATTAAATATCCAAAAGGTATCATTAACAAACGCCTACATACTACACTCTCCAACCAATGACAACTTTAATTTTTAATATTCGTTCATATATTATGAACAAGTTAAAGTTGTATTTAATATTCTATAAACATAAAACATGTTAAACAATTGAGATCCGAAAAAAACAAGACAATACAAAGGCTTAAAATGATACCCAGCAGTGCGTGTGACTTAATTGGATTAAGATAAATTGAGAGGCTTAGAAAATACTCTACGTCGAAGCAATCAATCTTAATTAAAAAAAAAAAAAAAAAAAAATCAGTGGTCAGAATTAAATAGTGGAGTTCAGTGTTTGGTGCAAATGGTCTGGTAAGTCTTTTATTACATGTAACGAAAGGACCATGTGTTTTGTTGTTGGCTTTACTAAAAGCGTAACGATATTTTGTTTTTACTCTTTCTCCAAACCATTTGCACCAAGCACCACAGAGCACACAAAAGCTTCACGAGACAGAAAATATTGTGTTTTTTCTTCGAAAGCAATTTGTGTTGATAGTAGCGGCCTGTTTTTACACATTGCCACTTCACTGACAAAAATCGTTTTCTTTCTCTTTCTTCGAAAGCTGCCCTCGCAAATGATTTTGGCATTCTTCATACGTCACTTTTTTTCATCTCTGTATGCTTTGTGCCAAGTACCAAACTCCGCTATTGTATCACTAGCGCTAAAATTTTTCTTTTCGGGTGTTTTTTGTGCTTTTTTTCCAATCCAAATACGCGAAGATGTGTGTAATACCCGTTATGAAAAACTATTTATAAACAGTGCTTTTGGCATGGCTTGGCTTTCTCACAAGAACTATTCTTTAAACTCATAAATTTCTTTTTTGACGCTTTAAACGCTTCGATAATTTTCAAAAGCTGATTATTTTGTCAAATTACACGTACATGAGAATTTCTTAGTGATAGCTTACACGCTTCACGTATTGGTCGTCAAGTCTTGAGTTTTTAGGAGAGGGAGAAAAAGAAATGGAACTCTTACACGCTTCAAGTATGAGTCGTCAAGTCTTGAGTTTTTAGGAGAGTGAGAAAAAGAAATGGAACTATTATCCCTTCTAACCTAAAACCTCCAGACTTGACGGCTAAAATTTGAAGCGTGTGAACCAGCATTTATGGTTTATTGTTTTTAGTATTAATTTTATTTTAATTTGAAAGTGTGTGTACCTTGTTTAACCCTTTGACGATGGCAAATTTTAGGCTGGTAATATTTAAAATAAAATTAAAATTTTATCGCGAATTCCTAATTGGAAACGCAAAATTTCTTATTTAAAAGTTTGTCAAATTTTAAAAATTGCTACTCCTTTTATGAAAAAGAAATTCATGGGACGAAAGTGTCCCATTTGTCGTCAAGGGTAAACATTTTGAAAACGAATATATTGACATTTTGTCGTTTAATAAAACTGATACAGAAATTATACAGCTTTTAAATGCAGCGCACAGTTAAGATATAAAAAAGGCGTTGGAAATAAACATCGAGGATAGAATTGTTTTGGCAACTGAAGCCGAAATAAAACTGAAACCGAAAACCTTCCGCTAGCTAGAGTTCTAAGACTGGTAAATCAATGGCAAAAGGTATTTCTAAATCTGAAAAAGCCAAAAAAAATTTTAGTGAAATACATTAAGCAATAAAATTAAGTTTCTTCGGCTTATATCTATCCTGATAACATAAACCAGTGTTCGAAAATAAACACTTAATATCGTTTCTTAATGTTCGGTTCGGTAGATTTGTGGAAAACACTAACACTATTTTCATTAAAAAAAATAACGTTTCCCTGTTAGTCATCTTTCGAACACAAAAACATTACTGTTTTTATCAAACTCAACAAAAGATGTGAACATTTAATTCCGTTCGTTTTTTTTTTTTTTTTTTTTGAAAATCCACAAACTTCAATGTGTTCGGTTCGGCTCGTTAATGTTCGTCCCTTTGGCTGGTAAAAGAAACCAAACATTTTTTACAAAAACAAAATACACACACGAAAAAAACATTATAGAACATTAAAATATAATGTTTGTCTACAGCAGTCATAACCACTCCATAGGCTCGCGAGCAGTCAATAATTGTATTTTTCACACAGACACGGTCGGCAATTCACATGTATACAACAACATTGTTCGGGCCACTCCATAGTCTCGCGAGGCAGTCAATAATCGTATTTTTTACACAGACACGGTCGGCAATTCGTATGTATACAACAACTTTGTTTGTTGCTTGGTTATCACTGGTCTACAGTATCACTACAATTGTTCTGCTTTTTAACGAAGAACCGAAAATTAAGGGTTGTGTATGTCTACACAATCACTAAAAAAATAGATATCGTTCCTGGGTATGTGAGCCGAACGTTAAATAATGTACTGTTTATTTTCGAACACTGACATAAACGCGCAAGTTTTAACAGCAAAGTAAGCGCTAATGAGGGGCTTCCATCTTTTTCAAAAGTCTTCAATACAACTTTTGAGTTCGACACACTAAAAAAAATACATAATTCACTAAACTAAAAGAGAACATAATTCTATAAACTAAAATAGAACAAATTCACTAAACTAAAACAAAATGGTAAGAAAGTTTATATAAGTAAAGAAGAGTTGAAAGCTTTTTTTTTTTTTTTTTTTTATGATTCTAGCAAAGAGTGATTGACAGAAATTAGATTGTACTTACCAACGGTGGGAATATATTCAGTACCGTTTATTTCCCAAGGTATTGAAGAATGTACTCTAATAAGAACAGAAATCATTCTGAAAATTATTACAACTAAGTTCGATTTTGATTTAGTTTATATGAACGATTTGTATGAGTTTTAATTTGATATTAATTTTTAGTGCTTTTTTCGTTTTTACTAAGCTGTTTGGGTTTTCTTTGTTTTAAATAAAAATAAAAATCAATTTAATAAAATAAAAACGGGAAATTTGAAAAAAATTCGGACGATGAGAATAAGCTTGTTCTCGAAACATCTAAAATCGACCCGAGTTCAAACCCCGCGATCAGTCAAGAATAAAAATTTCATGTTGTAAAATTTCTCATTAAAATAATTTAATTTAATGAACTTAGGACCAATTTAAAAATATCAAAAATTTCAAGTAAATTTAAAAAAATCCAAAACAATTGCTCTTTATTTTTGTTATCGACGGCGAATGGGACACACATGACCCAGTTTGAATTTTGACCATTTTGTATATGCTCACACTGCTTTTGTTGTTTCCAGAGACTGAGTTTGACCGTTTGAATGTTTTGCTGGGGTCTTAATTAACTACACGCAGAGAAAAAATATGGTTGGGCATGGTGACGGCAACAACACTATGTTAATTGTAACAATATATTGCTGTCGTACACAAATAATTGTTGTTTTTATTAAATATCAGCAATATTATAGTTACTGTAAACATATCAATGTTTATCGCAATTATGAATTTGAGTATTGTTGACCGAAAAATAATTATTTTTCTAACAACTAAATTATGATAACTTTCAAAACATATTATATTTCTCACAACAATATCATGATATTTAACAGCCATAACATGATAAATTTCTATACATTTATCATATTGTGTTTAAGATGCAATCAAACTGTTTTTACTCTAATAATATTATGTTAGCGCCATTTGTAAAATAATTTTGAATCAGTTGTGTCGTTTGTTTTATATGTGAGCGGTTAAACAATTAAAAAATAATAAGTTTAAAGAAATTAAAAAAATTAAGATATAAGCGGAGCTCAGTATTAGTGATGTAATAGTGCAAATGCAAAATATCGTAGTAAAATCCAACAACAAAACACACAGACATTTCGTTTTATTTTATAAAAGTGTTACAATATTTGGCATTAGCTCTTTTGCAAGCCTTATCTTGAACTCCGCTATTTTATTTACATTAAGAAAAATTGTAAAAAGCCAGAAAATAAAAAATCGATGTAAGAAAATTTTAATATGCCAATAAAATATTCGAGCTTAAGGACTTATTGTTTTATATAAAAAAACTTTTTTTTATAAATTTATTTTCACCAATATTTCGGCACTTCCTTTGAGTGCCTTCTTCAGGGTTTTTTCCTTTATAACAAAATTAACAATTTTTAAAAACAAAATTAACAATAAAATGACAAAATTAAAAAAATTTTTGTATTTTGGTCGAATAAAAATACATATTCACCCCTATCGTGAAAAAATTTTCCCTCGTAATTTTTCCCCTTTTCACATATTTGCGATCATGAACAACTCCCATGAAAAAATGTAATTCAAAGGAGAATAATAACGTGAAAAAATGTTCACGGGAAAAAATTCCCCTTATCGTGAAAAATTTTTTCCCTCGTAATTTGTTCACATTTCCCTTAGATTTTCTCACTTTATTTTTGCTAGGGAACAGAACATGTATGTAAGAAGCTCCTCCTATAAATCGAATATTAAGGTTTAATAAAGTTAAAAAGTTATAAACCGATATATTGCTCAACAAAATGCAAAACAACAGGTCGATTGCTTAGGGATTTGTAAAGCATTCGATTGACTTGGTGGCAGAATTTTGGAAAATATTTTACAGCATTAAATTTAAAAAGTGCAAAAAACTAACGTTGTAACCAAACTATCCCTCCAATACTAAATATTTTGCATTATTATTTTATCTTTTCTTTAAAATATATACTTGTATATTTTTTAACAAAAATTTCATTGATTTTTAATTTTCTTAATCCTTCTTCTTTTTTTTGCATTCACTGGAACTGATATGAGATTCACGATTGCTTTTTTCCCTTCGAGGGGAATGAAAATTTCATGGGAACCAAAATTTCACTTGTTATTCACGATAGGGGTGATTATATAAAAAAAATTTTAATTTATTTTGTATCGTTATGACAGTTATGAAAGGTACTGTATCATAATTTGATTGCTTCTTAATTTATTATGATTAACATGACAATAATATGAATACTTCTTAACTAAGTATGATTAACAGAATAATAATATGATTAATGGAAAAAATATTATGATGTCATATTACGAATATATTTAGCCATAATATGATTCAATAATAATCTTAATATGGTGGCTACAATCATGAATCTTATCATAATATGTTGCTCTTAGAATATGTTTACCCCAACCATGTTTTTTCTTTGCGTGTACCCAGTGAAAACTTCGCTTAGTTTTTCAAAATTAATAGCTTCTCTCACTCGTTTTTTAATAGCTTTCTTCTATAGCTGCTTCTCTAACAACTTCTGTAAATACTTATTTCTGATTGTATGTAGGTAAAAAAAATAATGACTTACTTTTGAATGCGTTCATTTTGGGACATCCCTTGAAATATTCATTGGTTCTTTCAGTCGAATTGAAAGTAGTGCTTTTAAGTTTTTCTGATTACTTAACATATTATTTTGTAGGCGAAGTTTTTACTGGGTAAACAATCCATTTTTGAATGAAGTGAAATTGAAAAAAATAATTGACTTTAAAAAAAGTAATTGTCGTCTATTTAACCCCCTCCATATTTTTAAAGGGATAGTTTAGTACATATTTTTTGGGCCACACTTTCAATATATATATCTTTAAAAATCCGATTCCCAGACGGACATTTGTAAAGATACAATGTGGGGTCATGAACCTATTTTGACCATTTTTAAAATTTGTTTAAAAGGATGTCCCTTCTTTGATTAAGGCTCGTTTGTTGTACATGATATTGTTGGGTTTTTATTTTTAATATAAGTTAGTATGTTTGATAAGGATATTTTAACTTTAAGAACTGCTGGGTATTTTCAAATTATCTTCTTACCCATACACTTCTAAAACGTAAATGTGTGTGTGTGTGTGTGTGTGGATCAGTACAGAAGTTTTAAAAACCACTTAAAAATTTACACATGGTTGAATGATCGGTTTGTGTGCCTCTTGGTTGTTGTTTGGATGCCGGTTGACCAGAAAGGCTCCCACAAATGTTTAAGTGATTACGAGAAAAAAAAATATAATAAAAAAAAACTCAACCGAAGTTGGGAATAGGAACAAAGAATACGAATTTGAAATACCGTTTTGTAGAAAAGAGTAGACTTAAAGGAAGTAATTTTTATGTTAAAAGATTCCATTGGGGGTTTTTAAGGCCTTCTTTGCCTACATTAGCAAGTCGTAAATTTCCTTTAATTGGTCATCAGAAAATGCTTTAATCATCATTTAAACTTTTTAAATAAAATTTTAACTTAAGTCTTAAATCTCCCCAATTATTGTTTTCAGTATCTGCCTAAAATAATGAATGTAGGGTGTTATATATTTTTTTCAACCTCTTTACTATTAGAAAAAACTCCAATATTTAAAAAAAAATATTTTTTGCAAGTGTTATAAATTTATTTAACAGAAATAAAAAAGATTTATGAATGTCTGGCAGCAACATGGTTTACAGCCGGTTAAACATGTTTTTAAGAATTTTCATAAATGTCTTTTAGCTTTAAAGTTTTTAAGCAAAAAAAAAAAAAAAAACAGTATTAGAAAAACACACTTTTATAAATAATATGAATATTTTTTCAATTATTTTTTAATAGAGATTTTTCCCAAAAACTTTAGCATACAGTAGCACAGTCAGCATATCGTGTATTATTTATCAAATATATGCGAATATTTTAATTTGTTTCTATTTTTTTTTTTTAAGAAAATGTAAATTTTATTAATTAAGATAAAAATTTTTTTTTCTCAAATGTTTGTATTAGATAGAAATGTATATAATGCATTTATGAGATAATTTTTGTTATGATTTTAAAGTTATTTTTTTAATGAAAATGTTAGTAATTATTTTTGTTATCTAATAATTGTGTTGAAATCTTAACTGTAGTGGTTTTAAATTGAGTAATTTTTTCATGCATAATTTACATGAGCACACTGTTTTATAAGATTACAAAAAAAGAAAAATGTTTTAATTTTATATCAATAATACACTTAACGCCTTTATTAGAAAGCATATGTAAGACTCGCTGTTAAGCCTGACCCTGCCAGGCAGGAATTAGGTGAACCCCAACGTCAGTACCATATGCTGGGCAATTCTTAGTCTAATTGGTCTTCAAAATAAGCCGAAATGTAAAATAACAAAATTTTGCCATATCCCTTTTCGTCTAAATTCTCCACCAGCAGTTCAAAAATCGAAGGTCCAACTACTTCAGCCTATGCTCCGTTGTAAGGACTATATGCTGGACAATTTTTAGCTTCATATGTCATAAGGAGGCTTTAATACAAGCTAAATTTTAAAAAATTTAATATTGCCAAGCCCCTTTTTCCTCTTCATTCTCCGCAAAAAGCTTAGGATAGACAAAAAAAGGAACACACAAACAAAGAAATTATAAATATAGACATGCAAAAGTTTTATTGAATTAACTTAATAATATGTAAAAACCGATCTTATTTAAGCGTACGTTTAGGGTTCTTTAGCGTATGGGTTACCTTTTTAAGTGTTTACCTACACTCAAAACAAAAATCAATCTATCCGTACTCAAATCAATCCAGAGCGGTATTAATAGTACGGTGAGTACGGATTTTCTTAAATCAAGTACAGAAAGATTGATTCATGTACGGATTTTCAATCGCAAAATACTTAAATCATCCATATTCAATCCCGATTTCGTACTTGAAATAATCCGAAAATGAGATTGATTTAAGTAAAACTAAGATTTAATCAATTTTAAAATGCGCTTGATTCAAATATTGTTAAGTTAATTATATACCGAATTAGAAAGCAAAAATCATTATGATGGATTTACTTACCCGTATAACACCTTACAGAATGATAAAACACCATATCGAACATGTTTTTACTTTAGAAATCATATGTACATATTTAACCAAAAATATAAACTAAATGAGAAGCAAGAGTTCAAATTTACTTTTAAACCCTTCATGGTACACATGAGCCTGGCCAGACACTTTTTCAATGTGTATAGGAAAACTAAACATGTGTAAACCGGAGGGTTAAACGCAACGAAAAGTTTAATCTTTTTTTACTTGATTTAAGAATTTTATACTTATTTTAAGAAATTCCGGGATTGATTTTCGAAAGTAATCCCATTTAGGATTGTTTTGAGTACCTTTTAGTGTTATTCTTACTTGAATTTTTGAGTTATCCCGAGTGTTTTTCTTTCTGTGTAGCGTACGCACGCCGCAGATGCCTTTATATTCCTCGATTTTGTTGCATTTGAGCTTTTCATGAATGATATTGCATGGGAAAAAGTTCGCAAAAAAGACAACCCTCAAAGAGCACTGCACGTTCGCTGAAACAAGATCGGAACATTATCTTATTGTTAGTGTTCGTTAGCACATGATCCTGGTGCATTGAATTTCCTTAAATCTGCGTCCAACTGAGAGTTTCGTTAACAGACTCGTCCCTCTTGTACGGCCTTGGCAGTGTGTACCCTGTTGATTCAAATACAGTGATTATCGGGCTTTTCTTAAAATATGTTTTTCTCAACACGTGTCCGATCCACCTCCATTTCCTGTCCCGCAGTCTTGTTGAATAGACGTTTGTCTACATCGTCGATTCAATTTGTATGGCTTTGAGCTTCAGATTAAGTTGTCTGTTATTATTTTAAAAGCTTAATTTTTATTGTGTATGAAACGAATAATTATTGAGTCTCTCATTCGAATATTCACGTATCGGCTTAGAATTTCAAAACTTAGCATAGAAAATATACTTAAGGGTTGGTAACCTAAAACAGCTGTCAAAACTCTTGCTTTAATTTTAAGTAAGACCAAGCTAAACAGCAAAGAAAAACTAAGTTTGTGACTATCTTAGTGAGAAATGAATACAGTTGTAGTTGCAGCTCACGTATACGTATATAACATTTAATAAATGTATTGTATGTCATTTGTTTCTAACCTGCAATTGCAAAATAAAATTCGATTGTAGGTACAAAGGTGCGAACTTATAAACTCTAGAAAATAGTGGTGGCAACCTTACTTAACTGTTATAAGATCTACATTTCCATTCATACAGCTGTAGACCGTACTACCTACCGTACGGCCTACTACATGGTTGATTTTAACTACTGTGTTACAAATAATGGGTTTACCAAACATTTACCACTCGGTTTACCACCGAGTGCGTCAGCAAGCCGAACAGCCAGGTTGCAATTTGAGTTCATTATTCGGCAATATTTAGATTCGCCCCTTGCTTAGGAGCTACACTGAACCAGAAATCCAATGAAAATTAACGTTAAGCAAGCGAACAACCTTTATTAAAATAGTTTTCGTAGGCTCAATGAATTTTTCGTTAATATTATGAAATTTTTTTTTTTCATTAGGCAGTATTTTCATTATATTAACGAATAAATCGTTGAGTCAACGAAACTATTTTAAAAAACGTTGTTCGTTTGCTTTACGTACATTTCCATTGGATTTTTGTTTCAGTGCATCTTACCTCCGGTGCTTTCGCAAAAATGATAGCAGTATCAGTTGAGTAACAACAGCATCTACTGATAGTCCTCCCTCAGGCCGAACACTTCCACTAAATGTGACTTTGAGTAGTAAACCACAAACACTGTGTCATCACTAATAGTATCTTTTCAACTGAAAGGCAAAGCTTTAGCAATGACAATCTTCCTGAAAGACAGAAACTAAGAGTGGCCTTAACCAATAGTCTGCCTGGTGCCGTGTCACCTACTTTTTTATTTTTTAATTTCCTAAGCTAATCTTGCGAAGCTCTAGGCTTGTCTGCAGGAAAGAAACCAGACACTGGCGGGAATCGAACCCCGGCAATAATAGACTAGCTTTCTACCAGCTTCCCTAACGGGGCACTCAAACTACTTACTCCAGTGGTACCAGGTATGATCTCTTGTCAGCTGATATCGCAAGATATCGAAAGATCTCTTGAGATCTGTCAACTTTAGATTTCTAGGTATTGGCTGCACCTGATTATACCCCGGAAGGTGTAACACCAAAATAAGAAATATTAAGACATTTCACAAAGTCTTCGTTTGTGTCATATTAGTTGTATTTTCTACAATTTTATGAATGTCACATACGACCAATATGACACAATAGAACACTTTGTGAATTGCCTTATTCTTATAATGATCGCTACACCTTCGGGAATAAAGGAGAAGGCATATACATACAATTGTGTTATTGAAACAAGTGTATATTTAAATTTAACTTGCAGAAGTTTTATATAAATGTTGTATATTGATCTTATTTGAGCCTTTTCCTGCAGTTGTGTCGATATTTTTCCTATTCTGCCGTTAATTTTTAGTGCTAATCATGGTTTATAGCTTTTTTTAGTTTTTATTATTAAAGTATTGTAATTAAACTCTTTCCCGATTTTAAATGGATTAAGTTTTAAAACTTAAAACAATTTCTACTTAAATATACTATAATTTACTTCATATACTTTGCAGTATTTGTTCCGCTTAGTCCCAACTGACCCAACTTACAAAAATGCTGAATATTTTTCGGTTCGTTCTCTAATTCGTGTGTCTCTCTTAATATGAAATTTTTGCAAAACAACTGCTGCAGGTGTAATTTGCATACACTCATATCTCATTTTCAATATCATATTTCATGTAAATTCAACAAAATGTATTAAAAAAAAACAAGCAAATAAACAAAATAAAAAATTTCCAAAAAAAAAACAAAAATAATAGTACAATTATTCAGTTTGAAATTACAAAATTTCTTAAGAACTGATTGCAAAAGTTTAAAAAAAAACTGATTTGCATGCAATTTATATTTGACTGACAAAATATTTATGCCAAGATTGTAATTTTTACTGATTTTTTAAAATATTCTGCAATTACTTTTTTTTTAACGTAAATGCATAAATTTATTTTAATTAAAGTTTACAAAGCAAATTAAACTGATATCCGTTGTAATGTTAATCGACTTAGCACTAAAATTTTAAAATAGCGGTATGAAATGATACATGCACCGAAAAAATTTTGCACCAGTAAACGCGTTAATCAAAAATAAAATCAGTTTTAATTAAAAATTTAATCAAGTGAATTAAACGTTGGGGGACTATAGAAAATAACGTGAGGTGAAGTACTGCAAGAAAATATGATTTAGCAGTCAGAAAATGTTACCTTTTTTAATATTCAGACCGCATTCGGAACGTGTCCGAAATTGTTGCATTCTGTTTATTTAAAAATAGACAAGAAATAAACAAGTAAGAAAGTATAGTCGGTCAAGCCCGACCATATGATACCCTACACCAGTATTTAAAAGCACATCATGCTTATATGTCCATATAAATATGGATTTCTCTGTGTTTATAAGCTTCATTAAAATCGGTTTTAAAGTATGTAAGAGACAGAAATTGCTCCCTACCTCCCCTTGTGGTCCTACTTTTTAAAAACTGTATAGCTTATGTGTTCATATGAATATGTTTCTATCTTTGATAGCTTCTGAGAGGAAGAAATTTCCCCGTATCTTCCTACGTGGTTCTACGATTTAGCCTATTTTCAATAGGCTTGGTTGGTGCCCGTGCCAATAAGAACCTTTGTCCCAAATTTGATCAAATTATCTCCAAAATTGCGATCGGTACTTTGCGCATGTTATATTGTTACATGGACAGCTAGCCAGCCAGTCGGACGGACATCGTTAGTTCGACTCAGAAAGTGATTCTGAGTCGATCGGTTTACTTTAAGGTGGGTCAGGACCAGTATTTTAAGGCGTTACACACATCAGCACAAATGCATAATACCCTCTCCACTATTGTGGTGTGGGTATAAAAAATAAGATAACAGAGAATACAGCATTATAATAAATATAGATCTTTTAAAAATAGGTCAAATCGAACGATGTGAAATAGATTTACGTGGATACCTGCTTTAGTTGACTAACAACAGCACCTAAATATGAGCCGTCCTCAGAATTCCAACATTAATAATTAGTTCATTATCCACAGCTTAGGAACATCCTTCCAGTGATTTTGTATTTAAGCCACAGCCACTACGTAATCCCCAAATACATCCTCCCATTATAACAGGACTCCCCCTTGAAAGACCATTATTTTGTGAAACACACATTTCATAAGAGAGACAACTGTTTCTACATCTTTAAAGCCTCACCAGTTCCACAAACAAACTTTACACTACTTTACCAACGGTAACTCAACTTTCTACTCTCAGCAACTACTAAGTCTTCATTACTTCCATCAACGCATTTCACTCTTCATCACCGGTACCACAACTTTTCGCTACTTAACAAAATTCACGACTTTATCAATCACGTTTAAAACAGTCCCTCGTCACGTCATTCGCTCCGCTACTGCTCTAGACCTTCAACCCAGAAATACCGTTTTTAATTCAAAAAAGAGCCTCCCTCACCACGCAACATTAGCTCTCCGTCCTGGCAAGAGCATCGCCCTAAAGTCCTCCCTAAATTTCATCCATCATTATAACCCATTTTAACTATCCCATTAAATATATTTCTCACAGAGTTTATCTCAAGCACAAAGACACCTGCTCTCAGGAGAGCATGCCAGATGGGGCCTCAACCAATAGAAAGTCTGGTACTGAAGCACTACGGCTAGTCGCCCACTCCGTACTGTAAGGGTTGTATCCACTGCTCGAAAATGAACCGAGCATTATTTAGCGTTCGGTACATACAACGTTATCTATTGTTTTAGTGTTTGTGTATTAGCATACAACCCTTAATACCGTTCATAACTATTTTCACTAAAGTAACACATATTATGTACTACTCTGGCTCTCTTTATAAAACAGTAAAATTTTAGTGGTTCTGTAATCAGACATTATATTTTTAATGTTCTGTAAAGTTTTTTCAAATTAATGAAGGAATGAGCAAACAAAACATTTAAGTAACGCTTCTTACTAGTATTGTTGTTTGCAGGACCACAGCACGAATAGCCGGTGTGTGTATTTGTCTTGTGAACATGTCTTATTTTTGTAGAATCTTTTTGTTGGCTCTTTATTTTCTTTCTTATGTTTTCGTAAAAAGATTTTGCTGTCGCTACCAGCGAAAAGAAATAAACATTAATATGTTGAACCGAACACGACGAAGATGGTGGTTTTTTACGAAAAACCGAACGCAATGAAATGTTCTCATCTTTATGTTGAGTTCATTAGTACATTTTTTTTTTTTTTTTTTTGTCTACAAAGATCACAAACAGAGAAACGTTTTTCTAAAGGTACGTTCAGACTGATGAAATATTTTACTAACGTAGTGTGAACACAAAATATTTTTGAGTGTCAAAAACATCTGATTTTGAGCAAATAAAAGTGTTTGCCGGCAAACAAATATTTGTCCAATGTGAACATAATGAGAACACAAAAAATCAAATATTTTAGTAGTTTTAGAGCAAACATTTATTTGATATTACAAAAAAATTGTAAGAGCAAACAACGACAAATAATTTTAGCTATGTTACCTATAAAAGCAATTTTTCTTGTAATTTTTCGGATTCTTTACAGTTTTAAAGATTTTTTATAATTATTAGACTTTGCTATCATGCCGCTATTGGCAAATTTTTGCGAATTTCCGCTAATTTAGCAATTTTTATAGAATTTTTGCCATTCCTTATAGTTTTAGGCAATGTTAATTTATTTTATGGTTTTGTTTGAAATCTTAAAACTGTTCGCGAATTTTCGCTATTTTTGCAAATTTTTTTATACCCTCCACCACAATTAGTTGTGAAGAGGGTATATTAAGTTTGTCATTCCGTGTGAAACTTTTTTATTATTCATCTCAGGCCCCATAAAGTATATATATTCTGGGTCCTTGAGTAATTCTAAGCCGATTTAGCCAACAACTCAAAAGAAATGAACAAACTTGGTGCCAAATTGCTTGTAGTTATCCTAAGCAGTTTGGGATTGAAATCCAGCAAAATCGGCTTAGTAGGACCAGAGCTATGAATCAAAATGTGGAACCACCATCTAAAAAAATTGATAATTTTGTTACAAAAAATAACATAAATGCGTGAACAAGGCACGTAATGAGATAAGATTTTGCAAAAATTTGTTTTATTTGACTGGAAATCACGCTGTTAAATTTCGTCAAGATCCTTCCATAATTTACCCTAAGCCCCATATAAACCCTACTACCGGAAAACAGTTTAGTACGCCTAAAACCGTAAAAAATAATGCAATTATAACAAATTTTGGCTCGTCACAGTTTTATAGGGGTGGGGGGTCACAAAGCCATACGACATACAGCCATATGGCGTCAAGTCCCATTCCATTGAGACATAAGGGCATATGCCATTAAGTCTTAATATAATGGGACTTAACGCCATAAATTTTTTCCGTAAAATGAGACATAAAGCCATATTTTTGATAATGATTGTATTTCACCCTATTTCATGTAGAAAATGCTTTGTTGTTTTATGTCGCCCTGTTTTATGTCAAAAATGGCGGTATGAACTAAGTCCCCAATGAATTAACACCCCAAACCCAAAATGAACTAAGCCCCTAAATTTGGGGACGTCGTTCATATATGGAAAAACCCCGAAAAAGCTACGCTAACAAGTGCTTCTCTGCATAGCCGGCCTTCGGCCGTACGCAATGATTTTCTCCTCTATGGTATAACAAACACCGGCTTCGCTAACTAAAGCTTCTCTGCGTAAACGGCCTTCGTTCGGAAACAAGACAGATTTTAGAAGCTTTACTTAGCGAAATCGGTACTTGTTATACCATAAAGGAGAAAATGCTTGCGTCCGCCAAAAGGCCGGCTATACAGAGAAGCTTTAGTAAGCGAAGCCGGTGTTTGTTATACCATGGAGGAGAAAATCCTTGCGCCCGGCCGAAGGCCGGCTATACAGCGAAGCTTTAGTTAGCGAAGCAGGTCTTTGTTATACCATATAAGCATTTGTAACGCAACACATCCACTAAAATTGATATGAGACTTAAGGCCATATCAAAATTATGGCTTTATGTCCGTTTGGATTGAGACATAAAGCCATTATGGCTTTGTGTCCTATGGCTTTGTGACACCCCACCTTTTATAGGACTATAAAAGATACCGTGAAATTTCGTGAAGATCGGAACATAATTTACCCTAGGCCCCATATAAACCCTACGGAAAACAGTTTAGTACATCTAAAACCATAATTAATAATGCTATCACAACAGAAATTGGTACGTCACAGTTTTAAAGGCCAAGAAATGACGCTGTGAAATTTCGTGATGATCGGTCCATAATTTACCCTAGGCCCCATATAAACCCTACTACCGGAAAACAGTTTAGTCGCCTAAAACCATAATTAATAACAAATCGTCATAGTTTAAGATAACAATAACATCATACAGATATTACTCCTTAAACATTCGAACTTTCGGTGGAATGTATCAAAGATTCGGCACAGCCGAATATAGCACTCTGACTTGTTTTTTTTTTTTTTTTTTTTTTTTTGTTTTACCCGAAATTTTGTATTTTTTAACCGATTAAGCGATTTCAAATAAATTTTAAGGTTTGTTTTCAAGTTTGCATTCGCGAATTTTAGCCATGTTCGTGATAGAAGCGATTTCTTTCTGTGATTCTTTGCAGATTTAACGATTTTAATAACTGCTAAGCTTTCCTATCATGCCGCTATTAGCAAATTTTTCCAAATTTCCGCTAATTTGGCAATTTTTACTATTTGTGAAATATATTTTAATTTTTGAACACTTTCATTAAATAACTCTTTGATGCAAATATTTGTCTAATTCTGAACGCATGGCAAACATGATTTCCTTTATTTTATATGACACTATTTTCCAACTGTTTTAACAAACAAAAATTGTCAAATATTTGAGCTTAGTGTGAACATTAAACAAAATATGTTTTTGTTTTACACAGTTTGAAGCAAATATCAGAATAAATATTTTTGTCAAATATTTCATTAGTCTGAACGTACCTTAAGTTTCAATTACAAAAACATTATTTCTACCGTACAATACACTCAAGTACAGGATATAATATATCGAACTCAGTTTATAATATTATAATAAGATAATAATTGAATAACGAGATTTCGTCTTACATGGAAAAAACAAATGTTACTCATTTGTCTTATTTACCGCGATCAAGACCAAATTAAGAGTTAAGAAGTGAATCTTTTGTAGACATATTCTTCCTCTATTAATCCATTTCCATTGAATTTGTAAGAATGGTTCAGATTTGCATTTTATTTTTTTATGGTATTTTGAATGGAGATTCTTAAGAAAATCAAATGTGCAAAAATATAGCAATTAAAGCAAATTTTTTAGATTTATCTTTAGAATTACAACCTGTTTATCAAAACAATCTTGCTAAGTTTTATATTTTTATTAACATTCTTGGTAGTAATAAATTATTCTTAATACAAATTTGTTTATTTGAAAAAATAGTCAATGATTATTATATTTCCTATTAAAACTCCACGAAATAAGTGCTTTATAAGACCCCTTATAGATTTAGAGACTTAAGAAAGCATGTTGAATCACTACAAATAAAATAAAAAAAAATAGATTGTTTTTTATTACTTTTCTCAACTTGACCTCCTTTTGCTTTATTTAAACAAACCACACACATTCGTACGAATGAACCTACGTACAATCACAAACTTACTCACTCATTTCTACCAACTCAAGAAAAAGATGACAGATAAAACTTTCTTTACACTTTAGAATAGGGTGTCCCAATGTTTTTTTGGAACTCAACGCTTGTATTTGTAATTTGTATGGGCTGAAAATCAAAGGGGTTCAAGTGCCAAATGAAATGTCTGAGCTTTTAATCTTTAAAGTTTAGTTTGCTTTATTTAAAAGTAGACTTATTATAAAGTTTCGGTCGATATATGGAAATTTGGGATGATTATATACATAAAGCGTGGTTTTTTTAGAGTGTCACAACTTTGAGTTTGCATCACTGCTTCATTTGAGCAGCCATTTAACAGCTGATAGTTGCTTTTGGTTAAGTTTGCTTCGAAACTTCTTTGTTGAAATAATTAATCAAAATAATTGTTCTATTCGACAAACTCATCGTGCTCTTCTTTCATCTTATGGCGTCTTACTCAGAATGTTTCTGTCAACGGTGAACGGTATAGGAACATAATTCGAAATTTTTTCGTACCTCAATTACGTGCCACATAGCCTTGCTGATATTTGGTTCCATACAACAGGCGCTACAAAAAAACTTTTGATGAAAAAAAAATGTTCACGTAATGGCCAAATTAATTGACCACCAATATCGTGTGACTAAACCCCATTTGATTATTTTCTTTGGATTTATGTTAAGTCACTAGTCTACGTCGTTAAACACAAACAATTGAACACCTGGAAATCAACATTCGAAGAGTTATCGGTTAAATACGTCCGCAGATCTTGCGAAAATTTGTTGGAAATTGGTGTTCCAGATTGCGCTTTCTACGCCCCAGCAACGGCGACCCCATGGAAGAAATCATATTTTAACAATAATTTCATAAAATGTTCTTTCAAATAAAGCCTGTTTCATTGATATTAAAAATATATTTCTTTGTTTTTTTATTATTTAATCTTGTGTCACTCTAAAAACACACCCTTTCATTCCGAACTTTCGTAAAGTGATAGATTTAAGTATAAGTGTTGATTGCTTTGATCTAACCCATTTTTTTTAGTTTTAGCATTTGTACGTCGTTGCTTTTCACCTCTGCAATTACAAACTTATTTGCTGAAAAGGGAGATGCAGGTTCTTATTCAAAAGGAATTTGATGAAATTCAGAAGATAATTCTTTTTTTGAGCCAGGGCCTGTTTAAGCCTATAAAATTTAGTGTATATCGGCTATGTTAAGTTTGACCGAACCAAAGCAATGCAAACCTTATAACCAAGGCAAAGGACATAATTTTTAAAATAATTTGATGAAACATCTCACATTAGTTCTTTTCGGCTTAAGACAAATATCTAAAAACCGTTTCACTATTTCATCTAACAAATGTAGACAAATATCACAGTGCAACAAAATTTGCATCATCACCTCAATACTTGCAATGCGAAACGAAACTACACTATAGGTAGAGCAAAACTGACAAAGGGTTTTGAAAAGTAAGCTCCGGTCCCGAAATATCGGCCCCTAAAGTTTTTGAATTTTTTGAAAAGGCGTTTCGTATAAGTCAAAATATAATAAATGTACTTCTAAGTTAAAATACTATTTTAGATGTCTTCAGTAGAATCGTATGGCGATTTTTTCTTAGAATATATTAACCCTTTAACACTCATTTTAAGGGTTAATGCTTGTCCTTTTTTAACTTTCCAGTGAAATTCAACGCATAAAATATTCGTAGAACATTTTAACCCTCTAAAGTGCCGTTTTAGTAGACTTTTGTGTGAATGTTAAAAAAAGGACAAAAATGACCCCTCAAAATAAGTGCTAGAGGGTTAATATATTCTAAGCAAAGTATCGCCATTCAATTCTAATAAAGACATGAAATAGAATTTTAACTCAGAAGTACATTTTGTATATTTTTTTTTTACTTATACCAAAATTCAAAAATTTTAAGGGCCGATATTTCGGGAACCCGAGCTAACTTTGCAAAACCCTTTGGCAGATATGCTCTACCAATAGTCTAGTTTCATTTTGCGTTGCAAATTTGGTTATTTTTTTTTTTTTGTTGCACAGTGTATTATTCTAAAATAGTCCTTTTAATTTGTGAGCAAGGCACAGAACTCGAACTATGAGATTACCCGGCCTCTGTTTCTCAAAACTACAAGTTAAAATAGATTAAAAAAAAAGCAACCATATTAAAATTTTTGTTTTTGTCTCAAATATATCGACCCCTAACCGCGAAAATAACGTAAGCGCCAAAAATCAAATTTTACAGGAGAGAGCTTTTTTTATTTTATTTCATATAAATTTTGTATGAAATTTGTCGCTTACAATAAAATTGTTTTTGCTATAAAATCGTAACGGTACCTTTTGTGACCATGACATTTTAGGAGATAATGCAAGTGTTGCCAATTAAGTCATTTATTAAAAAAACGAAAATTGAATATCATGTCGCTTACGTTATTTTCGCGGAAAGGGCTCGATATTTTCCTTGTAGATTTTTAACTTGAAGTTTTGAGAAACAGGGCTCTGGCCTTAGTTCAAAAAATTTACCGAAAGAGGCTCTTCCAGAGTAGTTACGATTAGTTTAAATTTAAATATAAATGGTTTTACCGGATTACGTTTTAAGTAGGTCCACAATTGTTCGTAACTCCTTCACAAGAAACATTCCCAAAAAGATGATTAAACCCACCTAGACCCTTGAAGCATTTTCAAACCATTTTTATGTCAATAAAAATCTAAAAAATAAACATTAGGAAAATAATGTATAGTTTTTAGGATAGTATTTAAATCTATATTTTGTTAATTTTCATATAAACTGAAATCCTATTTAAAACAGTTTGATTTTTTCATTGTTATTTGGAGGGTTCAAAGCTGAACCGAACCAAGTCATAAAATAAAATGCATATATGTATTTCAAAACTGGTGTGAAATTCTTCGCAAAGTTTAACTCTATCGAGTTCTGTAACGAATTTTCATTTTTGACTTGGTTCCCTTCAGCTCTGAGCCCTCCATTTGTAGTCCTTTTTTAAAAAGATAAAAGTATAGAGTTACCATACTAAATGAAAAAAAAAAAATATCATAAAAAAGTGTGTTAATTTACAAGGCGGTCTCAAAAAACAGCTGACTCTTATAAGATTTAGTTTTAATGTGCTAAATTCCCAATTCTTACTATTGATAAAATGAAATTTATTGCTGATGGGATAAGCTATTCCTATCCGCATTTTACCGGTTGCTTAGGCCAGATCATCAGGAAACTTCATCCAAAGATTTTAGAAAAGCTAAAGATATTATTAAAATAAAACTTTTAAGCGAAAAGGAATTATAAAAACTCAAAAGTCTTTCTCTTAATAATATCAAAGCTTAAACAAAACACCAACAACAAATAGTGAGTTTATCTTTTCTTACAATCCCGACTACAATTGGTTAATTTTTTCTCTTATTGTTTGCCTGTTGTTTTATTGTTGTGATATTCTTTTTTATTTAAATATTGTTAGAAAATTTTGAAAAATAAATTAAAATTTTAGTTCTTTAAGATTGATTAACATAAAAAAACGAAAACCTTAAGCCGAAATTATGCTATGAATCTAAAAGGAAATCACGGACCCCTTTTGAGAACCTCTGCTTTAGAATGGAGCATGATGATTTACAAAAAAAAAAAAAAAAACGAAAACAAATAAAGCCTCAAGTGTTGTTTTGTCGATTTTCTTCTGTCTACTTTTCTTGACCATTTTGGCCTTTGAGTATTTGCTTTTATCGCTAAGCAAATATCAATTGTATTCAATAAAAAAAAACACCAGCAACAGACATCAGCAGCCTCGTCGCCAAAGAAGAAACGCATTTTTATGCGTTACGCTCAATACAATTTTTATTGAATTTTTTTCTTTGATATTTTTGCAAGGAGTTTCATGCAACAATGAGGCGAGTAAATTTCCATTTTATAATTTTTTTTTTTTTTTTGTGGAATTGATGTCTGTTTATTGTTGAAAAAAGCGGTTTGTTTGTTAGTTGTTGCATAAAGGAGGGGGGGGGGGGGGGGGGGGGGGGAATAGCAACAACACCTTACTTTATATGGCGAAAAAAGATAAATCTTTGTTTTCAACCGTTTTTCAAACAAAAAATCCTAAAACAATTTTGATTTGTTAACTTTACAATTTCTAAAAAATAAACAAAAAAATAAAAGTTTTAACATTAAAAAAATAATATGCTTAAGAACTGTTGCACTTATGACTTTTAATAAATGTACAATAAATCATTCAAATCTTCTCGTTTTTCTCGCTTAAAATATATTCAATTTATGGTTTATGGTAAAATGTAAACAATTTTAAGCCGTTTTTGCTTTATCTAAGATTTTTGAAAATTTTTACTTAAAATTATAATATTCTTTTACTTATTTATTTTTTTGGCAATTTTGTTTGGCAGTTTTTGTTGGACAACTTTATAATGTAAACATTAAAACACCTGCAAACAATTTTTTTTCTCTCTAATGAGTTTTGTTAAAACGTTTTTCTTTCGTTCTCTTGAATTTGAAGAATTTCATCAGTTTAATGAATTTTTTAATTATCAATGAATTGCATGTGGCTTTTGTGACGGCATAATTAAGGTTGATGAATGCATGAAACCAAATTATATTTAACATTGACTTTAAAGAAAAGGCATGCGGTTAACTCTTTGAGTTACATACACGAAAATGTTATATGAAGTGTCACCAGGTGCTTTTTTCAAAAGTTTATTAAAAAAGCGTTAATAAAATTATGCTTAATCATAAAAAATGTCTAAAATTGGTATTAGGAAAGAGTGTTCTAATCAGCGTTCGAAAATAAACAGAACATTATTTAGCGTTCAGCTCACTAACCCCAGAACGAAATCTATTTTTTTAAGTGATTGTGTAGACGAACACAACCCTTAATACCGCTCGTAACTATTTTCAAGAAAGAACCGAACATTTTGTAGTGTTCTGTTCTTCGTTAAAACAGAATAATTGTAGTGATACTGTAGGCAAACATTATATTTTTATGTGCTATAATGTTTCTTTTTTTGCATTTATAATGAAATGAACAAACCAAAAACCTTAGCAACGACAGCACCACGAACAGCTTGTGTGTGTATTGTGTATATGTTTTGTTTGTGTAAAATTATTTTGAACGCAATTAAATGTTCTGATCATTTGTTGAGCTTGATAAAAACACTTTTTTTTGTGTTTGAAAGCTGACTAACAAGGCAACATTATTTTTAATGATTTTCTACACAAACACTATTAGAGTTTGTGTTTTCAACAAATCTACCGAACCGAACACTAAGGACCGATATTTAGTGTTTTTTTCGAACACTGGTTCTAATCAAACCAAAAACCTGAGAAAAAAAATTAAATTTTCAGAATCTGCGAGTGCGAAAAAAGACATTATATACTGTACTTTAGTGTTCTGTACGGTAAAAATTAGAAAATACTAACGCTAGTAGTGTTGGTGTAGTAAATAACTTAAAACAACGTTTCCCTGCTTGTGATCTTCGTACATAACAAAAATACTTAACTAATCCAACTCTACATAGATATAAGAACATTTCATTGCGTTCTGTTTTTCATAAGCAACTTGTTTTCTTTCTGAAAATTACTTTAATTCTCTTCAAACTTTCTTTCAGTGCTACACATCAAAAAATTTTTAATGAAATTCTATTTTTATACTACTTTTATTTAGTAAAAAAATTAATTAAAAAAATGTGAAAAGTTAAAGAAAATTTTTAAAAATTACATCCAACTTTAAGTTGATATTAACTTAAATAAATTTCCAAGTACAGGAAAGTCTGTACCCAATGCTTTTTTCTCCTTTGAGGTTTAAAACCAATATTGATAGTGTTATTAAAAAAAAAACAAATACCTTAATAACGATACCGAAAGAACAAACACTTTAATATCGAAATTCGTTTCGGTTGCCAACCTTGACCAAATATAAGACTTAGTCCCTTTTTCACGACTTATCTTTAAAGATCGAAATAGTTAATGGTATCTTTAGCACTAGTGAGGAATAAAGTTACCTTCAACTGTTTTTCATTTCCACAACTTCTGTATAAAATAATGTGCGTTCGTTTACTTTTCCAGTAAAATCCCAGTAAAATCCAGTATGTGAGTAATATGAAAATGTGTGTACACGAACGCATTTCAGTAAAATCCAGTACAAATTTGCACAAATTTGTAAAAATTTTGGGGTAAACGAACGCAGCTATAAACTTAACATTTTTAAAAATGTGGCAATACTATTGCAAATACCGATTATTTTTGTCAAAAAAAAAAATACGAACTGGCAACTACGTACTTTATTTTACTTTTCTCATTTTAAATTTTTGTGTGCACAAATATTTTTTAATAATGACAAATAATAATGAAATACTGCGTACACGCGAATTTAACATTTTGTAAATTTTATTTCTCAAAATACGAGTTTGTAAGTGCCGGTTCACACACGTCAAGTTTGACTCGTCAAGTCTTGAGTTTTTAGGAGAGAGGGGAAAAGAAATGGCATTCTCTTTTCCCTTCTCTCCTAAAAACTCAAGACTTGACGAGACAAACTTGAAGTGTGTGAACCGGCACTTATTAATTCACAAAATATACGTATACTTGGAGTTGCCATATATAAAAAATATGTGAATATAATATGGCAGTCTCGAATCTAAACCTTACGACAAAAGTTAAAGGTAGAACGTTCCTCTCTTTACCTTATCCTTCACTTTTAGATTAAAGGGAACTTGTGATTATTAATAACTGATTATCTGTTCGATAACTTCCAACATTCAGCTATCGTTAAGTCGTGAAAACGGGCCTTACACATTAATTTCTATTATTTATCAGTATTAAATGTTTTATAATTTATTTGCTCATAACCAAAAACTGTCAGCGAATATTTCCTAATAAAGAAAAAAAAAAAAAAAATACCAAAAGATAACGAAATAAAAAATTTTTTAAATTCCTTTATTCATATTTATGTTCGCCTCTAAGATGCTTAAAATCACATTCATAATTTTTGTTCAATAAAGAATTTATTCTAACAAACAAATTTATGAATCCCTTGGTAGCTTTTTTTTGAAAAAAAAAAATTCTTCTATGTCTTTTTTTAAAGCTTAAAGATAATTTTTTAAGATTGTTAAGCGAAAAAAAGGTAAAAAAAAGTTAAAAATTAAGCGATTTAATACCATAAACTATAACGACCACACAAATCACTGCCAAAATACCTCCACAATGACAGCAAAAATATTTTTATGGCCACAAAAAAAAAAAACTCAAAGATACAAAATTGCAAAAGACAAAAACAACAAATATCGTCATTTAACAAAATACCACAAGTGCTTTAAGTTTATTTAATTTATTTAGAAAAACTAAACTTTAAACAGCAAACAAAAACAATCATAACAATAATTTTTCTACAATAAAAAAAAAAAATTAACTTTAAGGCTTAAAAAACTTGCAACATTTTTGTTTTTGCTTCGTTGCAATCCAAACACATCAGTTTTTATGAACTAAAACATTCATTTTGAGACAGAACGTCAGACATTCAAACATTTAAACATATTTAATGTTTTGTTGCTGTTGTTTGTCTGTTGTAGACTGTGTACAATGTCGGTTCGAATGACTGTCAGTCGGTTTTTTCGTTATGTTTTGGTAAAATGAGGGCTTAAAAGTAGAGTGTCTTAAATTACACGTTGCTGCAGTGCACACGAGTAAAAGTTGTGCTATAGCTAGTGCATGTGCTTGCTGTATTTATGTGTGTGTGTGAAAACGCCCTATGTATTTGCCTTAAAACTTCCCAGCGGGAAAATTTAGAAGACCTTCTTACTTCAGGCCTTTTTAAAGGCCTGCTTAAAAAATGTTTTGATTTAATTACTATTCTTACGTAACTGCTAAGGAATGCCTTATAGCAGGCCTCGGCTCTTTGGTATAAAAGAAGCGAGAAAAGAAGGAGTAACATTTTTTGTTTTATTTTTTTGCACAAGCAAAAGCAAAAGAGTTCAGATCCCTTTACAAAAACAAAGTAACATATGTTGTAAATCATTTTAGTTGAAGTTGAAAAGAGAAAGAGTAAAATTTTTTGTTTTGTTTTTTTCGCCAAAGCGAAAGAATTCAGATCCCGTTATAAAAACAAAGTAACAAAGTAGGTGCATATTAAAATACAAAATAAAAACAATAATGTAAATCATTTTAGTTGAGTTTTGTTCATTAAGGGAGATAGGTACTTGTGCTTAAAAGTTTTATTTTATTATAAACTTTTATTTGCAATCTATTTTACAATATTTAGCAAATTTAATTATTTCAATAAAAAAAAGGTATCACATCTAATATGTACATGAAACCTTTTCAGTCTTCTAATTTCATTTGTAAGGAAATATTCCTTGATGTTTTAGACTGATAGCCCTTCAATATGACCTTTAATGCATTTGTATAAGGATGGTCTGAAAGGCCTTTTAAGAGCCATTAATTGACCTTTTACCATACCTTTCTTAAAAACCCTTCAAGATAACCTTTTTGCTAAGGCCTTTTGACAGTCATTCTCTGGAAAGCCTTCTAAAAGCCATTTATTTGAAGGCCTTTAAGAAGCTCTGGGGAAGAAAGGAAAGCGGAAGGCCTTCTCCGCAATGACAACGCGTGTAAAAAAGATATGAGTATGGAATGGAGCGAGAAGGGCTTGTTTATCCAAAAGAAGGGGTACAGAGGCCTTCTGGAAGGCCTCCGTACTCCTTCTTTTTCCCGCTGGGTTGTTGAAGTTTATAGCAAATTTTTTAAATGTAGGTCTTAAATTTGTGAAATAACAGAACAGTCTTTTAAAATGTTACTATTACAAATTGTCTTTGAACAGGTCAGATATATCTTCATTCTAAATAATCGCAGAGAGTATTTTTTTTATAATAAGTAAAACCAAAGTAAAAAAAAAAAGATTTAAAATGGAAAACCCAAATTCAAAATCCGAAATATACGCGATACTTAAGGTTTGTCGATATATCGATATTGGCGATATTTTACTGTATGAACGGTGCTACTTTAAACCTTTTTGAGAGTTAAAAAAAAAACTATTTATTTGGATTAATAAAAAAATTAGTCTACTTGCTGGGATCGAAATATCCAACTTTCCATAACTCTGGAGCAAAAAAAAAGCTGAATTTGATCGATGTAATGTATGGGATGTGTGCACATCACCTTAACGTAAGATGATCATGTCCTCAAATCGCTCGTGTATGCTCCAAGATGGAATAAGCTATGTAGTTGAACTAACTTGTCAGTAATATCCATATCATTAAATTAAGGGCAAAAAAGTGAGTAATCATCATCCTTTAGCGCATGTTGAAGGTGATAACATGTGCCCATGTTCAGTAACTATCGCGTCGAGAAAGTTTTCGATTGAAATGTGTGAAATTTTTTGGCGAGTACAAGCTGTCACGTAAGGAAATTACTCGCCAATTTACAGAAAAAGTGTGTCTGTAACATTTTGGTGAGAAAAGTTCCCGCTATGAACTGTCAAATAAACTCACGAATAAAAATGGGGCGAGAAAAAATTTTAACACTAAAAAACAATTAAAAATGCAAAGTGCAAAGAATAATAATAATAATATTTTGTTCTTGGCACATTTTTCATTGTTTTATTATTTTGCTTTTAACATTTTAATAAAATATACGAATGTCTTCAAAGCTCGTTTGCAAACAACAAACATTGAAGTCGCTCTTTACACAATTTGGTATAGCCGACGGTTGTATTTTCGCCGCCGTCGTTGAAAAATTTAAAATTTTAGTAAATTTTGGTCGCCGTCAACGATATTTGTTTCTGGCGTTCTGAACGTCTACAATGTCACATCGGCTTCGAGTGTAATATTATGACATTTATAACGTAACGACGTGATCTCTTTTGATAGTTTTCGACATGAGTTACAGACACAGATTTTTCTCACTTTTCGAGAAACGATGGAATATTTTGTTTCACATCTTTTCGATGAAAGAAGTTCTCATTAAAGTTACAGAACATGGGTACTGGTCAATATTGTTCTCAAAGAAACCAAAATCAAAGAGCCGATGACCCGCTCTTGGATCCCTTTTGGTGTGTGGTACAGTCCCAATTTACACAATTTCGTTGGTTGACGTATCCATTCATCGCAGAAGATGATTTTTCGAAGAAAACTCAATTTTATCAGTTGCACGTGTTGTTGAACACTTTAACCGTACATGGTTATTTCGGTAAATAGACTGCTGTGTCATTACGGCCAGCAGCCAGCTTTTATTAAAATAAACAAAATGACTTCAAGAAGAATTCTTGACAAAAAGTACAAAAAAACAGAGGTAAAGGAAAAACATGTAAAATCAATTAAAAATGGATAATCATACAAAAAAAGCAAATTTCGATCTACCAAAGGTTAAAATACAATTTGGTTTAAGGATTGATGTTTGACTATTGACGTCAGCAGTCGTCGATGGCTGCAAGTAAGACGGCAAATCCCTCTGAGGACATCGAGTGGCAGCGATCGAAACATGTCAAGAATGAAAGATTACACAGGCCGACACTCAATTTGCTTCTTTGAATTTATCAACTGATTCTAGTTAATTTGGGTGCGCTGAATTCAAAACTGTAATCAGTTTGTCTTTATCAGCTCTAGTTTTCATGATATAACTTTATATACCCTCCACTTATGACCTCCAATTACACCAATTACTCAAATTTTTTTATCAAAATTTTTTATTTACTGTTATAGTTATTGCCAAAAAAAAAAAAAAAAACTCCCAAATTTTTTTAAGTATTTCTTTTTTTATTTTAATAAATCTGTATGAAACAGTTTTACTTCTTTTTATTTTTTTAAATTCCTATGGAAAAGTTTTACTTTCTAAATACTTATAAAAAAATTTGGGAGTTTTTTTTTTTGGCAATAACTAAACAGTAAATAAAAAATTTTGATAAAAAAAAAAATTTGGAAAAAAAAATTTGGGTAATTGGTGTAATTGGAGGTCATAAGTGGAGGGTATAAAAAGTTATATCATGAAAACTCGAGCTGATTTTAATTTTGTCGGGCTGTGTTATCAATAACAATTTTAATTAATTTTCATATTGTAAAATTCCTTTCGTCATAAAAATAATTTAATGGAAATTAAATTTGATGAACTTAAGCCTGATTAAAATATGTCCGCTGTTATGATTTGCTAGTGCCTATTGAAAGACCCCTTATAATTTTTAAAAATTTTGGTAACAAGATGTGTCCTTAAGCAGCGACAATGACATTTCCAAACTTGCAATTCATAAATTTCTTTAAGACACGCTTCTTGATTTAAAAATTATGCATATCTAAGACTGGATTTTCATTATGAGTTTTTTACTTGAGGGAAAAGGCACGACTTTAATTTACGTAGGCAAATGGTATGAGAGGTAAAAGTAAAAGTCCAGTCTTCCATACATATCTGTATTTTCTTTAGGAAAAACTTAAATAAAAACCTCGACCAGTTTGATTATAGAATTAAGAAAATGTTTGCGATTGGTCTACATACACAGTGCAACAAAACTCGGGTCATCGCCGCCAGCCTCAATACTTGCAACGCGAAATGAAACTAGACTATTGATAGAGCAAATCTGCCAAAGGGTTTTGAAGAGTAAGTTCGGGTTCCCGAAATATCGACCCCCAAAGTTTTTGAATTTTTTGAAAAGGCGTTTGGTATAAATCAAAAAAAATATTCTAAATGTACTTCTGAGCTAAAATGCTATTTGAGATGTCTTCGCTAGAATTGTATGGCGATTTTTTTCTTACAATATATTAACCCTCTAACACTAATTTTAAGTGGTAATTTTTGTCTTTTTTTTAACTTCCCCACAAAAGTAAAAAGTACTAAAACGGCATTTGGAGGGTTAAAATGTTCCTTGAATATTTTCTACATCAAATTATACTACGGGTCTTCTAAGACCTCAACCGCGAAAATAACTTCAGCACCAAAAATCCAATTTTACAGTAGCGAGTTTTCTTATTTTACTTCATTTAAATTTTGTATGAAATTTGTCGATAACATTGTTCTTGCTATAAAATTGTAACGGTAGCTTATGTGAACTTGACATTTTATGAGATGATGCAAATTCATTTATGAAAAAAAACGAAAATTTAAAATGATGTCGCTTACGATATTTTCGCGGCTAGGGCTCGATATATAAAAACGTTTGTGCCGTGCATGTGCTCCTTAAACTCAATAATCGCTGGACCGACTGACACCAAACTTGGACAATAAATTAAATTAGTCGGGAGCCTGGTTTCTCTTAAGTTTAATCACAATAGGTGGCGCATTTATCGTGATATTTAATTTTTTTTATTTATTGTACGATTTGGCTGAAGTCCACAAAATAAATTTAAAAATAAGTTTCCTGATAAGATTTTGACCCGGCAGATAGCACTGGGGTCAAGATATTAACAAAATTCTCCATTATTTAATTTTATATTTTTATTTAGAGAAATCACGAGCAGCGCCGCACACTGGTTCAAGAGCAGCATTAATTAATTATTTTCATGTCTGCTGATCTACCTCTTTTTTCCACAGATTGTAATAAACACTCTAATTATCATGTATCCAAAATATTAGGCTTATAGCTGTATTACTTTTTTGTCCAGAGACATTCAAAGTTGACCTAAGTGAATGCGTTTGAAATGGTCGTATAATATATGCTACTTTCTATCGCTTCATGCTTTTAAAATACTCTTGTAACAACACTACAATAATTTTTTTTTTACAATTGGATGTTATAAATTATATATATGCAAATAAAAAAAATTTTGGAAATTAAAAAAAAAAATTCTTTTACTACTATAAATTGTCCAAAAATATTTATTTTCTCCAACTTCTATGGCTTTCATATATTGATCTCCAACGACCTCTAGCCTGAGACTTATATCAAATTAAAGCTTGAAGTCTCAGCTAATGATACTCAAAAGTTCAGCTGCCCATCTTTGCCCCTAAGCAATTCCGGTGTAAAAAACTAAAAAATTAGGACAAATTTCATTCACAAGCATGGTATTGCGCATAGGAGAATGGGCAAAAATATAAATATATAAAAAAAATCGATAAATATCGCCGATATTTAAAAAAAAAAACATGGTGAATACCATAAAAAATTCAATGATCCAAATTTAAGTGACAAAAATATTTTTTAACAAGTATTGTTCCTCTCAATTTGAAATGTATTGATGGCACAAATGATTACTGGCGAAAAACAAGGCCATCTTCAACAACTTTTTGTAGGCCAATAAAATTTGAATTTGTAAAAAAAAACGGCAAATGTTATTTCTGAAGAAGTTGAAAGAGTGCAAAATGAAATTAAAGATTTGAAAAAAACTGTTGTTAACATTTATGACAAAAGTTTTTAAATTTTACATACTTCTGTTTTAACCTTGATTGATGGAAAAGTTTCGAATACAATCATACAAACATCAGGAATGGCTGTATGTTTTATATGTCAAGCTAAGCCAAGCGAAATTAACAATTTGGATGTATTAAGGACAAACCCAGTTTCGGAAGAAGAGCTTCAGTTTGGAGTTTCCCTTTACATGCATATTGCTATATGCATATAGCATACAACAAAAGTTTTTCAAAGTGGAGAGTAACAAAAGATACAAAACATGAAAGAGAAGTATCAAAAGCGGAAATCCAAAGGAATTTGAAATTGGTTCTAGGCATAAATGTGGACATGGTTAAACAAGGAATGGGCTCAACGAACGAAGGCAATACCTCTAGACGATTGAAGATGTCATGCATATGTTACTTGCGAGAAGGATATATTGGAATTTGCTGATGAAGTAAAAAATTTGTTATGTTAGTAAAGGTACCCCAATTACTTTGTTTTTAAAATTTTGTTTTAATATTTTCTTTTATTTATTTAAAGATATTTTCATTGAATATGGGCGTGACTGTTGCTGCATTTTATTTATATTTTAACCAAATAAAAAACCCGAAAATTGAAATCTGTGTAGCTGTTTTAATCGATCTAGCTTTGCTAATAAGGAAAATATTGGATTTTTTGTGGTCATTTTGTGTGAGAGGTAGGCGTGTTGTTTTTGATAAAATTGCAATGAGCAAAAAATTGTGACTCTACAATGATTTTTAACTTTTGTGTTATATGGGAAGTAGGCGTGGTTGTGCTCGGATTTTCTTCATATTTGCAGTATTCTTTTATTACAACAAAATATTAGTCCATGCCGAAATTCAAAGCTCTGAACGAAAAATTGTAACTCTACAATGATTTTTAACTTTTGCGTTATATGAGAAGTAGGCGTGGTTGTGCTCGGATTTTCTTCATATTTGCAATATTCTTTTATTGCAACCAAATATTAGTTCGTGCCGAAATTCAAGGCTCTGAACAAAAAATTGTGACTCTATAATGATTTTTAACTTTTGTGTTATATGGGAAGTAGGCGTGGTTGTGCTCGGATTTTCTTCATTTTTGCAGAATTTTTTTATCACAAGAAAATTTTTGTCTGTACCGAAATTCAAGGCTCTACCATGTTTCCTTATATTTAATGCCGCCAATCGTATGAAGCTGAACCACTGTGCGCCGGGACCAAACAGCTAGTTAAGTTATAAAAATGTATCGTTTTTTTTAATTGAAGTTATTGAGTGGTTACAATTCAAACATGTAAGGGTAACCTGTCCGTGAAAGCCTGGGTTCGATTCCCGCGGCAGTCAAGAAGGAAAAAATTATCAATAAATTTTAATGAAATTCATATTGTAAAATTTCTTTCTTCATAAAAATAATTTAATGAAAATTAAATTTGATGAACTTTATCCCGTTAAAAAAAAAAAACAAAATTTGTATTTAAAACCATAAACAGTGCAAAAAAAGATAACCACAACACTAATTATTGTTAGAATTTTTAAGGATTGTAATGAATGATTTTTTCGAAGTGCAGGAAAGGTGCATTTTATTCTCTGTTCACCACCTGTTGTATTATTTTTCTTTTTTATTTTTTGTTCATAATTTTATTTAAATTTATTTTTCTACATAATTTGCAGTAAATTTATAATAATTTTTTTTTTTTTGTTTTTCTCTTATTTCATTGCAGGCATAAAATAATTATAATACAAACAGCAACTTAATCAAATTTAAAACCAAAAAAAAGTGAAACTAAAATTTGGCGGCAAACAAAACCGAATATGGGCCATAAACCATAACAACATGTCACAAATAAATGTTAACCATTAAGCAAATAATAAAAAATAAAACGAAAAAAATAATTTAAATAAAAAGGTATTAAAACCCAATAGAAAATCCAAAAAAAAAAATTATTTGTTATTAAATTAATAAGTTAATGAAACAAACAAGTGAATATTTAGTGATTTTAAATTAAATGAAAAATCAAAGTAAAAAAGATAAAAAGAAGGAAACTTGCGAATAAACGCTTTAGTTTTCTTTTTTAATTTTAAATAAATTGCTTGATGAAACTTTTGGGTTCGAAGAAGAGACGCCAGCGAGACGCGTTAACTTGGTCTTGTTTTGAAGCAATTTCGTGCCAGTGTATTTAAAGTTTGTTTCCATTGTTTGTAAACATTATCATTATTGTTTTTTTCCATTTTTTTTTGTGTTGTTTATTTTATCTTGTGTAAAAAAATACAAGCATTTCTTATTATTGTTATTGTAAACACGCACTACATTTACGCCCTTATTTGGTTTGATAAAATCCTTAAAGAAAAAAACGCAACCTAAAAAAAGATTCATGTAAAAAGAAATCTTCTAAAGGCATCGCGGCAAATACTCTACAAACTACAGCAATTCGTCGTTTATCGTTTTCTTGTCTTCATCGCTCTGCCACTTTTTTTTATCAAAATTCATCTTTACACGTTTATTGCGTTTCGTTACAATCGAAACGTATAAAAGAAAGAAACAAGAAATAAAAAATTATCAAATAATATAAAAATAAAGTAAAAAGTCCTTGATTACATGGCATTATAATTGAAAATTAGCCCATCACACAACTCCAGTTTCACGTAGATTTTCTGCTGTCCAGCCAGTTTGTCCACTGTATCATCCGTCCATTTGCGCACACCATCGTCAAGTTCATGTGAAAAAAGCCTGAAATAAAGTTCAACTTTAACAATATTTCGAGAAAACAAAAATAAAATCAAAAAGAAACACGTAAGTGGTAAAACAATTTACAAGTATTACTTAAGTTTCCCTTTTTTCCACAAAACATGTAATTTTATTCAATAAATCAATTTAATTTATATTTTACAACATTTTAACATTTAAGCAAAAAAGGAACTTATTATATAAAAATACATTTAAAGATAAACTAAAAGAAAATGAGTAGAAAATTTGCTAAAATCGATTCAAGTTTTATTATTCGATTAAAGTTTTCAATTACAACAGTGTGATTACCATTTACTGAAATTAAATCATTCGTTTTAATGAGTATTGCACAGAAAAAATTCTCGCCAATTTTTTGCTCAACTAAACATTCATCAAAAATAAAATCGGTTTTAATTAAAAATTTAATCAAGTGAATTAAACGTTTACTTATATCACCAACAACATTACCCTTTAAGTGTTGAGGTGAAATTTTGGGACATACTTAATGACGTGGTGGTAAATTTAACCCAAACCATCTTGGGTATCAATACACAATATCTGATCTAATCTGGGATAGAAGTGGGCGTGGCACCTCTCAATCAAAGACCTTATAGTTTTCTATATATCTGAAGAAGAGTCAACGTTTCGCAATTAGGTACAAGCATCTTCGTTAGCAAAACACAGCATTCGACAAAATGTGGATGGGATTAAAGAATTTGGCATGGCACTAAAGAAATTTTGTTTTTATCTAGTATATGGTACACACAGATGGGTTATCAATAAACAATGCCTCTACGAAAATGGGAGGGATTGTAGAAGTGGGTGTGGCACCTCACATGCAAAGAGATTATATATTTATTTATAACTGAAGAATGGTAACAGCAGGAGTATTCAAACTTCGTACAAACTGTTTTTAATAAAAATCTACTTATATTATTTTAATATGGGTTACAAAGCGCACTGAGTTAAGCTTGCATCATATAAACCCTGACGTGATGGTAAAATATTTTCTAAGAAAAATTACGTAAATAAAGACGAGTGGAAATTTTTACACCAGCATGTCCGTAGCTCTGCTCTTGCTAAGTCGAGCTCAGCCAAAACATAAGTGAATAACAACGATCACGATATGAGAAGATACCAAGAGAATTATAGAGAGCAATGGAAGAAAGTATTTTAAGAAAATGTAAGGAGAGGGTCAAATCTACCACCACCTCAACAGTTAAATGTTACTACAGATCATGTTTAATTGATAGTATTAAATTGTTTATTTGTGCAAATTTAACTAATTTTTTAATATCAAAAAGTAATTTCAATTTTTGGGAATACAAAATTTTAATTTCAAAAGATTTTGTTATTCGTGCTTAATTCCCAGTTTTTATTATTGATAAAAACACTTGAAATTTATTGTTGATGGGATAAGCTATTCCTATGCATTTCACTGGTTGCTTAGGCCAGATCATCAGGAAACTTCATCCATAAAGGTTTTAGACAAACTAAAGATATTAAACCAAATAAAACTGTTAAACGTATAAGAATTATAGCAACAGTTCTACTTGTAACAATATCAAAGTTTAAACAAAACACATCAACAATAAACAACAGTGGGTTCATCTCATCTTACATTTCCCCACTACAATTAGTTGAAATTCTCTCAACATTAATTGTAGTTGTAAGTAGGTTAAGAAAAACAAAATGAAAAAAAAAAACAACAACTTACAAAAGATGTTGTCAATTAAGTGTTTTTTAGGCCGTGCACTGCCTGTTTATTATCAAAAAGTAATTTCAATTTTTGGGAATACAAAATTTTAATTTCAAAAGATTTTGTTATTCGTGCTTAATTCCCAGTTTTTATTATTGATAAAAACACTTGAAATTTATTGTTGATGGGATAAGCTATTCCTATGCATTTCACTGGTTGCTTAGGCCAGATCATCAGGAAACTTCATCCATAAAGGTTTTAGACAAACTAAAGATATTAAACCAAATAAAACTGTTAAACGTATAAGAATTATAGCAACAGTTCTACTTGTAACAATATCAAAGTTTAAACAAAACACATCAACAATAAACAACAGTGGGTTCATCTCATCTTACATTTCCCCACTACAATTAGTTGAAATTCTCTCAACATTAATTGTAGTTGTAAGTAGGTTAAGAAAAACAAAATGAAAAAAAAAAAAAAAACAACAACTTACAAAAGATGTTGTCAATTAAGTGTTTTTTAGGCCGTGCACTGCCTGTTTATTATCAAAAAGTAATTTCAATTTTTGGGAATACAAAATTTTAATTTCAAAAGATTTTGTTATTCGTGCTTAATTCCCAGTTTTTATTATTGATAAAAACACTTGAAATTTATTGTTGATGGGATAAGCTATTCCTATGCATTTCACTGGTTGCTTAGGCCAGATCATCAGGAAACTTCATCCATAAAGGTTTTAGACAAACTAAAGATATTAAACCAAATAAAACTGTTAAACGTATAAGAATTATAGCAACAGTTCTACTTGTAACAATATCAAAGTTTAAACAAAACACATCAACAATAAACAACAGTGGGTTCATCTCATCTTACATTTCCCCACAAAGCTTTTGAAATTAATTTTTTAATAAATATCACAATATTTTTTAATTGAAATCAATTTTTATTTCTTTCTGTTTTAATGTTTTGGATCATTAATAGATAAAATGGGATAATTGAAATATCCTTTAATAAAATCTTAAATACCTCAATCTGCGACTCCTAAAGAATATATCCTTGGTTGCAGAATCGTCTGCCTTTAACAAAACCTTATTTTGATTGTGTTACTAAAAAGTGCATGTACGTCTTTTTATATCATTTGTTACGATTACTACCCAGTAAAAAATGACCAGGTTTTTGTATGAATTCATACCTCAAATCTCTTCAAACCTGCTGATGGGATGCTTTAAAATCTAAATCGTTGTTAGCACTAAAATAGCACCTTTTGTTTATATAGAGTTATTTTTTATTTACTGCTTTATAAGAGCTCTCTAATTGAAGCGCTTGATTATGCGCTTTTTCTCTGTAGTGCTTCAAAAAAAACCCCAAATTTTTTTTTAATGGGTAAATGGGAGTAAATTTCTTATGCTGTTTTATGTGTAACAACAAGAAATATTTATCCAAGACCGAATCATGTATTAAGCCTTGTGTAGTTCTTAGTCAATTTAGCTCTGCTCGTTTGTCCAATTGGCTGTGGGTCTGCAGAAAACACGTTAACTTTTGTACGACTCAAACTTAATAAAATTTTAAGCGTTTAAATTTATTTGGTTTTTAAAGTAGATTTTGAATAACACTTTGCACAACTGTTTCGGGGAACAAAGAGTTGTGCTTCCAAATGTAGACCAACCAACCTGGCCAAAAAATCTAATCTAATATTTATACTCTGTTCACACCGTATTTAATTTTTGGAATCAACGTTTTCCACTTTCACTAACGATATATTCAGCCCTGTCGCAGAAATCTATTTCGTTCGAAATTAAAAGTAATTCCGTATTTTGCTTTTCCAAACAACGAAAATTTAGGCCCTAAATTTGTAAAACGCCAACGCAACGCCAAAAATTATATTGAAAGCAAAAACAAAATCGAAAATATGTCATAAAATGTATATTGAATTTTTTAATTCTAAACGCTGCATATCTTGTGGCGTTGATAATTTTAAAACGCAATATGTATTTCTGTAGAACAGCGGTCATCACAAAGAGAGACAGTTAAAAATGTGTATGTAGTGGTGAGTGCAAAGTGAGGAAAATAAACTTACTCGTTTGAGACATTAACTATGTGTTTTGTTCTTGTTTTTCAAAATTATGGATTTTTACAATTGTTTCGTTAACCTTCGTGTTGTGTGTGTGTGAAATTCACGAAAAGTGCTCGGCCCCCGGGGGCATAGCGTGATGATCGTTGCTGTAGAAAGCAACAACAAAATGTTGACGAATTTTTGACATTGTTTTTGCTTTCAATGTTATTTTTGGGATTTCGTTGCGTTTTACAAAATTAGAGCCTTAATTTAATTGAGATTGGTTCAAAATTTCTTAGAGATCCGATTTAACGTCCACTTGCGAAATATTAAAATTCTTGATGAAGGGCATTTAAGTATCGGCTAAGCCAGAAAAAAACAATGCACCAGTAAAAGCAATAATCAAAAATAAAATCAGTTTTAATTAAAAATTTAATCAAGTGAATTAACCGTTTAATCCAGTGAACACAACTTTTAATCAAGTGTATTAAAAGTTTAATTGACAATATTAATTTGCCCCAGTAAACAAATTAATAATATCAATTAAACGTTTATTTTATTTGATTAAACGTTTAATTGACTTGATTAAATTTTTAATTAAAACTGATTTTATTTTTGATTAATGCTTTTACTGGCGCATTGTTTTTTTTCTGTGTAAGTTTACATACCCAACACTTTACATTAGAAGGTCAGAGGGAAGAAAATAAGGAGTCAAACAATACAAAGCGAATTCATTCTCACTGTGGGAGCAATACTACAACAATCAGTGTTGCCACTTTGTGGGTAATTACCCGAGTTTAGTATAATTTTTACTGTAGTGGGTATAGCGTGGGTAATTTCTCTTAGGTGTAATTTAGGTGTAATTTGAAATTCTTGCTTCCGATACCTAAATAAAATCAAGATTCGATATCAGTGACGACATTTATTTCCCTTTATATATTGTTGATAAAAAATGCACAGTCTTCTGAACCAAAGTCTCGACTTTTTTTAAGAAAAGTCTTCTATCATTAAATATATATTTTCAAAAGATAAATAACGAATGTCGCAAGATGGATTCTTAGATTTGGATAGAGATGGCTATCATAGTGATTTAGAACCTAAAAGTCTATTGAAAAAAGTTATGTAAACAAAACACTAGCCTGGGGGAAGATATGTTTTTAATATTCCAACATATGATTAATTTTATTTTTATCTGCCAACTTTCAAATGCTTTAGTTTGAAGAATATTTAACGCCCTTAACTGTTGTAAAACTGAATTACGAAAGGGACAGTTCTACTTAACAGTTTACTAAATAAGGTATTTCTTAACACTTAAAACTTAAACAAACACAAACAAATTAATATTAATCGCAGATAATTACACGGCATTACCATTTGAAACTGATTTCAAACAAATAGGAACCACGCCTGTCCTTGACGAAACGCATTGCAGACGTCCTATTTTGTTTTTCTTTTTTTTTATTACTGCATGTCACGAATAAAATGCACAATGTTGAACTCCAAGACATCATCAGCACAAACCAGTGACTTCAGAGCCCTACGGAAAACAAACATGAGGTGTCACATCGCACTGCCTAAAAGTCTAATTGACACTTTATCATTTCTATATCAACACTAGACTGGTCGCATCTTGTATGGGATTTTTTTTTTTTTAAATTTAATTGTTTGCGCCGCTTTAAATATGAGGTTTGGTGTAAGAAATCATGATTTAATTTTTCAGGTCAATCCGACGGTGGCTAGCCGTGCCGGGTGGGGCCCAAATTTCCCCATATTATAAAAAAAACACCTTTTCTATCAGATCTTTATAGTTATACTAGTTGAAAAGCCTAAAATCAAAAATATGGCTTCGTTACGGTCTTCCGCAGAGAAAGTACTTCAAGTGTGCCAAATTTCAGCTTCCTATGTCATCAGATGGCTTCAGAAAGTTGCGGAAAGAATAGGACATACATGCAAACATCCTGACATACTAAGAAATTATATATTAAGGAGGTTGCACAACATATATTCGCGTAACTCAACTTATTGAAAAACTAAAAAAAACCGAATAAAATTTACTTCAAGAGAGTTTAAACTTTTTTCTTTATATTGGCTTTGGTTTTCGAGATATACCGTTATTTCGAAAAATAAGGATGTTGCACAACATATGTTCGCGCAACTCAAAAACGCTTTAGCTCATTGAAAAACTAAAAAAAAACCGAAATTCAGCAATAAAATTTACTTTAAGAAAGTTGAAACTATTTGCTTTATGTTGGCTTTGGTTTTAGAGATATACCGTTATTTCGAAAATTAGGGAGGTTGCACAACATATGTTCGCGTAACTCAAAAACGCTTTAGGTTATTGAAAAACTAAAAAAAACGAAATTCCGCAATAAAATTTACTTCAAGAAAGTTTAAACTTTTTTCTTTATATTGGCTTTGGTTTTCGAGATATACTGTTATTTCGAAAATTAGGGAGGTTGCACAACATATGTTCGCGTAACTCAAAAACGCTTTAGCTTATTGAAAAACTAAAAAAACCGAAATTCCGCAATAAAATTTACTTTAAGAAATGTAAAACGTTTTTCTTATATGCGTAGTCGTTTTAAAAACATAATTTTTTTTCTGGAAAAAAAAATATTTTTTTATTAAAATTTCGGAATGTTTGTTTTTAAAAATTCATAAAAAATTGAAAAATGCAGCTATACTTTTATGTATTCACGTCTTTTGATTTTATGTATTCACAAAAGACGAAAAATTTTAATTAAATTAAGAATTTTATTAAACCGCCATTTAAATTTTTCGTCTTTTGTGAATACATAATATCAAAAGTTGTTAACAGATTTTAATCATTTATAGCTTGTTTGCAATGTTGTTTTTTATATGACTGTTTAAAATTAGAAGCATAGCTGCATTTTCAATAAATTTTTTATGAATTTTTAAAAACAAAAATTCCGAAATTTTAATATAAAAATTATTTTTGGGCCATGTCACAGAGTACAATTCCGTTCGGAAACGGAATTCATTCCGTATTTTGGTGCTTCAGAAAATGACGAAAAAATGTTTCGGAATGAAACCATTTTTGTTTTCATGAACGGTATGGGAGTTGTCTGTATCTGAAAGGCCATAAAACTATCAAAATACACTTTCCATCAACAAACAAATATGTTTTCTTCAATTTCGAACGGAATCATTCCGAACGGAATTGTACTCTGTGACATGGTCCTTTATTTCCAGAAAAAAAAAATTTTTTCTAAAACGACTTTCAATGAGTTTGTTGTGTTTTTGCTTCTTTCAGTAAATAAAGCTACAATTTGATATCAGGTGTAATTTCATTTAAATCGGGTAATTTTGCTTCAACTCATGTGTAATTTTGAATTTTGCTGGTGGTAACACTGACAACAATACAAAAGCGAGAGATGTTTTTTTAATTGCATTATGAGTATTTACTGCTCGAAATAACAACCATTTCTTAACAAAATATTTTAAAACCAGAACAAATTTGTTCGCACTGTCAAAGTCAGCAGGCTTTACTCTGCCAGCTGTACTTAATTCGCCTTGATAAAATTGATAGCTGCTTGTAAAATCCTCTTTTATAAAATTATTATTAAAATAAAAATTACTCTCAACAAGGGATATTTGAACCAGTTTATTAAATGGTTCTCAACAAAAAAATTATAAATTTACAACAGGTTTGACAAATATAGAAGAGTACTTCTTTTGTGGTTCTATTCGATCTTTAAAAATCTAATTGTTTTCGACACTACTGAGATATTACGGTTGGCAGATACATTATATGGGGTAGGTAATAGAACCTAACAGACTTGACTTACAACTAAATATTTTAAGGCGGATTTACTGCTTTTTCAAAACAATTTGTTAAATTTGACATCATTTTGGACAGCTGCGTAAAAGATTTACATGGATACCTGCCCTAGGGACTAACCCATGATGGATCTTATAAAATAACAATATCTTTTCCAATAGCACTCGAGTTTGAACGCAACGAACACACCCAGGTGGCAATTTAAATGCATAGTCTGGCAATATTATACACTCCCCCCTTTTTAAAGAGCTGGTGCAATCTAACCTACGAAGCTTTTGGAAAAATTCTAGCAGCATCTGTTGAACAGCACCTGGGTATAGTCCTCCCTCAGGGTGAAGTCCCCCACAAGTCTTGAAAAATCAGTCTTTAAGTGATATTTCCACGGTATCCCTTCCTTCGTTTTTAGTAAATAATACAATCGCCGATTGACCCCGAAAGTATCTAGCAGGATCTGTTGAGGTGCAACAGCACCTGGGTATAGTCCTCCCTCAGGTCGAAGTCCCCCACAAGTCTTGAAAAATCAGTCTTTAAGTGAGATTTCAACGGTATCCCTTCCTTCGTTTTTAGTTTGTAAACCACAACCGCCAACTGACCCCGAAAGTATCTAGCAGGATCTGTTGAGGTGCAGCAGCACCTAGGTATAGTCCTCACTCAGGTCGAAGTCCCCCACAAGTCTTGAAAAATCAGTCTTTAAGTGGGATTTCAACGGTATCCCTTCCTTCGTTTTTAGTTAGTAAACTACAACCGCCAATTGACCCCGAAAGTATTTCTTTCTGAAAGATAGAAAGCATTTCCCCAAAGAAGCATACTAACGAAGTCTTCAAGCTATAGTCAGTCCGGTGGCGTGCCAACGTGGGATACTGACAGCCGTAGTTAAAGATAAAATCTCTGGTAAGCCGCGATCGTAGTGGATCATGAAGATCTCCTAAGATCTTTCAAATTTGGATTTTGGTCGAATCCCAAATATAAGCTGCACCTGATTATGCCCCGAATCTGAAACACCAAAATATGAAATATTCTTAAAATGATCTCTACTTGACCGGAGGGCTCATTTTTCACAGATTAAACTTTAGACTAAAAGCCCACAAGAGCTGGAAGTTGGTTTGCATAGTTTACGATTTTAATATACATAATATAAAAACTTGCCCTGCTTTTTGCATATAATAACTTTATTATTAAAAATTTTTCTGTTACATACTTTCACTTAAATTATATTTATATTCTGCTTTGGCTTTAAAACTTTATAGCACATAATTTTTATTTCTTATAAACTTGTGTCTTATTTAAATTTTCCTTATACCTTTAAACCGTAATCAAGTGTATTATAAAAGATTATGTTTTTTCTTGTAGTTAAAAAAAAAAAAAAATTATGCATGATTGCATGTTGGACTGTCATAAATTCTAATATCAAAAAGAGAAAAAGCGACCAGCAGGCTCCGCAAAGAAGTATAAACAAATCAGTCATAAATTGAAATTTGTTAAAGTGCATAAAAAGTCTCCATTTGTTCCCCCTGGCTCCCAGAAGGGGTCATATTCGATGTTTAAATCATTGACAAATTTTTTTAAAATGACTGTGATTTCCTTTTGCTAAAATCGCCTTTTGGCAATTTATTTATGTGCGAATCTGTTTATCTGTTTTATTATTTTTTTCTTTTTTATTTCAGTTGTGTTTTGGTGGTTTGTTCGTTTTTGCTTAAATTTTGTGTATTAGCAAAAGTCTTAGAGATTTTGTTTGGCCTGACAAATAAAGTCATTAAATTGTAAAGTTTATGTTTGTAAATAAATTTTTTGCCGTTTTGTTTTGGGGTTTCGCTTTAACTAAATTATTATTTACAATGATTTTTTCAAGCTATAGGAGCTAAACTATTTGAGAGTTTTTAAGTTTTTATTTGGATTTTATACAAATTGTCATATACGTTATTACAAAAAGCATAATTTTATGGCTTTTAAGATCATATTTTTTGTGGTTTTTTCCCGTTTGTGTTTATTTTTTTTTTTTGTTTTTTTTTGTTAAACATAATTATAAACAATTTATTTGAATATGAGTTGTAGTAATAAGGAATTGTAAGATTTTTATTTGCTATTAAATTAAAAGGAGTTTAAATTTAATACATTAAAAAATAAGCAGACTTTGCAAGTTAGTTAGGCAAGTTTGTTGCCTAAATCTTTTGTTTTTGCTATGAAAATAAATACTTAACTATTTGTTAATAAGTTATATTTTTATACAACAAAATTTATTATTCTTCTTTGTTTATAAAGTTTTCATTTGTATGAACTTTAACACTGAATTTCTTATAAAAAGCAAATTTTCGTTTTGTCGAATAAATTTTATATCTCCTCAACCGGATGTAATTTTAAAAACGCCATATTCTCCCCCTTTTCTTTTATAAATTTGCAAGTTAATCTTATTGCAAGAAGTTCATTACAAAACATAATTAGTGTAGAGGAAAAAAAAACATATTTAAAAGCTTCAAACAGAAAATGCAAGACGAAGATGAGTTAAAGCAAGATTTACAGAAATAAACTAGAAGCGAAGATTCGAAACAAATAAATTACAACAAACAAAAAGCTTAAAAAAATATACCAGATCGTAGCTTTTCAAAACTAGTTCTTAAGTTTAATATTAAAACAGGTGGCCTGAAAAATAATGAACCGAGTTGCCATATTTTAAACATATATTAAGACGGATTTTCCATCTTTGTAAAAACTTTATTGCAATTGTTCAAAACTGTGAATCGCATGAAAATTAAAAGATGTTCAAAAGTAAAGTCCATTTCAAATATCTTGAAAATATGATGTTTGGACAAACTAACCTTCTTGTTTGAGTTCCCTCCTGCTAAAATTTCAAAAAGGGCGGCCCAACCAAAACGCACGATGTTAATCAGTGTTCGAAAATAAACAGAACACTATATAACGTTCGGCTCACACACCCAGGAACGATGTCTATTTTATATTTTATACCGTTCGTAACTATTTTCAAGAAAGAGCTGAACATTATAAAGTGTTCTGTTCTACGTTGAAAAACAATTGTAGTGATACTGTGGGCAAACATTAAGGACCAAATACACTTGTCAAATGATTGTCCAGCAGGCGTCATATTTACATTTTTTGATTTTCCATCCAGCATCGTCGGTGTGACACATACAAATACATTTTCACTAATACTACCTCAATGCTTGATTCGTATTTTGATCAGTGTATTTGGGTCTTTATATTTTAATGTTCTACAATGTTTCTTTTTTACACTGATAAAGAAATAAACAAACAATTATGATTTTTAGTTGAACTGTTAATTTTTAATTTTTGATATAATTTAATTAGGCTTGAGTTCATCAAATTTAATTTTCATTAAATTATTTTCACTGAGGAAAGGAGTTTTACAACTTGGAATTTTTTATTAAAATTTATTGATAATTTTTCTTGGCTGAGCTGGGATTTGAACCCGGGTTGATCTTTACATGTTTCAAGAATCACCACACTCTATCGTCAGAAGATCTTTTGAGTTCTACCCACTGCACCACTGCGGTGCCCGTTAGCCAGCAGTCAAACATCAATCTTTAACCAGTAGTTCGGACAAACAAAAAATGATAGCAACGACCACAGCACGAACAGCTTGTGTGTGTATTGTGTATATGTTTTGTTTGTGTAAAATAATTTTGCTGGCTTTTTGTTTTTCTTTCACACGTGTTTTTTGTTTTTGTACAAAATTTTTGGTTTTTTTACCAGCCAAAACGGCACTACGCACAAACGAACGAACACTAATGAGCTGAACCGAATACAATAAAGTTTGTGCTTAATAAAATACCGAACAGAATTAAATGTTCTCATCTCTTTGTTGGATAAGAACAGTATTATTTTTGTGTTCGAAAGATGACAATCAGGGAAACGTTATTTTTTGTAATGATTTTTAACACAAACACTATTAGCGTTTGTGTTTTTCGCAAATTATTGTTTATTTTCTAACACTGATGGAAATTCTTAATAAGACTAAAAGTTTTCATAAAACTATTTTAATATTTTTTAATATGATGAAATCATCTACATATGACTAAAATGTGTGAAACAAAATATCGGCCAACTGCTCGCCAAGGCTTCGGTGGCATACCTCTATCCGATGGTCCATATTTTCAATGACTCTGAGACATAATTGAGGTTCAGTGTTGTTAATGTGCCGAATTGTCTCATCCTTTAGCTCTTGAATTATTCTCGGCCTAATGTGGCGGCCAATTGACATTGCTATGACTTGAGATAACACGGCTATTGAATTTCTCGCGCAAAAGAGTCATTGTTTCATTGGCTGTGTGGCAAGTGGCACCATCCTGTTGAAACCACATATCGTCCAGGTCCATATCCTCAATAGCCGGCCACAAGAAGCCCGTTATAATCTCGCGATAGCGAACACCATTCACGGTAACACTTGGCCGACCTCATTTTCGAAGAAGTACTGCCCAATGACACCGCCCGCCCATAAACCGCTCCAAATAAAATTTAGGAACATTATCTCGAAAAAGTTTGTTTATAATTGTCACAAGCTCTGTCGTATGGTTTATCATGAAAAAACACGATTTTTTATATGCACTTGTTAATAGACAAATTTGTTGTATCGTGAATTAGTCGTATTGCTTATGGTGTTTTCTTTTCTAAAAAATAATGATGCATTATAGTTGTGTAATATATTTATTAGGTTACACGAAGCCTTAGAAAGTGATACATTTTTTAAATTACAATGGAACAAAATAATAGCTACGTGTAACACTCAACACTAATGTATATTAAGTTTGTTAAATATTGAATGCAAAGTTTGCACTAAAAGCGATATTCACCACCATTGTAGCAATTTTCAACATCAAATTTTCTTACAATTCCAATAAGCGTTAACAGCACTGATTTTCAATAATTAATGTCAGCTGTTGTTTAAAATTTTGCGACAAAAAAAAATGTAATAAACGTAAAACAAACGAAAAACAAAAAGTTTTTATATCCATCACAATATAACTAAAAATCACAATATAACGCAAATTGTCCGCAAACACAAGAAAAAAAATACTTGCTTGCATAAAAAAGTACTTTACGCAGATGCAAAAAAGGGTATTATCTCACACTCAGTTAAAACTGCGGGTAAGAAATGGAACAAATGTGCCTTTTATTGTTGCAACATGTTTAGAAAGGAAAACGACAACTTCTCACATTTTTGCATATATTTTTAGAATGGAACAAAAACTCGCACGAATGGTAGCATATATGGAACATTATTGTCAGAAAAGAAAACACCATTAATGTCAATGGGAAATATCTATTCAGTGTAGATTGTCAACTTACTGTCAGAAAACTTTATAAAAAGATTAACAAATATATTTTTACCAAATAATAAAAAAAACTATATGAATAATAAAACTAAAAAAAAGCAAATTATGTTATTCGCTTAACAGTTTTATTTATATGTAATTGGTGATTTTTTAAGGGCTATAGGAAAGTTAAAAAAAAAAACATAAAATTCAGAAAAATGCATGATATCTTTATTTGAATCGATAGTACGGTCCATATAATTTAATGTTTGAAGATTATTTCATGCAAATGTTGACCGTGACTGCGCCTCAAATGGTCCATCCGCTTAGTCCAATTTTGGCATACTCTTTCCAACATTTCGGCCGGTATCTCATGAATAAATGCTTCAATGTTGTCTTCCAATGCGTCAATTTAAGCGGGCATGTGTGTATATGAGCTTCAACATAGCCCCACAAAAAAAAATAGTCTAAAGGCGTTAAATCGCACGATCTAGGCCGCCAATTGACCGGTCCTGAACGTGAAATAAAATGTTCACCGAACTCGCCTCTCAAAAGGTCCATTGTTAAGCGTGCTGTGTGGCATGTGGCACCGTCTTGTTGAAACCGCATGTCATGCAAGTCAAGCTCTTGCATTTTGGGCAAAAAAAAAAGTTGGATATCATCTCACGGTAGCGCTCACCATTCACAGTTACGTTACGATTCGCATCATCTTTGAAGAAGTACGGTCCAATGATGCTACCAGCCCATAAACCGCACCAAACTGTGACTTTTTCTGGATGCATTGGGAGCTCTTGCAATGCTTCTGGTTGATCTTCACTCCAAAATCGACAATTCTGCTAATTAACGTACCCATTGAGCCAAAAATGAGCTGACCATAAAATGGAAGAAGCGCGCGATGAACTTTCTTAACAGAGCACGCATTTTGATAATAAAATTCAATAATTTGCAAGCGTTGTTTGTTTGTAAGACGATTCATGGTTAAATTATAGACCAAACTGAAGATGTTTGACAGTGAAACAAAACACGAAACGTTCGTCAGCTGTTTAAACCAGTGTTGCCAAAAAGATAATAGCTAAAAAAATTTCCGATATAATAACTTAAGTTTTTCTAAAATCTTTGGATGAAGTTTCCTGATGATCTGGTCTAAGCAACCAGTGAAATGCGCATAGGAATAGCTTATCCCATCAACAATAAGTTTCAGTTTATCAAAAGTATGAAATGGGAATTTACCATATTTAAACGAAACCTTGTTAATTAATTTTTTTAAATCCCAAGAAAAACTTTGATGGCAAATTATTTAAGTTTAGTCATAATTTTTTACTTCTCTCTTGGTTTGTATTTATCTTTTAATAAAATTTGCCATTCCCATTGGTTGATATAAATATTACCAACAACAAATATAAAATATTGTATAGCTAGATGTAACGAATACGACGATACTACGCTCCTGTGAATTGCTCAAATGTAAAAATTTTTAATTAAAGTAAAAATTTCTGTCATTTATTTTGAAAAATTAATTTGTATTTTATTAGTTAATTTCATTAACTTAAAGGAGCCGCTTAAAAAAATCAGATTGATCGATTTGTAATTAAAAATGATCTTAGTTTTTATTCTGAATTTCATAATTTCTTACTTTTTATATTTTGCTACATTTTATCATACTAGTAGGTGCTCCCGTGCGAGCCATAGCCTGCTAACGGCCTGACAAACAAATATCGTCTTATACAATTTTACAAAAACCGATCGATAATTCGATGTTTTACAAAATAAGTAACTAAAACTCTGTTCATAAGTATATTTCTCACAACTACTTTCATAAGGTTAGATTTCTTCAACGTTAAGTTTGGTTTCCAACTCGAACCTTCTGTTCAAACTTTATTCTATAAAAGCAATATTTAGTATTGAAATCTCCTGAAGTGGTTTTTTATTTTACAATTAAAACTCTTTTTGATTAAAATTATAAGCATGTAGGTATTTAACTATTTTTATGTTTAAGGAAACTAATAAACAAGGAGAACTCTATAGTTTTTATTGCCATAAATAGCAATTTTATTGTCTGGCAATTAAGATTAAATTTGTATATGTTCGTATGCATATTTCTTTTTTTCAATATATTGTCGGATCATAGAGATTAAATAAGTATTAAATTTTAATTGTGAGCTGAAGAAAAATTTTTAAAAATTAAAGGATTTGGTAGAAAGACTAAAATAAACTAAATTAACTAGAAATTTATAATTAAAATAAACCGATTTGTTTAAGCATTTTCTAAGGCAATTAATTGCAAAATTTAAGCTTAAACGTTGCCAAAGGTCAGAGCGTAGCTAAAATAGAAACGCAGATTTGATCTGAAAAACGAAATTCAATAGTCAATGAAATGATTCAGTCACTAAGAAACGTGGTTCCTCGAGTATACTACTGTATCAATACAGCTCTCATGTGCGTCAAAGTCTTTTTTGGAGGGCAAAGTTTCTTATTGGTGGCAGTAGGGTATCCAGTTCTGTTGACTCCCTTGAGAACCGACGCAATGTTGTTAGTATTTGCCTGTTTACTCGTTACTATAATGGGATATGTTCTACTGAAATTAGGGATTTGGTTTCCGAAAGGAATACGTTTGTTTGTAATACACGTTTTTCCTCAAGACCCCTTCCTTTTGTGGTCGATTGGCCGGTTACTTACAACGCATTACGGAGTATACGTTTTTTGGCCTGAATGTTCGTATGTGGAATAACCTTCCTGCTGAAGTGTTCCCTCTTACTTACAACATGAATAAATTCAGGTCGAACATTCACAACCACTCCTCCCTCTATTCTACTTTCCATTACCAATTTTCTTAGTTCAAACACAATGTAATGAATTAGTAGTTTAAAGTTTTTCTAATAAAGAAAATCCAATCTGTAGAAGTGATCACAGATTTTCTTTATTTTTGCTCTAGCTCTTATAGTTTTTCAGCAAAACGCTTTTAAAGTTTTTCAGCCTGAGTACTGGTTCTAACAAAAACAAGTAAGAGTGCTAGATTCGGCATAGCCGAATATATACCCTTCACCATGATGAGATAAGAACAAAAAGTTATATACATAATTAACGTTCTTTAGATAGGTATAAATAAATATTAATTGAGCCACGCCAACTTTTCATTTCGTCATGCCGAAGAATATAAAAAAACAAAAAATTTATATATGTACCTAAGCCCGTTTACTCCTTTGCCAAAGTTGATGTTTTAAATTCGTTTTATAATCTGAAAATCGTTTTTAAGAACATAAAAAAATTAAATAAACAAAATGAAAAAAAATTATTTTTGGGATTCGAACTGGCAACATCGTCAGTCTCAGGAGAGAACTTAACAACTCGGCTTCGAATGCTTTTACCGAATAAGAGTTAAATTAAAATATATTGAGTCTATGAGTTTGTTTCTTTATTTGAGCGGCATATCATATGCATGCTTTAATGTGTATGTGTAAAAATTAAACACATTACAAATAAAATCCACCACTTGTAGTGAAGGGTATAAAAAAACAACAAAAAAACCACATTACCAACACTGTATTACCATAGCCCCTGTATGACCGTAGAAACAAAAATTGAATTGGTTTGTATATTATGTTTATGTCGTTTTGGTAATACAGTGTTGGTAAGGTAGTGTTACGTCTAATTGGACCTTTAAAGGAAAAAATTTGAGGCAGTCGTGGTTTTTTACTCATATCTCAGCCATTTGTGGACCGATCTTGCTGAATTTCAATAGCAAACAATTCCGGACCATATGTAACATAAATGTATAATAATCTGGCCCCCATCATATATGGGGTCTTCGGAAAACCCATTTCAACGGACAGACGGACAACATTAAATCAACTTCGGTCCTCATAAGGACCCAGGATACATATACTTTATAGGGTCTTACATCAATATTATAGAAATTACAAACGAAATGACAGACTTGAACAGACAGAATGACCACAGTTGGTGAAAAGGGTATATCACCACCTGTGGTGAAGGGTATAAAAATTATAAGTTAAATGTTTGATTTTGACCTTCTAAGCTAATCTATACTATTTCAGTAAGCATCTTCTTTAAAGCAAAACAGTTTTAATTAAACCAAATTATACCTGCTGCATATTTCCATAAGCACAACTCCAACTACCTACCACAAGTCGTTATTCATTTAAATTTTTTGTTTTCAATTACCCTTCTTTTTTATTTGTCTATTGATTTCATTTAGCAAAGTTTTGTAATTACTTGTTTTTTTTTTTTTTATTAATATTAATTAATTATTGACATTTACCAAAGCAATACAAACCAACAAGCAACTTCCTCTTTAAATCATCATCTTCGACATCAACACGTGGGTGTAATTGCTTCTTTTAAACAAGACATTTTTATTTGTTGTAAAACAAAATTATTAAAACATAAGAAAAAACCAGCATCATCTTGTTCATTTATGTTTGTTTCTTTCTTTATATGAACAAAAACAAAACATCGAGTAATCACCCACTTCAATCGATTGCTTTTGAAAATGTTTAAAGTTTAAAAGGTGACATGTTTTGTTGGTGGGTAATAAAATGTTTATTAAGATGAACAAAATATATTTGATAGTCTTGATTACACCATCTCTGATAACTGTAAAATATTCATTTTAGATAATAAAGATATAAATTAGTTTTTTAAGTGTTTTATTTGAAAGAGGATAATTTATATGGGAGTTATCTGGAAAATCTAAATTAGAGATGATCTTTACTCTTAAAAGCCAAATAAACCACACAAGCGGTTTATTCAAACATATGTATGAAAAGCGCTTTATACGTTTGTATGGAAACAAAACATTTTTTTTATATACACACAAATATCTTGTTGTTGTTTTCAAACCTTTTTGTGGAGTTTATTTGACTCGTAAAACGTCAGTTTTGTCACACTCTCGTTGCTTATGTGTGTGTATATCGGCCATGTTCTGGAAATTGAAATTGAAATTGATGAGGATTGACTGAATTTTTGTAAAGCTTTTCTTGATTTCAAAAGTAGTTTAGGCAGAGGAAAGTGGTCCTCAAAGTATGAGGTATATAAAAGTTAATATTCTTATGATCTTTGAGCACGACCAAAATTTGTTCGATTTCAATATCAAGTGATTTCGATTTTCAGAACATGCCCGTATATGTGAAAACGTTAGATTTTCGTCAACAAATTTCTGCCTTTTTAACTTAATTTTAGTTTCAACGTAGGCTTTTATAAACAAAGAGTTGGCAACAAATTTGGAATAATTTTAAATATCATAAGTCGAAAATATATCCCAAGGTCGGTAAACCGGACTTTTTATAGCCACACCACAATAGTGGAGAGGGTATTAAGCATTTGTGCTGATGTGTGTAATACACTAAAATATTGTTCATAAACCCACCTTAAAGTACACCGATCGACTCAGAGTCCGTCTGGCTCGCAGGCAGGCTGGCTGGCTGTCCATGTAATCTTGTTCGCAAAGTACAGGTTGCAATTTTGGAGATAATTTGATAACATTTGGGGTATATTGGCACAATGACCAAGCCTATTGAAAATGGGCCGAATCGTAGGACCGCGATTGAAGAGAGGGGGAAATTTCTGCCTCTCAGAAACTATCAAACCGAATTTAATGAAATTTAAATCATAGATATAATCATATTCATATGGACACATAAGCATGATGTGTTTTTAAATACTGTGGTGTAGGGAATCATATGGACCGACCTTTTAATTAAATGCAATTCTTTTTTTGCGGCATTACTAAAAGTTAAAAAAAATTAACTACGTAAAACGACAAAAATCATACTTTTTTGACAGCTGCACAGAAAAACATAAAAATTTAATTTAATTAAAAAATTTTTGATATTAATAAAAAATAAATAAAATAATCAAATTTGCACCAGTAAACAATATAATAATATCAATTAAACATTTAATTTACTTGATTAAATGTTAAGTTTACTTGATTAAACGTTTAATTCACTTGAATAAACGTTTAATTCAATAAAAATTGATTTTAATGAAAAATTTTGTGATATTAATCAAAAAAATAATTAAATTTGCACCAGTAAACAAATTAATAATATCAGTTAAATGTTTAATTTACTTGATTAAACGTTTAATTCACTTGATTAAACGTTTAATTCACTTGATTAAACGTTTAATTCAATAAAAATTGATTTTAATGAAAAAATTTGTGATATTAATTAAAAAAATAATTAAATTTGCACCAGTAAACAAATCAATAATATCAGTCAAACGTTTAATTTACTTGATTAAACGTTTAATTTACTTGATTAAACGTTTAATTCACCTGATTAAATTTTTAGTTAAAGCTGATTTTATTTTTGATTAATGCTTTAATAGATGAAAAATTTTGGAGAATTATTTCTGTGTGCGTACGCAACAAAAAAGCGTTGAATGCATTGTGTGGACCCCATCTTTATTTCTCTGTGTGATCATGAGTCAAAAGTTTTTCTCGCGCATGACTGTATCAGTGTTGAATAATACTTGAGAAGAAGCTAACACATTGATTATTTACAGTGTATGGGGAAACTTAACCCTTAAAGAAAGCATCCTTTTACCGATTTCAGGTTAATCAAAATGGAGCATGATACTTTAACACATACGGAAATTAAAAAAGAATATCAATTTTTTGATTTCATGAATCTTTTATTTTCTTAAAAAATATAGTTAGAGCATGTTCAAAATTTGTTAAATTGAAATTAAAGCAAATCACATAATATTTGTGATTTCTAAAAACGCAGAAATTTTCCCAGATACTTCAAAGCACTTAAATAAGACTAATCACTTTTTAATGATATCTCTTAGTTATTTTTATCACAATTCTCGACCGTCATTATAGACTATTAAAAACTTTGATAATTACAAATTGTGTACAAAATCATTTTGGCACTAAGTCAAGCCGCAGATTGGGAATACAAATTTTAAGCCTCCTCCTCCTCCTTCTCATCTTTCTTTCAAAAATCAACACAACATAATTAAAAAAAGATTTATTATATTCCAACGCCTTTTGTTTAAATAATTACTCATATTACAAAAGTACTGTGAAAAAATTAACATTTCTGGCTAAATTTCACAATATTTAAACAACAAAAGACAGCAAAAACCAAATAGAAACTCATAAAGAATTTTTAAATTTCTTAAAAAAACTTAAAAGATATTAAAGCCAAAGTTAAACACTCTGAAAATAACATAAAAGTCTTCACTGTTTAACAATTAAATAATAAGAAGAAGAAATCCAGCAAAGTTTCTAATTTATGAGATATTTTAAGATGAGTTGACATTTATATAGTTTTATTTTAGTTGTTTTTTTTTTTTCTTTAAAATAAAAGAAATTCTGAAAACAAAAATTTGCGGCTAATTGGTATGTAGATGTTTAACACAAGATTGTCTACAGCTAAACTGAACAGAGTATGACAAACAAATTTCTCATTTTTATTTCCTTGAAAGTTTATAACTGCACTAAAACATGTCGGCAAAGTAAAAAAAAAACTATTCCTAGAATTTTTAAAGCAAAAAATTGTAAATTTGTTCAAAGCTGGAATGCTAAATTGTTAAGAGAATAGAAAAAACTTTGCCATATCTTCTGAAATCTAACAGTTAGTTTTATTTTAATTAAACACAATAAACTATTAAAACATTTGAGAAGTTCCATAATTCTACTTGAAGATTTAGTATTGCTACCTGGCCCACAATGTCGACAAAAACATTTCTTCTATTTTTAATATTAAAAGCAAATACAAAGTTTAGTTTTAAACGCAGAAATGTTCTTGTCGACATTGTGAGCCAAACAGTTAGTTTTCATGTTATTACGAAAACCAATTTGGAAATGCTGTAGTATCCTTATGGGGATTTTTTGATTTTATACACTTCCCTACAAACGGAAAAGATATGAGTATAAAAGATTTACATGAGCGCCTGCAGCCAGCGCGGGGTCCAATCTCATGGTGGTGTTAGCCACAGGTTGACAATCAATGCGTTTACCAACCGCCGTTGCGTGTATACGCCACCAATACACACAGGTCGTAATTGGAACTGAACCCCTTGCAAAAGCAACAGTAAATCAGCTCTTGAAGCTGACTTTTTAAGGTGTCCCTTGCCATGATTTTTGGTACAAACCAAAATCACCACGTGATTCCCGAAGGGACCTTAGCTAATACTCAGTTGGGACCGAAGACCAACAGGCTGCTCACCAGAGATTAGATCTCTACTCATCCCCGATCTCAAGAGATTTGTCAATTTGGAACTCTGCCAAAGTCGAGGCATAGACTGCTCCTCATTTTCCCAGAGGATTTAACACCTTTCAATGTTTCCCTACTTACCCCAGGGGGAAAGGGAAACGTAGCACAAATATTTGTGATTCTGTTTGTAATTTCTGCAATAATTATCTTAGACCCCGCAAAGTATATGTACATTAGGGTGGCCGTTATTTACTTTTTTTTATATCTTATATTCTCGCCCCTCAAATCGGGTTAGTTTAATGTAAAAAAAATGCAAAAAAAATTTCGTAGCGATAAGTTGTGTTTTAGGGGGGCGTCCGCCCCCCTAAATTTGCCATCAAGCCATTTATTCAAATGTAATTTGTTTGCATATGACTATCTCTTAAAAACAACATTTTATAAGAATATGATATATGGCAATATTTTAGCTCTTCTAGTCAACAACGTTAGCCTTGAAGAAAGTTTTTTGCTAAAATTAATATTTAAGAAAATAATTAAGAAAATAACAACAAAATACCAAACATTTTATATACGTTTCATATATATAAAAGGGGAATTTAATGTCAAGTGACCAAATTTTTAAATCGATGTCTTCCGACTTGGATGCGCCAAGGTTATACCTATTGGCTAGTAGTTTAGGCACAAAATTTCAACAAGATCGGTCAAAAAGTTTCTGAGTTAGAGGGGGTCAAATTTTGAAATTTTGGCCATACAGGTATTTTTTCCCATCCATGTAACTTATTACCTATTGGTATTAGCAATATTTGTCCCAAGTAGCTTAGATAGCTAATTGCTCAATCTTTAAAAAAAAAATTTTTTGTTTTTTTTTTTAAATTTAAAAATTTTTTTTTTTAAATTTAAAACTTGGCTAAAAAAAATTAAAAAAAATTTTAAGTTTTAAAAAAAAAATTTTAAAATTTTTTTTTAAAAAACGAAAAAAAAATTTTAAAAAAGATTGATCAAATAGCTATCGAAGCTACTTGGGACAAATTTTTCTTGCACCAATAGGTAATAAGTTACATGTATGAGAAAGAACACCTGTATGGCAAACTTTGACCCGCTCTAACTCTGAATTTTTTTGACCTATCTTGTTGAAAATTTGTGTCTAAACTACTATCCAATAGAACTCACCTTAGTGCAAATTTCATCCAAATCGGAAGACATATTTTCAAAACTGGGTCACTTGACATTAAATTCCCCTTTTATATATATAAAACGTATATAAAAAGTTTGGTATTTTGTTGTTATTTTCTTAATTATTTTCTAAAATATTAATTTTAGCAAAAATCTTTCTTCGAGGCTAATGTTGTGGACTAGAAGAGCTAAAATATTGCCATATATTATATTCTTGTAAATGTTGTTTTTAAGAGATAGTCATATGCAAACCAATTACATTGGAATAAATGGCTTGAAAGCAAACTTTGAGGGGCGGACGCCCCCTCTTAAACACAACTTATCGCCAGGAATTTTTTTTTTTTTTTTTTTTTACATAAATTTGAACCGATTTGAGGGGGGAGAATATGAGAAATCAAAAAACAAATGTTCTCCATACAACTAACGGCCACGCTAATGCACATATGTACTGGGTCCGTATGAGTAGCAAAGTTTATTTAAATATGTCCTTCCGTCTGTCTGTTTGTGTGGATGTTGAAATGGATTTTCCGAAAACCACAAAAAGGATTATAATTAAGTTTTTATGTTTCTATCAAAGTAATTTTTGGGAATACAAAATTTTAATTCAAAAGATTTTGTTATTCGTGTTTAATTCCCAATTTTTATTCTTGATAAAAACACTGAAATTTATTGTTGATATTGTTGGATAAGCTTTCTATATCACATGAAACTAGGAAAAGACTGTATTTGAAATTCAGCCAGATCGTTCTACAAACGGCTAAGATATGAGAAAAAAACCACAACAGCCGCTAATTTTTTCCAATATATCTCTGCGGTTACACATAAACCTTTCCTTTTTTAATCTTAAATATACTAAGAACAATTTTAGAAGTGAAAATAAAGGGCCGCATTTCAAAAAGTACCAGACACCTGAACAACGATTAAATTTGCTGTGTATCTCTTTAAGTTTTTTTTGATATGAGGTCACCAAATTTACCCGTTTTTACCCCTGAGATTTTAATAAAATCTATAAAGGGTTTATTTTTTGTTCAAATCGGCTTAGAAACAAAGGAGGAAATTGTTCCTAACTGTTTTTCCTTTGTCGATTTATATATGAGATACTTCATAAAAAAATGCAAGCTCCTTTATCCTTTTTACGATAGTTGTTTCACTGTTGTTAACAATTTACTATATTAGAGAAAACTGAAACTTGTCTGGATTGTTATGGAACTCCTCATTTCATATCTATGAAATTCTAGCAAATAATTTTTTTTAAAAAAGCTTAAGCTCTTATTGTATATTTTACTTCTTGTTAAGTTTCTTTAATCTAGATAAATTGCATGTTTTTTGTCTACAAATATATTTAATTAAATAATTAAAAAATGAGCTTGTAATAATTATACAAGCTAAATTGTGACGGCGTTTTTTTTTTAATCATAAAGTGTTTAATAATTTACAAAGAACATTTAATATGACCCACCCATGATTTTTATTGAACATTTTTATTTGAAATAACATAAATTCCTTGTTAAGAAAATATTTGCATTTGTTTGCTAGAATCAGATAAGAAGGGGGTGGAGTTGCTAAAATATGCAGTAAAACATTTTGATCACCTGTTTTTCTTATGTTTGGTAATAAATTTTTTAAAGGTTATTAAGGCAAAATCAGTATTGTGGTTATTTTGTTGAACTATTTATGGTTTTTAGTCCAAATTGTTTTAATATTTTTAATTAGGCTAAATAAAGTTCATCAAATTTAGTTTTCATTAAATTATTTTAATGAAGAAAGGAATCTTACAACATGAAATTAATTAAAATTTATTGATAATTTTTCATTCTTGACTGAAGCTGGGTTCGAATCCAGGCGTTTTTACGGTTATTAAGGCATATAAAAAAAATATAAGGAACATTAAATAATCGTCATGAAATTCTTAAAAGCCAAGGAAACAAACATTAAATTGATCTAATAGAAGTTGAGACATTTTTATAATCACAACTTAAATTTGAACACCAGTTAGATTTTGGAGTGTAAGAAAAACCAAAATACAAAAATGATCAGAATTCTAAAAAATGGGCTAAAACAGAGTTTAAAAAACTGCAGTCAAAGTAGAAAAACTGCCATTTCTTGCCCTTTTTTATTCGGCATTGTTTTTACTTCTAATTCATCAAATGTAAACCGTCGCTATTATACCAACTCATAAAAGCAAAAAGTTTTACAAAAATTTTCGTTTTTTGTTCGACAGTTTTTGGTTCGACTGCCGTTGTTTAAGCCCTGGTTTAAAAAATGGGATTTTTAGGTATCGGGCTGTGGTTTTTACATCCAAAACTTGGCGACAAACTCTTTTTGCAAAATGATAAGACTATATTATGACCTACTAACAAAAATTTTGATTTCAGCGAGTGATTTAGAGAAAATATACCTTAAAGTGAAAATGTTTTAAAACAATGAGTGTTTCAGAAACATCTGTATCTTATAAATAGCTGCCGTGCTGCATGCGCTGTAGCTTTAACTTGTTAAAACAAAATTTCGTCAGCTCTTGATTGGCTTGGCATACCGACCATTTTTTACAACATTTTTGATGGTTTCTCAGATATTAAGCATTAATTTTTCTCCAAATCAACTATTTTGTTATGCTCTACATGTCACTGTTTAGCGATTGTAGCAAATATTTCATACAAAAACGTAGAAAATAAATTTTACTCTTGCTTTGCTTCTGTGCCGTGAGAAGAAAAGAAGTTAAAGCGAAAGCAAAATAAAATGATATTTTTGCAGCACAAAAATACAATCAATTATTTTCATTTTCAATAAAATACTATTAACTTATAACTTCATTTTACATTTTTCTTCAAAACATATGCCGAAAGCATTAGTGAAAATACAATAAACAGGACATCGCCATGTTAAAGTGACAAGTCCCCTTCATGTTAAGTGTTAAAACTAGAATCGGTCCCTACCACTTAAGAACTTTCACGTGACAAGTTTGGTATTGATTTCCTTTCCCCTAGGGCAGTATCTTGTGTACAACGCAATTTGGAAAATTCTCAAAATTTAAGCATTTTTCATCAGCAATTTAAGAAAAAATAAAAGGAAAAGGAATACAGACCAAATTTTGCTCCAGTAAAAGCATTAATAAAAATAAATTCAGTTTTAATTAAAAATTTAATCAAGTGAATTAAACGTTTAATCTAGTGAATTATACATTTAATCAATACAATTAAACATTTAATTGGTATTATTAATTTGTTTACTGGTGCAAATTAATATTGACAATTAAACGTTTAATTCACTTGATTAAATTTTTAATTAAAACTGATTTTATTTTTGATGAATGCTTTTACTGGTGCAAAAATTTTTTCTGTGTATAATTTTAAAACAGTTGAGTTGTAATTTCTTAATTTTTGTATTATGGTTTACAACTTTGTTAAATTGCGGTGAACAAAAACATAGCCAAAATTAGGTGGCATGTCATAACGTCCAGTGTCATAGTGTCCATGGACGTTATGACACTCCAAAAAGTGTCATAGTGTCCATGGACATTGTGACACTTACAAAAGTGCCATAACTTCCAAGGACACTATGACACTTTGCAAATGGACATTATGACACTTTCAAAAGTGTCATTAGGTCCATAATTACTAAAGAAGTTAAATACAAAAAAAAGATCTGCATACACGCAGAGAAAAACATGTTTCATTATGGTCCCAACCAACAAAACTAATTTTAAAGAAACTAATTTAACCATAATATGGTTGTCGGTGACAATGATTTGGTTAAATGAAACATAATAGAGTAAAAATTTTTTTTAAAAAGTTTTTGCTGCTTTTTCTCTGGGGTTATCTATTAAATATATAACGAAAACACTTTTGGGGGCAAGGATTTTCTTCTCTATGGTATAACAAATACCGGCTTCGCTAACTAAAGCTTCTCTGCGTATTCGGCTTTCGTTCGGAAACAAGGCAGATTTTAGAAACTTTACTTAGCGAAGCCGGTGTTTGTTATACCATAGAGGAGAAAATCCTTGCGCCCGGCCGAAGGCCGTCTGTGCAGAGAAGCTTTAGTTAGCGAAGCCGGTATTTGTTATACCATGGAGAAGAAAATCCTTGCGCCCGGCCGAAGGCCGGTAATCATCCCAAATTTGTTTACATTCGTGCTTGTAAGAATTTTTGGCATTCTACTTACTTATTTTGATATTTCAAAACAAATTTTACACATTTCATTATAAGTTAAGTTGTGGACATTATGACACTTTGCAAAGTGTCATAACGTCCGCGGACGCTATGAGTTGAGTTGTAAACCGGAATAGGGGCCTAAACCTTTCGCGTCTTTTAGGCCACCCTGTATTTGTCTGATATTCAGTTTTTGTCAGAGATCTTCGCAGAGCAGAACATCAAATTCGTATAATTTTTCTTTTTCTTTCCGAAAAACTCTTTAAATCTAAAATCCAAAAAAAATCAAATCCCATTAAATTTTATTTAGAATTGATTGATTATTTCTCTACTTTCATGTTCATTTCTTAAGTCTTTTGCTCTCAAACAATTATTTACGAACAACATGTTTCTTAAGTCTTTTGTTTTAAAAACTCCAAATTCTTAGCTAAAATACTTTCTTTTTTTTTATATATCTTTTAAGAAAATTGTCTAAGTTTTAAAGTTGAAAAAAAACCAAACAAATTGTTTAATAAAATTGCTCAATTTGTTGTTGTTGGTTGTATTATTTAACAACACGTTGTTCTCTTTCTTCATTATTTTTTTGTAGGTAATTTTGTTTCACTTCATTGACCGCACAATGACCCACAAAAATCGCTAAATTTTATATAATTTTTTTTTTTGTTTGGTTTCTTGGTTTCTATATAATTTTATTAATTGATTTGGCTGTTTAAGAAAAGCCAGCAATCGATGTTCAAATATTTTCTGAACATTAACAATATTCACAGTTTATTATACTCAAATTGCAAACTAATGCTAAAAGTTTTTTTTTTCTTATTTTAATAAAAAAAAAATTAGCAACTGAAGTGATCTCTAAGAAACTGCTTCCATATCTATCTACACATAATGGAAACTACTTCTTTGTAATCACTGAAATCTTGTTAGAAAGAAAACAGGATTTTGTTAATTTTTTTTTTTTTTGCTTTTGAAAAAATGTTTATTAACAGAATTGTAGGTTGTTTTTTTTATATTACTGTTGTTGTTTTTGTATTTTTAACATACAATTGCTTGAAGCTTAAAACTCTGAATTAAGAAAAAAGTATTTTGTCGGTTAAACTGACCCACTTTCAATGTGAATGTTTGTCGTCGTATCCATACAGTACAAGACTTTATATACCACAAATGAACATGAAACATGGAACAAGTAGTTGCAAGTTGTTCGATACTAAATGTGTAGTGGATTCCACAAGCAACTGCAACTGCAGCAGTAACACCAAGAATAACCAGAGTCTCTTTGCAACAAGAGTTTGTAGCAGTTTTCTTCAAATTTTGTAGGCATTTGCAATTCTTTTCTCCCGTGTATTATTTTTTTTTTTTTTTTTTTGCATTTTAGAAAGTTTAACAGTGAATCCGTAATAAGAGGAATTTTATTCCCTGCTTAAAAAGGAAATAAATAATAATAAAACAAAAATAGCAATAAACATTTGATCTTACCTCTTATTTAAAAAAAAAAAACAAATTTAACTCAAAAGAGAAGATGTTAAAGAAAAAACTTCATTTGATTTTCAAACTTTGATAAGACATTACCAGCTTCAACCACTTTCAGCTCTTCCATCCTTCCATCCTTCCATCCTTCCACCAACCACAAACCAATCCAAAAAATAAAAAAAAACTTTGAGATAACAATTTCTACATCACGTTTTAAAGTTTGATTGTATTTGCTTAAAAAGGATGGCGTAACCCACCACACAGTCGTTAAAAAAAATGGAAAAAATGAGGATGACTTTTTCCTCTATTTCAGAGATGTGGGTGAACAAAAACTTTGATAAAAATTTTGCTACAAATTTTTTATTTTTTTTTTTATTTTTTATTTTTGGCTTTAATAAAACATTAGATGATATTTCATTGTCAGTTAGTAGATATTTAAACATTAAGTGGGCAGTAGCGTCGTAGCCTAGATTTTGTGTTTTCCTAAAGGAGGCAAAATATAGAATTTTTGTTTTTAACAAATGGTCAGATTTAAGAAACAGATCAAATTATCTTTCAGTTTAGAAAATCTTGAATAATTAAGAACAATTAGTTTTTAAGATTAACTTAATTGTTGGACAATTTGCTAAACTAGAAGATTAGACATTAAACAAATTTTTATAAAATTGTAAAACTACAAAAAGATTTTTGAAATATCTAAAAAAAATGCCGCATTATTTTCAGAATCAGTTCTCAGTTTTTGTTTGAACTTGCAAATTTTAAAACTGCCAAAGGCATGTGTCCTCGTAGAGGGTTACACCCCCTCGGGAGCTATGATGTGACAAGTAACTCCTTTTATGAAAGTTGTTGTCGATGTCGTTATCAGTTTTAAGACTCTATAGGTAACTCCATGTCAAATCGACCAAGAGTGGAACCCGACCAATTTGGATTTTATTGAAATTTGGTGAGAATGTTCTTTTTATCCTATAAAGAACATAAATGAACGAAAAACCATTTAAACATTTTTTTTTCAAAAGCTATGTCACATTCAAAATGATATCATTTCTCCGAATTAGCAGAATGTGTTGGGCTTATTTCTTCAATATCTACTTTACTTTCTACTTTACTACTTTTCATACGAAGATTTTTATGTAATTTTAAGGCAATGGTGGGCGCTCCATAGCACAATTGTGCTGAGAGATTTCACACGTATTCTTAGCCTCTTTAATTTAGTTTTTGATGAGACACATTTTCTTATATTTTTTGTATTTTTTTCAAGAGAATTTACCCAGCAAACACACGTGTTTCATTTCAAATAAATGATGTTGTGCGAAAAATAATTTACTGTACTTTTTTTACTGTTACTTTTTTCTGTGAACAGTACATCTCTACAATTTAAACTATTAAAAAATGTTTTATATTACTCCAAATGCGTAAAATATAAAATAAGGAAATATAATGCACTATTTATTTCAAATGCTTGGCTTTGTGTTTGGTGGGTACTTCTGCCATCTCACTAATCCTAATAAGCATCAATACAAGCACAGTTTTAGTTGTGCCCACTTCTGTTTTAAAGAGACTACTTGGGGCTAAAACGATATATTGAAAAATTTTTTTTTTTTTTTTTTTTTTGAAAAATGTAATATCTACAAAATATTAAAAATGGACTAAGTCAAAATCTTATTTTTTTTACCGGTTTTTATTATATAATACCTCATACTAGTTTTTAAAAATCCTGAAACTTTGAAGGAGGTTTTTTTAATTTTTTCAGATATGATTAATTTAATGTATTGTTTGCAGCCCCAATTATTCTCTTATATAAAACGACATAAAAATCATTTTCGTGTGTAAAGTAGTGCTGGGAAACTATCGATAGTACTATCGATATTCGTTAACTATCGAAATTATCGATAGGAAAAATTTCAATATCGATATAATTATTATTTAAAATATAGCAATGAAGACATGTTACACATTTTTTTGCCGCAAGTTCTTACTTGCTATTATTATATCGCGCAGAATACAAACAACAAGAATGGCAGGTGGTATGGATTGCTTAGCTGTGCTTTACTGTTTACCGAAGACCTTTATGCCGAAATAAAAAAAAAATTCAAATAAAAATGCAATTGCGAGCATAGGATAAGACAATGAACGACCATTAGAGGAAAAGTCCGCTAGATTGATTACCTTTTGGGTTGAGAATCAAATCCAATTTATAACATTATCTAAAGTTGAAATAAAATAACAGGGACTACTTGGTTCCTTCAGAAAGCTGCTTATCAGCATCACAATTTTTAAAAACTGTCATCTAAAATAAAGTGCGTAGATACATGCGTCTCATGGGTTCAATAAAGTGATAAACACAACGAACTGGAACCTGATAAAAAATTAGTTAAAGTTTTCCAAATAAAGTACAAACATTCAGTCGATAGTAATATCGATATATCGATAGTGAAATCTGAACTATCGATAAATATCGATAGTATCCCAGCACTAGTGTAAAGTAGTTTTCTAGATATTGAAGAAATAAGCTCAACACATTCGGCTAATTCGGCGAAATTATGACATATCGTCGGTTGATTATTTAATTGTCGTATGTAGATTAGGGTATTCATTCGGTTAACCGTCAACCGGTTAACCGATTAATTACTACCCGATTAACTGATCGGTTAATTTCAAATTGGCTTTTTCGATTAACGATTAAACCGGTTAATTTTAGTCGATTAACCGATTAACCGAAGTAACAAAATTTTCAATATTTTGTAGTATTATAACATATTTTTTTTTTTTGTGTTTTCAATTATTTGTTTCGTCTCATAAACGAAATGTATTTGTTTAGAAAATATTTTTTCATACAAACAAAGAAGGTGTGTCCAGTTATCTTCATTTTAACCCATTTTCCGCCGACCGAAGACTAAAATTACAATGTTTTTCTAAGTTTTTTTATCTTCATCATCGATCAACAGGAATGTGGCGAAAAATGGTTTAAATATTTGATTGCCAACACCTTTTTTTGTTTCACGTACTTTTTATATGCATGTGTTTAGATATTTGTTTCTTCTCATATCAGTCTTTTAACAGAATTAACCGAAACAATTAGAAGTGTTAAAAATTTAAAACAACTTTAATGGCATAATGGAGTGTTTTATATGTTAAGAGAAATCCTGGAAAAAGGACTGAGAAATTAGACATTCATCTACGATAAGTGAAATAATATTTTCCAAGTCAAATGTTGTTAAACTAAAGAAAGGAGTCGCTTTAATCCTAAACATTTAAAATAAATAACTTTTCTTAAAGATTATTTTATAAGATCTCCTTTAACTATTGAAATAACTAATAAAATTATCTCAGTTTATTTTTGTATAAATATGTAAATATTTGGGGGATTCACAAGGTAGTCATAAATAATTACAGGAAATATATATCGTCGGATTAATATGCAAACCTTATAAGTCCACTTTTTATGTAAATTGAGATTTTGATGCCGTGTGGTAGAGAAAGATACGCCTCGTCGACCAGCATTTGAGTCTTGAAGTTTGTACAACTAACTGTATTTTTAATTTTCTATCTCCTGTAAAATGTGCTGAAAGTGAGTTAGCAGGTTTGCATATTAAGCCAACGATATGACTGTTGTAAGCTACAGCATATAATTTAGATTTCTACCATACAGTCATGACGAATCAATAAACACAGCATTACAATATTTATTTTGTTTGAAACACAATAATATTTACTTTAAACAATTTTAAATTTTATTTAGGATATTATGACGATATGACTTGATACCACACCTTGTGCATTAATTGGAAAATGCATATTACATATTTATGAATGTTTTTTTTTTGCTTGCTCGTTTTAGTTCAAGAATTGTTATGTTTGGTATGTTATTGTTTTTTTTTTTTACTTATAAACTCCAAATAATAAGCAATTAATGCATTTTTATATATTGAAATTACTCAATTTATAAAAAAAACTTTATTAATCGGTTAACCGATCAAAAACTTAATTATCCGATCATTAAACGGTTAAACCAAAACCTCTGTTAATTAATCGAGCGATTAACCGATTAAAGGAAAATGTCGATTAAATGAATACCCTAATGTAGATACAAATTACATACGACATACGACAATTAAATAATCCTTATAGGATAATCCATCAAAAATAAATAAAAATAAAATCGAAAACTAAACCATTTTTTACTTTCTCTCTCCCTCTCTCTTGCTGTCTCTCTCTCGCTCTCTCATTTTTGTAATATCATAAAATTCGAAATAATTAAAGACACTTTAATATATTCCTAAAATTGGGTTTTACAGAACATCTATCACTACCATTTCATTTAAAGTTCATAAAAGGCAATGAACTTTTTTTTGTATTTATTACAAAATTAATAAGACCAATAAACAATATAACGAAACTTTGCATAATTTAAACAAATTTGCTAAAATTTGAAAATGAATTAATGGCAGATTTTAAACAAAACTTCTAGTTTTTTTTTTTGGGTTGCTTAAAAATGTTTTGAACTAAAAATGTACGTTCTATTGGACATGATAATTATTAAATAGATGTTGAGATAAAACTAAACTGCCTGTTTTATTCTAAGCATGAAATATTGCTTTTGAATATAATTATAGTTATATTATTCGATATGTTCTGAAAGTTTCTTTAAAGTAGTATCAAACGATTAATTAACACTTCCTTAATTACAGATGAGTTGAAACATGAACGCAAAAGCTTTGAATGGTTCAAAGAATATAAACTTTCGAAAAAAGATTGGAAACTTTAATTAGCATATTTATGCTTAAATTAAAGCAAATAATTAGTTAGATTTCTGTTAATTTTTAATAAATTCAAAACAAAATTCGACAAGATTTCTAAATTATTAGAAAGTTAAGCAAAATTTTTTATTAACTGCCAGGTTTTGATGACGAGCGCTAAACTCACTTGTTTGATTTTAGATTTAAAACCAAATTTCTAAATTTGTTTTTGTTTTCAGTGTAAGCCTGACCAGTAAGATTTGCCTAAGTCAGCAAAAAACCGTCCGTAAATTTGTTTTCATTTCGTATTTTGTTTTTTTTTTTTTTATTTATCTAAAACCATAAACAGAATTAAGGTCACTTTAAGAATTTTGTTAAATATCACTTTTTTTTTTTTTTTTGCTTCAAACTCAATTTTTTAAGGCCTAATAAATCATTCAAATAATTGTCATAACAATTACTTTAAACTCAGGTAGAAAATGAGAGTTTTAATAATTGAAAAAATGTTCAGTAATTGTGATTTTTTTTTTTCAAATTGAATTTTGCTTGATCTTAAAAATGACCTTAATCCATAACGTTTGATTTAACAATAGATCTTACAAATTTAGACAAAATACAATCAAATTAAGACAGAACTGTAAATGGCGCCCACATGTGCAACAAGCTGAGAGATTGAAATTTTTACTCAAAATCAATTTGAATTTATTTTTCAATCTTTTGTTTTTAACCTTCAATCCAAAGCTACTGTTAAGATTTTTTTTAATTTTTATTTTCGTTTTTACAAAATTGGTTCAATTTAATTTTTTTTTTTTTTTTTTTTGCATATCATTTGGACTATTGTTTTTTGTTTTTGTCATTAATAAAATTTTGAAAATAAGTTAATAAGAAAATAACCATAAAAAATCTTAATTTGTTTTATATCTGTAGTTTTTAAACCCACTTAACCAGATGTGGAGAGGTATTATGCGTTTGTGTTGATGTGTGTAACATATAAAAATGTTGGTTCTAGACCAGAGTCCGCCAAACACATAAATTTACATTTCTTGTTTCTCTTGGTTGTTTATTTTTGAGCGTAATTGTTTTTGTTTGTTCAGTGTTTTCGAGTAAAAATACAAATTATTTTCTCATGCTCTCTTTATTTGCGTGAGAGCATTCGCACATGTGCGGTGTTTTGCAGATCTCTGTTCTAGACCCACCTTTTAGTATAGAGATTGACTCAGAATCACTTTCTGAGTCGCTTTAACGATGTACTAACTTTAGAAGGACTTTCTTGGCACGTGCAAACTATTAGACATTAGAGGGGAAGGATCCGAGATATCATAAATGCCTTCCAGAATTTGTTGTTAGATAAAAAAAAACAAAAACCATTTTTGAGCGCGTGGCAAATAAAAAATGTATTTAAAGTCGTTCTAACTTAAAACAACTTGCCAGTTCATTTTTTTTTTGCCGTGCACTGAATATATATTATCAAAATAAGGCTTTGTTTGTCGTGCTGAATTCCCAATTTTTATTCATGACAAAAACATTGAAATTAATTTATCAATTATAAAAAAATGGGAACTTGGCACGTCATACAGAATCTTATTAATAATAAATTTTGTATTCCCAAAAATAACTTTGACTTAGATTATATTGTTGGGGGATAAGCTAGTTTCTATGCGCATTTCACTGGTTGCTTAGGCCAGATCATCATTTTAGATAATGACAATAAATTTTAGTGTTTTTATCAAGAATAAAAAATTCAGCACGACAAACAAAATCTTATTAATTAAAAATTGTGTATTCCCAAAAACTACTTTGATTAAAAATTTGCAGTGCACGGCATAAAAAACTGAACTGGCATGTTGCTTTATTTTGATTTTCTTGCGAAAACAAGAAAGCAATTTGTTTTTCAAACTTAATAAATATACCTTGCATTCAAGCGCGTGACTGAGGAAATTTTTCTTTTTTGTTTTGTATTTGGATCTACGTGGCCTAATGCATGTTAATCGGGCATGTTCGGGAAATCGAAATCACGTGAAATTGAAATCGAACCAATTTTGAAAACTCTCTTGTGTTTGAAGTTTAGAAAAATATTTTTTTTTATGGGGTAATACTTTGAGGACCCCCCCCCCCCCCGCCCCTAGAGGTAAGCGTGATAGGTCTTTGGTGGTAGGGACCGGTTCTAGTTCAAACACTTTATATGAATGGGACCTATCACTTTTGCATGGGCTTGTCATTGGACGGGGTCAATTGACACCTACCAGCCGCAATGAACGGGCTTAGAGTTAGTTACTTCAATGCTAGTCCTAGGTATTATTTCAACAAAACAGCCATAGATTTAAATTTAATATCCAATTTTTAATAAAATGTGTCACACCACCGGTGAATACTGTACCGGTAACAAAAACAGTCCTTTTAAATTAAAAATGCGTTTAAATTAATTCAATACATATTCTACTGTTAAGTTCTTAAAAAACCAGTTAAATTATTGGTTCTCTTTTCGCTGGTCATGAGTTCATCGTTTTTGTACATATTCTATTTTCACAAATCCTAGGACCGGTTCTCTTTGTTAATTGACCCAAATTTTCCGCAGGGCCTTTACTCTACCTAAACTTCTTTTGTAATCAGGAAAAGTAACGTTAATTTTTACAAAAAATTATTTGAAAATCATCATCGATTTCAATTTCACGTGAATTCGTTTTCCAGAACATGGTCGAATATATGTGAAAAAGAAAAGATGGGCTAAATTTTTAGGCGTGGCAGAAAAGTGAGTTTAATAAAAGCTAGACAAAGTTAGTTTTAGAAGGACTTTCTTGGCATGTGCAAAATTTATCCATTTTGGAAAAGGATACGAAATGCCATAAGTGTCGTCCAGAATTTGATGTCGGATTATAAATTCAACAAATATTAAGCCACTGTCAAGTCACGAGCAACGATATGCGATATGATATAATATAATGATATAAAAAATAAAAAAAGCCTTTATTTGTGGGCATGGCAAAAAATTTCCTGTTTAAAAAAATTAATTGACATATCTTGCATTCTAGAAGGTGACTGTCGCAACTTTTTTTTCGACCCACCTTAATGTGCTTCGTATTATGTTAAAACTGTGGTAATCGAGTACTGTGCTGAATACATCTCGTTTTGGATCCAACCTTTACTTCCATATGCAGGCTTTATCTTTGGGCGGGGTTCCTACTTATGTTTAATGTTTCGTCATTAAAACCGTGGCCAAATCAAAAGCAGGTCTGTGTAGACTTGTTGAGTGCGTATTATTTCGTCTGTATTTTCGAATAAAAATTCACAAAAATAGACAAGCGATTTTATTTGAAGCTCATTTTATTCCGCCATAGCTGCTTCTGGGAAATCATGGACAGATTCGTCTTTACCAAGCTAAACAAAAAAGTTATACACATCTTTATATGCAAAAAGTCTGTACAGACCTGTTTGCACATCGTAGGGTTAAAGATAATTTCATGAAAATTAGTACATAAGGACAAAGCCTATTGAAAATGGTGAGAACTGGTCTATGATTTTCCATAGCCCCCAAACAAGTTTTCTTCTGGAATAGAGGGTTTGTGCAAATAAACCTCTTGTTGTTTTGGTATTTAAATTAATTTTGGCCAAAAAATATATTATTATAACCAAAATCATGTTAACAAATTTGACTGGAAGCACTCCATATTTGACCGAAGCTACCATACAAATACCACTTCCGAAAACAGGTTTTAGGGCTGTAAATTTATGTTCTATATAAATCATCTCCTTAAAAGCACTTAAAGACGAAAAAGTCTCATCCATCGAGTCCTTACTGCAAAAATAGCTTAAGCGACATTATTTTCATTAATTAATTTGTTTTAATAAATTAATTTATTGGCAGCACGCACTTGCATCATCTCCTCAAATGTCATCGTCACAGAAGCTACCGTTAAGATTTTATTGCAAAAAAACTTTTAAGCTTAAGCTACAAACTTCATACAAAATTTTTATGAAATAAAATAAAAAAAACCTTCTCCTGTAAAATTGTCTTTTTGTCGCTTTTTTGTGGTAAGGGCTCGACATAAAGATTTATATAAAGATTTATTTATCTATTTAATATAATGGGTGATTTTTTAGCTATTATCTTTTTGGTAACACTGGTTTAAACAGCTGACGCACGTTTCGTGTTTTGTTTCACTGTCAAACATCTTCAGTTTGGTCTATAATTTAACCATGAATCGTCTTACAAACGAACAACGCTTGCATACTATTGAATTTTATTATCAAAATGCGTGCTCTGTTAAGAAAGTTCATCGCGCGCTTCTTGTGTTCAGCGACGAAGCTCATTTTTGGCTCAATGGGTACGTTAATAAGCAGAATTGTTGATTTTTGAGTGAAGAAGCAGAAGAGCTACCAATGCATCCATAATAAGCCACAGTTTGGTGCGGTTTATGGGCTGGTGGCATCATTGGACCGTACTTCTTCAAAGATGATGCGAATCGTAACGTAACTGTGAATGGTGAGCGCTACCGTGAGATGATAGCCAACTTTTTTTTGCCCAAAATGCAAGAGCTTGACTTGCATGACATGCGGTTTCAACAAGACGGTGCCACATGCCACACAGCACGCTTAACAATGGACTTATTGAGAGGCGAGTTCGGTGAACATTTTATTTCACGTTCGGGACCGGTCAATTGGCCGCCTAGATCGTGCGATTTAACGCCTTTAGACTATTTTTTTGTGGGGCTATGGTAAAGCTCATATACACACATGCCCGCTTAAATTGACGCATTGGAAGACAACATTGAAGCATTTATTCATGAGATACCGGCCGAAATGTTAGAAAGAGTATGCCAAAATTGGACTAAGCGGATGGACCATTTGAGGTGCAGTCACGGTCAACATTTGCATGAAATAATCTTCAAACATTAAATTATATGGACCGTACTATCGATTCAAATAAAGATTTCATGAATTTTTCTGAATTTTATGTGTTTTTTTTTAAACTTTCCTATAGCTCTTAAAAAATCACCCGATATTACACAATGAATTCTAATATAAATCTTAAGCTCATAACATTTTTTTTTCTGCTGGCTCCATGATTGGGTTCTTAAGAGGATACATTCTCGTATATTTGTCTTATAAAACTATGGTGTAGGGTATCAAATGGTTGGCTGGGTCAGCCATACTTTTACAACTGTTTTTATTGAGATTAACACAATCTTTGGTTTATTATTGCAGTACTGGCTGCTTAAATTATTCCGATTTTATAGCACCAGCATGTTGTCTACACCTCCACTTTGTACTTTTGGATTTATACAGATTTTTCTTTTAAATTTTATCAATTTTTGGCAAAATTTATTTATACTCGTACTACAATAGAGTACTTTTAAGCAAATAATGTCAAATGGTAGTTTCAAAAAAAAAAAAAAAAAAAAAAAACCAAATTATTACAATTCATTGTGTATAATTTCGATTTTCTTTTAAAAAAGCATTTACGAATAAAAACATTGAGCATTGAAAATATGGATTATTTGAAAGGTGTGACTTTGAAGTGTTTGTTTAGTATATTTTTTTTTAGTTTCATATTGTGTTACTAATTCAAATGATAACAAACAAAAGTGGGTTTAACTTTATTTATATTTCCCAGAGTACGGGGGAAAAAAACTTTCAAAATTAACAAATTTGAATTAATACACAACAAACAAGCATTTGAGTTGTAAGAAATAAACTTTTCTCACTAAATGGTTGCTATAAAACTAAAAAAATATTTATTATTAACAAAACGTTAAGGCATATTTTCAGAAAAATTATTTGAAATATTGTGCAACACAAAATGTAAAGTAATTAACATAAATTATATCAAATATAAATCTTTGTAATATTGTTGAGAGAAAAATTTTTCTGGTAATAAAAAATATCAAGGGCTTATATTCAAAAAGTACTATCTGCAATTTTTACGAAAATTAATATTTTATAGCAACGTGTTCACTGAGCGAATTGGCATCTGTTATTTTATTTATTTCTTACACACGTTGTTTTGTTAGTAAAAAAGTGCTATCTGCATTTTACGTAACATATACATATGCATGTATCAGTGTTGCCAGGAGAAAAATAAAAAAGTTACGCTTCTCTTTCAAAATGTTACGTTTTTTCGTCAAAAGTTTCATTTTGAAATATTACTTGAATAAAATGTGAATTTATGTGATTTATATCAAATTAATTTTTTCCCATATTTTACAGTGTACAATTTTTACACAGATAAAAAAGGTCAATCAAGCGGCGGACAAATAAGAAACAAATAATGGAATTTAAGGAAAATTTAAACCCATCATCAAAGCTGTGTATTTACAAATTAAATAAATTTATCACTAAGTTACGTAAAATATGGCTTTTGAAGAATTTGCTGGTGTAAAAAAATCGGTAATGCTGGAAGCTTTTAATCAAAGTAACTTTTTTTATCAGCTTTTCTTTATAAATTTGCTATTTTAGTTTAGGTAAGCTCTTTATGAGCAAGTGCGATATGCAGGCATTTGGATTTTATAATTTAATTTTAATATTTTTATAAAATATACGAATGTCTTCAAAGCTCGTTTGCAAACAACAAACATTAAAGTCGGCTGTAGGAAATATCGCCCAAAGAAAAATGGCCCAAAAAAATAAATGAAAAATCGCCCAAAATAATTCCATGTAAAATTGGGCCTGAATTCATATGAAACGTGACCCAAAATTTTTGGCCTTTTTTTAGTTATTATTGGGTGATTTTTCGTTTTTTAAATTTGGTGATTTTTCATTATGAAAAATCACCCAAAAATATTATATGAAAAATAGCCCTTTTTAAAATTTCGTCAAAATCTTACATACTATTTGTCCAAATCATTCATTTTTACAATACGTCGAATTCCTAAATGTTATTTATAAAAATAACGGGACATATTGCAAAAAGGTGGCATGTCATAACATCCAGTGTCATAGTGTCCGTAGACAAACTCGAAAGCATAGCTTACAAACTCGAAAGCATAGCCGGCCTTAGGCCGGGCGCAAGGATTTTCTCCTCTTTGATAAAACAAGTACCGGCTTCGCTAACTATGCCGAAGGCCGGCTATGCGCTTTAGTAAGAGCAGCCGGTATTTGTTACATTATATGACATAATGCCCATTTGCAAAGTGTCTTAATAACCACGGACGTTATGACATTTTCAATAGTGTCACAGTGTCCATGGACATTACGACACGGGACTTAATGACATGCCACCTTGCAAAAAGCTATATTCTGTTTTGAGTAATTGATTATAACTATGCAGTGATTAATTAATATTTAACTATTGAAAAGTACACAAAGTTTGGCGGAGGGCTCAAATAAGTATTACTGTCCATACTGTCGCGCAGCTGTTGAAGATACAATGCATTTTTTTTACATAAAACTTACATTTGTGTGTTACTAAATTTATATGAATAATAAACACTGTTTTGCAAATTGGGTAATTTAAAATTTTTTTTTTTTTTTTTTTTGGGAAAAAATTCTTTTTAGGTAATTTTTCATTTTTATTTTGGGCCCTTTTTCGTTTCTTTTGGGCAAAATGTCATATAAAACTTTCTGGGTAATTTTTCATTTTCTTTTGGGCGATTATTCATATGGGCGATTTTTAATTTTTTTTTTTTTTGGGCGATTTTTCCTACAGCCATTAAAGTCACTCTTTATACAATTTGGCATAGCCGACGGTTGTATTTTCGCCGCCGTCGTTGAAAAATTTTCAATTTAAGTAAATTTTGGTCGCCGTCAACGATATGTGTTACTGGCGTTCTGAACGTCTGTAATGTCACATAGGGTTCGATTGCAATATTATGACATTTATAACGTAACGACGTAATCTCTTTTGATAGTTTTCGACATGAGTTACAGACACACATTTTTCTCACTTTTCGAGAAACGATGGAATATTTTGTTTCACATCTTTTCGATGCAAGAAGTTCTCACTAAAGTTACAGAACATGGGTACAGGTTACAAAGTCAATTGTGAATACAGTTTTACTATCGAAAATCAAAAACGGCATAGTAAAGTCGTGTAGAACATTAAAAGTTATTCACCCCTATCGCAAACAACTACTCCCATGAAAATATGCCCATATTTTTTTATTTCGTATTGTGAATGATTCCCATAACAAATTTTTTGGGAATGAATTCCAAACCTAAAAAATTTGGCATCGCCAATGTTTACTGCAGCGAATTTTTTTACTTAATAAATTCCCAACAAATGTTGATGTGAACGAGAAGGGAACACGTAAATTTTAATTTGTATTATAGTACGACTAAATTAAATTACTTTTTTCTTTTATTGAAGGAGTGTACATAAAAAAATGAAGTTAAACACTATTCATTATTTATTTTATTATATTTTTATTAGTATTTTATTTTGTATATTTTTCTTTCATAATACAAGCACTGACAAGTTACTCACAATATAGACTTTTGTTTACAAACCACTGACAAATAATTCACACTAGACATTTTACTCCCAAAATATTTGCGATACCGATTTGTTGGGGATGGGGATTTAGGTTTGATCCCATATATCATATTCCCATAACATTCGCGATAGGGGTGATTAATAAAATTATCAAAAAGTAATTTCAATTTTTGGGAATACAAAATTTTAATTTCAAAAGATTTTGCTATTCGTGCTTAATTACAACAACAATTAATGTTGAGAGAATTTCAACTAATTGTAGTGGGGAATGTAAGATGAGATAAACCCACTGTTGTTTATTGTTGATGTGTTTTGTTTAAACTTTGATATTATTACAAGTAGAACTGTTGCTATAATTTTTATACGTTTAACAGTTTTATTTGGTTTAATATCTTTAGTGTTTCTAAAATCTTTATGGATGAAGTTTCCTGATGATCTGGCCTAAGCAACCAGTGAAATGCGCATAGGAATAGCTTATCCCATCAACAATAAATTTCAAGTGTTTTTATCAATCATAAAAACTGGGAATTAAGCACGAATAGCAAAATCTTTTGAAGTTATTAATAAAAAATATGAAAATTTTTTCGTATTGTTAAAAAAGTTCACGCAGGGATCGGGTTGAAGTTTGAAAACAACCATTTTATCTCACGGAAATTTTAAAAAATATGCACCTGATATTTGTATATAATCCTATACGTATCACTAAAATGCTATTTTGGAATTAATCCACTGCTTTAGATTTAAAAATTTTCCTACGGTTTACAATTCATCGCGGTTCAAAATTTCTAAGATGGTTTTAGAAATTTGCTTCCCTGCGTGAGGTTTGTTTTCGCAAAACGACGGTAGACAGGTGTTTGCATTACTAAAACATTCTTGGCCACTCCGTCGTATTATGCCAATACTTTGGTTATAGCCCTAATGTACATACTTGTTAAATTGTTGTTACTTTTTTATAAAATTTTTATGTTAAAAAATATGCTTTTTGGTCTTGTTTTTAAACTTCTAAACTAGACAATATTAAAATTATTCGATTAACCGAATAATATCAAATTGTTCGTTTATTATTCGATTAAAACTTTACCTCGAATAATTATGCGCGCGATTAATCGGTTTAAACAAAAACGTTAATTAATTAAATATCCTATTTGATAACCTCCACCGACAGCCAGAATATTTCCGGAGTGGGGCTTATATGGGACCTATGGTAAATCGTGGACTGATCATATAAAACTATAGCTGGCCAAATTTTGTACGATAGCATTATTTGTTACGGTTTTAGGCGTACTCTAGTGTTTTTCGAGAGTAGGCTTTATATAGGGCCTAAAGCAAATTATTGACCGATCTTCGCAAAATTTTGTGATATGATTTCTAGTCATATATAACAAATGTGTGCAAGAACGTATATCAATATGTGCATTTCGCCACTTTTTTTGTAACTATTTTTGTACCAACATTATCAATTTTGTTTCCTAAATTTAATATTTATTACTGAACCGGTTTTGCTGGATCTACAAAACTGTTGAGTCCAACCTTTATGTCTTAGAAACGCTGTGATGAGTATAATCCAACATTAATAGATCATTAATACATGTGAATATATTACAAATAAATGCGTGACAAAAAATAATTCAAATTAATCAGTTAACAATAATTTGTATTGTGGTTAATTTATTGAACTGCTTATGGCTTTTAAATCAAATTTTGATATTTTAATCAGGCTTAAGTTAAATTCAATAAACTTCATTAAATTATTTTCATGAAGAAAGGAATTTATATAAAGAAAACAAGATAGTGCATTGCACAGGTCCGTTATCTTTGTACACATTTTTGTGACGTCACATCAGCACAACATATAAATGTGTGTATGGTGGTGTTTCTACTTATTTGCTGATCTAACGTAGATGCGCAGAAGCATTCAACTTTTAAAAGCTGAATGCTCTATCTTCCTTTCTTTGTATCATTGTTTTCATAAATAATGGCATCATACATCCCTGTGGGAAATTTGCGTCAATTGTTCCAACAGACTGGTCCTGGAATTTGTAAAAATAGAACAAGCACAAAAGGACTAGTGAAAGGAGAACCAATCATTTAACTGGTATATAAAGAACAAAAAGATGGAAAAAGTTATGAATTACAGTTCGGTCTTTACACCGGTGGTGTGACACATTTTTTGGGGATTTTCTAAAATTTGGTTCCAAAATTTAATTCTAGGACCTGTTTATTGAAACAATTCTACATTGTAGTAACTAACACGAAGCATGTTCATTGACTAATTGAGATGTGTTACTTGTCAAATGGTGGCTGTTAGGTGTCATGACCCCATTCGATGACAACATCATGCAAAAGTTATAGGTCCCATTCATATAAAGTGTTAGAACTAGAACCAGTCTCTAACACCAAACACCTATCATGGGACAACTTTGGTGTCAAATCACTTCCTTTTAGAGATATTAAAGCCATAATAACCGTTCCTCTCAAATTTATCAAGAATTTTTTACAAATTAATCTGGTTTTTCCTTAATGATTTATTTATTATGTCAATATCAATATGTATGTATGTCCCATTATATAAAAACGAAAGAACTCTATCTGCATTCTTAGTGATAAAAAATGTTCTCCTGTTTGATTTAACCGTAAATTTTGTCAGAATATTTCTTTCTACTGCATTTCTGCATAATTTACCACAAAAAAATATAAATTATGTGGTATCAAAGCTGCAAAAAAAAGAAACCAAAGAAAAAATCATAAACAAATTTCATAAAGAACCCCATCGATCAAATAAGCACTTATTGTCTTACTAAAATTAAAGGCAGTTACTTATTTTTTGAACACATTTTTTTTATTCAAACTAAAATAAAAACCAGTTCTAAATCTAAAGTTTTTATAAAGCATTTTTTTTTTTTTTTTTTTGGTTTAGCATGATACACATAATTTCGTAAATTATATGAAATTTATATTTATGTACGTAAAATTATATTAAAATAGCCAAAAGGCAATATTAGCAAATATTTCTTTTCTTAGCACACATTTGTTACGAAAAGCAGTAACTTTGATTTTAAGTCTTTTGAGGAAAAATATATTTTTTAAGCTTAAAGAGAAAAAAAGTTATAGAATAAATATATTTACATATTAAAAATAACACTTTAGCAAATCGTTATCAAATCGTAAGAGGAAAAATAATGTTAGTTTGTTATATATTTTCAAATTTTATCTAAAAAACATAAATAAAATGTTTTGCTTATAAAGAAAGACACATATAGACATGCATATGTTGTCTTTGCATGTGGCTAATCTATTGCAAAAATTCAAATTAAACTAATTAAAGTTTGGCAATTGAATTAATATTAAGTCATACAGTGAAGAGTATAATTTTAAGAACAGTTTTATATTAAACTAGCCGACTCGGCAAACGTTGTTTTGCCATATTTCTTTTAAATGTTACAGTGTCTGCATACCAAATTAAAAAAAAAAAAAACGGTTGGTTAGTTAAGAAGATCATACAAATTGTAGGCTACAGTTCTTTCCAGATGTTACACTATTTGCCCGCCAAATTTCAAGAAAATCAGTTGATTTGTTAAGAAGATTTAGGGAGGGGGAGCTTTTACTCCTCTTGCCCTATTTCATGCCATGTTCTCTTTCAGATGTTACAGTGTCTGCATGCCAAATTTTAAGAAAACCGGATGATTAGTTAAGAAGATATAGTGAGGGGGAGCTTTAACCCTCTTGCTTCACGCCCTAAATAATAAAAACAATAGGCTATAGTACTTTCCAGCTGTAACACTATTTGCATGCGAAATTTCAAGAAAATCGGTCGATTAGTTAAGAAGATATTGTGAGGGGGAGCTTTTACCCTTCTTGCCCTATTTCACATCCTATTCCCTATTTCCTTTCAGATATTACAGTGTCTGAATGCCAAATTTTTAGCAAACAGGTTGATTAACCACGAAGATATAGGGAGGAGGAGCTAATGCCCTATTTTGCGCCCTCTAGCGATATTAAATATACTCTACGACCTATTCTCATACCTAACAAATACACAAAATTTTATAAAAACCAGACAAGCCGTTTCGGAAGAGTTCAAAATGCTATATCTGCGGAACCCCTAAGCCGATTTCGTGCAAACTTTACTAAAACCATCTACATACCCTAAAATGTTGGTTGAAATCGGTCGAACCGTTTCCGCAGTTAGTGGTGACATCAAAGTAAACACTTCTTTTTATATATATAGATTAAAATTGAACAGTTTCTGCCTCTCAAGAATTAAAAAAATCTTTCAAAATTTCTTGCGTCTGAAATTATGAAAACAAAATAAACAAATGTCTTTTGACAGTTGAGTAAAGTTTTTTCTCTGCCTCTTTTTGTTCTTGCCGTTTTCTGTGATCCGTATACGTAAAGCTTGTTATACATTGCCCACTGTGAGTTTTGTTTTTTGACTGGGATATTAAACGGATTTGAGTTGTACCGGTGCTTGTAGAATTTCTTGCGCAATTTTGCTTTTTCGCATGACTGTTAAAGGAAAGATTACACTATTATACTTTGTATTAATACATGTCAAAAACTCAAGTAGTATGACAAAGTGTGATAGTGTGAATGCAATGTGTCACGAGAATGACAAGTATTATGAAAAAAGTTTGACATCACATGCGACTTCATAGTTTTTTGAAAAATTTCTAAACAATTGGATCAGGGTTGCATGTTATTTCATGTGTGAGTGCTTATACTTTGTGAGATGGTGTGAACACGAGCTGTCATGTTAAATTAGATTTTTTGACAGTCGCAACAAAACTCAATAGATTTCTATCTCACAAAGTATTATGGAATACGTAAGACTTGTGAGACAGTGTAAACTAGCTTTAAGTAACAAATGACGTTCGACTGACTTTCACCTACATAGTTCTAAGTCAATCGATTGATGATGCGGACCAAGCATTGGTCACTCGGCTTAAGTCCTAGCACTAGCTGTACTTTTTAATAATAACACGGTTGCCAGTTTTGCCGATTTATCGTCATTTTGGGTCAAAAATGGCCTATTGACGATTGGCCGCCAGCAAAATTACCCTAAGCAAAATCGCAAAAAAGAATGTGTAAAAAATCGCCCACAAATTTTTCATACAAATTTCGGGTGATTTTGCATAAGAAAGACAAATTATCTTTTCTTTTTGGCGATTTTTCATTAATTTTGGGGTTAAGATGGTAAAAAAAACGAATTTTATTTTCAGCAATTAATATATTAGCGGTTTTCACCCTTTGTGTTAAGTGTTCAACCTTGTTTTATTTAAAATACGATTTTTTACAACAAATTGTGAGTGTCTTTGTAGTATGTCAAAGCGAATTGAACTACTGGTGGTGTCATAACGCCATTTGATTTTACAGTTCGAACCAATTTGATTTGGTTTGCTAGGAATGGTTGACAATTCGAGCCGTAAACTCTAACAATGCAATGCAAAAAAACCAAATGCTGTTTTTTTGGATTGTTGTAGTTGCGACACAATTCGCCTTGGTCGTATGTATTGTAAATTAATAAATCTGCTAAGAGATATAAATCCTGCAAATAATAGGACAAGTACAAACACGCGTGTAAAGAGTAGCCCACAAGGGACTAGGACTAGTCCGAAAGTAACCCAAACGTATGAAAAAAACATGGTCTATTTAAATTACGATGTCCAAGGGCAGGACCATATAACCCACCTTTGGACTACAAAGTATACTCAAGAGGATTAGTTTTGAAGTCGTTTAAAAACGAAAGCATGTCGTTAAAAAAAGAAGACATGTCGTCTCACTAAAACACTTTTTAACAATAACATGGTCCATGCTTGCATAACATTGGACTAGCTCATGGAGTTGTCCATTTTAATAAAATGGATCAGGTAGTCCAATATTATTTGCAAGGAAGATACAGTTAGATTTCCTTAATACGGCATCGCTAACTTAAATTTGTTTACTAACGTTTATCTGATTCCGGCTGAAGGCTGGCTATCCAAAGAAGCTTAAGTAAGCGAATATTGGGGATTTTGAAATTCGTAACTTTAGAATTCGGGATTTTACGTATCAGGTATATGATCCCAACTCAAAAAACTATGTTTGTTGAAAACCAGAGGCCCGAAAACGTTTTATTTTTAATTTCCATATTATAAAACAAGTAAGAAAGTATAGTCGGTCAAGCCCGACCATATGATTCCCTACACCACAGTATTAAAAAACACATCATGCCTATATGTCCATATAAATATGGGCTTATCTATGTTTATAAACTTCATTAAAATCGGTTTGAAAGTTTGTGAGAGGCAGAAATTGCCCCCTACCTCCCCTTGTGGTCCTATTTTTGAAAAACTGTATAGCTTATGTGTCCATATAGATATGGATCTATCTATGTTTTTAATTTCATTAAAATCGGTTTAAGAAGCAAGAATTGCCCCTATCTCCCCTTGTGGTCCTCTTTTTTAAAAAATGCATCCCTTTTGGGTCCATAAAGATATGGTTCTATCTATGTTTTAAATTTCATTAAAATCGGTTTGATAGTTTCTGAGAGGAAGAAATTGCCCCCTATCTTCCCTCATGGTCCTACGATTTTGTCTATTTTCAATAGGCTTGGTTCTTGTGCTAATAAGAACTTTTGTCCTAAATTTAATCAATTTATCTCCAAAATTGCGACCTGTACTTCGCGCACAAGGTTACATGGACAGCCAGCCAGCCAGCCGGACGGACATCGTTAGTTCGACTCAGAAAGTGATTTTGATTAAGGTTGGCCTAGGACCAATATTTTAAGGCGTTACACACATCAGCACAAATGCATAATACCCTCTCCACTATTGTGGTGTGGGTATAAATATCTTTGTTGATTAAAATTATTTTCATTTATTAAATTAAGCATTGATATTTATTTTCAAATATAAATATCCATTCTGATGAGAAAATAAAAATTCTTAAACAATAAATATCGGCTGTAGGAAATATCGCCCAAAGAAAAATCGCCAAAAAAAAAAAATGAAAAATCGCCCAAAAAAATTGCATGTAAAATTGGGCCTGATTTCATATGAAAAATGGCCCAAAATTTTTGGGCTATTTATCGTTATTGTTGGGTGATTTTTCGTTTTTTAAATTTGGGTGATTTTTCATAATGAAAAATCACCCAAAAATGTTGTATGAAAAATGGCCCAAAAAAATGGGCTATTTTTAAAATTCTACCATAATCTTACATAGCAGAGAAAACCATGTTTTATTATGGTTGCAAACAACAAAACTATTTTTCAAGAAACTAATTTAACCATTATATGGTTGTCGACGACAATGATTTGGTTAAATTAAACATAATATCGGTAGAATTTTTTTAAAAATGGTTTTGTAGCTTTTTTCTCTGGGTGTATATATTAAATATATACATATATATCGAAAATAAGGATTTTCTCTTCTATGGTATAACAAATACTGGCTTCGCTAACTAAAGCTTCTCTGTATCGCCGGCCTTCGGCCGGGCGCAAGGATTTTCTCCTCTATGGTATAACAAAGACCGGCTTCGCTAACTAAAGCTTCTCTGTATAGCCGGCCTTCGGCCGGGCGCAAGGATTTTCTCCTCTATGGTATAACAAACACCGGCTTCGCTAACTAAAGCTTCTCTGCGTAGTCGGCCTTGTTCGGAAACAAGGCAGTTTTTCGAAGCTTTACTTAGCGAAACCGGTTTTTGTTAGACCATTAAGGAGAAAATCCTTGCGCCCGGCCGAAGGCCGGCTATACAGAGAAGCTTTAGTTAGCGAAGCCGGTCTTTGTTATACCATAGAGGAGAAAATCCTTGCGCCCGGCCGAAGGCCGGCTATACAGAGAAGTTTTAGTTAGCGAAGCCAGTATTTGTTATACCATAGAAGATGAAATCCTTATTTTGGATATATATATCTACCCCCATATTCATAAAAAATATTTTTATTTTATTGGAGGTTTATTGAACACATTTTCATAGGAAATTCGTTTAATAAACCTCCAATAAAACAAAAATATTTTTTATGAATATGGGGGTTAATATATACACCCGGAGTAAAAGCTATAAAAATATTTTATCCATATTATGTTTAATTTAACCAAATCATTGTCACCGACAACCATATTATGGTTAAATAAGTATCTTTAAAAAAATCACTTGAAATTTTAACGGTATTTTAAAAAAAAATTTACACATTTTTGATTATAAGTTAAGTTATGGACGTTGCAAAGTGTCATAACGTCCTCGTCCTCGTCCTCGTCTTCGATGGACATTATGACACTTTAAAAGTGTCCAAGGACACTACGACACTGGACGTTATGACATGTCACCTAAATTTATATGAATAATAAACACTTTTTTGCAAATTTAGTAATTTTTTTTTATATTTTTTTGGGAAAAAATTCGTTTATGCTTTTTGGGTCATTTTTCATTTTCTTTTTGGGGCCCTTTTTCGTTTTTTTTGGGCAAAATTTCATATTTACCTTTTTGGGTCATTTTTCATGTTCGCTTGGGCGATTCTTCATTTGGGCGATTTTTCATTTTTTTTTTTGGGCGATTTTTCTTTGGGCGATATTTCCTACAGCCATAAATATCACAAAAAAAAAAAATTGTCAGATAATTATTATTTTTTTTTAACTTTTTTAATTTAAAATTTAATTTTTTTTTCTAAACAAAAACTTATTTTATAAAGCAACTTAAATTCGTAAATTATTGCAGAACCCCAATCGTTTTTAACGCCGCCCAAAAAAGAGGAATATTACAAGTTTGTAGTGTTCAGCAGTGTGTGTCTATGTATATATGTACAGGTATATGCCCGTTCCATCGTAGAGTTAAAATGGCTGGCCCGATTTTGATATTATTTTGTTTGTTTGAAAGATGCTGATCCAGAGTGTTCTTATATTCTCTTTCCTATTTTTCGTTTACTTTGCCGTTTTTCGTTTCGGCAATTTTCAAAAATCGTAATTTTGCTGGCAGCCTTAATGATTTATGTCCAACGACTTATGCCCTTAATTGGACGGTTTTTAAATGAAAAACTTTGTAATAATTTACAACAGCTTCTAGTATTATTTTATATTTTTAAAGAACTTCTTCGAAAATGTTGCCAGTTAGGATGGCAGTCATTTTCGTGTGTTAGCAGCTCAGAAAATTTGGCGTTCATTTTACTGGTTAGTCCTGCTATAAATATGTTTTTGGTTCTTCAAACAATTTTTTTTGAAGCTGAGTCTTTGTCCGGTATCACTCAGTTCATGTCGCAGCCAATTTTTGTAATTTTTTATAAATGTTAATACTTTTGAATAATTGTTGAGTGCGTTGATTTTTTATTATAGAGCTTACTCGAGTCACGCATCTTGTATTATATTCTCAAAATGTATAGCATTCTGAACATACACCACATTCTTCGAGAATCAACTTCAACCAACAAATTTTGAAATATTTTCCTATTTTGGATTATCTTAATAAATTGAAATTTTTAAATTTAAAACGATTGCCGCTTTTATTTAGAGTGGCCTGTTAAAGAAGTAAAAACTTGCGTACAGCAGCAAGAATATTTGTTTAATTTGTAGAGAATACATTGCAATTTGTATATACAATAAAATTTTTCAAAAATTAACAAAAATAGCACTTACAATGAAGATTTTTCTAATGATTAAATAAATCCATTTGACGATTTTGACTATTTTTTTTCTCAACATATGCGAAATCTTTCTTTGACTTTTTCTTTAAAGAAAACTGCATTTCATCAAATTACTTCGCGATAGGGCTTATTATCTAATTTGGTGAGCATTGTTCGACCACTTTGTGGATGGGTTCTATCTTGATGAGTTGACGTTCTGAAAAACGACTTATACACGATTACATGAATTGGTCCTTTGGATAAAAAATGTCCAACTTTTTTATGATTTTTGAAATAAGTTTGTGTCAGTTCAATAAGGCTAAAAAAGTAGATCATATCTAAACACAAATGATTAAAAAGCTACGAAGCTAAAAACCTTGTGAGACTTTAACTAGAGGGGGCTGATTCTGGCAGTCGCAATAGAAATCGATTAGAAAGCAATTTTATTTCTGACTTTTTCTGTCGATACTGAACGAATCGAAATTATTTTTTACAACACTGAAACAATTATTTCGATTCGCTTAGCATAGATTCAAAGAATTAGAAATCAAATTACTATCGAATGGAAAAAATATTCGATCACGACTTCCAGAACTAGCACCCACACCATTTTTATATCGGGTGACTTTTTAAGAGCTATAGGAAAGTTAAAAAAAACACATAAAATTCAGAAAAAATGCATGAAATCTTTATTTGAATCGATAGTACGGTCCATATAATTTAATGTTTGAAGATTATTTCATGCAAATGTTGACCGTGACTGCGCCTCAAATGGTCCATCCGCTTAGTCCAATTTTGGCATACTCTTTCTAACATTTCGGCCGGTATCTCATGAATAAATGCTTCAATATTGTCTTCCAATGCGTCAATTGAAGCAGGCATGTGTGTTTAGACATGAGCTTTAACATAGCCCCACAAAAAATAGTCTAAAGGCGTTAAATTGACCGGTCCCGAAATAAAATGTTCACCGAACTCGCCTCTCAATAAGTCCATTGTTAAGCCTGCTGTGTGGCAGGTGGCACTGTCTTGTTGAAACCACATGTCATGCACGTCAAGCTCTTGCATTTTGGGCAAAAAAAAAAGTTGGATATCATCTCACGGTAGCGCTCACCATTGACAGTTACGTTACGATTTGCATTATCTTTGAAGAAGTTCGGTCCAATAATGCCACCAGCCCATAAACCGCACCAAACTGTGACTTTTTCTGGATGCATTGGTAGCTCTTGCAATGTTTCTGGCTGATCTTCACTCCAAAATCGACAATTCTGCTTATTAACGTACTCATTGAGCCAAAAAATAGCTTCGTCGCTGAACACAAGAAGCGCGCGATGAACTTTCTTAACAGAGCACGCATTTTGATAACAAAATTCAATAATTTGCAAGCGTTGTTCGTTTGTAAGACGATTCATTAAATTATAGACCAACCTGAAGATGCTTGACAGTGAAACAAAACACGAAACTTGCGTCAGCTGTTTAAGCCAGTGTTGCCAAAATGATAATAGCTAAAAAGATAGTTTAATACCTTTTAAATATGTACATTCTTTTGCAAAAAAAAAAAAAAAAAAAAACATTTCACTTTTTACATATTTTTTTAAGATAAACCCACATTCCCAGCATTGAATGGGTTTGAATAATTTCACTTTAAACTTTCTCCTATTCATTCTTTATTTAATTTTTTTTTAGCTTCAAGTAAACACAAAAAATTTAAAGCAATTTTGCCAAAAAGGAAATTAAATATTTTCTAAATCTTCCCTTTTTAGTTTGTTTGCTTACAATTTAGATAAAGACATAAAAAACTAAAGCTTTTTTTCTAAAAAAAAAAAAATAACAGAAACATCAAACAAATTTGAATCTAAAATGGCATTTTTTTTAAACAACAAAAAAGTGGTAGACACAAATAAATCCAACACTTTTAAATATATTGTTGTTTAAATGTTTAAAGTTTAATGACGTTTGCCAGGGCTTAAATTAACGACACCCATGGCTTGTGTTTGGAATAAACGGTACAAAAAACAAAAACTTAAAAAAAGCGAATTAGTAATAGTGACCGCCAACAGGCAGAAATGAATTAAAGACGAAAAAAAATCAATAAAGAAACCCAGCATCAGCGACATTTAAAGGCGGAAAAAAAAACACTTGTGCCATTTTTAAAGCTTCAGCTCAATTTAGGCAACGCTGTGAAATGCTTTTTTACTTTTTGTTTTTGGATTATTTGTTGTATCTTTCAGCTTTAAAAGATTTTTTTAACAATGAAACCAAAGTTTATTATAATTTTCGCCTTTATGAAGATATTTTTATGCTGTTTTTATTGGTTGTATTCGTTTCTCGTCTACAGCCAGAATTTTTAGGTTGGTCTCCTTTTAAAAATATTTGTGGCTTAAAGCATCTTAACTTCGTTTTCGCCTTTTATTTTGTTATTGAGTTTTTTTCTCAATGTAAATTTAAAACGTTTGACATTTTAAAAAAAATATTAAATTGATATTTTATATTGAAATTAAGTCAAGTTTTGTGGAAAAAAGTATATTTTTATTAGCGGTTAAATGTAAAAACAAGTTTTTTATGTCAACATTGCCATATTAATATTTTATTCTCTCTTTTGTTTCAGGTAAGTGACTTAATGTTATACATATAAACCGAAAAATAATTGCAACTACACACAGTAAGTTTTAATATCAACGGCCAATTTCACCAAGTTCAGTTACTTTAACTTCCAGTTAACAATAGGTTTTTGACAGTTAAAACTAAAAATTAATTATAACTGAACTTGGTGAATTGGCAAATTTCATTAGACTTTATTAAACTTATATAAAAAATGCATATACGAATTTGGTACTTTTCGAAATTCGAACAATTAAGGGGTCAAAAATCGTAAAAATTTTTGATACTTTTTTAACAAAACATTTTTCCATTCATATCATTCATTCCATTAAAATACGAATTTGATACTTTTTGAAATTCGAACAATTTAGGGGTGAAAATCATAACTATTTTTGGTACTTTTTTAACAAAACATTTTTTTCTATTCATTGACATATGCGAACTAATTTATGGGCTGCAATTAAAATATTGAAATTTTTGGTACTTCAATGGGGAGCAAAAAGTACCAAATAGTGAAAATGCTGGAAATTTAATTTGTTTCTTTAGCTTTTTGGTTATATAACTGATATTTTTATTAATTTTTCGTTAATATTGGGCCTTGAAACATAAAATTCAACATGCATTGTTCTGGTGAATAAGAATCTATAAGAGGGAACTTTTTGGTACTTTTTTATCTTTTACTGACACTTTTATTAAATTTCGTTAATATTGGGCATAGAAACATAAAATTCAACATGCATTGCCCTGAGTGGATAAGAATCTATTAGTGGGAACTTTTTGGTACTTTTTTGTTCTCTAACTAGTACTTTTCCAATTTCCGTTAGTATTGGACCTAGAAATATACATTTAAACATGCAAGGTCCTGAGCAGAGAACTGCAAAATCACCAGTTTTCTTGAATTATTGATACGCTCAAATTTACATTCACTCTCTGCCTACAAAACAAAGTTCAACGTTGGTAATTTTTACATCGTTTCGTACACATTTGATTTTTGCATGGATTCGTTTTTTTTTTTTTTTTGAAAGTGCTTTGTTTGCATTTTTGTTGCGCACGCAATATAACACACTTTCTTATACTTTTGCATTCAAGTAGACATTGTCCACTCGATGAGACGCTTTGTTAACATTAACAACAATAAACCACTCGATGAGACGCTTTGTTAAAATTAACAACAATTACAAGAATACATTGTACATACAGAACTACTGTACTTTTTAAGATGATAAAAAAAAAGTATTCAGTTTCTATGGAAATTGTTTGTACCTACATCAGTATGTGCGTTTAGTTTCATTTAAATTTTTTTTTTCTTGTACTACATAGTTACTGCTGAATGTCTACATGAGTAATAATTGCTTGATTTCTGGCTTTTTTGTTTGCATTTTTTTACCAAAACAATCATTGTCGCACCGATCACACAAACATCTTTATTAAAAAACGAAGCTATCGTTGGTATAAATAACAAAGCACGATGTGCGTTATTTGAATGACTGCAAACCAGCAGCGAATGTTTGCGGTTGCGCAAGTTTGATTGAATGGCCGCAAGCGAGTGTATTTGTTGCTGTTCATTTAATGCGATTTTTTTGCAATTGCACAAAGCCGTTCTCTGGTCCTGAGTGAATGAGAATCTGTAAGAGGGATTATTTTGGTACTTTTTCGTTCTTTAACTGGTACTTTTTCAATTTCCATTAGTATTGGACCTAGAAATATAAATTTAAACATGCAAAGTCCTGAGTATTTAAGAATCTGTTAGAGGGATAATTTTAGTACTTTCTCGTTCTTAAACTGGTACTTTTTCAATTTCCGTTAGTATTGGACCTATTATGAACATAAAATTAAACATTTAAGGTCCTGAGTGAATGAGAATATGTAAAAGGGATATTTTTGGTACTTTTTCGTTTTTTAACTGGTACTTTTTCAATTTCCATTTGAATTGGACCTAGAAATATAAAATGAAACATGCAAGGTCCTGAGTAAATAAGAATCAGTTAGAAGGTCCTTTTTGGTAATTTTTTGTTCCTAAGCTGGTACTTCTTTAATTTTTGTTAATATTCGACTTATGGACATAAAATTAAACGTTCAAGGTCCTGAGTGAACAAGAATCAGTAGGAGGGATCATTTTGGAAAATTTTTGTTCTTTAATTGATACTATTTTTATATTCGTAAATATTGGACCTAGAAGCATAAAGTAAAAATACAACGCCCTTAATGATTGAGAATATGTAAGAGGGGCTTTTTGGTACTTTTTTGTTTTTAACCTTAGAAATAAATTTCTTGTAGGAGTAAAAACTTTTTTTATCAAAGTAATTTTTTGGTAATACAAAATTTTTAATTAATACGATATTGTGTTGTTTGTAGAGGGGAATATTAGAAAAGATAAACTCACTGGTATTTTGTTTAAGCTTGGGTATCGTTGTAAATAAGACTTTTTGAGTGTTTGCAATTCTCATTCATTCTGCAGTTTTGTTCGCTGATATATTTTCTAACATATTTTTGGAGAATTTTTTCTGATGATCTGGCCTAAGATACCAGTAAAATGCACATAGTAACTAGCTTCTCTCCCAACAATAAATTTCAGTATTTTAATTAAGAAAAAAATTGGGAATTAAGAACGGCAAACAAAATCTTATCAAGTAAAAACTTTATATGAAATAAATTTTTTATAAAAAATTATTGCTTAAAAATTATTTTCTTATATCCGTTAGCTACTGAACAATTTTTATAGACTTTTGTTATTGTTTAAAACTTTATTTACAAACCGATTTAAAAAAGTTAAAAAATAAATTCCCAAAAAAACTCTTTTTTTTAAACCTTGAGTGAAATGCCTTAGTAATGAAAGCTTTTCAACAAAGCTTGGAAAAGGTGAAGTTTTAATGTAAAAGGCTGTTTCAAAAAATTTGTAGTTAAGGAAATTTTTTGTGAAAAGCAATTAAAAGCTTTTTTCGATAAAGAATTAAAAGTTAATAAGAAATATTGTTTCTAAAAGCTCTAAATGCTTCTCTTAAGGATCAAATACACTTGTCAAATGCTTATCATGCAGTCGAATTCACTCGTGTACGTATACTGGACGTAATATTTGCCATCATATCTAAATTGTTTGATTTTCCATCCAGCACACAAAAACACTCACAAAAACACATTTTAACTTATGCCAGCACAAAGCTTGATGAGTATTTTGAAAAGTGTATTTGGGGCTTTAGAAAGTCTTAGCAATCATTTGTTGCAACAAAGCTTTTTCAAGAGAATCTTACAAACTAAAATAAAATATTTTGTGAAATAAAAAAGTTTTTCTCTTAAAAGCATTTTGGTGATTATTTAAAACTCCTGTTGTGAACTAAACTTAAAAAAACACATTTCTATTATATAAAAAAGTTTTGAAAACAATTTCTCAAAGTAGCTTTCATGTTTATTATACTTTTTTTTTTAAATCTTATTCTTATGATTTATTTTATAATGACAAAAACACGCTCTTAGAAATTTAAACGATTTTTACACCTCATTTCATTAAAATATTTTCTTAAAAACCATTTTTCATAAATTTCGGTCTATTCTTTGCATTTATTTCACGAACTTAACTCAAACACGCAGGTTACTTTTTTTATATTTTCTCTACCTTTTTCACATTTCACATAATTTAATAAGAAAAATAACTCTGAGGAAATTTTCTGCATTAATCGTTAAAAGAAAACCTGACATGCCTCTTTTTTCTTTTAGTAAAATTAAGAAGGAAAATGAAAAAAAATCTGCTTAAAATCTAGTTGTGGTCACACTAAAATGTTGAATGGCTTTAGCAAAGAGTATGAGTGCATCTGTGTTTTTGGCTGTGTGTAAATCAGGCAAAACAGGCATGAAATTACTTCCACACTATTAAATATAATCAGTACGAAAACATCAATGGGAAAGTTTCGTTTGAAAAGCTGCCAGTTTCGTAGTTAAAAAAAAGAAAAAATTCAAAAAAATAAAATAGAAAGAAGTAGAAAAAATATCAATAGATTTGGAGAATGCAAACACTAAGTCAAAAAGGAAACTGTAAGTAGTTTTAAGTTTGTTCAACATTGCACAGTTAGTTTTTTTTTTTTTTTTGTACGGCAGTTAATTTTAAACCTCTAGAGGAAAAGTAATTTTAGGTTTAGTTTAGTTTTGTCGAGATATCAAGAAAAGCCAAAATAATTAGTACCCATAGAATTTATAGTTACCTTAACATTACCTTATAATGATGTTATATTTGCTAATTTATAATTGTTGAAGAAAGTAAATTGATTACCTGTCCTTCTGACAAATGATAAAAATGTATAATTTGCTTCCTTTGAATGGTTTTATGAATTTAACGATCTTTTAAATCGGTCAAAAAACTAGTGGGAAACTGCCAAGTGTATTCATAATGCAGAGCTTAATATTCACATAATATGATTTCATATTAAATTAAAATTCGACAATCGTCTTAGAAACTGTAAATTAGCTTTTTAATTTGCAATATCAGTAGAGGATAAATTGTTTTAGTGCCGGTGCACACACCTCAAGTTTAACTCGACAAGTCTTGAGCTTTTAGGAAAGAATGGCAAAGACAATTCCATTTCTTTTCCCCTCTCTCCTAAAAAGTCTGTGTTCATACGGCTCATGTCTTATTGACAAGATTGCTACTTTATTGGCGAGAGGGCCGAGGGGAAAAGAAACGAGTACACAGTTGCATGTACTGTCTTAACGTTTTGCTTTCACATTCGTTGTTTAATTTTGTTTTTGTTTTCAATATCAAATAAAACAAAATAAAAAACATGGCGTCAACATGTCATGATTCATTTGAACGCCAATTCATGTTCAAAGAAGAAAAAGGAAAAATCTTGTCAATAAGACATGAGCCGTTTAAACACAGACAAACTCAAGACTTGATGAGTCAAACTTGACGTGTGTGAACCGGCACTTAGAAGAAAGATTGTGGAATCGCTTAGAATATTCAAACGAAGTCACACCAACAAATGATGCAAAAACAGTCTGGGAAAATACAACATGCCACTACTCATATGTTGATGGCAGTATCAAAAAGCAATGCACCATCATATCAATGTACAAAGATGCCAGCACAGTCTGTTCGATCTGCTATTTTTAGAGCGGTTAGTGCCGCTTCACACACGTCAAGCATGCCTCTTCAAGTTTTGAGCTTTTAGGAGAGAAGGGAAAAGAGAAAGCTACTTCTTTTCCTCTCTCTTCTTAAAACTCAAGACTTGATGAGTTAAATTTGACGAGTGTGAACCGGTACTTACAGTAAAATTTTCCAAAAATTGAACAAAACATTTGTCAGAAAGCGAGCTGAACATACACTGACCATAAAATTGTCTAAATATCTGGAAAAGGATAACAGTAGAATTGGAAATTTGTTACAAATTGCTTCGCTATCAGTACACGAGAGATTTCAAAGAAAAATTACGAGTTTTAGTTTAGTGCGAATAGTGAAGCACACAGGGTTAAGCTAGTATTTCGTATACATACTATAATTGTATAAACTTTTAAATTACTCTTATCCGTTTAAGGGTTAACCCTTAAAAAACTGACGTGTTTGTGCTGCCCAAGCAGGCATGTTGATGTCTTAAAAGGAAGGTGTGAAGATTGTGTGCTAAATTTATGAAGATTCATATTTTTTAAACACCTTTTTATCCACACTTTACAATATAACGTTATTGTTTATACATTTAACCTTTAGTAAAGTAAATTTTCACGAACAAAAAAATTGTTTTTTTATTACTTTTGTATATTTAAAATACAAACTTGCGATAAGAAAATGATTGAGTTGGTTTATTTCACCAGTGTTTCGCTTAAAAGATATCTAAATGTTAGCAAAGATGATGATGATGATGATGAGGAAGATGTTGTAGCTGTTGAAGAGGAAAAAGTTTGCAGTGTTGCGTATATGAGTTCTTGCCAAGTACTTGGTCAATTTCAGGAGAAACAACTTTTTTAATGTATTCAACACAACAAATTTAAAGAATCTTAAAATCAAGAATAATAAATAAATGTATGTATTTATAAGTGAACACTAGTATCTGTTTAACTGTGTGTTTACACACTTACATACATAATTAAATACAAACATAAGCCATCTTTATGTAGCTGTACTTGTAGTGACAGTGTAAAAATAGTAGGTCAGCAATGTTGAGATTATTTTTTTGCGATTTTTAATACAACCAAAAATTGTTTAACAACATCTTCATGTTTATTATTTTTTTTTTAGCCAGATTTATTCTATTGGCCAAAACAAAATGCCAAAAGAAATAAACATTGTTTTGGTGTTAAATTTATGCAAAGCATGACATGTTTAACTTAAATATGCATAAATCTTTTTTCTTTAAGATTTAACTCTTTTTTTTTTTTTTATTATAAAGTTACCCAAAAGATTCCACAAGATCTTCTTTAAAGAAAATAAAAAACAATAAACCTCTACTTTCTTTCATAAATTGTTAATAGAGATCGTTTAGAAGAAAGAAGAAAAAAACCTTTAAAAATGCAGGTCATTAGGTTTCGAATCATCTTTTTCTATTTTTTTTTATCTAAAATCACAGATTCTCCAAAGCAAAAATCTCAAAAAATAGTTTCTACTTAGAATGTGTCAGTAATATCACACCACCTCTATATTTGTTTAATAAATTTATTTGTTTCTTTGCATGTTTCATTTTAGTTTTAAAAGCTTCTTTGACTATTTTGGCTTTTGGTGTCACTTTGGGGTGTCATGCTGTTTCAACCATAAAATCCACCACTAAACACTTTGACAATTTTATTTTTTATATCTTAAGATTTTAGTTTTTTTTATTTTCAAACTGTTAATGTGGAAACCTTGTCATTTGTGGCATAAACAACACGATTCTTCTTTTAACAATTCATTTTGCAACAAGTTCTTTGGAATTGGGCAAAAAGCTTAAAAACCTAGCAAGAGATGGCATTATTTAGAAAATTACCTGTCACCACATACTCACTTACAAGTTTAGTTGGTTATTTAACTTTAAACTTTAAAGGTGACTACAGATGAAGTTTATCTTTAAAATATTAAATAAAGCAAATGAACTAAAAATAATGGGGTTTTTAAGTCTAGTATAAAAATAAAATCTTAAATTATGTTACTTTTACAAATCTGTGTTTTAAAATTGAAGTTAAAGGAGTAACATAATATAATTTATATAAAAAGTAATTGTCTTATAAAAAGACTTTTAATTAAAAGCTTTTTCAAATATCTATATACTTTAAAGCTTTTATCAAATGTTCTGTAGGAATAAAGCTTTGGTAAACAAGCTTTTAACATTTTTTTTTTTTTTTTTTTTGCTATAAAAGGTGTATTTATATTAGTTACCTCCAAACACACATACTTTTTTTATTTGCATTTTCGATAAACAGCTTTCAAAGCTCTTACAATTTGTTATTGTTTCTTTGCAAAGTACTTGCAATTTGTTGTTCTTTTTTTGCAAAGTAAGCAGCAAGCATTGTTGTCACCACGATCTGATTGGCTGTTGTGCTCTCGTCGGTATGAAAGCACAAAAGCTCTTTTGTAAAAGCTTGGCCATTGGGCACATAAGCTGGACGTTACTGATTTATATTAAAAATGTTTAAGCTTTTCCAGTTATGACACTTTTGAAGAAGATAAGCAGCTATGGGCAAATGCAAAATCAAAATGCAAAAAGAGCGAACGATGTGTGTACATACACAAAAAACAAAGAGAAAAAGAGCATAAAACCAACAAATGCAACGTAAACAAACCAATACAATGCCACACATGCAAAGCTTTCAATGTAGTGGTGCCCATACTTGAAGATAAGCGATGTGAACTTTACTAGAAGCATCTAAATAGTTGATAAAACTACCTTAGCAGTTTTCATGAAATGTATCCCTACAGAAGTTGTTTTTTAATAGTACCTAGAATCAAAGGAGTTTCAAACATTTTATAAAAGAACAACGAAATATAAGCTTAAAAGCTTGTTTAAAAAAAAACTCAGTAAAAGGCTTTTAAAAGAAAAAATATTAAAAAAAAATCTTGTTCACTTGAACTTCTAAATCAGCAAAAGACAACCTATACTATTAAATTTTTCGATTAAAAATGTTGTTGGTAATTTCGCTGCAACAAATGTGTCCACGTTTGTCATAAAAGATAAATCAAAAGGTTCTGCGCCCTAAATTTGGCTATGGCTGATATAAATTTACTCCAAGAACTTTAAAAAGTTCTATATAATCTTTATTGAATCTAAAACGTTTCAGGAAGCTTCATAGCAAAGAATGAAGCTCTTAGAGAAAAGTTGAGTAAATAAAAAGTTTGAAAATAAATAAAAGCTCTATGAACGGTCGTTATGAAGTGCATTAAATTAGAAATTTAAAAAGCTAATCTATTATCCTTTTTAAATTGCCTTATAACAAAAGCTTTAATAAAGAAGCTTTTTTACAAAATATCTTATTCACTGCTCTAAGGTATCAATAGAATAATATTCTAATAGTAAATAATTTAAATAAATGTTAAAAACTTTCTCAGACATATATGGGCATTTCTCCAGAATGGTCTACCAGGATGAAAAAAAAAATGTTGATTATCATCGTCTTTTATTGTTTATTATTAGAAAAAAGTCTATGTTCTTATTAAAGAATGGTTCCCTAGCATATCTGAGGTGTTTTACTTGAGGAAATTGGGCTGGAAACTGGAAAATTTTATAATTTTCTGTATTTTCTACTTTTAAAGACATTTTTATATACTTATTTTACATGCAAGAAATATGTTATGTTTACACTCTTTCTTCATTATCTCTCGATTACAATCAATTGTAAAACGAGTATTAAGTTTTTTTGTTAAGCAAATTTTAAGACATTTATGGGAAAATGCGTGGAGATAATAATAAAAAAACATATGGAAAAAGTGTCACGTGCGTAATGTCACGTGCGTAATTTACAATTTATTTTTTTCTTCGCCAACCCATGCATAGTTGCTTTTGAACAAAACATGATTATAAAGGCCCATTCTAACCTTTATAAAAATTTTTTTCCGAAATAAAAACCTCCTACAATTCACTTACTTTCGCACTTTTTCTTACGGTCCTAAAAGGCACTTCTATTTTTGTCACGTGAGTAAGTCAACTTTGATTGCATGGCGTTTGGGTACCCAGTGCTCAATTTACCATTATATATACTTTTTAGAAAGAACTCGTCACAAACAATGTAACGATTCTAGAATTCATTCTAAAATTCCAATCCTCTTCTATTTTTTTTATATTCAAACACAATAAAACGCGTACAAATGTCGCGTGCATAACCAGAGAAACACCCATATATTTAATTTATCGAAAGTTTCAATATAACCCTCTTTATTAAAGCTTGCTCTAAGTTTTTAAGAGTTGCTTTATTAAAAGCTTTTATAACTGTTACTTTAACCAAACTTTTGCAATAACTTATTATACAAAAAAAATTTTATTTCAGAGCTTTTTCGAAAGCTGTTTTAATTAAAGCATTTGAGAAAAATTTCATAAATGAATGCTTTTTCGAAAGTTGATGGCATACATAAAATATTTGCATACTTGCCTCAAAATGGTTTGTTCTTGCTGAAAGCTTACAATGAAGTATGCGTCTTAAGTCTTTCGTTTTCTTAGCCTTCAAATCAAGGTTTAATTTTATTATTTTCATTAAATGTAAGTAAATGTTATTAAAAATAATAACAATAAAAAACAATTTGTTATTTTCTACGTTTAATAACACCAATTTTTTATTAAAACAGTTTTTTCTTACTAATAAAAGATTTTTTTATTTTTACATTTGTCTCAAATTACTCAAATTATTAATCATTAATGCTGTTTTTATTACAAATTTTACAATTGCTAGATGTAATAAATTATGAAAATGATATCAATTCTCGTATGCATTTGAACTACAATCCCATTTTAAAGTAGACATTAACTTCTATATAAAACTAAGTTAATTATCATTAACTATATTTTTTATATTCTTATTTATGACTGACTGTAAATAAAATAATTAACTAACATGATGTCTTAATGCGATTTAATTGCAACATTTTCTTTTTTCTTATTACGCTTTTAATTTTCTATTTATAACCAGAGATGGCAAGTTTCTTTAATCTAGACAAACTTTCTTGTAGAATTTTATTTATCTGATGTTAATTGTAGCCAGTGTTGCCAATTTAGCCATTTAGTGGCTAGATTTAGCCATTTTTCACCCTGTTTAGCCATTAAAAAAATCAACATAAAGGAAAATAAAGGAACAGTATTCCACTATTAAATTTATAAAATCGATCAAAACAAACATCGCGGTTTCTTTCTGGTTGCAAGTATTTCAATAAAGAGATGCTGGCGGTAACAAAATTGTTTTCGAAATTTCAGAATTCACTATAAAGTTGCTCTCACTTCCATGGTCTAATGCTGAAGTAGAGAGGGTGATTAGCCAAGTAAACATCGTTAAAAGTAATTTGAGAAATAGGTAACATTAAGCAACCGTTAATTCGATTTTATCAATTAGGTAAATATGTTTACCATAGCAATGCAATATTTATACCACCACCACAATAGTGGAGCTGGTACTATGCGTTTGTGCTGATGTCTGTAACACCTTAAAATATTGGTCCTTAGCCCACCTATACGTATACCGATTGACTCAGAATCACTTTCTGAGTCGAATTAACATGTTTTTCCGGCTGGCCGTAATTTAGAGATTATTTGATAAAATTTGGTACAAAGGTTCTGAGGTGGTGTAGGGTATCAGCAAGTCGGGTTTAACCGATTATTCTTTCTTACTTGTTTTTTATTGTAGATCTGGACTCAAAAGGTTGGGTAAATGTTGTAGTGATGATGATTTACCTTCCAATAATTTAAAGCTTATGATTATTTGAAACTAATGAGTGAGTGATTCCTATGAGATGAACAATAACGACATCGAATTGATCTTAACTCACAATTTCACCGTAAACAACTTTAAATTAATTATTTCTGTTTTGTTATTGAATTTAAATGTGGTTTTATTTAAAAAAGCTTTTAACCATTTTTTAGCCATTTTATTCCGTAAATTTAGCCATTTTTAGTCACCAAATTGTAGCAACACTGATTGTGGCAAAATACTTTTTTATTGAACTTTTGATAAAAATTAAGGTTGTGGAAAAACTGCTACCTAATTTTGCACGTTCTTTAGCCATTAGGATCAGTGACTGAAAAATACTACTTACATTTTAACTTCCTATAGGATTCCCCAGGATCTACTGATTTACAACAACATCAGCGAATTTCTCGTCGATATTTTTACCCAACACAAATTTAAGTTCAAAGATTATAAGAGGCTGTAATTTCTTTGTTTTAAGCAACACTTTATAAATTAACGAAAACTTTAGTGAAAAATACATTTTTACGATATTTTACATAACTTTTTTTAAAAATTTTAAATTTTAGCTGTCCATGTAAACCTTGTGCGCAGAGTCTTGAAGATAATTTGATAAAAATTGGTGCATTAATTTTAATTGTCATTAGGACAAAGTCAAATGGCATCAATACCAATTTCTTACTGGGATAATCTTTGTAACCGTAAACATCCTTTAATGTTGGTATTTGGATAAAATTTGGTAAATTGTCTTATCAGAATTTTGAGCAAAGGCACAAATAGCACTTGCAAAAATAGCTTTTAATGCCATAACTTCATTATAAATGGCGACGATAACCTCTACCTCTATCTGACAGTCCATATTTTCAATAAATTTAAGACATAATTGAGGTTCAATATCGTTCAATATCTCATCGTGTAGCTCTTGAATTGTTCTTGGTTAATTGACGTACACTTTTTCTATCAAATATCCCCACAGAAAGAAATACAACGGTTTTAAAGCACATAACACAGTGCAACACGAAAAAAAATAACAATATACGGACACTACTACGTGACGAACGGTTTTCTACCTATGGACCTGAACAGGGGAAAAAAGGTAAAAAAAAAATTTTTTTTAAAGTTGTTTGCGATTTTAATCTTGAAGATGAAGTTTTTTGATTTTATATGTTCACAATTTTTGTTCTTTATGGCAAGATCTACAACTTTGTCTCAGATGGTAAATCAAAATTCCGAACGGTTTGCAAGATATGAGCCTGAGAAAATGATCCCTTTTTTGCAAAAATGACACCGAGGCCCCAAATCTTTGAGGGCTCATAAAAAAAGTGCATGACTTTGGGGAAAACTAGGAAACACGGATCTTTTATTTTTTGTTCTTTTATCACGTAATGGTGTTTGTATATGGTTATTTTTCCGTGACTTAAAAAATTACACAGTGTAACCGTGGCGGCCGATTTACATTGCTACGACGCACAGACAGGTATTTGGCCCTAAAAGTCGCTCAAATTCGTTTTTTTTTTTGTTAGCAATACACCCTTTTTACTGTTATTTTTTAAAAGTCCGGTAACCCCTCGAAACAATAGAACCAACATGGCGCAGTTCAACCTTTCACCAGCTGCATAAAGTCAGTCGGAAGTTTCCATTCGAAAAACGTGTTCGTATGATTTGTTCGATACCCTCAAAACTTTAGTGTCTTCAAATATTCATTTTATGGTGATAAAGTAGATTTTGTGTTAGTTTCTATTACGGCTTGTGTTCAATCAGGTATGTCCTTTATCTAAAACTTAAGTTTTACATTGATTCTAATTATAAACTAGTTTTTTTTTTTTGCCCTTAATGGTTAAGCTCTTCAAATGCAAAAAAAGAACATACACATCTTCTTATTTCACAGAGCTTTCAAACTATTTCTGTTCATTTCTGAGCTTTAAATTTGGTAGTATTTTGTAGAATAGATCCTCCAGAAATTTAAAAAGCACAAAACAGCCACCCCAATCCACCCCTAAATTTTAGCGATTTTTTTAATACATGTGCTTTAAAACTAGGGTAATCAAGAAATTCAATAATAAAATGTCATTTTTTTCAACGTTAATATTGAAAATAAATACGATACTGTAAAAAATGACGAATAAATAAGATTTAATATAATGTTTTTTGCCTTTTTTTACACTGAAATACCCTAAACTACCTTTAAATCCAATAAAATACTAATAAAAAATTTTAAATGAAAAAAAAATACTTTTGAGCGACTTTTAGGGCCAAATACCTGTCTGTGCGACGTGAGACAACACAGCCATTGAAGTTCTCGCGCAAAAGACCCATTGTTTCGTTGGCTGTTTGGAAAGTGGCACCATTCGGTTGGAACCACACGTTGCCATCTCGCGATTGCTAACACGGTCACTGCTTGGCCGACCTCATTTTCGAAGAACTACGGCCCGATGACACTGCTAGATCATAAACCGCACCAAACAGTCACTCTTTGTGGATGCATAGGCTTTTCAATAATCACTCGTAGATTCTCATTTGCCCAAATGCGGCTATTTTGCTTGTTAACAAATCCACAGATGTGAAAGTGTGCCTCGTCGCTTAAGATGATTTTCTTTGTAAAGTCACTATTCACTTCTGTCTGTTCAAGCAACCACTCGACCGACGTATTGGCTATGCTTGAAATAGTCTATGGTTGAATTTGTCAAACACTGAAACAAAGAAATGTCAAATTAAGATGGGCAAAAAACTTGACGTTAAGGTGCGACTCACAATTAACATCGTGCATTATGGTTGGATTGCCCTTAATAACAAAAAATCATAATAAAATAATGCAATTATAGCCAACTTGAACCCTTCTAGTTATTTTGGGTCACCATTTTATTCCATTGTTGCCTCTTCCATATTATTTATATTGAACATGTCGCTCTATCATGGTTCCATAAAGCAAAGGGTCAACTAATAATGTTAACTGCACAAAATAAGTCATTGTTATACTACTGTACTCTCAAAGATCGAACTGCTAAAAATTTGCTATTCTACAAAGTTTTCCATCCCTGTGCTCAACTACATAGTACTCACATAAGCGTTAACAGTTAGTTGCTCTAAAAAACAAAATTGTTGGCAAAATCAGCAAGTCCCACAAGTTGTACAACATTTTTTTTTTTTTATTTATTTCAAACTAATTTGCATATTTTATGTTAGAATACAAAAAAATAACACATTCTACACACAAAGTTATTAAAGAACTTTATAGAAAACATGAAAATTTAAATAAATAAACATATAAAGTAGAAGAACTCAAGGCAGAATTCGTTTTTTTTTCGTTAGACATTCAAACAATTCCTTCTAAGTGCAATTTTTCATTAAACTGAAAATTAATTTTTTGGGTGTGTTTTCAGACACACATAAATTTCATGCGGAGACAAGGAAAACAGGTGTTGAAGTTTTATGAAAAGTTATGAAAAAAAAAAATAATAATTTCAAAAGAATTAATAATAATAATAATTTGCTGAATATATTTTCAAAACAAATCCAAAATTAAGTAGACATGTGATTAATATTTGTTTTTATGAAAATTGCGCCAAAGTAATAAAAAAACGTGTGTTATAGATAAATTATAATTTACAAGTTGCAGGTTCATGTTATATTTTCTTAAATAAAAAATTGTTAATAATTAATTTTCATTATTTAAAAAAAAAAAAATATTAAATTTTGTATTTGGATTTATGAGCTTGTTTTAGCATGAAGTTACAATGTTGAACATTATTAAAAAATCTTAAAGTTTAGTTTACTTTATTCTACTTTGTATTAATACATGTCAAAAACTTAAGGCATAAGTAAAATTGTGACAGTGTGAATGGAATGGGTTATGAAAATGACAAGTATTACGAAAAAAATTGACATTCCATTCGACGTCATCGTTTTTTTGGAATTTTTATAAACAAAAGAAAAGTTAACAAGGTTTCGTTTAAATGTGCTAAATTCCCATTTCATGCTGTTGATAAACTGAAATTTATTATTGATGGGATAAGCTATTCCTATGCGCATTTCACTGGTTGCTTAGGCCAGATCGTCAGGAAATTTCATCGAAAGATTTTAGAAAATCTAAAGATATTAAACAAGTAAAACTGTTAAGCGAATAAGAATTACAAACCCCAGTTTTACTTGTAACTATATCAAATCTTAAACAAAAACAACAACAATAAACAGTGAGTTTATCTTTTCTCCATTTAAACGCAACCTTGTTAATTAATTTTTTGAATCCCAAGAAAAATACTTTTCGTTTGATCGATCGCTGAAATGACGTTAGAGAATACAAAATTTAAACAAATTTTGCGATGTCATTAAAAGCCAAAAATGCAGCGAATTAAATTTTTATGGTATTCATGGCATCTTGAGTTACTTTGTTTGCTTTTTGAATTACGAACACGAACTAAGCTGTTTACACGGCTTCTTCTTAATTCAAAATCTCTTCTTACATTTTAGAAAATTTTGTTGCTTTGAAAATTAATACAAAAGCAAGCAACAAAATTCATATTACAGGAATTCGCCTTGATTTTTTTTTTTTTCTTAGTTGTTTTGTTTTTTAACGGCCTTTGATAAAAATAAGTTGTCATGATTTGTTTGTGGTTGGCACGGTTATTCAAAATTAATTACGTACAAATGGATAATTCGCTCTCAAAATTTTGTATAGCGAATTATGTAATTTGGATCACAATTGGGGCTATTAATTACGAAAGAGAGAGCGAATTACGAAAAAACGTTGTCGCTCGAACAAAAAATTAGACTGTTTCACAGTCGCAACAGAACTCATAAGATTTCTATCTATCAAAGAAATACGTAAGATTTGTGTGATAGTGTAAACTAGCCTTAAATTTAATGTGAAAATGATATAAAAAGCCGAACTTTGCAAAATACTTATATAGATCTTTCTTCCAATGATCTACTTTTACTGGACTTTACAGAAGTGAGTTTTGACTAGTACTTTCAATATGTTATAGCTTAACTTCACTGAAAGGTCTTTCCTAAGTAAGCTATACGATTTTCAGAGCTTAAAAACTTACACAGAAAAAATTTTCCAAAATTTTTTACTAATTAAAGCATTAATCAAAAATAAAATCAGTTTTAATTACAAATTTAATCAAGTGAATTAAACGTTTAATCAAGTGAATTAAACGTTTAATCAAGTAAATTAAACCTTTAATCAAGTGAATTAAACGTTTAATCAAGTAAATTAAACGTTTAATTGACACCATCAATTTGTTTACTGGTGCAATTTTAATTAATTTTTTAATTAATATCACAAATTTTTTAATTGAAATCTATTTTTATTTTTTTCTGTGTAGCGACCTTGCTTTAGAAGTATGAGAAAAGTTTTCTGTATGAGCAGTTATATCTACTTAACTCTACTCTAACTCTTCGCCTGATCCCAAATACTAAAGAATCGTTAGAAGAATGTCTCAGTTACTCAGTTATTGTTCTTATTAGTCAGCTATGAAATTAAATTATCATTAAATCCAGACTTTTAACTTGTAAAAGATCTTAGCAGACAGCCAATTTGTCCACATCCCTATTTTCCCAAATTGTTATCCTAATATATTTCCTATCCAATTGTACATCTGTCTCTAAGTCCTCGTCTATATTATGAAACGTTTGCTGCAGAAACTTTCTTTAATTCTTCTTTGAAACTACATTCGTGACTAATGCCTTTCCTCTTTCTTTTTTTCGTCTTAAAAAAAATCAGAAATCTATTTGTAGACGAAACAAAGTACACTTTTCCATTTGTCATCATCACACTTATGGCGATTTCTTTTCTGAGAAATATGTTGCATAAATGTTACATGTTCTACACAAAAGAGATAGAGCATGTAACATTTATGCAACATATATCTCAGAAAAGAAATCGCCATTAAATGTTTTAAAATATAACCGGGGACTTAAGCCCCATGCCGTTTACTACTATTTTTAATATGTTCTTTTCTATGTTCTTGAAAAAGGGAGCTATAAGCTACCAGTTTCTCTTAAAACTAATTGGTCGTCGATATCTATGGCGTTGCCACAAACCATTTTAACCTTCAAAGATCAACAGTTTTTGTCCGCGAACAGTGTTAAGCACCAAACAGAGCTACATATGACAAAATAATGTCATTATCATTCTCGGTAATCAAAAGCCATATGAGCTACAACAACCCCTGTGATCAGGGAGTTTTTAACCATTCTTGATGGTCTTACAGCTTGGAAATGCTCTCCCTAAACGGCCACCAGGTGGCTCGATCATTTACTTTATTCATTTCTGTCTACAGCCAATATCTATGAAGTTCAAATATTATTCATACAGTTTTACTTGACCTAATTTTAAATCACGCCTTTTGTGTTGAATTAACAGAACTTTGTTCTTTTTAATCCTCAAATATGTTTATTTTTTACACAACAAAAAGCAGCCAAACGAAAAAAGCAACAAAATTCATGATTCTGCATGACATAAAACACGCGTCTCTAACAATCTTCATGGAAAACAATTCAACACCTAAAAGACAATGAATAAATATCACGACTTAATGGTGACAAAAACAAACAAAACGATTTAGAAAAAATTTAAAAATAGTGAAAAATGCGTAATTCTAACAAACAGCATTTAACAGGTTGTAACAACAAGTTGGCAATGTTGGCAATAGTAATCCGGTAGTTCTTAAAGACTGGTAATTGTACGTTTTTATTAGAAAAGTAAAAATTTTTTACTTTTTATTCTACAATGATGATTTGGAACTAACTTAATCGATAGTTTGTAACAATTTTTTATTTGCAGAACTAGTACTGGACCGTATAATCCAATTTAACGACAAAATTTATTATTTGACAATTGAAAAGCATTGAGATTCCTACACAGAAAAAACTAAAAATTGTTTCTAATTATCAAATTCATACATAGAAAAAATAACAATAGTTATTAAGTAATTAAAGAACATTTTTAAAAAATATTCGAATATACATAGTTAACAATTTTCTTAATTAACATATTTGTAAATTGTCGTATTAACAATTTGTTTCAGGTAAAAAAATCAATACATACAAAATTATTTTATATCAGAAAAATTTTAAGTACAGTATGAAAAAATGTTTAAATAATTTGGTTTAAATCACGAAAAGGCCAAACTACAGGCAGATTATGGAGAAACTAAAGCAATCTTTATGGTAAGTTAAGTTGTTGTTTGAAAAGTAAAGAGAATTTAATGGGTCTTTCGTTTATTTTTATTTCTGGTCTATCATGTTAAGATTCGTCATTACGCAGATGTTACAACATTATTGTGCATCCACACAGAAAAAAATATTTTTTCAATTCAAACAAAAAATTTGTAGAATCAAACAATTGTGTGTCTGAAATCGGTCCTATAAACAAATTCGCATATTCAAACAATTTATTTGCATTTTGTTTATTGAAAAAAACACCGATTTTTTCAAACTGCAGTCCTAAGTTTAAAATCTGAAATAAATATTTATAGTGTTTGTGATACAGTTTTAGACATATTTCAATAAACATAAATTAAAAAAATATTTTAAATGCATTTCACTCTTGCAAAAGGCAAAAAACTAATTATTAACAAAATATTTTGTTAACATGAGAAACTCGTTATTAAAATTTGTATATAATTGTTAACAAATATTTTATTCAATATTACAACTTCGTTATTAAAAATATTTGTTAAATATCAACAGAACAAGTGAGAGTGTTGGATTTTGAACGAGGGGAGAGAAAGAGATATACGATAGAAAGCTTAAGAATACAACAACACATAATGAAAACAATGAACCACAATGAAGATGTTAACAATATTAGTGCCTGTTATAGAACCGCAATATAATTATTTCTGTGATAATAACTTTAAGTTGTGCTTTACTGTTTTTGTTAAATATGTTTGTGCAGTTTAATTTTATTATAAACCTGTCGATGTTTTTAATGTAAAATAATATATATTTTTGTAAGTTGTGTTTGCTTGTTGTGAAAAAATATTTTTGTATTAATGTTATCCTTTTATTATTTTTATTTAAATAGACGACCCTTGAAAAAGTCACCAAAAAAGTGACGAAACGTCGGGTGAAATGAAATAAAATTGTTTTTTTATTAACATCAACATCATTAGGTCTTATTAGCTTATAAAAGAAAAATAAACTGAAAATTAATAATCAATTGGCCAAAGAAATAAATACGGATCAAAAATTTAAATTAATAAAACTATTTTTTATATTTACAAATTCGGTTGTTGGTGCCTTTTCAATCAAAACATTAATTGTATTGACAAAAGTGGTATACAATACAACAATTGATTTGCTGATTTGCTATTTTGCCCCTATTCCCAAAAAGATTTTATTTAGGGATTGCTGTTTGGTTTTAACCGCAATCGAAACCGCTGTTTTATTGCCTAGAAACCGAAAACCGACCAAAAAACCTCGGTTTTATCATTTACTTTATATACATATATACACAGAAAAAATTTTGCACCAGTAAACGCATTAATCAAAAATAAAAGCAGTTTTAATTAAAAATTTAATCAAGTGAATTAAACGTTTAATCAAGCGAATTAAACGTTTAATCAAGTGAATTAAAAGTTTAATTGATATTATTAATTTGTATACTGATGCAAATTAATGTTGTCAATAAAACGTTTAATACACTTGATTAAACGTTTAATTCTCTTAATTAAACGTTTAATACACTTAATTAAATTTTTAAATAAAACTGATTTTATTTTTGATTAATGCGTTTACTGGTGCAAAATTTTTTTTTCTGTGTATATTTATGCTGTTTTAAAATTTTTTTTTTTTTTTTTTATTTGAATTAAGAAAATGATCAAAAAACTTTGCCCTTTCAAACAATATGTTAATTGATTTGATTAAATATAGCTCAGGTTTTGACAAATCCCAACAACAATTCTACAAGCTAAAATTATTTTATTTTAAACGAAAAATCATTTAAGAAATTTTGGTTATTCAATTAATTTATTTCAGAACAACTAAATATGTTAATTGAATCAAAATTTTTTTTTTTTTCAACTAAAAAATAATTGATTTAGTTATAGCATTAACTTATTTGAAATACTTTTCAAGCAATCTTTTTAATTGATAAAAAAAAAACTACTGAACATGTTTTCTGTGTATAAAAGTGACAGCTAATAGACGTGACCTTCTTTAGATTACAAAGGGACTGTTATTTTACGAATTTCAAATAGTTAAACAATTCTAGGTTAGGGTGGGTTAGGTTGGGTTAGGTTAGGTTTCATTGGCAGCCGAAAGCAAGCATAGGTCACGTGCGTCCAGTAATAAGCTACTGACGTGTTACCAAGTGTCACTGTGACTAGTATGTAAGTTAATAGTTAACAAATTATTCAAATAAATTACAAAAATCCTGATTTAAAATGCCATTTTATTCAAAAATTTAACTTATTACTTCTTTAAAGAAAATTATGAACTTATTGTGACTTGTGCTGTAAGAAATGGCTTGCGATAACATCAGAACTGCAGGGCTTAGACGATATGCTAATACGTTTATGCTTAACTAACAAATGCGTGTACTTTTTTCTGTAATTGAATATTATTTTATTTATTCTTTTTTTTTTGTTAGAAAATAAAAATTAAAATAATTTAATTGTTCTTTTGAATTAGTGTGGCAACTTGCAAAAATCATTAATAGCATAATTATTATTATAATTCTAAACAACAAACTTCTTTAAATGTTTTAAGAAACGGTGTAATTAATGATTAATTTTAAAACTTTTACGTTCTTTATGTAAAAAAGCCATTTTGAAAAATGATATTCCACGTATTGTGGCTTTTAATAAATGCAATTGTTGCTATTTTATATGACACTAATAAAACATGCATAACAAATTGCTTATGACTTTAAGTTGGTGTTTTTTTTTTTATTCACATATTTATTCGTTTAGTAATTTATTATTAAACTTAAGTCATTTGTGTCATTAAATAAATGCTGCTTATTTAAAATTGCATGTTTTAAACCTAAAACACAAAAACAACTTAAAACTAAATTTGTCTTTAAAACATAAATTATTAAATTGCAACCAAATAGTTGAAAGAAATAAACGTTTTTAGTTAAGGCATCATTTAAATACCAAACACCCAGCCAGGCAGCCACTTGAACAATATTTTAACATGATCTCTACAGGAAAAAAAAATCTTATATTCGGATAACTGCATATTGGGTTATTTGATTATTATTAATATTTTCAATTAAAGTGGTTTTTGGTTTGGAAATTGATTTAATTTTATTAGTGAATTAAAGTAAGAAATTGTTTCTAAAGGGGAAAAAAAGGTTAAGAAAATTATTAAGGTTGTACTGTGTTTTAAACTGTCTTAAATTATAAACTAAATGAAAATTATAATGCTTTAATCAGTCAAATTTCTATTTAGCAATTCTAGTTAGCCTCGTTGTCTAAAGCGGTGACAATTGACCACTATTTAGGTTACAAGGGGTTTGTTATTTCAGCTATTCTAAGTATAGACAATTGTTTCAGTCGCTAAATTAACTCAAACTTACTTGGCCTAAATATTACAAATAAGTACTATTTAGTAAAGAGTTAACATCAGGGAAAGGGGTATCAAAGGGTAACGCCTAAGAAAAATAAAGGTTAATCCAATCACAATCACAAGACAATCGCAAAAATTTATATAACACAGTGCAACAAAATTCGGGTCATCGCCGCCAAATCTTCTAAAGGGTTTTGAAAAGTTAGTTCGGGATTCTGATATTTCGGTCCCTAAAGTTTTTGAATTTTTTGAAAAGGCGTTTGGAATAAGTCAAAAAAATATACTAAATGTACTTCTGAGCTAAAAAATAATTTTACCTGTCTTCAGTAGAATCGTATGCCAATTCTTTTCTTATAATTTATTAACCCTCTAAATCTCATTCTAAGGGGTAATTTTTGTCCTTATTTCCAACCTCTACACAAAAGTGTCCTAAAACGCCATTCTAGAGGGTTCAAATGTTCTACCAATATTTTCTGCATCAAATTTCACTAGGGGTCTTCTAAGACCAAAAGTTCGTTCAATGTATCTAAAATGCTGAATAAAGGAAAATTGGAAAGTACCAAAGTCTCTGGAGGGAATCGAACCAGCAACCCTCATACGGATAATTACCATCAACTATCCTACTGTGACAGCCAATTGACTATTCCGGTTCCCAGATATGAGTAGATTTACTTGAGCACCTGTCATGTTGAACAAATCTCGAGGTAATCTTAACCACTGTTTGATAAGTAGGGAAACAAGAAATATACGGTCATGTTCTGAGAATCGCACGATTTGAAATCGCAAAACGTCAAATTTATTTTATGGTGCTTCCTAACCCGTGCGTTAAGATTGCGACCTGCTATAGTTTCTTACAAATATTCTAGTTCCCTTTTGTAATTTTAAGTCGTTAAACTTCTTGCTATTTCGATTTACAGAACATCTAATTTGCGATTTTAAGTCAGAATCGCCAATGTTAAGCGTTTTGCGATTGTCAGAACATGCCCGATACTCTAAAAAACGCATTTTATGCGCATTAAATATGCAGAAGAAACTTGAAAACATGCCCTTAAAATTTTAACAATATGCCCTAAAAAAATTTTAATTAGCGCCTAAGCCCATATTCGGTTAAAATTCATATAACAGATGGTTGCGCCAAATATTATCTAGGTATTAACATCCATATGGGTTTTTGTCTTAAAGGGCATTTAAGGTACGGTCGCTAAATTGTAAGTTAATGTTAACATTTAAAAGGAAGTCAAAAGCTATTTAAGGATGAGAGCTTTGGGCAAATGTGAACCGATTCGAAAATAATTTGATTTGCAGTAAAATATTTTTGGGGCGAACTTAATTTAAATACCAACAAAAAATACCGACACTAAGAATCTAATTTGGAAAGAACTTTTTATGGGCAATATGTCAAAATATAGACATTTTCTCACGATTTACACAGACTTCGTCCATATTTGATCAAATTATCTAAACTTGAACTTGTACTTTGCGCACAAGGTTAACATGGACAGACAACCAGCCAGACGGACATCCTAATATAACTTTCAAAATGATTCTGAGTCGATCGGTACGCAAAAAGATTAGTCTAGATATCTATGCATTAAACACATCACATAACATTTATCTATATATAATGACAACCTGGGCCTTGTTTCTCACAACTACAAGTTACAACTCTACAAGTAAAACACATTAAAAAAGCAATTTTTTTTTTTTTTTTGTTTCAAATAAACTTAACATGTAGTTTTGGGAAATAGGGCCCTGCTTTGTCTTAAAATTAAAGAGTAAAAATTAAATGTAGATGTCGAAATTGAAGCAACACGTTGCGTATACAGATACATATTTAAAACAGAAACCAGAATTTCGAAAAAAAATTATTTGCTACGCAAGATTTTGTAGGCATCTAAAAAATTTAACATGTATCAAAATATCCATTAAAAAGCAAAATTTGCACAATAATTTTTTTTTTTATTCCCTTAGCTTATCCCCGCGAAGCTCTACACCTGTCTACAGGTAAGAAACCAGAGTCTATGGCGGAAATCGAACCCGCAACCCCTGCGCTGATAGACAAGCTCACTTTCATCTAGGCTTCCGGGGCACTCACTTAAAAAATGGTGCAAAAACAGTGCTCGAAAATAAACACTAAATATAGCTCCTTAGTGTTCAATTCGGTACATTTGTGAAAAACACAAACGCTAATAGTGTTTGTGTAGAAAATCATAAGTAAAAAATAACGTTTCTCTATTTGTCATCTTTCGAACATTAAAATAATACTGTTCTTATCCAACTCAACAAAAAGAAGAGAACAAACTTCATTGTGTTCGGTTCAGCTCATTAATGTTCGTTCGTTTTTGTTGTGCTTAGAGCTCTTTTGGCTGGTAAAAAAACAACAAACATTTTTTACAAAATACACATGCGAAAAAAAAACAAAAAGCCAGCAAAATAATTTTACACAAACAAAACATATACAGAATACACACACAAGCTGTTCGTGCTGCGGTCGTTGCTAAAATTTTTTGTTTGTTCCATTCTTTATCAATGTAAAAAAAGAAACATTATAGAACACTAAAATATAATGATTCTCTACAGTATCATTGCAATTGTTCTTATCCAACTCAACAAAAAGAAGAGAACAAACTTCATTGTTTTCGGTTCAGCTCATTAATGTTCGTTCGTTTTTGTTCTGCTTAGAGCTCTTTTGGCTGGTAAAAAAACAACAAACATTTTTTACAAAAACAAAATACACATGCGAAAAAAAAACAAAAAGCCAGCAAAATAATTTACACAAACAAAACATATACACAATACATACACAAGCTGTTCCTGCTGCGGTCGTTGCTAACATTTTTTGTTCGGTCATTTCTTTATCAATGTAAAAAAAGAAACATTATAGAACATTAACATTTAATGTTTGTCTACAGTTTCACTACAATTGTTCTGTTTTTTTTTTAACGAAGAACAGAACACTATATAATGTTATGCTCTTTCTTAAAAATAGTTACGAACGGTATTAAGGGTTGTGTTCGTCTACACAAACACTAAAATAATAGATATCATTCCTGGGTTTGTGAGCCGAACGCTTAATAATGTTCTATTTATTTTCGAACACTGTGCAAAAATGCTAGTTTAACTAAATTATGCACAAAAATACTGCAAACGGTAAAATATGCAGAAATATGCACTAACAAATCGATGCTAAAAATCGTAAAAGGCTCTTAAATGGAGAAATATAAAGTTTGTGCTTTCATTGGTCGCACAAGGAAAATCATGCAATTGCATATTCATGGCTTCCGTGGTGATAAGCAATGCCTTTACCGTGTAAATGCAACCAACACATAGTGTATAGCTAAGCAGAAGTATACACTCGCTTCTTATTAAGAAGCTGCAGCTATCTAAACTCCACAGCTTTAGGAATAGCAACCGTAACTATTGGGAAACATATTTTTCTCTCTCTGGTGTCCACAAACAGAATACTTTGCTTTGTTTCGAAGTTAAGCGCATCGTGTTATTTGGCCGATGTAAAAGTTTAAGATGAATTATAAAAATCGAATTATCGAATGACTTTTTTTTGTCGTACACACTTATTAAACTTATTTTGTCACAAAATGTGTTCAATATTCAGATACATAAATGATCTTTTAATATCTCCAGTATCGAAATTGCAACAAAAAACCGTAATAATTTTTCAATATTACATGTCGTTTGTTTCAAAATTTTCAACATCTAAAATGACTATTGACAGTGCAAACTGCACCTGTATAATAAGATTTAGGCAATATGAAAAAAAAGCTGCGGTCCAAACCACAAAAAAGCAACAACTACCGCTATGAAAACAACAATAATATTACCTAGATTTTTAGTATATTTTTTTTTTGTTATAATATTTTTAGCTGGATTAAAAAAATTGTTGTAGTAAATAATGCCTGGTGGCATTTAAACATCTTGACATTACAATGGTTTTGTGTATTGAAGCGTTTTGTTAAAGCTGGTTGGTGGTTGCCTTTTATTTTAAACTTTTTTTTTTTGTTTTGTAGAGTTTTTGCCAAGTGCTGGAATATCTTTTAGTGAATGAACTTTAACCTTTTTTTTAAAGAAATAAATAGCAGTAGTTGTATTAGTTAAAGCAAAAGAAGTTTTAAAGGTAGTCGCTGTAATAGTAATAGAAACTTAAAGTCTTTTAGTTTTTCTTTTTGTAAAATCTCCTCTTAAAATGCTACAAACCAACATGAATATTAAATGTTTTCTTTAAAATAATAAATGAATGAAATAACATTTTAAATGATGAGCAAATGTTTTCTATGTTTCTATATTTTGCTGTGACTTTTTGGGTTGGCAGACTCTTTTTTTTTGTGGTTGCAATATTTAAAGTTTGTGGGATTTTGTATCATTAATAAATTTTATTTGTATAGAATTTGCAAATTTGTGCCATAAAAATGTTAAACTTTTCATGGGAATTAGTAGTTTTAGGCAAAAGTGTTTGTTGTGTGTGTGTGTGTGTGAGTGTGTGTTTGAAAGAGTGCCAAATGATAATGAAGTGCAATTATAGTTTTGTTGTTATTATCATTATTTTTTTACTAATAAATAATTACATGATTTCCTAAAGGTTTTGCACTTTTGCATATAAAACAGCAATTTGTAAGATGAGTTGTTTTCGAAATTTTGAAATCATGCGGATTATTTATGATGTGTTTTTCGGTATTATGCAAGTTATCATTATTATAAATTATGGGTTTTTAATTGCAATAATTATTTACTATTGAAATTCTGGGAGGGTTGAAGCTGCCTTTTTTTAGTCGTCGTGGCTATTTTTTAATTTTTTAAATTGAACACTTACAGCCGTATTCATAAAAACTTATTTATGATTAATTAATCGTTTTTAAGTAAAAATTGCTAAAGTTGTATTCATAAACGAAAAATAGTCTCTTAAACCTTTAATAAACCATTCATAAAGTAAGAAGATTTATTGTTGGATTTGTCCTTCTTTAAACCAAAAATAAAATGACATTTTATAAGTGTTTGTGCATTTATTTAATGATATTATTTTTGTAAAATATGTTGAAAAATAATTAAAAAATTGGTTTTACTTATTATTATGGACATGTTAAATACATTTTACTTAATTTTTTTTTTTTTTTAGACAACCAATTTAAAGTTATATTGTTAATGATTTAAAAAAAAATTTATATGATTTAAATGAATATGTTCAGGGCCAAATGCAGATATTCTCTTTAATTATTTATTAAATTATTGCAACCAGTTGTTTTTTTGTTGAAAACAACAAATTATTGTGCAAAAATATTAAAAATAAATAAAATAAGCAAATCATAATAATAGTGATGTTAATAAGAAGAACAAACTTTTTATTCGAATACTTTCTTATCGTATATTTAAAAAAGATTAAAAAAACAGCAACATTTTGTTCAGAAACTAAAATAATAAGTAGTTGTTGTAGTTGTTTCTTTGGCCAGAGTGATGAATTTATGAATATTATTTTTGTCAAGCTAATAGGGCCTAAATTCCTTCAATGTAAATAAAATTCAATTTTTAATTACAATATTTTGTTCCCGACGTTTCGTCGATTGTTTGTCGGCTTTTTCAAGGGATTGTAATATGAAAATTTAATCACATTAAAAAGTTTTAGATGTACTCAGGATCATACAAATATAAAAATTAATTTTAATATTTAAAAAATACATATTACTTTAAACTTTAAATATATCACAGCTTAAGTAATGGCAACAATATGATTTATTTGATAACAATAACTTTTAAGTTCTACAATTACGAACAAATTATAAAAAAAACAAGTTAGAATGCTATATTCGGCTGTGCCGAATCTTTGATACCCTCCACCGACACTTCGAATGTTTTAGGACTAATATCTGTATGATGTCTATTTATTATTATAATCTTTGTAAAAACAGACATCTGCATTAAAATTTGTTGCGGTTTAGACCTATATAAAATTATTGATCGACAATCAGAATCAATTTTAAAAAGTTTGAGTAGATTATCAGTTTAAGATGAACTTAAATGATGTTCAAGAGAACAAATTATATAAAAGCCATGGTAAGCTATAAACCAATCATCCCAAATTCTGCAGAACGATTTCTGGTATTAAAAAACATAAATTTCAATACAGCGGTGCAATTAGTTTAAGCGTTTGCAGTAAATTTCAGAAGGCTGCTAAAATGGAATCTAAGGAAAATTATGGACGGTATATCACAAAATTGCATAACATTTTTTCTGGCCCTATGAAGCTAAACTGGAAGAAAATTTACCGCGTATTTAATTATTTTACCAGAGTGGGCTTTATATGAGGCCTATGGTAAGTTGTGCACCGATCTTCACCAAATTTCACAGTGTCATTTCTAGTTCTATAAAACTGTGATGTATCAAATTTTGTAAAAACTAACGCTATCGTTTTTACGTTTTTAGGCGTACTAAGCTGTTTTCCGGGAGTAAGGTTTATATGGGGCCTAGGGTAAATTATGAACTGATCTTCACGAAATTTCACAGTCTTATTTCTAGTCCTGTAAAACTTATATGTTCCAAATTTTGTTATGATAGCATTATTTTTTACGTATTTAGGCGTACTAAGCTCTTTTCCGGGCGTAAGGTTTATATGGGGCCTATGGTAAATTATGGACCGATCTTCACGAAATTTCACAGTCTTATTTTTAGTTCTAAAGAATTTGGATGTACCAAATTTTTTTATGATAGCATTATTGTTTACGGATTTAGGCGTACTAAACTGTTTTCTGGAAGTAGGTTTTATATGGGGTCTATGGTAAATTATGGACCGATCTTCACGAAACTTATTAGATTCATTTCTAGTCCTATTTTACTGTGACGTGCCAAAATTTGTTATGATAGCATTGTTAGTTAGTGTTTTAGGCTTACTATACTGTTTTCCGGGAGTAGGGCTTATGTGGGGCCTAGGGTAAATCATGGACGTATCTTCAAGAAATTTTACAGCGTGATTTCCAGTTAAATAAAACGAACTATTGCGAAATCTTATATCATTCTGTGCATTTTTCCACCATTTATGTTAGTTTTTGTAACAAAATTATCAATTTTTTTAGGTGGTAGCTCAGATGCTATTAAACCGATTTTGCTGGATTTCAATCCCAAACTGCTTAGGATAACTACAAGCAATTTGACACCAAGTTTGTTTATTTCTTTTGAGTTTTTCGAAAGTGAGCGTGTTTTCAACAGACGGACAGACGGACAGACAGACGGACATGGCTAAATCGACTTAAAATTACTCATGGACCCAGAATATATATACTTTATAGGGTCTGAGATGAATAATAAAAAAGTTTCACACGGAATGACAAACTTAATATACCCTCTTCACAACTAATTGTGGTGGAGGGTATAAAAATTAAACATAGAATATCATGTGAACCGAATAGAAGTTTCATGCAGTACTAGCAATAAAATGGCAGCAAAATATAAAAAAAGTTGCCATACTTAAGCACAAAATCGCTACAAACAGTTAATAGTAAAAACACTGTTAATGTACGTTTATGAATACAAATTTTTATAGTAGGTTTATAAGACAAAAAGCGTTTAATAGTTATTACTTACTATAAGCTTAAAATAAGAACTTTTTATGAATATGGCTGTTAATTTCTACCAACTAGAAATTATTATTCATAAGCCAAGAAATCATAAAAAATTTTAAAAACAATTTGTATACCAACCACCAAAAAAAGGGGGGCAGGGGGTAATAACTTACGGATTCACGATAAAGTACAGCACACAGAAAAAAATATCAATGTTAAATTAACATTGCGCAATGTTGATCAAAATTAATGGTAAATTTCTGTCAAAGTATGGACATCATTTAAAATTATCATTGTTCAATATTGAATCCGTAAAATCCTGTTTTAATTGTTTTGTATAGAAACAATAACAACACTATAAAAATAAAAACTTACATTTTTGGATTTTTATGTTTAAAATTATTAATAAAAAGAAAAAAATTCCCGTATTCTTTTTGTTAAAATTATTTAGTTAAATAGTACAGCAAATTTTCAAAGTAGAATGATGGCGAAAACCGTATCGGGCCATTCTGCTCGTGTCTTTTAATTGTGAGTGCTTCTGTAAACAAAGGGGAAAACAAAAAGTGGAACTTGCGTTACAGGAAAATAAATAAATATACTCTCTCTCTCTCTCATGTCGCGGGTATGTGCTTAGAATGTTTCTTGAATTCTTCTCACTGCTATTTCAAACTCAAACAAATTCGATTCTACATGAAATTCACGTTGTTTCAACTTGAAATAACTTCCATTCAATATGAGTGTTATTTTGCTCTAACTTTACGGAAATGTTAAAATAACATGAATACTACTGTATTTTAAGCTTTGATATTATTACGGGTAAGACTTTTGAGTGTCGCTTAAAAGTTTTATTTTAACAATATCTTTAGCTTTTTTAAAATCTTTGGATGAAGTTTCCTGATGAACTGGCCTAAGCAACCAGTGGAATGCACATATGAATAGCTTATTCCACCAACAATAAACTGCAGTTTATCAATAGTAAGAATTGTTACTTTAGCACATTAAAACGGAATCTTATTTAAGAAAATAATGTTGTTCGCAAGTTATTGTAAAATCATGTTAAATTAACATGAAGTAACTATGAAGCAAAATCACTACCGAAAAAATTTACACGGATTTTTTTTCTGTGTGAGGGTATCCCAAGTACTCTAGTCGTTGATGGTGGTCTTGTGGTAGCAGTGTTTGTACAATTTGAATCGCCAATATCCATCCTACAGAGCCAGTTACTCAATAGGCGTCACTACAGAATTCGAACCAATCGTCTTCCTAATAAAGAAAAGAAGCAACCCTAGTTCTATTTTAAATATTTATATCACCTAAACAGAAGAACATTGGGTTTTACCAAGTATCTCTCCCTTATGTGCCGATTTCCAGGACACTGACACAGAAAATGAAATACAGTTTTCTCTTCCCCCTCGTTATGACATCTTATGCAGTAGCCATTTTCAACCACGTTGAAAAGGCAACAACAACAGAATTTTAAGCAAAGGATACAAATTTATTTAAACAATGAGCATCAGATTGTTAGTTAGGACCCTAAAAATTAATAAGCAAACATAACTTTAATAATTTTAAAAAATTATCCGCCATTTTGGTTTTATAAACATTATCTTCATTTAACTGCAGACCCTGCTCCCTCCAGTCTTGTCATTCATTTTTGAATAGTCAATAATGTTAAATGAACTTAAGGATAGTGAACTAATTGAAAACTGGTAGTAAGTTAAAATTCATTTCCCAAAATTTCACGAAATCTTTTTTTTTCAAGAAAAGTTTTTTTCTCTCCCCTTTGGCTTTTTATTGCAAATTATTTATAGCTGCACATAATTGGATACTTCCTTTTATTAAAGATATTCTTTATATTTTTAAATATGTTTTTTTTTTATAAGGAAGAAACCCAATAAACGACAGTCAAGTACCTAACGATGCATAAAACGAATTTAAGATATAAAAATCATTTTCTTCTAAAGCCAGCAAGACAGAGAAAAGCACTTTGAGTGAATATTTTAAATGAGTACACAGTTATGAAAAAAAATTATATACTTTCAAAAAATTTTGATATTCGTGCTTAATTCCCAGTTTTTATTATTGATAAAAACACTTGAAATTTATTGTTGATGGGATAAGCTATTCCTATGCGCATTTCACTGGTTGCTTAGGCCAGATCATCAGGAAACTTCATCAATAAAGATTTTAGAAAAACTAAAGATATTAAACCAAATAAAACTGTTAAACGTATAGCGCATTTCACTGGTTGCTTAGGCCAGATCATCAGGAAACTTCATCAACAAAGATTCTAGAAAAACTAAAAATATTAAACCAAATAAAACTGTTAAACGTATAAGACTTATAGCAACAGTTCTACTTGTAAAATAATATCAAAGTTTAAACAAAACACATCAACAATAAACAGTGGGTTTATCTCATCTTACATTCCCCACTACAATTAGTTGAAATTCTCTCAACATTAATTGTAGTTGTAATTAAGCACGAATAGCAAAATCTTTTGAAATTAAAATTTTGTATTCCCAAAAATTTAAATTACTTTTTGATTAAAAATTATATAGTTTTTAAATAATTTTATTTTATCTGTAAAGGGAAGAAGAAGGTACTCGGGCACTTGTAAAGTGTTAGCGTAGTAAGGCTGACTTCCAAAACGTCAAATGCTTTGTATAAGAACAAAGCATAATGTTTCATTACGCCGCAGAACAATATATATGTCAATGGTAATTAGTATTAGTAACGCAGCAAAAAAGCAATCGGAGCATCGGTTTTAAGGTTGATGCTTTGTGATATTTGACATTTAATTTGCAAGCAATACAGATTTATTTTAATATTATGCATTGCATCACTTACATTTCAAAACGTTTAAATAAACAAAACACAAAGTTGCATTGATTCGGTACTTTGTACATGTGCATCGTTAAAATACAGTAGTGAAACTGTATACAAACTTCGTATTAGTATGTTTTGGAAGTCAGCCTAATTCGCGTTCGCATTGTTGATCTTTCGAAGTTGATCGACTACTTTTGAAAAAGAAAAAGGGGACTCAATTTTTAGGCGTGTCATATAAATGAATTAAAAGCTATAGAAAAGTGCAAAAAAATTGGCCATTAAGGGGAAGGATCCGAGATGATATAAGTATAGCTCAGAATTCGATGTCGGATAAAAAAGTCAGCAAAGGCAAAAATAAAGCTAAATTCATGCCACGAACAACGTTATGCGATAAAATGAAATAGGACTTTTAACGGCAGCTCTATCCTCTTCAGACCATGGGTACACATATGTGCACCTTAAAATATTACAAGTTTTAAAGACTAGCGACATCGTGTGAAACACTTTAATTACTTGCATAAAAAACCAAAACAGCTGTATTTTGGGGCGTGGCAAAAAAATTCGTTCCCAGTTTTAGAAACTTCATTGACATTTTTTTTTGTTCTACGAGATAACCGGCACAATTTTTTTTTTTATATGGATGCCCGACCCGCTTTATTGACACCCCAATTGTTTTTGTCTGTTAAGGCGTTTGGAGGTGAGCGTAATTTTAATATTCGGACATGGCTTAATCGCCTTAGAATTACGCAACTTCTTAGATGAATTTTAAAAAAGTTTATCATGGGATGACGACCTTTCATATTGAGCCCTTACCGTAAAAATAGCTTAAGCGACATCTTTTTCAATTTTCGTTTTTATTTTTTTAATGAATAAATTTATTGACAACACTTGCATCATCTTCTTAAATGTCAAGGTAACATAAGGTACCGTTACGATTTTATAGAAAAAACAATTTTAGCTTAAGCGCCAACCTTCATGCTAAATTTTTATGAAATATAATAAAAAAAAACCTTCTGTTGAAAAATTGTGCTTTTTTGCGGTACAGGCTCGATATATACATTCGTTCACTACTGCTGGCTAAGAGTATAAGGCTGGATTTTAAAGATCTCATTTAAACTAGGTTTAGTTAATCTGAAAACAGATTTGTGCTGCCATTACCAAGTTTGTATACAAAATTTTTACGGAACAGCTAACTTTTGCTGAAAATGTTGGACTTTAATGAAATAAAAATCCAATTCGCGAAAAAATTGGAAATTTAGGCTACGTTAAATTAAGTTAAGAGGATTAAATACCTCATATTAAAAAGCCCGCTAAAAACTGTTAATAAATGTTTTATTAAATAAGGTAAATTGACTATAATTTTGAACGGGAGTCCCTGGAAAATGATTTTTATTTCCCGCATTCCGGGGAAACAAACAACCCATTTAACAAGAAAAATAATGGAAAAATATTTACTTTCAGTGAATAATAATATCATTTTTTTTAATTCTCTCTGGTTAGGCAGCTCTTGCCTAAAAGCATATACAAAGAAAGTTTATTTAAAAGCTAGCGGCAACCCTACAACAAATAAAACACTAATAAAACAACATGGTTTTAGTTCATTGTATGAAAGTAGCTTAGAAGTGTTATTAATTCCACCCGTAAAAGTAATTAGTCTTGCCTTAAAACGAGGACCTAAGAAGAAAGTCTTTATGATTGACTTCAAACGCACAAAAATTTGTATGATAAATTTAAACTGCTCTCTGATTTCTAAACTTTGTCTAAAGAATTTCCAAATGTTTTCTTCCCTGCTTTAAAGTCTGCACAAATACTTCAAGCTCTTATCCTTAAGCCGCTCGTCGTTCTTCTTCGTAATAACTAAACAATTTTAAATATTAAATTTCTTTAAAACGTAAATTGTTATCAATCTTAAACCACTATAAAATTTTATTTATTCAGCATGTTTCTAATTTACTTGTCTTGTTATTAAATTGCCATGATAAATATTAAATTGTTTTTCTTGCACTATTTCTCTTCAAAAAAGATTTAGATCTAGATCTAGAAAATCTGAAAGAAAAATTCTTTGAAATATTAAGTTATCAAACTACAGACAGCATGTTAACAAACTTACATTCCTTTATACACTTAGGTTATTATGTATGTGTATGTGCATGTGGATTCTGTGATTAGTTGTAGTGCCAAGATCTATTTTACTGGCAATATGAGGTAAAAAAAAAAGAATTTAAATGTTTGCCTAACGCAGATGGATGTTGTAGTTCACTCCTGCAAAGAGAGAGATTCTAGATAAAACTAAAGCAAAATATTATATTCTAAAAAATAAAAAAAAAAAAACAAAATCGAGGTGTTGTAAAATAAATTATTTGTAATTTAACAAAACTCTAGTATTTGCTACTCTTATTACACTTAATTCTACAGCTGAAGTACAAACACTTTTTATCTTCTTGCCAGAAAATTGCAACAACTTGTTCATTTAAGATAAATTGTTGGGCTCTAGTTTTCGTTTTTCTTTTCTGAAGAACAGCAGGCCGTGTTGGGCCTAGTCTAATCTCGCTATCGCGGAAAAAATATATTGATTAATATTTTTAAATTAGAAAAAAAAAATCATTTCCTACGCTCTACTGATGTTAAAAACCACAAACAAACCTTAAAAAAATCGCTTTAAACCAGTTCACTTTAGATAAGTTACACCGGAATATATTTAAGTTTTATGTATGTAACATGGAATTTTATAAATAATAATAAATTTTAAAACTGTGAAAATAAAGATTACACGTAATATTTTACCACAAAACTGTTTTAGACTCCTTTAAACGTTTCTACACTGAACAAAAAAAATGTTAGAAAAATTACTACAAGTACCACAAAACACACATAAGTTCATAATCGAAATAAAAATGTTTGTGGTTTTTAAAAACTTTTTATAACAGAGAAATACTTCTATTTGACTTATGACATTTTGTTATTTAAGTTGTAGTTATTTGTTTCCTTCTCCTCTAAACCAAGAAAAAGGATGCAAAACTCAAGATATTTAGAAAAGTAATCATTTTAATTCACTTTAACCTTAAATTGTTATAATGCAGAAAAATTTTACAATTTTACGTCTGCACTTCTAAATAAAAAAATTGTGATATTAATTAAAAAATTAATAATAAAAAAAAACAACTTAAATAAATTAAAAAATTAATTCAATTTGCACCAGTAAACAAATTAATAGTATCAATGTAATATTTTTTGATATTAACTTCCACTTCTTCAATTGGCAGTGGTCACAAAAAAAACTTTTGTTTTTACAGGTACTTCTGATTCATTAAATGTAAACAGTCGCTGTCAAACCAACTCAAAAAGCGAAAAGTTGTACATGCATTTTCGTTTTTTGTGCGACATTTTTTTAAACCCTGGTTTAATTTACTTGATTAAATTTTTAATTAAAACTGAATTTATTTTCCGAAAAAAATTATTAATATAAGAAAATTTTAATAAAATAACGTAATTCCCATTAAAAAAAATGTATCATTTTGCGAAGCACTAATGGTACATTTTAAAAAAGAAAGCGCACAATTATGCGCTACCCAATAAGACATACAGAAATGCAGTAAAGTAAGTGAAAGAACTCTCAACAACTTTTATAAAAAAAATAACATTTCAAGTTCTACGGCATTCCCTTACTACGGAGCAGGTTTGTAAGGGAGAATACTGAAAAAAACTGTATCAAAACATTCAGTGTGTAAGGCCGATTGTTACATCCAACAATTTGTATATGCGCTGTTAATGCGCTTTATGTGTCAAAAATGTATTGCTTCAAAGTGGGAACTCGCCATATAAACTTCATGTCTTCCGTAAGCGCAATGGTAAGCGAAACGTTGATGTTTCTCCCTTACAAACCTCCATTTTTTATTGGGTTGTTCTTCAAATTAAAATACTTTTTGTTCATATTGAACAGTTTGTATACCCTCCACCACAACTTGTGGCAAATAAGGTATACAAGGTTTGTTATTCCGTGTAAAACTTTTTAATAATCACCTAAGTCCCCATAAAGTATATATTTTCTGGGCTCCTGAGTAATTTTAAGTCGATTAAGCCATGTCCGTCTGTCCGTCTGTCTGCCTGTCTGTTGGAATCATGCTCATTTCGAAACAGTCAATTGGCAAATTCTTTCCAGTACTCATGTTCTGTAACTTTAGTGAGAACTTCTTGCATCGAAAAGATGTAAGACAAAATATTCTATCGTTTCTCGAAAAGTGAGTAAAAAGTGTGTCTGTAACTCATGTTAAAAACTGAAGCACAGCCGCGAATAACGTTGTAAGTGACAAAATAATTATTTTTCAGGAGAGCAAAAAACGTTTTTAATAGGCAGGATTACTTATTTTTAAACTTTTTTTTAGATAATAAAAATTAATAATAATAATAGAAACATTTATGCAAAATATCAAGAATTTTAAATTTAAAATGACATGGAAATGTACAGCTTATAACTTTTTTTTTAGTGGAAAAACGTTTCATATCCACAATCGCGATAGCATTGAAAACGTTTTTCCACTAGGCAAGCGGCTTTTAAAACGTTATTCCAATTTGCATTAGTTAGTATCATTTTTTTAGTAACTTACAACGTTCGTTCACTGGCTGACTCTTTCTATTGCATTTTGAAGTGGTTAAGGTGCATAATTTTGTGTGATATGATGTTAAAACAATGTAAGAGAGTAATGTTAACGATTATTTCCAAAAAAAAAACAGATTTTGCAAAAAGTGGCTTGTACAACGTTATTCGCGGCTATGCTTCAACTCTCAAAAGGGATTACGTCGTAACGTTATAAATGTTATAACATTGCACTCGAAGCCGCTGTGACATTGCCAAAATTAACTAATATTCGACTATACCAAATAATGTTAAGTGCGACTTTAATGTTTGTTGTTTGCAAACGAGCTTTGAAAACATTCGTATATTTTATAAAAATGTTGAAAGCAAATAATTATACAATGAAAAAATGTGCAAAGAACAAAATATTTTTATTGTTATTCTTTGCATTTTGCATTTTTTACATGTTTTCTGTGTTGAAATTTGTTCTCGCCTCATTTGGCGAGTAATTTCCTTACGTGACATCTAATACTCGCCAAAAATGTTACAGACGCAGTTAAGTGAGAAAAACAATAAATCAACAATAAATTTCAGTGTATTTATCATATATGAAAAATTGGGAATTTAGCAGGTCCTTCGGATATCGTATTAATAATAAACTTCGTATTCCCGAAAATAACTTTGATAATATAATTGCATGTGCCCGCGCATAAAACTGAATTGGCAAATTGGTTTTTTTTTTGCTGTTTTCTTACGAAGACAACAGAATGAAGCAGTTTGTTTTTTCTTTTAACGCACTTACAACTACAATTCGAGTCGGAAAGAACCCAACCAATTGTAGGGGGATGTAAGAAGAGATAAACTCACTGTTTATTGTTGGTGTTTTGTTTCATCTTTGATATTATTACAAGTAAGACTTAGAGTGTTAATAATTCTTATTCGCTTTAGGGTTTTATTTGTTTAATATTTTTGGCTTTTCTAAAATCTTTGGAAAAGGTTTCCTGATGAGCTGGCTTTAGCAACCAGTGAAATGCGCATAGAAGCTAGCTTTCCTTCAACAATAAATTTCAGTGTTTTTATCAAATATGAAAAATTGGGAATTTAAAACATCATACGGATATCGTATTAATAATAAACTTCGTATTCCCGAAAATAAGTTTGAGAAAGACAATTGTTTGTTTCAATTTATGGCTTTTTTGTCTCATTTCTCATATTTCAATCGAAAAGTTTCTCGACGCGAGAGTTACAGAACATGGGCACAGTTCTCCACAGCAGTTTGGAATTAAAGTCCAGCACAATCGGTTCAGTAGGAAAAGGCTTAAGAACACAAATGTAAAACAACCTCCCTAAAGTATGGATAATTTTGTTACAAAAACTAACATTAATTAAAGATGCAATGGATTCTCATTAAACCATTTTAAACATATTATGGTTAAATTTAACCATATTATCGTCACCGGCAACCATATAATGGTTAAATTAGTCCTCCATCACGGAGCCACAACTATAGTATGATTGGCTCTAAACATTTTTTTTCGCAAATTCGAAGTGCGTTTAAACGGCTTTATAGATAACTAAAATTTGTATCCATTTGACATTATTTTAATCAATTTTATTAATATCAGAAGATATAAAAAAATAAAGCAAATTTTCTTAAACAAATTTTTGTATAACTTAAGTAAAATTTGAGTTTTGAAAAAATTTGGTGTAGATTTAAAAAAAAAAATTGTTGAATTGGCTGCTTTTTTCATTGAAAATATACACAGTATTTTCATTAAATAAGCTACGGCATTTCTTTCAGTGTTGGTCCTAAGAATATACCGTAACATCAATTACTAAAGAAAAACCACAGACACACTCACGTATGTACTAAAAATAACTACACGTCCACTTATTTTACCACCAGCAACGGGTAACAGGAAAGAACCTTTTTTTCTCTACTTTTTTTTAACTAAAACTTATTTAACAGCTTAAATAAAGTTAAGAAAACGGTTTCTTAACCTGCTTGTGTAATGTCACACTTTTTCTCTTTAAACATAAAATTGTAGAAAATTTTCTTTTAAACAAAATAATGCTGACAATTTTTTTTCATTCTTTTATTTCTTCTATTTTTTTTTGGAATGTTTATCTTCGTTATTATTTTGTCAAGTTGCAGGTTGTGTGCATTTAACAAAATGAAAAATAAATAATAAGAGAAAAAAATCTTTTAGTTGAAAAGGAAGTATCCAATCTTGCCCATCATCGTTATTATTATCATCATGATCTTCATTGCATTTTTTTTTTTAACTTCATAAAAGTTAACTGCCTTTAAATATGATCATCCAGCATTTTGTAGTTGTGATTTTTTTATGTTTTATTTTATTTTTTATATTTCTTTTTAACCTCAACTGCCGCTACGTCATTAGTTAAAATAACAGTGGTTTTTCTAAAGGAATCACTACTAACTGTTGGGTTAAATATAAAAATAACTAGAGGTTAATGATAAAGAGTTAACAAAACACTTACCTTTTGCAGGTTGTTAAAGTATTTATATTTTTTTTTTTTTGAAAAGGCTTAAGAACACAAATGTAAAACAACCTCCCTAAAGTATGGATAATTTTGTTACAAAAACTAACATTAATTAAAGATGCAATGGATTCTCATTAAACCATTTTAAACATATTATGGTTAAATTTAACCATATTATCGTCACCGGCAACCATATAATGGTTAAATTAGTCCTCCATCACGGAGCCACAACTATAGTATGATTGGCTCTAAACATTTTTTTTCGCAAATTCGAAGTGCGTTTAAACGGCTTTATAGATAACTAAAATTTGTATCCATTTGACATTATTTTAATCAATTTTATTAATATCAGAAGATATAAAAAAATAAAGCAAATTTTCTTAAACAAATTTTTGTATAACTTAAGTAAAATTTGAGTTTTGAAAAAATTTGGTGTAGATTTAAAAAAAAAAATTGTTGAATTGGCTGCTTTTTTCATTGAAAATATACACAGTATTTTCATTAAATAAGCTACGGCATTTCTTTCAGTGTTGGTCCTAAGAATATACCGTAACATCAATTACTAAAGAAAAACCACAGACACACTCACGTATGTACTAAAAATAACTACACGTCCACTTATTTTACCACCAGCAACGGGTAACAGGAAAGAACCTTTTTTTCTCTACTTTTTTTTAACTAAAACTTATTTAACAGCTTAAATAAAGTTAAGAAAACGGTTTCTTAACCTGCTTGTGTAATGTCACACTTTTTCTCTTTAAACATAAAATTGTAGAAAATTTTCTTTTAAACAAAATAATGCTGACAATTTTTTTTCATTCTTTTATTTCTTCTATTTTTTTTTGGAATGTTTATCTTCGTTATTATTTTGTCAAGTTGCAGGTTGTGTGCATTTAACAAAATGAAAAATAAATAATAAGAGAAAAAAATCTTTTAGTTGAAAAGGAAGTATCCAATCTTGCCCATCATCGTTATTATTATCATCATGATCTTCATTGCATTTTTTTTTTTAACTTCATAAAAGTTAACTGCCTTTAAATATGATCATCCAGCATTTTGTAGTTGTGATTTTTTTATGTTTTATTTTATTTTTTATATTTCTTTTTAACCTCAACTGCCGCTACGTCATTAGTTAAAATAACAGTGGTTTTTCTAAAGGAATCACTACTAACTGTTGGGTTAAATATAAAAATAACTAGAGGTTAATGATAAAGAGTTAACAAAACACTTACCTTTTGCAGGTTGTTAAAGTATTTATATTTTTTTTTTTTTGAAAATTTATAACGATTTTAAATCTAAAGGAGAATTATTCGTTCTGGATTATACAAACACCTGAATACACAAAAGTGGTATTAATAATACTCAACACTTCAGATCTAGATAAAAAAAAAACCAATGTGGTTTGAAAATGTTGTACAGAAAGTTATTACAAAATTTTTTTAATTGATCTTGAATACAAATCTCTGTAATCCCAAAGGAAAAAGAATTATTGAGATTTAAAAGCAGTGAATCACAAAATTGCACCATTTTCTTATTCTAGGATGTTTTAACGTTAACCTGGTGAAAACTAAACCCTCAAATCAAAATAAAATAGCTTAGGCTATGCTCTACTTTAAATCCCTACCAGTTTAAAGTTAATTTCTTTTTTCTACATATTTAAACTTCCAAAATAATTATTCTAAAGTAAAATAGAGTTATTCGTAAATGAACTCTGGGCTGGGTAGCACCTCGCGCGCCATTGTCATATTTAAAGGCCAATTTTCTTTGTCTGCCCTTAATGCGGCTTACGATTTTTTTCGCACTGGCTAACAACTTGGAACTGTATAACCAATTACAATTAATCGGTTTCAAACATTAACGATATTAGCTGGGGGAGAATCTAATTTAACTCGTGATTGAATTGATGGAGTGCTATATATACTCAGATGAATTACTCGTGGAGTACCATTTAAAAATCAGATTGATTACTTGAGAGCGAATTCTTTAAGTTTTTAGCTTTTTGTACAAAGGCTTATTTCGAAAAATTGTGTGCAGTGATAAATCATACGTTTGGCGTGATGACTCTATAAATCAGAAATATTCAATGTTTCCAACTTTCGTCTTAGAATACGTCTTAACTTCTATATACTCGCAAGTGGCATGCAAATGTAGGAAATTATTGATATTCACCTTCTTTCTACTTTTCCGCTATTATTTTATCTTATCTGCTTTGAAATTGAAGCTTTTTTATTTGGTTGCTGTATCATACATAAAGATTGGCCTACTCCTGAAGTAGCTTATAATGGTTGACTTAGCTTTCCGTTAAAGCGTTTTCTGCACTGAGTGTATTAAACTAAAAATCGTTAGGGTTAACCAAATTACATTCCAAAACACCGAGTCGAAAGAGCGTTCAAAGTGGATAAACAGAAGTTACAAAAGTGAGTTATATTCCAGGGAGTGTTCAGTAATAATGTGGAGTGTATTAATATGAATATCATAAGTACAAAGAATCCAGCATTCTTTTTACGCAACTGTTAATCCAACACAGAAGATATTCTCTGCAATAAAACCGTTGTCATAATATTGCCATTGCATTACAACAAGATGATGGCTGTTCAATATCTGCAGATATCCTTTCTTTGGAATGGTGATTACAACGCCTTCATTCAACTCAGACGTTATCACTCCATTAATCCAAACAGCCGTAATGTATGGTGGCAAAGGCAAAACAGTTAAGAGCACTTTCCTGTTAGTCAACAGATTTAAACCATAAAAAATGCACAGTTTGGGAGGTATTTACTTAAAGAAGTACACAACATATGTATATATTATTAAAATCTGAAAAGGGTTAATTCGGTAAACTCATATTTTCAAAACAAAAACAGATACAAAAAATTTAATACTTCATTTCATTTAAACAAACAAGTAAGAGTGCTATATTCGGGTATGCCGAATTTTGTACACCCTTCACCATGATGAGATAATAACAAAAAGTTATATACATAAATAACGTTCTTTAGATAGGTATAAATAAATATTAATTGAGCCAAATCAACTTTTCATTTCGTCATGCCGAAGAATATAAACAAAAACAAAAAATGTATATATGTAGTACATATTATGTACCTAAGCCCGTTTCCTCTTTTGCCAAAGTTGACGTTTAAAATTCTTTTTATAATCTTCAAATCGTTTTTTAGAACATAAAAAAATTAATTATAAAAAATTAAAAAAATTCTTTTTGGGATTTGAACTGGCAATATCATCAGTCTCAGGAGAGAACTTAACAACTCGACTACGAATGCTTTTACTGAAGAAGCGTTAAATTAAAATATACTGAGTATATGAGTTTGTTTCTTTATTTGAGCGGCATATCATATATATGATGTACATATATATGTATATGCATGCATTAATGTGTATGTGTATGCGTAAAATTAAACACATTACAAATAAAATCCACCACTTGTAGTGAAGGGTATACAAAACAACAAAAAAAAAAACACATTACCAACACTGTATTACCATAGCCACTGTATGACCGTAGAAACCAAAATTGAATTGGGTTGTATGGTATGTTTATGTCGTTTTGGTAATACAGTGTTGGTATGGTAATGTCACGTCTAATTCGACCTTTAAAGGAAAAAATTTGAGGCAGTCGTGGTTTTTTACTCATATCTCAGCCATTTGTGGACCGATCTCGCTGAATTTCAATAGCAAACAATTCCGGACCAAATGTGACATAAATGTATAATAACCTGGCTGTCATCATATATGGGGTCTGCGGAAAATCCATTTCAACGGAGAGACGGACATCGTTAAATCAACTTCGCTCCTCATAAGGACCCAGAATATATATACTTTATAGGGTCTTACATCCATATTATAGAAATTACCACCTGTGGTGAAGGGTATAAAAACAAGCGGAGAGGTGTCTGGCACTTTTTTGAAATTCGGCCCTTTTGGGGAGTAAAGGGGTATCTGTATCTTCGAATTTCTTTATCACCCCATCTATCCTTTAAGCCAATAAACATAGAAATAATGATTATACCAAATTCGAAACTTATCTAAAACATTTTATCATTAATTTGGTACCTTTCTGAAATTCGAACGTTTGAGGGGTAAAATCGTAACTATTTTTGGTACTATGATATATTATGGGTTTCCAATACAATACAAAAAAAAATAATTGTTGATACTTCAATGGGGAGAAAAAAGTATCAAAAGGGGAAGGGGTGCTTTATGTCAAAATTTTTGAATTTTCTATAATATGAAGCTCTGTTCACAATAGGCAGCAACATGTTCACTGGTTTTCAAAACACAGCAACAATTTTTTTTAATAAACTCACTCATTTTGCATTAGGAAACCGGTTGCAAATTTTTTCCACAACAATATTATGCATTTGTTATTATTTTTTTTAGCCATTTTGTTAAAATTTTTATTCAAAACTAAATAAAATTATTATAAACGTCATTTTCAATTTCATTGCTGAAGTAGAAGTAGACTCAACTTTAAAAAAAACTTTAGTCAAATTTTTGTTCGAAAAATTAAAAGAAAATATATGAAATACTTTGGGAAGAAAGAAGATAGAAGAAAAAACGAATTTGTTTCTCCCATTGTGAACGAATCTTTAAAGGTGCAGGGTCCTGAGTGAATGTGATCCTATATAATGAAAAATGTTAGTCTGAGTTCATACTGCTCATGTCTTATTGACAAGATTCTTCTTTTTTCTTCTTTGAACATGAATTGGCGTTCAAATGAATCATGTCATGTTGACGACATGTTTTTTATTTTGTTTTATTTGATATTGCAAACAAAAACAAAATTAAACAACGAATAAGAAAGCAAAACGTAAAGACAGTACATGCATATGTGTACTCGTTTCTTTTCCCCTCGTCCCTCTCGCCAATAAAGTAGCAATCTTGTCAATAAGACATGAGCCGTATGAACACAGACTTAGTACTTCTTTGTTCTTTGATACTTTTTTCATTTTCGTTACATTGTACCTAGAAGCATAAAAATATACGTAAATGGTCCTAATTGAATAAGTATCTGTGAGAAAGAACTTTGTGGTAATTTTTTGTTCTTAAACTGGTACCTTTGGAATTTTCCGTTAGTATTGGACCAAGAAACAAAAAATTAAACAAACATGGTCTTCAATGAATGAGAATCTGTAAGATGTATATTTTTGGTACTCTTTCGTTCATTAACTGGTACTTTTTTAATGCAGAGTCTAGAAAAATTGGTACTTTCTGATTTTTTTATACTCTTAAACTTACAAATTTAAATTAAACACTCACGGACTTGTGTGAAAAATAACATATGGACCGGAGTTCGGTCCCTCGCCAAATCAATCCACTACGACGGGAACAAAACACATTGTCATCTAAAATGCAAAAAGGCGTAACAACAAAAATATCTAAATAGAGTTTTTGATTGATTTTTGATCGTTTTATAAAACTTCAAGATTACAACATTTTAGATCCCCCTTTGCGATACAAAAATGTCGATTTTATTTCAAACCAACCCATTCACACGATTTTGTAAAGTTGTTTGCTTCTCCTGCATTTTAGATGACGAAATGCTCAAAACATGTCGACCCATTTGCGCGAAATTATCTTATGTTACAAAAACGAAATTTTACAGAACAGCCATTTTTCTACTTTTCTCTGCTTTCGCTGGCAATATCAAAATGAAAATATACATTAAATTTTTGGAGCAACGAAGTGGAATTCGCCTACAATATTTTGTCAGGTGACGTCTCTTTAAACAACACTGCATCAAAAACACAATTTCGAAAAAATTGGCATATACGATCATTACGTATATGCCAATATGTTCTTCATATTTTCATAACAAAAATATGGTTAAATTTCGACCAAATTAATAAATTCATTTAAAATTAAAAAAAATCAAACATATAATTTTCCTTTTTAAATCCATTTTTCAATAAATATTAATTGTTAAATTTTTCTTTGTTTCTTTTTAGGTAAGTGCAAACACAATTTATTAAGGAATAACTCTTAATTTTAAGTAAGTCTTAAAAATTTTCTTATAAAAAAACCCAAACTGACTTTCAAGCTTGAAATTTTAGAATTTAGACCGCATTGTAAAATGTATTAAGAAATAAAGCAAAACTTAAGCGTATTGAAATTGCAATTGTTTTATAACTTTGGTTTCTACTTATAATTTAAATTATAATAACAATTAATTAATTTTTTTTAAATATAAACATCTCACTTTTTTATAACCATCGAAACCAACTCTTCACTTTTGTAATACTTCCGGCAAATTTGTAAATGTGTCTTAAAATTACTAAAACACCTCCACAAGCTGTAATCAAACTGTTGATTAAACATTTTTCAGTTTATTAACCCTATTTAAAATAATTTAAATAAAAACTAATGACAAAAGCAAAACTTACACGCAGGTTATAAAACTGCTGAATAAGATGACCTTTTTAATAAAAGTAAAAAATTATGCTGCATTTTACTTTATTTTTTTTTTAAATTAACAAAAAGAAAATAAGCAAAATGTAACTTAAATTGTTTACTTTTAAAGCAAAATTTTAGAAAAAATTTTGCTATAAATACCCAGAATTTTCACAAATTAAAGCATATTCGTTTTGAACTTCAAGTTAAAACATTTAGTATTATTTTCAAAAAAAAAAACTACTAAACAAAAAATCAACATGAAAGTATTCCTTTGCATTGCTTTAATTGCTGTAACAGTTGCCGCCTCTGCAGCCACACCCGCTGCCTCGTCTTCTTCAGGTGTCAACAGCCAAACTCAACAGGAATTGGACAGCGAAACACAATCTGCGCAAGGATTGCAGCCGGTCAGTGATAATAACCGTTATCGTAAATCTGCTGGTTATGGGTCCAGCTCCGGCTCCAGCTATGGATCAGCCAGTATTCCAGCTCCTCCCTGCCCCAAAAACTATTTGTTCAGTTGCCAGCCTAATCTAGCTCCAGTACCTTGTGCTGCTCCAGCTGCTTCATACGGATCATCTGGTGCCTACACCGCTCCTGTGCCAACTTATACTGCTCCCTTAGGAAGCAATTATGGTCTGCCACCAAATTATAACGGTTTTGTGCCACACCCAATCAACCAATACTATCAATATTAAGGGGAATATAAAAAAGGCTGCTTGATTTTCCAGGATTATGAACAGAAATCGATGTTATTGAAATTGAAGAGGACTTGTTAAACTAGATTTAAATATTTAAATAGAAAATATTAATTAACCTAAATTAGAAATAGTTGCATTGTATCTTGAATAAAATTGTTTTAATAATTTATACTTTATTCCAAAATGTTTCCTAAGGTTTTCAATTTAAAAAAAATTAAAAAAAATTGTATTTAAATTGAATAAGAATTCAGACAAGTAGGCTGACGTGCTGGCTCGTGCACAATGAAATATAAAGTCGTCTTAGTTGTTCTCTTGTTCACGTTAATTAGTGATATTTCGTAACCTCTACTTCGTCAAGATTAAATATGTTCATTTAGAAAGTAGACTATTTGATACGTTTTACATACAGTGCTGATAAATTGCCAAAAAATACTTAGTACAAATTAAAAAGAGTTACCAGCTCTTAAAACCCTATAAAAGCTCATAGGCAAGTAGCCATAGCAGATTTTAGTGCCAATTAAACCACATAATCAGTTTGATCAAACATCCCTCAATATTCTCCAGGAATAAGCCTAATAAAGTATAAAAGCTTTTGAGGATTGTAATTTCGAATAGTATGAAAATTTTTATAATAAATATTATTAAGTAGGCAGTACTTCAAGTTTTTTTTTGAATCATAAAGAGGAAAACTTGTTGCTATTTATCTCTGTCTACAGAAAGGCTTCTCAGTTTGATTGATATATTTTCATTTTAGTTGTAAAATCAAAACTGCAGGATTCACAAAAGATTGCCTATCCCATACACATGGTTTGTCGTGTGGCCATAACCCCATGTTGCTCATCGCACTAGGTACGTTAGTACGTTCATCAACGCCACCATATGTGAACACAATTATAGCACTAAAGTGCAAAATCGAATTAATAATCCGGCAAAACGCCCGTTGCTGTAGGATTTATCCAAAAGTAAAGAAATTGGGTGCCGCACATTTGGAAGCTCGAAGGCGTTACATATTCCAAATTCTACTTAAACGAAATAAAAAGCAATAAAAATGGATCTATTTCGACAACCCGAAGCATAAAAAAATTTTATGTAAAGCCAGGCCTACCAGTCAAATAAACGCTTAAACTGCCAAGGTAATGATCTGTAGACCCAAACAATCACAGAGAACCTGTTACGAGCACAATTAATTTTTTGAAGAGAGAATAATGGTGTTTTCTTTTCTACAAAAAATTTGACATTTTATTTAAAAAAAAATACAATTTGGTGTCTGTTTCTTAAAAATTTTACTCCCGAAAAGGGTGAGTTTTTTAGAATAACGCAAGCCACCCTTTACGGGAGCAAAATTTTTAAGAAACATACACCAAATTGCACTTTTTAAAAAATAAAATGTCACATTTTTTGTAGAAAAGAAAACACCATTAGTCTAAAAACGCTCAAAATATGAGACCATACATAAGACTGTAATGGCGCTGCGAAATGTGACCCTTAAAAAATTAAAATTTATCCCAAATTTAGGGTTATTTTTCATAATGCAATATGACTTAATTTTTTTATAATGAAATGTCACCCCAAAAAAATGAAAAAATCCCTAAAAATAATGTTTAAGATGGCCCCAAATTTGGGGTAATTGTTCTTAATGAAAAATCACCGTAAATTTTTAAATTAATCTTTACCCAAAACAAGTTAAAGTTAAAAAAAAACACAGAAAATTATTTTAGAAATTTGGGTTTGGTTCATATGCTTGGAACTTAAAATCCCGAATTCAAAATCCCTAAACCTGTATTTTACTATACCGAAAATTTGATTTTCTCTTCTATGGTGTAACAAACACCGGCTTCGTTAAATAAAACTTTCAATATTATTAAATGAAAAATAGCCCCAAATTAAAAATTGCGATTTCAATTATTGATATTTGGGTAATTTTTAATTTCATTTATAATGCAAAAATCCCCAAAGATAAAGTGAAAAAACTTAAAGAAAAAACAGAAAAGTTGCCCCAAAATTCAATGTTGTTTTGGTGCATGTAAAACTTGGGGCCATTCTTCATTTAGTATTTTGGGGCCATATTTCTCACCGCCTTCTATAACAACTAACCATGGCAAGTCTCAGCTACATGTTGCAAGACCATCTTAAAACCGACTAAGAAAACAGTGGTTATGAAGTTTGGCCCCACCAACCTTAGACTCTCGGCCTTTCCACGTTCGACTATTATTGTTTTGGGTCGAAGCAGAATGCTTTCACTAAGATAAGCTCCACTTAAGTACAAGGCAGTTACGCATTTTCTTAATTAATTTCTGGCGATTGATCTAGCGTTAGGCAGAAACAAAAATGCACAGCTTAAGCTTGATATATTTCAGATAAATTTGTAATATTATATTTTTTTTCCGACAAAGCGGGGAGGTTTCCTCTAATAGCAACGGGTACCGCGACCAGGTTAGGTCTATTGTTACCACTCCCCTTTAGTTGGCCAAAAGACCTTCTGCTTCCCAAAGGATTCCAAACAGGTTCTTTGGCGATATAGCACCGATTTGGGACGCACCCACTGTGCTATGCCCATGCCAACACCGGACAGTCACACAGTATGTGCTCGTCTTCCTCTAGACACAGTCTACATTCCTGATCCTCCGCCAGGCCCATCTGACACAGGTGGTATTTGATCGTGTGGCGACCAGTCAGATAAGCCGCCAACAATCGCAGATCCCGTCTACCGAGACCATTCATCCTCTTTACATTTCCGGGAGAAATTAATTCCCTTGTCTGGCGCATTCCCGGAAGAGATAGCCAGTATCTCCTATGTTCCCCTAGAGCCCAGGCTCCAATGAGGGACTGGACCCTGGCCCAACTCAACCCATAGAAGGGTTAAAAGGGTTATTAAAAATTTGGAAATCTGTTAATAAGAAATATAGTGTCTAACTTCCAGTCAAAAAGTTAAACCCTTTAAATATAATCAATTCAAAAGTTCAAAAGAGATAGTACTGCAAAGTGTATTTTAATAATATCTTTATATTTTATCTAAGTATGTATTTGAAAATTGTCTCATTTGCATACGATTTTTTATTTTTTTTTTTTTTTTTTATTAGCTTAAAACCAAATCAGCATTTTCGACAACAATCTAATTATAGCAACAAAATGCGTTAAAATGTAGTCTGTGCATGCGAATGCAGTAAATAAAAGATGTAAAACTTCTTTTATCTACTTTAAAATTCGTTGGCATGTGTGCTGCATTATTACATCAATAAGCCAGGTGCTATTGCCGTTATGTTCCTAAAAATGCTTTTGGTTGGTTAAGTTTTTAAACAAAAGAACACAAATATAATTCCCTCTGACTTTTCAGTGCTCTTTTCCAGCTTTTTTAAGAAAAGTATTAGAATAACAGCAAAGTTAGAACAGATAATAGAAACAGTAGAAACTACGAAAAATATCTTGGTAATGAATGGACTGAATTGAATTGAATTGGGTTGGGTTGTTCAATGCACACTTTTGAACTAAACTTTACTACAACTACTATAGATTTATGATCCGTTATGTTTATTATGGCATTCTTTGTTGTTTTTTTTTTTTTTGCTTAAACAAAACTGGCTGGTTCTCAAACATGTATTTACCCCATGGTCTAAGTCTGAAGTCCGGAGTAACAAAAAGAGGTTGTGGTTCTGTCTGTTTTAATAGTAGAAAAATAGCAAATCTTTAGTGTGTTGTATAATCTCGTTACATTTTAGAATTTCATTGCAATTTTTTTCTTACAGCCAGTAACTAGTATGCTGATTGTTATGTTTGTTTGGCTTCTTTTTACAATATTTTTTTTACTATCTCTTCTTTTGAGTTTTTTTTTTAAGAGTTCCTCATCTCTATTTAACCAAGTAGACACTTTATGTAGGCTCTAGAACTAAAAGTTATGCATTTAAGTAGCTCTTGATTAAGTTTCTAGATTTATACAATTTACCTTTATAAAATGAGAAATACAATAAGAATTACTGCATCCCATTCATTTTTAGATCATCATTATGATTTTATTTTTCCCTGTGTTGAGTTTAAGTTTAATGATTTTTAACATTCTGATGCAATATCGGGCATATTTTTGTTATTTTCTTTTTTATTGTTACAATATAATTTTTTTTTTTCACTACGTTTTCTCATCTTTGGTTAAGTGATTGCGTTTATTTGAAATTATTAACCTGCTTTTTGAAAATGTATTTGAAAAAATGTTTTATGGGTTTTATTTAGGACTGAGAGAAGGCAAATTAGTAGCAAACAAGCAAAACTGGGGGCTTAATCTGGCAGTCGCGATTGAATTTATTTATATTTGTTTCAGTCGATACTGAACGAATCGAAATAATTTTTTCAGTGTTGTATATAATAATAATTGCTAATTGGAATTTTCACAACACTGAAAAAATTATATCGATTCGTTCAGTATCGACTAAAAGAATTAGAAATAAAATTGCTTTCGAATCGAAACAGTTTTCGATTACGACTGCCAGAATTAGACCCCTGGTATCCTGTTAATGACGGTCACTTTCTGCTTCACACATAGGCACTCTTTTAAATATATTTTCCATAATTTTTCGCAAAATTAAAAGTGTAATGTTTTGAGTTTCATTTCGAGTATTACAGCTTGGCCCACAATGTCAATCTACAACTTAATCGAGCGACAACAAGTCACTCATTATCGTTCTCGTATGCACCCCATTAACTAAACTTTGCTAGTTGAAAAGATAGACAAGCCGGGCACATAGCGTTTTAACATAATTCGGGTACGCTGAATCCAATGGTGCTAACCGTTTTTTTTAGGTTAGCTTAGGTTTTCGAAATAAACCGCTATTTCGAAAATGGAGGAGGTTGCATAACATATATTCGCTTAACTGAAAAACGACTTAGTATAAAAATAAAATAAAATAAATAAAATTTCCTTTAAGAAAGGAAATTCGAAATTCTTGTTTTCTAAAAATTCATAAAAAATTGGAAAACGCAGCCAGGCTTTTAATTTTTTGTTAAGGACAATCAATTAATTGAGGTTGGTCATACATTGTAACCCACTTAGGGCGACTCCTAGGCATTTATGGGACTTTTTTTAAATATATTTTTAGTCTGCATTGAACATTTTGTATGGGAGCCCCTTTAAAGAATGGTGATAGCGAGTAGGTTAGTTAGAAATAAATGATTGAGATGAAAAATAAAGTGGGGTTGGTCATACATTTGACCCAACTAGGAGCATCCTAGGCGCTACAGGGCCAAATTTAACAATTTCATTAAACAGCCATATTTGTATGGTTGAAATTCTTAAATTTAGCCATACAAGTAGTAGTAGGATGCTCCTAGATGCAAAAAAGCGATAGCGGTCGATATCTTGGGCAAGGCTATTGGTTTTTAGAGTGAGGATTTTGCGCAAAATAAGGATTTCGTGATTTGTTTGTATGTCTCATGTCATATATACATACATATATGCCTCTTTCCAAAGCCATGGCTTTAATATATTATGATCTCAATAAAGTTGCCAATTCCAATCCATTAAATCGTAGAGAGTGTACTTTTTAGAGCGATTTACACAAAACCTAAAGGAATAGACCAAAACCGAAAAACGAAAGAAGAGATACCTAAAATTTTAGTTAATAAAACGGTGCAGTGTAGAAAAACCATATGACCTTTTTTCTTAAGCAAGTGAGAAATAAAACCTTATGGCTTTTTAACCAACATCCAAGAGCAGTCACGCCATAATCGTTTAGCAACCAACGTGGAAATAACGCCATAGCAGTGTAATTGTTATAGTTATATATTGCTAAAAGAATGAGTTGCTATTGTCAAGTGTGGAAAAAATATTGTTAATACCAACTATTCAGGGAAGCTTCAATTAGCGAAGCCGATCTTTGTTATACCAAAGATGAGAAATTGTTGTGCCTGAAGGCGGGCTGCGCAGGGTAGCTTTTGTTAGCGAAGCCAGTGTTTGTTACATCATAGAGCAGAAAATCCTTGCATCCGGCCAAAGTTCGGGATCAGACGATTGAGAATTCTGAAATTCGGGATTTTCATATATCGATATTTTCAAATTCCTGATATATTTCTGTTTTAACCCATTTTTCGCCTACCGGTGACTAAAATTATCAGCACTCTTACTGTTTTTTTTCTGTAAGTTACTTAGAATATAATTCCGTTATTATCTTCAGCATACCCATTAAAAATGGAGCTTTGAAGTTTCGCTTTTCATTGCGCTTAAGGAAGACGTGAAGTTTATATGGAAATCCCACTTTGAAGCAACCAATTTTTGACACATAAAGTGTATTATTCTGCGCATAAAAAAATTGTTGGATGTAACGATCAGCTTTACACACAGAATGTTTTGATACAGTTATTTTTTAGTATTCTCCCTTACAAACCTGCTTCGTAGTAAGGGATTGCCGTAGCACTTGAAATGCTATTTTTTTTTTATAAAAGTTGTTGAGAGTTCTTTCACTTACTTTACTGTATTTCTGTATGTTTTATTGCGTAGAGCTTAATTGTGCGCTTATTTTTTTTAATGTACCATTAGTGCTTCGCAAAATGATCAATCAACAAGAATTCGACGAAATAACCCATTCATTTTTCACTTTTTTTTTGGATAAACATTCATAAAAAAGTTTTAGAGTTACATTAAACAAAAAATGATTCCATCAATAACATGAGTATAGCTTTATTTCACTTCTTATATGGTAGTAAAGCCATATGCGCCTCATAAAACGTTAGCACTTATAAAAAAGATTAAAACAATTTAGAAAGTATAGTCGGTCAAGCCCGACCATATGATACCCTACACCACATTATTAAAAAACACATCATGCTTATATCTATATAAATAAAAATGAAAAATTTTTGAATGTTTGTTTGTTTGTTTGTTTGTTTGTTTGTTTGTTTGCTAAACTAAACCGATTTTCCTGAAATTTTTACAGTAGCATCACGTGAGCCCTACAAATAAAATAGGCTACTTATTTTTTCGATAGGGTAAGGGGAATTGGTACCCCCATTGGATGCCAATATTAAATATCGCATATCTTAAGAGCCGCTTCACGCATTTTGTTGAACTTTTGGTAGTAAAATCTTCTGAGCCCAAAATTTAAATAAAGTAGCAGCGGGGGAAGTGGTTTTCCCCCTAGGACGCCAATGTTGAATATCGCATATCTTAAGAACTGTTATAGTGAGAATGTTCAAACTTTGTAGAAGTCACTCGTATGGTATACTACACTATTGAAAATAAAAATAAAGTGGGTAGGCGGAGGGGGGGGGGGGGAAATACCTCTCCTAGGATGCATATATTAAATATCGCTCAACTGAAGAACTATTACAGGGAGAGTCATCAAACGTGGTTAAAGCTACTATTATGGCAAACTTTAAATTTCAATATAGTAATGGGCGGTGTAGCCAGAAGAGGAGCAGTACCCGTCATAGATAGAAATATAAATAAGAGCCGCTTCAAGCAATTTGTTGAACTTTTGGTAGTAGGATCTTCTGAGCCCCAAAATTGAAATAAAATAGCAGCGGGAGAAGTGTTACCCCCATAGGACACCAATGTTTAATATCGGATATCTTAAAAACTGTTATAGTGAGAATGATTAAATTTTGTAGAAGTCACTCTTATGGTATAGTACACTTTTGAAAATAAAAGTAAAGCGGGTAGGTGCACAGGGGAAATACCTTGCATAGGATGCATATATTAAATATCTCTCAACCGATAAAGTAGTTAAAGCAGTGTAGCGAAGCGCACCGGGTTAAGCTAGTGTCCATATAAATATGGATTTACCTATGTTTATAAACTTCATTAAAATCGGTTTGAAAGATTGTGAGAGGCAGAAATTGCCCCCTACCTCCCCTTGTGGTCCTATTTTTTAAAAACTGTATAGCTTATGTGTCCATATAGATATGGATCTATCTATGTTTAAAATTTCATTAAAATCGGTTTGAGAGGCAGACATTGCCCCTATCTCACCTCGTGGTCCTATTTTTTTAAAAAATGCATCTCTTTTGTGTCCAAAAAGATATGGTTCGATCTATGTTTTAAATTTAATTTAAATCGGTTTGATAGTTTCTGAGAGGAAGAAATTTCCCCTTATCTCCCCTCGTGATCCTACGATTTGGCCCATTTTTAATAGGCTTGGTCCATGTGCCAATTAGAACCTTATTCCCAAATTTTATCAAAATATCTTTAAAATTGCGACCTGTACTTTGCGCACAAGGTTACATGCCAGCCAGCCTGCGAGCCAGCCGGACGGACATCGTTAGTTCGACTCAGAAAGTGATTCTGAGTCGATCGGTATGCTTTAAGGTGGGTCTAGGACCAATATTTCAAGGCGTTACACACATCCAAAGGTCCAAAGGTGAGTTATATGGTCCTGCCCTAGGACATCGTAATGTTAAATAGACCATGTTTTTCCATACGTTTGGGTTACTTTTGGACTAGTCCTGGTCCCTTGTGGGCTACTCTTTACACGCGTGTTTGGACTGGTCCTATTATTTGCAGGGACCCTCTCCACTATTGTGGTGTGGGTGAAAATACGTGTACTAGATTTTCTTACTTCCTCTGATTTTGTAAAGCTTTCTTAAATATTTTTCAGATATTTTTAAGTATTCTATAAATCAAGAGATTTTTATAAAAATCTCTCGGGAAAACAACAAAAGGTATTTCAAGAACATGTTAAAATTAAACCAATATACCAGGATTCTCATTAACATATCGCTTTGAGTTGATCCTGGAAGAGAGTTGAAGAATTCTTTACAGCTCTTTTGATAATAGTCTTTGCTTTTCTACGAAATGTTAACCAGACCTGCTTGTGCTCGATTTTCATTTTGACTTTTTTGCTTGGTGTAAAAGGTATAACTTTGAAATTTTAAAGAGAACATGCGGAATCAACAAGTCTTCTTACACCCTTCCTCTGCAAAATGATAAATCCAGAAAAGGCATGACAAAAAACAAATCATAAAATAAATTCAGTCTTAGTTAATTGACGAATTGTTGCAATAAGTAACTATAAATAGCCTTTAAATTTAAGTTGTGCTAATATTTCATCTAAATAAATTCAAAGATTTTCGTTGGCTTAGCTCAGTCCTTAAACATTTTACAATGTTATTCAACTAGCAATTGCTACATATTGTGGTTTTCAACTTGCATACTCTTATAAACAAAGTATGTATCTGCAAGCATATTTTTTCAGCTCTTCTTGTTGATTACTGTTATAAAGTATTAGATATTAGTTTTATATTAAAAGAAAAAATCTTATAATTTTATAACAATAGTGAAAAATCGCGCAGTTATTTTACTAGTATTTTTTTTCTTTCCGCAGCCTCTGAAAGTGTATATTACCTGTAATTAAATAATATTATCTTTTGACACCTTTATATGGCAAAAACATATTGAACATGCAACACAGCTACTTACCTGAGAAAATGTAAAATATTGTATGAAAAAAAAAAAATTAAAATCTCAATATGGTTCTCTGTTATTTGATATGATTTCTTAGAAATGAGATGTGATGAGAATTGTTTTTTTTTTACTTTTCGTAATTCATTTACTGGTTGGAATAGTTTGGAAATTATAGACTTTGAGTTGTTTGCTGGAAACATGTTTAAAGTATCAATCAAGATCTAAGTAGACTTTAATTAACACTTTTTGCGAAATGGAAAATTTTAATTCTCTGTTGATCTTGTGGACAAGATGCAAAGGTGAAAAACAAAAGACTTAAGCAACATACTTGTTGTTTATAAGCAGTAGAGTCATTTACTTCATTTGCTTTATATTTTAAATAAACATTTTACATTTTTCAATTTTTACTCAGAAACTTTTAATTTTTTTAAAACTTAAAAATCTTCTTTATTTTCTGGTTAATTCCCAACTTGGCAAAGATTAAACCAATCACTTTTGGTAAGAGTTAATTGCCTTCATAAACAAGAATTAAACCAATTTATTTTAAAATTTTATGACAAGTTCAAGTAATTTGTTTTTAAAGTTGGCAAATAATTTTATTTAATTGTCTTGCCACCAATGACCATTTGCATTTTAAACAAGTAGGTTAAATTTCAAATGCAAACATGAAAGACATAAAGATAATTATAATTTGCAAAAGTTTAAGTACTCCCACCCACTTACCTGAAAACTCTTTCTAAAAAAAAATAAACAATATTTTAAAGAACAATAATAAGCTTGCAAAATATCTTTTTTCATTTCCTAAATAGTAAAAAGAAAAAAAAAACAACAACAAAAATTAAAATCATAATTTTTATAAGAAAAGGAAATTCTTTAGTAACAAAAACCAACAAAAGGAGAAAATAGTTAAAGTGGCTGTCATTTTCTAAATTCTCTGTAGACTTTAAAATGGCTTTTACCAGAAACCGCCATCAAACAACCGCTAACAGTGGTACAAAACAACATCAACAACTATGACACGACAAACAGATCAGGTGTACTGAAGTTTTAGAAAAGAAAAAAAAAAGCTCGAACTGGCTTTTGTCTGCTAAACCGTCTGTTAGACACTTAAAAGCAATAAGTAATGCCAGTGCTAAACTAAAGCACTTGTTTAACTTTAACAAAACAGTTATTCACAGTTTTTGTAAGCTGGCATTAAACCAACAAAAGGAAAGCAGTCAGATAAACAGACAGACAGACAGACAAACACATAGACGGACGGACAGACAGACTTGCAAAACGTAATAACACAAAACTAAAATAGTGTTTGGCTACTTGAATAATATTTCTTCCAGCTTTTTTAAGTTGCCATTAAATAACCAACAAACATTTATTTGTTTTTGCTTCACTGGTAATTTTTGTTATTGCTGGCATCAGGATGTTTAATGTTTTGAGACATGTTAAAGCATGATTGCCCTTCATGCATTTAAAAGATGTAAAAAAAGAACTATGAAACCCAAGAAATAAACGGTTGTTTAAGTTTTTTTGTTTGTTTTGTAGTTGTTTTTGTATAGTATTCATGTGCCACTAAAACATCCGTTTTTTTTTTTTTTTTTGTGCCACATAAGCCTTTTTTTTTAACCCAATTGTTGACTTTACTTCGGTAACAATTTATTTGCCTCGCCATGCTTGAAAGTTCTTTTTAGATAACTTTTTTGGGCCAAAGTTTTCAGTTATAAAATAGTTCAGCTATAAGTTTTGAGCCAAAATATTTCAGCAATGATATATTGTATGATCTAGTCAGTAGACTATTTTGTATTTCGATTTATTGTTTTTATGTAAAGTAACTTAAAATCTTCTAAATACTCTAGTCAATAGGCTGTTCGATAGTCTACAGTTAACGGTCTTGTATATTAATTTTCTGATTAATTGCCTAGTCTTCAGTTTGCTCTATAGTTTTGATTATGAATCATTCTAAAGTCTGGCTTATGGTCTTTTCAATAGTCGGTACTGTTTGCTTTAGAGTCCGATTTATTTTATTCTGAGTCTGATCTGTATCTTATTTCATAAATAAAAAGGTCAAGGCTCAGGTCCGTATTTGTTCTTTTAGTCAATTTTGTTAAGTTTATAGCCCGATCGATAATATACTTCCTAGGCCCTGTTTCTCAAAACTACAACTCACAAATCTACAAGTAAAATACATTAAAAAAGAAAAAATTTTACAATTTTTGTTTTTGTTTTTGTTTCAAATATATTTTACTTGGAGTTTTTATACCCACACCACAATAGTGGAGAGGGTATTATGCATTTGTGCTGATGTGTATAACGCCTCAAAATATTGGTCCTAGACCCACCTTAAAGTATACCGATCGTCTTAGAATCACTTTCTGAGTCGAACTAACGATGTCCGTCCGGCTGGCTGGCAGGCTGGCTGTCCATGTAACCTTGTGCGCAAAGTACAGGTCGCAATTTTGGAGAAAATTTGATAAAATTTGTGTCATAGGTTCTTATTGGCACAAGGACCAATCCTATTGAAAATGGGCCGAATCGTAGGACCACGAGGGAATATAGGGGAAAATTTCTTCCTCTCAGAAACTATCAAACCGATTTGATTGAAATTTAAAACACAAATAAAACCATATCTATATGGACACAAAATGTATAAATTTTTAAAAAAAATCGGACCACGAGGGGAGATAGGGGCAATTTCTGCCTCTCAAAACGATTTTAATGAAATTTAAAACATAGATATTTCCATATCTATATGGACACATAAGCTATACAGTTTTTAAAAATAGGATCACAAGGGGAGGTAGGGGGCAATTTCTGCCTCTCACAAACTTTCAAACCGAATTTCATGAAGTTTATAAACATAGGAAAATCAATATATATATATGGACACATAAGCATGATGTGTTTTTAAATACTGTGGTGTAGGGTATCATATGGTCGGGCTTGACCGACTATACTTTCTTACTTGTTTAACTTGAAGTTTTGAGAAACAGGGCTCTAGACCCAGGTTCAAATTCTTTTCAGTGCCCAGTTTTGCTTAGTTTATAGCATTTCTTAGCATTCTTTTACATTTAAAGATAATTTGATTATTATGGAAACTGTCAAGTCTAGTTCATTTTCTATTTTATAGTCAGATATTTAGTTTAAAGTCTTATTTATAGAGGTATTAGTCGGTGAACTGAGCTGATCAATTAAAAGTTCTTATAAGTTAACCTATACATTCAGCTCATACACTTTTGCTAACTTTTTTTGCATAAAAAATTATAATTGCACTACACTGAATTGCATACTAGCTGGTTCTCTTGATGGTTCCAGTTAGTAATTTTTTGTTAAAAATAGTTTTGTCTGGCCTGGCCATATGGAAAATATGTTTTGTTTTCATTGGTAGTTTAATCAAGATGGTTTGCCCCAGTTATTTTTGGATTAGTCAACACTTTGTATCACGGCTGTGGAGTCGTCAGAAAATAGTTCATACTCCGACTTCAACCGCTGAAATTTTTTTAAGTCCAACTCCGACTCCTATTCTTACCTTGATGTTAAATGTATTTGATTTACAATTTTTTTTAATGCAGTACCTTTAAAAAGGTAATGTATAGCAAGAAAATGATTCTGTGAAAATTTCAAATCCATGTTTTTGTGGGTACTTGGACTCCGACTCTGGTACAGAAACCTCAAATCCGACTCTACAACTCCGACCCCACAACCCTGCTTACTACACGCAAAGAAAAAACATGGTTGTGGTAAACATATTCTAAGAGTAACATATTATGATAAGAATTATGATTGTAGTCACCATATTAAGATTATTATTGAATCATATTATGACAAAATATACTCGTAATATGTCATCATAATATTTTTCCCTTAATCATATTATTATTCTGTTAATCATACTAAGTTAAGAAGTAATCAAATTATTGTCATGTTAAGCATAATAAGCTAAGAAGTAATCATATTATCATCATGTTAATCATAATAAATTTAGAAGCAATCATATTATGATACAGCACCTTTCATAGCTGTCATAAAAATACAAAATAAATTAAAATATTTTTGCATCGATTTTTTATTTTTTATTTTTTTTTTATTTTTACAATTTTTCTTAATGTTAATCAAATTGCGGAGTTCAATATAGGGCTTGCAAAAGAGCAAATGAAAAATCTGTGGTTTTCATGGGCAACCGCGTGTGTCCATTTTTTCGATTTTAAGATGTTGATGAAATATCGTAGCACTTTTATAAAATATAACGAAATCTCTGTGTGTTTTGTTGTTGGATTTTACAAAAAAACTATGATATTTTGCATTTGCACTATTACATCACTAATACTTGAATGAACTCCGCTAATATTTTAATTTTTTATTTATTTAAACTTATTTTTTTTATGGAATTTTATCTTTTAATTGTTTAACCGCTCACAAATAAAAAAAACGACACAACTGCTTCAAAATTATTTTACAAATGGCGCTAACATAATACGATTAGAGTAAAAATAGTTTGATTGCATCTTTAACATAATATGATAAATGTATAGAAAGTTATCATGTTATGGCTATTAAATATCATGATATGGTTGTGAGAAATATAATATGTTTAGAAAGTTATCATAATTAAGTTGTTGGAAAAATAATTATTTTTCGGTCAACAATACTCAAATTCATAATTGCGATAAACATTGATATGTTTACAGTAACTATAATATTGTTGCTATTAAATAAAAATAACAATTATTTGTTTACGACAACAATATATTGTTACATTAAACATAGTGTTGTTGCCGTAACCATGCCCAGCCACATTTTTTCTCTGCGTGTAGTTTAGCTAAGGCTCAGATCAACTATAGGTATTGAGTTTGATCTATAGTCTAGTTTATAATTATTGTTTATGGTCCAGTCTAAAGTCTAGACCACATTGTGGTTACTTGTATGCTTTGCAGGAAGTCTCATTGTTTATTTTTACTTAATAAATAACTTTTTTCTTTTATTTTATTGAACGTCGGCATTAATAAAAATTCAAATTATAGCTTGGAGATTCATTTACAAACATGCTTTGAAGATAATAACCCATAGTCATAGTCAAAAATAAAGTCGGTTTTTCCAAAGTACACTTTAGAACAACGGTGTTCACATTTATTTAAAGCCGGTTTTAGTTTAAAGTATACATTATTTTGGCTATGAGCATAGGCCTATATCTTTTAAATAGTTCTCGAACATATACATACTTCCAGAGTATTTGCCAGAACTTATTTCATAATTTTAGGTCCCAGTACCCCTAATTATTATGCATATTTTTCTTGGGCTGTTGGATGATTCTTGGCTTATTGGCATATACTCCACCCTGAAAAAGCCTTTAATAAAAAAGGGAGCGGCTACATTCGATCACTAAAAATTTTGCTTAGATCAGCCATTGTTTAAGAGGCTTTATTTTGTTAAATCGACGATTTTGGATTGTTCTCCCTTAAAACTTGTTTGTGGTTTTCGAAAAATTTTATGATGCAATATTTCCTAATAAGATGATAGATACATTTGATATTCAACAATTATTTTTCGATTTATCGATACCCAATCGAAAATTTTGTTTATTCATGTGATCATTAAGGTGAAAATGAGAATAATTGTTTATTAATGCTCGCAGAGGAAGCACATATTTCAATATGTTTACCTCCAAACCCATATTTCCGAACTCATTTCTTCAAACAAGGGGGACCAAGTGGTAAACTGTTGGAGCTTTGTGCTTTACTAATCAAATGCTAACTTTTAAAGTCAAATTGAATAACATCGTTCCTTTGTTTAGAGCTACCCTAGTTTTTATACCCTTGTGATTTCTACAGTATTGAACTTAGACACTATGAAGTATACACTGGGTTATCCATTTAGTGGTTTTAACATCGCTGGCCTGGCAAGGCTGTCAGCTGTTAAATATCTGTCATTTGAAGTGTCATTTATTTAGTGAATGCAAAGAACGCGTAAAAATAGTTAAGGCTACAAAAGGGGTGGCTCAAACGTGACCACTTTTCGGGGTGATTATTGTCGTCATAACCGACGTACTGTGCAAGGAATATATATTTGTTCCTTTTTCTCCTCTGTGAAGCATAGGGGCGCAATTTTCTAGGAGGTATTGGCAAGATTATAAAAACCTTTGAAGAGACTGGAGGCGTTAAAGATGTGGTCAGGGCGCTGCATCATAGCAATGTGCGCATTGTCGAAAGTATTGCTACTGTAAGTGAAAGTGTGGCTGATATTTGGAATTTGCCGATACCACGTCGTTATCAGCAACTGGGCGCTATACCCGTATAATAGCCGATTATTGTGGCAATTCAGGATTTTAAACTGGACGATATATGGTCTCCATAACACGGTGCCACGAGCCACACAACATTACCGATTTTGGCTTTATTGTATGGGAAGTTTCCAGAATGCGTTACTTCACGTTTTGGCGACTTCTACTGACCACCAAGCTCACGCGATTTAACGCCGTTAGACTCACTTTTGTGCTTAAAAGATAATCCCTTAACGTTAGAGCATTTAAAAGCCAACATTCTTCAAGTTATCGCCAAGTTACCGATCAAAATGTGCGAAATAGTGGTCGAAAGCTGCCTCAAAAGGATCGACGGCTGCAAACAATCTAGAGGCGATTATTTAAATAACATTGTATCTCGAACGTGATGGCATGTTCCAGGAGTATAGTGAAATAAAAGTTTCATCGAAATCAAAGCTTTAGGTGTGTTTTTTAACTTTCATTTCGAAACCGAAAAAATAACCCTATAAAGGGTGTATTTTATAGAGTGACGCAACTTTGAGTTGGCAACACTGCTTTATTTGAGTATCCATTTAACAGCTGATAGTTGCTTTTTGTTTAGTTTGCTTTGAAATTTCATTATGAATTGACTTACACCAAAGCAACGCGTGCAAATTGTTGAAATTTTTAATCAAAATAATTGCTCAATTCAAAAGTCAAAATTTTATTTTCCGATGAAGCCCATTTCTGACTGAATGGGTACGTAAATAAGCAGAATTGTCGCATTTGGAGTGAGGAGAATCCAAATGATTTTGTCGAAACACTATTAAATCCACAGAAAATTACTGTTTGGAGCACTTTATGGGTTGGCTTCAAATGTCTTCAAAAACGTTGATGGTCAGAATGTTACTGTCAATGGTGAACGGTATAGGAGGAAGATTCGAAATTTTTTCGTACCTCAATTACGTGGTATTAATCTTGCTGATATGTAGTTGCAACATGACGGAGCCACTTGCCACACAGCGGGCGCTATCATTGATTTACTCAAAGAAACTTTTGATGAACAAATAATTTCACGTAATTGCCCAATAACCTGGCCACCAAGATCGTGTGATTTAACCCCATTGGATTATTTTCTTTGGGATGATGTCGGCAAAATACGGCCGCAAATGCTGCGAAAACTTGTTGAAAATTGGCGATAACTACTTAAACATTAATTTCATACAATTTTCTTTCCAATAAAGTCCGTTTCATTAATATTATATATTTTCTTGTTTTATTATTATTTAAACTTGTGTCACTCTAAAAAAAACCTTCCTTTATATATTATGGGTCCTTATGAGTATCAAAGTATATTTAAAGATCTCTGTCTATCCGTGAGTATGTTGAAATGGGTTTTCTGCAAACCCCACATATGATGAGGACTATGTTCTTATATATTTATATCCCGTAAAGTACGAAGTAGTTTGCTATTTAGATTCAGACGGATCGATACTTTTATATGCTTAAATTAAATTTAATAAGAGAACAAAAAAAGTTCATTAACAAAAAAATTATTCGCTAATTGAACAGTAACGTTACCATAATGTCACCCTCTATAATCAATAGTCGAGTCTATATGTAAGACCCCAATATGATCAATAGTTTAGTCTGCAAATGTCGTATAGTTTTTTCCCTACACCCTAATCAAAAACATAATTCTGTTTTCTTGGTCTTAAATATTAAGCCATAGTTTTTTAGAGTATTATCTTTAATCATATTTATAGATATGTACACGCAGAGAAAAAATATGGTTAGGCATGGTTACGGCAACAATACTATGTTTAATGTAACAATATATTGTTGTCGTACACAAATAATTGTTACTTTTATTTAATATCAACAATATTATAGTTACTGTAAACATATCAATGTTTATCGCAATTATGAATTTGAGTATTGTTGACCGAAAACTAATTATTTTTCTAACAACTTAATTATGATAACTTTCTAAACATATTATATTTCTCACAACCATATCATGATATTTAATAGCCATAACATGATAACTTTCTATACATTTATCATATTATGTTAAAGATGCAATCAAACTATTTTTACTCTAATCGTATTATGTTAGCGCCATTTGTAAAATAATTTTGAAGCAGTTGTGTCGTTTTTTTTATTTGTGAGCGGTTAAACAATTAAAAGATAAAATTCCATAAAAAAAATAAGTTTAAATAAATAAAAAATTAAAATATTAGCGGAGTTCATTCAAGTATTAGTGATGTAATAGTGCAAATGCAAAATATCATAGTTTTTTTGTAAAATCCAACAACAAAACACACAGAGATTTCGTTATATTTTATAAAAGTGCTACGATATTTCATCAACATCTTAAAATCGAAAAAATGGACACACGCGGTTGCCCATGAAAACCACAGATTTTTCATTTGCTCTTTTGCAAGCCCTATATTGAACTCCGCAATTTGATTAACATTAAGAAAAATTGTAAAAATAAAAAAAAAATAAAAAATAAAAAATCGATGCAAAAATATTTTAATTTATTTTGTATTTTTATGACAGCTATGAAAGGTGCTGTATCATAATATGATTGCTTCTAAATTTATTATGATTAACATGATGATAATATGATTACTTCTTAGCTTATTATGCTTAACATGACAATAATTTGATTACTTCTTAACTTAGTATGATTAACAGAATAATAATATGATTAAGGGAAAAATATTATGATGACATATTACGAGTATATTTTGTCATAATATGATTCAATAATAATCATAATATGGTGATTACAATCATAATTCTAATCATAATATGTTGCTCTTAGAATATGTTTACCACAACCATGTTTTTTCTTTGCGTGTACGTTTGTTCTTTTGTCCGGTCTGAACTCTTCTATATTTTCATCTATAATACGTTTGCTTAAGATCCCTATTTTCTATTTATAAGTAACAAAAGTTAAACTTTAAGCTATTTAGTAAAAAACTCAAAGCTTTAACAAATTTTGTTCTACTGTTTTCTCTTCTCATCTGTATTTACTTCTGTAGATTTATTGTTAATGCTGTTGTTGTTGTAGACTAGACTTGTTGCACTTAAACAAAAGGTTAAATGTCTAACATGTTTTTGTGGTAGTAGAACATTTAAAGGGTTAATCTATCTTGTTGGTTTGTAACTTACGCTGAGGCTTTTGAAAAAATAGCAGTTGCTTTTGTTGCGGTTTCTAGTAAAATGCAATGCAATTTTTTTTATGTGAAATTAAAAAATCATAAAAATTACAAAATTTTTCCTTCATGTTTGAAAAAAAAGATATTTGCTTTTTGATGATGAGAGATGTGCATAACGAAAGACTTAAGAAACGAACATTTTGTAATATTTTTTCTTTAGCCGTGTTTTTTATTTTTTTTTTTTTTTTTATAAATTTGAAAAATATGTTTTAAAAATAGATCAAACGTGATGATGTTTTAGAATTTATTAAAGAATGGATAAATTATTTTTAGAAAAGCATTGAATGGGAATTTAAGGAAAAAATATCAAAATAGGATTTTTCTAAACAAAAACTAAAAAAGCGATGCTATAGAAAAATCACTAAAATAAGCTGAAAACGCTAAATTTGTAATCGCAAAGAAATAATACTAATATAAGCATTGTATAAAACTAAATTAAATTGTATTCCTTCGACCTTTTTTATTAATAAAAATAAATAGTTTTTTTTGAGCTCGGAAAAACTATTTATTTCTATTAAAACTTTTAAAAATATCTTTAAAATTCACCAAGAAAAATTTTTTGAAAAAATATCAAAATTCTCTTAAAAAAATCTCAAAACTATTCAATTTAATTACAAGAAAACTTTCGAAAGTATGGCAAAAATGAAAGTTAGAAAATGGGGATACCTTGATCCGAAATTTCTTTAAAGTAGATAATCTGTCAATCACACAAAAAAAAATTAGAAATTGTCTCAAATCAATAAATTCATAGAATCAAGCAAACAATTCGTTAATTTTGCACATATTACCATAATGATTATATTTAGGCTCGATATATAAGTGTCAGTTGTAAAATCAATTCTATTAAAATATAGAAAAATAAACCACTTTGTAACATGATAAAAATATTACACAATTATTAGGCAACATTTTTTTTAGAAAATAAAACAACATTAAGCTGAAGAATATTTTATAGTATGATTTATAAAGACATAAGTCTATATACATACTCTTAAACTGTCTAGACCATGGACTTAAAAAAACTGGTCGGTAGTATGAACCCTTATCTTATAGACAAAAGCGTTTGTTCTTACAACTAATAAGGCTGTATTTTAACCTACAATCTGTTGAATTGCTGTCCGGTCTCAAGATTGCAATATGGCCCTTAATGTGACCTATAGGATGGAATCTCATTTGATTTATTTTTTGCTATATGATCTTCTCAGTTAATTTTGTCTAATTAATTAGATCTTTAGTATACTAAAGAATATATGAATATATTCAAACAGAATTTAATCTGCAACTTCAAGCAGAGATCCTGCAGCCCTCTATCATTTCGATCCTTCTCTTTTGTTCTTTTTTTGAAATGTATGAAATTTAATGAAGGTAAGGTAGCATTGTTGAGGGAATAGGTGTTATATGTGAGATCATAAGAAAATACGCTCTGAAAAAAAAAATATTCTATTTCACGACGGATTTTTACGTCAAATTGTAAGGAAAATGTGGTGTCGTCGCAGATTTCTTTGAATACATACTTAATCTGAAGTCTGATCTATCTATAGAGTGGTGTTTATACTTTTAAGCTGTATTTTTTATAGTTTGACGATTCTGTAGTATTTTATCTAATTTTGTCTATAGTTTGATATTTTAACATAAAAATTTAATTTTCAAGAAATTTTTAATAAAATAGCGACCACTCAAATAAGATTTTCCAGCTAGTTGGTGTTGAATGCGCGAGTTATATACTTAAACCACGGTTAAATATTTGTATTATTGTTTTTATTTAAAGTTGTTCTCTTAGAGAAACAACTCTTTTCTTTACAACGTGAGTCTTAAGACTAAATTTTTTAAATTAAAAACTTTGTATATTTGTACTAGCTGTTTGGTCCCGGCGATGCTCGGCAACAGCGCAACCTATCGGGAGTTTTTTTTACAAACCATCAGTGAAAGTAGCTCTTTCCAACGCATGTTCTCGTTTGAAAATCAGTTGAGTGGCTCTCGAGTTATAAAGTCATCCCTACACTTCTACCAGCCAATACTTTTAGACAAAGGAGTGAATATGTAACTCGCGTTCTAAAAGTTTGCTTCGTATAAACTGTATGAAAAAGAGAAGTTTTAACATAAAAAACACTTTCCGCTTTTATTTTGGTAGCTCAGTTAGTCTGATCTTTGCCCAGTAAAAAAATTAAGCTTCAAACGTAGCAGGATTGAAGGAAAGGAGAAATGCAAAAGTTTCGCTTACAATCTCGCTTATGAAAGGCATTCATTTTGTATGGCAATTCTAACCTTCAAGCAATACATTATATATAAAAAAGCGCTTTCTTTATTCAACGCTTTTAGCGCAATTTTTTGTTGTTACAGTTATTTGTTCATATTCTCCCTTACAAACATGCTTCGTAATTAGGAAATGCCGCCTTTCTTCAACTCAGAGTTACGAAATAAACATTAAATACAGTACTTTAGTGCTATGTACAGCAAAAATATGGAAATCACAAACGCTAATAGTGTTTGTATAGTAAATAGCTTAATAAAACGTTGCTCGGCTTGTTATCATCGTATACAATAAAAATTCTATAATAATCCAAGTCAACATAAAGATGAGAAAATCTCATTCCATTCTGTTTTTCGTAAAAACCCACAAACTTCGTTTCAGTTGTGCTCAGTACCCATTTGACTGAAAAAGACATACATTTTTTTTACAAAAACAAAATACATATGAGTTTTAACGAAAAAAAGAAAACAAAGACTATTCGTTCTGTGGTAGTGCAAATTGCCAAGCGACAACAAAACTAGTAAGAAGCTTTTTTTTAATTTTTTCATTAATGTGAAAAAACGCTACAGAACACGTCTACAGAAACACTACAGTTGTACTGTTTTATAACGAACTACAGAACACTACATAATATGTGTTACCTTTGTGAAAATTGCTATTGACAGTATGAAGGGTTGTGTACTAACACACAAACACTAAAAAATAGATATCGTTTCAGGGTGTGTGAGCCGTACGCTCAATAATGTTTGGTTTCTTTACGAACAATGCTATAAATGTTTGTTTTTAATTTGCTATGTCTTATTTATGGGGTTGCGCAAAATAATTTTTTTTTTTTTTTTTTTTTTTTTTTTTGTTGAGAATCTAGACCAACATTCCAGCATTTTATCTATTTTCTTTAATTGTCCAATCTGTTATATAGTTCTTAGTCAGATCTTTGAACAAAAAAAATTCTGTAATCTACTCTATAAATTGCTTACTATATTTATATTATGTTCTTTAGTTTGGTTTTAAGTCTAATTTATCGCATGCATTTTTCTCTAAACTATCAGGCCTGTCACAGAAATCAATTCCGATCGTATCTTGCTGCATATATAAAACGAAATCACTTTCGATCGGAATTGATTTCTGTGACAGGCCTGTATAATTTGTTTTATAGTTTTGTTTATATTTTGATCCATATTCCACAACATGGTTTAGTCTTTTTAGTCTAAAAACGTAAATAAGTCTCAATTCATTAGAATTGTAGATACAAATACTTTCTTGTCTTGTTGACTTCTATTCTAAAACCCTTTTGAAAAGTTATTAATTGAAACAATATTCCCATATTCTATTCAGAAATCATTAAATATGCTTTTAATGAGTTTTTCCCATTTGGACAAATAGAAGCGCCGTTTTTATATGGCTTTAGCTAAAAGTAATTGTGACAAATATTTAAATTCTAATCAAATTTTCAAAATGTTTACAAATTCATTAAATATTTCCTAATTGAGAAAGTATTTTATTTGCGACTTTCTAAATAACGTTTTACAATACTTTTTTGAGAAAAAAAGTTTTTAAAAAAAAACTTTAGAAAACTTTCAGATAAAAAGCCTAGATGTTATGCAAACATACATATAAGAAGCTAAGCTATGTAATTGTATATGTATGTGTATTTGTTAGACATAAATGTATTTGTTTATTTTTGTTAGTGTATGCATTAGTAAACTTTACCTTTAAAATTCATTGCCAAATTGTAATTTTCTAGTTGCAGTTTTTTCTTGTTGTATTTGCTTTTTGTTACTTTTGCTGTGACCTTATATGGAAATGTCATACAGTTTCAATGCTTTAGAATTGTTTTGAATTTTCAGTTTGTTAAGTTTTTTGTCCCCCCGTCTTCTTTTTTTTAACAATTCTTCCAACCGATTTGTACTGGCCTGGTTCGTTTGATTGTCGAAAACAATAGAAATGCTAAAACGCTAAGTTTTTTTCGGGTTTTTTTGCGGCAACATGCGGCAAGTAACTGTTTGTTTTGCTGTCTATTGAAGTGTTGTCATATATGGCAATATGCAATTTTCATAAATGTGCTAATATTATGGGCATATTTTACTTTTTTTCCTATATTGTTCCTCTTACATTTATTTGTACTGTTTGTTGCTGGTTTCGTAAGCAATTTTATTTAAATTTTTTTTTTTTTTTTTTTGCTTTTTCTTTATTTTGTAGCTGTTTTTTTTAACAGAACAAAAGAATATTAATTTTTATATATTTTTAATGTTTAAGTTAAATAGTGTATATTTATTTGTTTATAAAATATTTGTAAGTGTAATTTAGAATTAACAATTGAACTAATTTTTTGTTTTCAAAATAATTTTAAATTTTATTTTTATTACAGCAATTTCGTTTAATTTTATGTTTCGTTTGTATGGTTTTAAATAATTTAAATACTTATTATCTATAATTATCGACAATTGATTAAATTTAAAGTGTTAGGAAAAAACGTTTTAAAAATAATTTTTTTTATATGTGGTAATAAACACACCCATATCAAAAATATTTCAGTGATTAAGAAAAATATTTCAAGGTTAGCAAAAGTGAAGTAAGTAGAAATGGCAGTCAGTACCAGTGTTCGAAAATAAACAGTACATTATTTAACGTTCGGCTCACACACCCAGGAACGATATCTATTTTTTTAGTGATTGTGTAGACATACACAACCCTAAATACCGTTCGTAACTATTTTCAAGAAAGAACCGAACATTATATAATGTTCGGTTCTTCGTTAAAAAACAGAACAATTGTAGCGATACTGTAGACAAAGATTATATTTTAATGTTCTATAATGTTTTTTTCGTGTGTGTATTTGTTTTTGTAAAAATGTTTTTTTTACCAGCCAAAAGGGACGAACATTAACGAGCCGAACCGAACACATTGAAGTATGTGGATTTTAAAAAAAAACCGAACGGAATCACATGTTCACATCTTTTGTTGAGTTTGATAAAAACAGTAATATTTTTGTTTTCGAAAGATGACTAACAGGGAAACGTTATTTTTTTTAATGATTTTCTACACAAACACTATTAGCGTTTGTGTTTTCCACAAATCTTACGAACCGAACATTAAAAAACGATATTTAGTGTTTATTTTCGAACACTGGTCAGTATTTAACTGCCACTCTTGGACCATATGATACAATGGTTATGATTTACGTGGATACCTCTAGATGAGCTTTTAGTCGCACGGTTGATCTTAACCACTAGGTGAGTTATATATGCACCTACCAAATGCCCCTGTATGTGTAGGATCATTTAATCACATACAGGTTGCAATTTAGATATAAGTCCAAAATCTTAATATCACTCCTTGCTTAGGGGTTGGAGCTATCTAGTCCTCCAATGCAAAGTTTGATCCAAGCAGTTTCAAAAAAGAGAATTCACAACGATCCTAAGATCAAGAACCGCAGCAAGCAGAGACCTCACCATATAGTCATTCCGGGTTGTGAGTTCCGGGGGCTATATGACTCCCGTGGCACCTGAATAACATTATGCAAGGGTGCTCAGGTGAACAGCCCCAGACTAAAGAAATCCGAAAACTTCTAGAGCCCTGTCATTTCAGATGTTTTGGCATCCTTGTGGCATGCATCAGCCACAGACCTCCCATAGATTTTCCAATGTCCGAAAGAAGATATCAACACAACAGACCTAGTCCAGCCATGCCCCTCGAGCCACTGCCATTTCTTAGTCCCGAAAGACTCCATGGCAACGATTCTACTGCAGACTTTTTCTAATCAGTTAGCAGTTATGCAAGGGTGGATTCATGCCCAAGCACTTTATAAAGTTTTTCTTGATATAGGCCACCTCTCGGTTCCTTGCGGAACTCAGGCGTGACCATTCTCCCTGTCTATCGACCATGCACCATGCTTTCACCAAAAATAAAGTTCATTTTAATGTATAAGCAGTCCTTGGACTCTTCATATAATTATTAGCTATTTTATCAAAGAGGTAAAATTCAATCCTCGAAGTATTTTTACTATCCCTCCTAGGAAGAATAGTATAAATCATAATATTCTAACCCTGTTCACTTAGCCAACTGGAAAAATCCAGTTGTTACCAGGAGCCTCCGCGCGGAGGCGGAACATTGGTTATCGATGCCAATCTGATGGCTTGTAAGGCACATCAGACTGACATCTTCGTCTCCTAGGACCATATGATACCATGGAATTCCACTAAAAAGAATTCCCATCGTTAAGAAAACCCGAATTTCTAGCGAAGTTCAAAATGCACTCCAGGTAAATGCCTGCCAGAGATATTGAAAAGTCCATCGAAAGAGGCGAATTCTATTTCGGCTAATCGCATTCTCACTGCTCCAGGACAGTAGCGAAGGAAGTGTTCCACGTTTTTTCTTCATTTTCGTCAGTAATCATAGTGTCTTGCTGTGCTTTTCTACCTTTAGGACAATGTACCGTGATCACAGATACCAAAAGTGATACATCCCTTTTAGTTATCGATATTAGAGCCATGGTACGCCTATCAGGCAAACTGCCCTCCTAAGAAAGAAAGTCACATCTCCGTTTTAGAAGTTTTGAGATGTATAGCTTTTAAAATAAGATTTAATGAATTTTACTTAACAGAATTATCCATTTTGTACACCCTTTTACTTAAAAATATACAAAAACACCAAATCCAAATCTTAAGAATTAAGCCTCATGACCCGCAACTTCTAATTGGGCGTATTAATGAATATTTGCATGTGTGGGCTCCGGCCTTCTTGCACTAATGCACCACATATATTTTTATTTCATACGATATCAAGAAACGAGCTATCAGCCTTATTGATTTTTCCATTGTTTGCTCACTGTCCACTCAGTATTATTATTGAGATGATATTCGCAGATCCAAGAACAAAATTTTCTGATATCATTAACTTATTCGAACTTGTCGGTGTTTGCAAGAACTTGTGCAATATATTCCACACACAAAGATAAAAAGTCAAAAAAAAATATATCATTGATACTAAGGAAAAAAAGGTCTTAAAAGCTTACAATTTTGGTCAATGTGACTTTTTATCATAGTAAGTGACAGATAAGACTTTTTTGTCTTGGAAACACGCTTAACGTTTTTCAGTCATTTACAGTTGGAAATGGTTCTATTAAGCTTAACACAAAAATCAGAAGCACATTAACTTTTCCGAATCTGACCTTATCTCATTTTTGGAATTTTGGCGCTTGTGACTTATCAGTATACGAGGCCACAATTACCTGGTAATCAAAAATCAGCATTTGTATCATCAGCAATAATCATCTTAAACCAGTGGATCTCATAAAGTAGAGCCCAGTCAAGCAAGCTCATCTGCCCTAATATACTCCAGTATAAACCATATTCTCTGAGACCGATATAATCCTAATGTCAATATGGCCAGCTATCTGGTTGACTTTCAAGGACTGAGCGACAGTTAATGACGGCTCTCGTTCACAGGGAGAGGTGGTCCATTGTACTTGAGCTCTTTTAAGTATACTTCGAAGTCCCCTTCTCGTGATTTGAAAGTTTCTGCCAATCCTTCTATTTCGAATACCGTTTCTTCAAGTACTCCAACTATCAATTATGACAATCATGAAGTTAAACTGGAGAGCTGTGATCAATTTTTCAGTTGAAGATTGTTGTGCTCATAACCTTGCAGGGTCCACTGTACATAACAGGCGAATGGCTCAGTTCTTCGCTACCTCTTTTCCAATCAGATGGTAAAGAAAAAGCACGTTCGTTGGAGTGCAAGAATGATAGGAATAAAGATTACGCCATACCGAAACCAAAACTTAAATCATCTACGCATGTTCAGAAATGACGTCACGCGAACCGCTATTGGCTAATAATTTCAAGGTGCCAGCTCTTGTAAAGTGAATACATATCGTTTAAGAAATTCAAAAATCTAAGGGACTTTGAAACTTGGGAACCCTTGCCGTTCACACACTACGTCATCTTACGTTAAATAATGCGCATGGCGTTATGTTATTTCTATAATTCTTGGTTGGAAAGGTTCGAAAAGCCCCCGTAATGCTCTTCGGGGCCATATTCTGCATTTTTCTAAGTTTTCCCAAGTAGGTTCTATCTAAAATTGGCAGTCACAAAGATCACATACATCTTTATTTGTACCTTTTACTTTTCTGGAGAGCAAAGTGCCGCACAAAGATCACATGCTTGCGTAATAATAGATCACAAAGCAGGTGGCCGGCTAGTTACGGCATTGGATATCTATCTAAATTTCCTTTTAAATTGTAATCTGCCCCCAGGTCGGAGCTGCTGCAAATTATTATACGAAATTGTATAAGAATAAATCTATGGAAGACCACATTTCTCTAAATATCAAAAGGAAAATAGAATTTCAATAGATCGTAATCTGACATTTTGAAATACTTACCTAATTTAACAATGTCTTAAGTCCTTCATGAAAAAATTCAATCCTATAAAAGGCTTAATTCTGGTGATCATATTTAGGCAGATAGAAATGTATTAGATAGAGGTTAGGCAAAAGCTTCTCAACGAGAGCTTATTTCGGTAAACACTTAGGCAAGAAGAAATTCAAGAGTTCCGGGCATATTTATAGAATAGACGGAATTGCAAAAGAACATACTGTCGTGATATATTGAAGATTTGCTAGTTTTAAGCCCTAGACGACAATTTTAGTTCCTTATTGAAAGAATTTCTTTATATGTCTTAAAATGTCAGCATCTATAGAAAAATATTAACTATAAATAAAAAAAATTCTTATATATTGTTTGTGGGAAACAGATGGCGTTTTTGCAATCCTGTGCTATTTTATGCCATAGTAAAGACATAAACCCTTACCCTCCACCTTTAAATATCCCTATAATTTTCTTAATATTTCTTTAATATTAATTTACTATTCACAGAAAAAAAGTTTGCATCAGTAAAAGCATTAATCAATAATGAAATCAGTGTTAATTAAAAATTTAATCAAGTGAATTAAACTTTTAATCAAATGTATTAAACGTTTAATTGACGAAATTAATTTGCACCAGCAAACAAATTAATAATTTCAGTTAAACGATTAATTCACTTGATTAAACGTTTAATTCACTTGATTAAACGTTTAATTCAGTTGATTAAATTTTTAATTTAAACTGATTGTATTTTTGATTAATGCTTTTACTGGTGCAAACTTTTTTTTCTGTGTTTAAAGTTTTATTTTTTATTAATTTTTTTTTTTATTTTTTATTATTTTTCTTTTCTTTTTTTTTAGTTTTAAGTCATCATGTCTTCCAACACCAGCACCTCATATACCTGCCATCATCGCATAACATATTTATCAGCTTTATATTTAGCTTTTGTTTTGCTGTTAAAATGTCACAAAGTTGCTGGTATCTTGGGCAAATCACAAATGTGTGAAGTTGAAACAGGACAAACAAATATAATATTGGATATTGAGGAGAGTAGGGGAGATTGTAAGTATTGAAACTTTTATTAAAAAAAATCGATCATAGTAAATTTTTTTTAAATGCTCTTACTTCAGAATTAAATTATGAATCTTTTCTGGTTAATTTTTAACTATTTATATGATATTAGCTGACCCGACAGATGTTGTCCTGTCCAAAGTAGGAAAAATGTTTGCGTTCGATTTTTAAAATCCGTTAAAAAGATACGAACATTTGAAAGAAAAATTAGTCAAATCGATGGGGGCGTTCTCTGATTTTAGGTAAATCGAAAAAAGTGGGCGTTAAAGTGGGCGGGGAAAAATTTTCTTTCCGTAAAAAACCTAAGTTGGACCATGGCGATGATTTTAAAGAAAAAATCGTCCAAATCGGTCAAGCCGTTCTCAAGTTATGTGCTTAATAGAAAAAGTGGGCGCAAAAGTAGGCGTGATACATTTTTCTTTAGATGAAAACGTAAAATGGATTAATATGAACATTTAAAAGAAAAATTAGTCAAATCGATGGAGCCGTTTTTTGACCATGGCAATCATTTTATAGTGGGCGTAAAAGTGGGCGGGGCAAAATTTTCTTTTCGTATAAATCTAAGTTGGACCATGGCGATCGTGTTAAAGAAAAAATCGTCCAAATTATATAGATTTCATTGGGGGTGCAATATGAAAATTGTATTGTGCCACGCCCCTCCGTCCGCAGACCGAAAATCAAAAATCAGACTTCACAGTGTCAGGTTCTTACAAATTTTTTTTTTTTTTTCTTTTTTTTGTTTATTACAAATTTGTTCGCTTTATTTAATTGTGTTTATAATATTATATTAAATATTTAAACTTATTTTTCCAGCAGTAGTAATTTAGGCCTTCAGCTTGTTGTATTAAAGCAGACCACTGGCTGGAACTGAACCAGCAACCACCACCCTTATACACTAGCTCACTACCTTCTCACTTGTTTGTTTTTAACATAGTTAAAAAAATGTCATTTACCTTTTGTGAACAATTGTTTACTTTGCGAATAGTATTAAATATTTTTTGTTTTCATCATGAATTGTTTACATCATACACTGATTTTTTCTTATAATTTTTTTGAGTTTCTGAACAAATATTAAATTTTTAGTAAATTTAATTTCGAGAATAGAATTATGTCCTTTATTGCTGAAACTTTTCTACTTAATTGCTTCATTTAAACAAAATGAGACCCATTTTTCATGCACCACCATATACATATACGTTTGTTTCCTAAGTCTTTCGTTTAAACATTGTTTACGATTAAATTCATTACACCCATTTTATAGTTTATTTTTATGGTTTTTTTTCCTTTTAACTAGTTTTTTTTTCAAACTTCAAATAAATTCTTACACCTGTTAGTGGCTGCTCTCTTGATACTTTGGAAAATTAATTACATTTTTAATTAAAGCAAATGGAAGCGAAAGAACTAAAAACTAGATCTTATCTAAAATCATGTAAGTCAGCCTCAAAGAAATCAAAAATACAGAAGAAAAAAACAGACACACTCCCAAAGAAACAAATAACAATTTGTGTTTAAACATAAAAATAAATGTCGTTTTGATTGGCCATGAATTAAAACTGATTAATAAAAAATTATGAGGAAAATGTGATAAATAAAAATTTTATTAAGGGAGTTACAAAAAAAAAAAAAAAAGGAAAGCTAACCAGCTTAATAAATTATTTCCTAACTAGTAAAACATTTACGTTTTAAAATTTCTCCAAAGGCATCTTGTTACAATTTCCTTTTGTCTAAATGTTGTTTCAAGCGTTTATAACATCAATATCATATGTATAAGTTCTTTTTAAAAACAACACATGTCAGTCGCCGAAGTTTTCGTCAGTTTAGGCCCCAAAGCATTTGAACATGTTATTTTTTGAATTATACACAAACAAATTTTTTTTAACTTAACAACAAGAGAAAAGTTATAAAGAAACATAAACTAATCATAGTTTTAAAGTGGAAGAAAAGGAAAAACTCAAGAAATCTATTGGAAAAAAAGAGCAGCCTCAAAAGACAAGAGGCACATGCCTGTTGAGGATTTAGAAGTAAAAGTAATAAATTTCTAGCGAGGAAAAACTTTTCTTATTTCCTTGGCTAAGAAAGCAAATGAAAAATGCATTTAACAATTGTACAAAAGTCAAACTGTATGCCTTTGGCTACAAATAGATTTGAACACACACTCAATGGACAAATAAAAAAGAAGTACAAATTTGAATGTGTTCTCGAGCACACATGTGTTTGAAATTAAATTCTAACTGTTTATGGCTTTTAAACTTAACAAATAAGTCTATTTAACTCAGTGTTATAAGATCTTGTTGTTTAAGCAGCAATTTTTTTTTTGGGGAATATAAGGAATTAAATTAAAGACATGCAGAAATGTGCCGTTTCTTAAAATACAACGAGGGTTGTTAGGAAAATTTTAATCTCTTTTTAAGCAAATCATTAGGATTAATTAAAACCGAATTTTAGTTTCCAATTGATAACTTTATACAAAAAAATATATATTTTTTAATTTTTTACAAAATATTACCATTTTTGACTTATGTATAGAACTCGATTTCGTTTAAGCTGTTATTTGGATTGTGTAAAATAAGTTAATTTTTTATTAACTTAAACAATTGTCGTTGTATAATTTCAAAGTTTACTAATTTTTACTTTTAGGGGATTCCCAAGGTGTGTTATTAAGTCATATCTTCATAATTTCCTAAATAATTTTTTACAATTGTTTAAAAAAAATATTGTTATGTTGATTACTGTACAGTAAATCCCCCAATTATGTTAAATATTAAACTTCATGTTGGCAAATTATTTTTATTTATTGCTTTTCAACACTTTTTTTATAAAATTTCTTTCTAAAAACATTTAATTTTTTTTAAGTTCATTTAGCTAACAACAATACTTTACAGAAAAAATCTAACCTCAAAATGCTAAAGTCAAAAAAGCAAAAGAAAACCACAAAATATAAATTTTATTTACATTAAAAAAAAAAACTTTTAAACAAGTTTAATCAAAAAATCAGTAAAAAATCTCTACTTTATAATTTTAAAAGCATTCAACGACTATTTACATGTAGAACAATAACTTGAACATTTATGAAATATATTAAGACTATTTCATCTTTGAAATTATCAAAATTCCACTTTAAAATTTCGATAATAACACAAATATTATTTTCCACATACCTACCCAACAATCGCATTACAAGCACTCAATGATATGAAATAAGTATGAAGTCATGTTTGTATAAATTTTAAAAATTTTGAATTTTCACACAAACATCATATTGTTGTTGTTGTCAAACTGCTTGTGTAGTTCAGTTGGGCTTAAAAGTTATACATTTTGCAATTATTCTAAGCAGGGCTCAGGAGTCGAAGTTGTAAAGTCGTGCTGTTTTAGCGGAGTCGGAGTAGGAGTACCAAAAAACTCGAGTCACAGACTCCAAAACTTCTCGGTATTATAAGGCGTCGTAACGCTTATTTATTTTGACATCAGCACTTTGACAAGTGGCTTCGTTTTTGACCCCATGGCTCTATTCATCATTGTGATGTCAGCCTTAGCACCACTTGGCCAAATTGGCATCAGGGTAAAAATTTAAATTTCGTCATCAATGGGATGACATATGGGCTTTACAGAAATGACGAATTGGAGTCATTTTAATAAAACATGTCATCAGTGCGATGACTCAGTACATCGGAGAAACGACGCATTAGGCTCAATTTAATGACAATTTGTCATTAAGATGGCCTTAAGTCAAAGCGAGAGAATATTATTATTAACTTACCTGTTACACATGATTTAGAATGTACTCATTGGACTCAGTTTAATGACAATGACACTCAAGGGCTTACACCAGAACAACATTTACAAATCATGAAAGGTCAAGTTAGGCTATTTTCAATGGGCAGCCGTCACGACGACGGCTCACTTGGGTCCTTATAGCGCTCCCTTTGTGATACCCCTAGCCAGTGACAAGAGCCAATCAGTGTCAACCAGACTATTCTCCACAAGTCACTGCAGCCTCGAACCCACCCCGATTCCCTGCAGAACATCAGACACATCGTCCAGACATGGCAGTTCCGGTCTCCCAAAATGCCTAAAACTAAAGTCTCCCAAACTGGGGCATTGGCAGAGAAAGTGAAACCCGTCTCCTTCTCCTCCTCATCATGACAACTTCTACAGTAGTCATTGTAATCAAGACCCATCCTCCTAGCATGAGTCCTGGAATATAATTTCAAAAATTCGAACTCTGCTTACCAAACGTGGGTTTCATGGCAAGGTTTATTCATTATTCAAATCGAGCCGGTATCATTCGTACAGAAGAAGGTATCGCCGCTGTAGGCATAAGTTTGACTTGCGACTCGATCCGACGCCGTTCTTAGCAACTCGATCTGTCCGTCCTCTATTTGAAAAGCTTCGAGAAAATATCTTGGTCTATATCTACAGCCATATAAGAACCTACTGGAAGTTGAATCAGATTTTTATCGTGAAATCATCTTCAGCAGTGAGGCTCATTTCTGGCTTAACGGGTACGAAACAAGCTGAAATGTCGTTTTGGAAGACAGCACAATTCTCCTGAGACTCAATTACATCCCGAAGACGTCTTAAAGCTGCCTGCTCAGCTTTTTCCGAACGAAACAAATTATTTAATATGGTTTTCACTTTTACATGTAATTTAAGCGAACGAAGTCTTCGTTCGAAATCGATAAATCCGAACCGTTGTCAACATAACAGTGAATTGAAACGCTACAAGCAAATGATTCGTGATTTTTTTATTCTTCGTGTCATTGAAAATCTTCGGAGAATAAATGGTTCCAACTTGACGGCGCATCATTCCATACAGCGCGTGAAGCCATCCCTCTGTTGAGCCAACCAAGCGTTTGATTACCGAAAATTCTCAAGAGATGGACCTGTGAATTGCCTCCATTGGGCCCCTTTTTTTGTGGGTACGTCAATTTGTGCTGATAAACCAGCAAAGATTTATCAAATAGAATCCAACATTCATCGCACTTTTGACTAAATAAGGCCGGGTACACTCGAAAAAGTGGTAAACAAATTAGACGAAGAGGACGGCGTTTATAACGCGCAGTCGCGTAGGTCAGAACGTTAAAATTTGTGAGCTAATAAAGCCAACATTTTGGCCATTCTATTGAATTTGATGCGTTTAATTTAAAAAAAAAATTCTATGCCTCTAAAAAAAATTGTCTTACAACAAATTTAAATCTTTAAAAGTCCATCCTCGTATCTTTAAAATATAAATAACAGTTACAAATGCCTGAAAAATGTTAATAGTTAAAATTTTACTGTAGTTTTACAGTGTCATTTCCTATTAAAACATTTTGCTCAATATTATTTTTTATTTAAAAAACTTGTCTGTATTTGTTAAATAATTTTGTTGGCAACATTTTAAATTGATTTTAAGACCACTTTTTTCTTTCTTTTTCTTTCTTTTTCTTCAGAAACAAATAAACAATGGTTTTGTTTACAAGCAAAAAAAATATGAAATATCTAAAAGGCCTAAAAGAAAAATTTATTTTTGAAAATTCAAATTACTATAGACAATTTTTGTTTGAATTTATATCTGTTGCATGCAACATCTTTTGTTAAATGTACTTTGTGTGTGTATAAGTACTTAAACTGCTGCCAACAAGTAATTGCAAGGTTTCATGTGCTTCTTTCTCTCATTTTTACTACATGTAACTTAAACAATCAAAATATAGTTAAATAATAATTTTTCTTTGATACAAGAGCAAAAAGAAAAGAAAACTAAAATACCGCAGGTTACAAAAAAAAAAAAAACAAACAAGAAGAATTATTTTCTGTTTTACAGCTTAAGAAAAGAGATGACTCACGAACGAATGCAATCTTCTAAAAGACACCAAAGTGCTGGCAACAGAAACATCGCAGCAACAAAATAACACTCCCCAAAATACTCACATTGCAAGTGGCTAAAATATAACAAAAGTTCGAGAGAAAATTGTGTGTGTTCTGCAATAAAAGGATATTAACTTTTGTTGTTGTATATGGCTATTGCAGACAAATTACAATTAAAACGACAGACGACGTTAAATATTTTATAAAAAAAAAAAAAACATTAATTGATAACATTTTTGAAATACCCTAAATAAAAACACTTTCTTAGGATAGTTTCCTTATTTGGTAACTTTTTTTGTTGCCTTGTCGCCTTAAAGCTTTAATTGTAATATATTCAAGCAACATGCTACACATTAATATTTCTTGTTGCATGTACAAATTGTACTTTTCTTCTAAAATGTGTTTTGGTAGTTTGCAGTCGTATAGTTTGAAATGTTACCAGGTAAATGTTGTAATAATAGGTTTTCCTTATTTTACTTTTCATACTTTACTACAGTCTGGAGTTAAATAAATTTAATACACGCATCATCAGCAATATGTTGGCATGATTTTTTTTTTCATTTTTTATTTTATAATGCTTGTCTTTATATTTATTTCAATATGTGTAATTTTTTTCCCCTATACTTTTAAACATTTAAGTTTTATGTATGTATTACCATGTTTTATACCTAGAGCTTCTTCTTCTTCTTGTTCCCTAAATGGCGTCACGTTTTCAGCTTCTTGTATCCCCCAATATCTGTTTATCACATTAGAGACCAAGCGACCAACCACTAGCAAGAGAATGGAAGGCAAATTGTTGCATTGTTTTTTGGTTTTCTTTTGTTCTATAATTTTTTAAGGGAAAGAGTGCGTTAATAAAGAGTTGGATTTTAAAATCCTACTGCATCACATATAGGAGAGGTATATATAATTGTAAGAAATTATATTTAATCTAACAATACTTTAATACCCTTAATAGCCTTCACGTAAAGTAAATTAGCGTCTTATTCTACTCAGCCACAAACACGCATTATCAAACAGAATAAATAAAATGTGTAGGGCATATTTTTTCGTTTAAAACATATTTCTCTATTTAAGCCGCAAATCATGTTTGGAAGTGTGTTGTGTAGAAAAAGCAAAAATAAAAAATAAACAAAAACAACATTTGAACTTATGACGAAAATTTCAAAAGCAGAATTTAAAGAAGAATATCGCACTTCTAGTTCAAAAATGACACAAATGAAAATGTTCGTTTTTCGGGTTAAAACAGTTATGTCTTACTTTATGTTTCGATTGGTATAAAGTTGCAATTCAAAAAATTTACTTATTTTTAGTTGTGTCGAAAATATAATGGTAGTATTTTCCTACTGCTAACTTCTAAACAGTTTTAATTTAATTGTGACCCTTTTGATAAAATAAATCAATTAGAATTGTAGAATTTGGAAAAATTGTTAAAACTTCAAAAGAATTCTGCTAAAGTGACATAACTTTAAATAATTCGGTGACTTGTGCAAATAAAACATCATAAAAAATTACACAATTCAAAATTGTTCATTATCTAGTGAATAAACCATTTTTTAGGTCAAAAACGGTTTTTTCGATTTCTGAAAAATGAAGTTTTTTAAGTCGAACAAGGTGTGCGAAATGTGACAGAAATATATATGAACGTAGTCCACATCAAATCTGGGGTCGTTGGAATTTCAACAGACAGACAACTACTACTCATAAACCCAGCATATATATACTTTATAGACCCTAACATCAATATTTTTCTCATATGATGAAAGGTATTAAAGCTCTTAACCCTTAAACACCCAAGACCGCCTACAGACGGTCATCAGAAAAACTAAGTATTTTACGAAACTTATATACTTCACGCTGTTACGAGAGATAGTGTGGAAGAAGAAATCATTTTAGTCAGAACTTTGATGCTAAAAGACAAATAAATTAGACAAATAAAATAGATATACAGATAAACAGAGCAGTTGTGAGTTTGATTTCCATCAGCACCTAAAATCTCATGGTTGATCTCTATCACTTGGTGATTAATATATGCGTTAACGAAGTGTATGCGAAAATCTTTTTCATACACAGGTTGCAATTTAAGAGTCTACACCCGACCAAACTATACCCTCCCCTTTGTTAAGGAACTAGTGTGTTCTAACCTCCACTGCTTATCTGATTCAAGGCAGTTTCAGCACTGATAGCAACAGAACTTTAGGATTATTTAAACATTGTAGCCGGTGCTCACTTCACGTAAGTTTTCCTACAAATGGCACCCCTTTTTTACCCGCATTGTGGGTATAACCACAGCCACCTCATGCTCTCCGAAAGTATTCTTTCAAAGAAGGACACGACCATCTTCCAGATAGTTGGATTTTAGGAAGCTCTTCTTGAAAAGCGGGCTTATAGAGATCTCACTAATAGTCAGACCGGTTTCCCATGCCGGGGGCTACTGACTCCCGAGGCATTAATAGTTAAGTACTGCTATACAACTTCAGACTCCTTGAAATCGTTAGGCACGAAAGAGCCCCGTCGTTTCGGATGTTTCCGCATCCTTATACATTTAAAGACTTTCAACGTCCAAGAAAGAATATCTAGGCTGCTGCCGCCATATCTCTGTTCCGAAGAAATCCATCAAAGAACGACTATAATACAGAAAAGATTAATCTTTTGATGACTCTCTGCGGCTTCTCGAAGGAATAACCTCAACCTGATTTTCCCCGCAGGATGTAACACCAAAAGCTGGAACATCATTAAGATGATCCCTACAACCCCCGGGGGGGTCAATAAGATTTAAGAATTTTGATATAATACTTTCATTTTAATGCAAGTGGAAGTGAATGGCAGAGATATTTGCCATCCAAACTTTTCCAATTATAATCCGGGTCCCTCAGAAATCGGATCCCTAGGTTGATTATGAATGACTTGTTTATCCTGTGGTCGTATTCTGTAATTCGCTAAAGCTAAATCTCTATCGCTAAAAATCTTTAAAGTTGATTTAGCGATTTTTGGCTACGAATGCAGTACTGTAACGTGCATTGCTAAATTTGGCAATGCCACAACAATTTAATTCACCGCAATTTTAGCTTTTATTGTCATAACTGAAATTAAAAAATTTTGTATTCTCTAAGGCATTTTAGCGATAGAGATTTAGCTTTGGCTAAGCGAATTAAGGAATACGGGCGCTGATTTTATTTTATATCTACATGGGGCAAGTTAAACTAGGTTGATTTCAATACACAAATACTATACTACAAGTCTAGCCTTATTAAAGAATAAGACTGACTTTTTCAGCTAACTGTAATATAACTAAAGATAAGATGGAATGCGATATATTAGAAGTTACGAAAGCAACATTCAGGCAGTAGATTTTCCAGATACAAAAAAAAACAACACTCAAAATATTATGTAGTTAAACTCAAACGAAAATTCATTTTAAACAACTTAAAATTCACTTAAAACAAGTTAGAGTGCTATATTCGGCTGTGCCGAATCTTTGATACCCTCCACCGACAGTTCGAATGTTTAAGGAGTAATATCTGTATGATGTTATTATTATCTTAAACTGTGACGATTTGTTATTAATTATGGATTTAGGCGACTAAACTGTTTTCCGGTAGTAGGGTTTATATGGGGCCTAGGGTAAATTATGGACCGATCTTCACGAAATTACACAGTTTTATTTCTTGTCCTATACAACTTTGATGTACCAAATTTTGTTATGATAGCATTATTTTTTACGGATTTAGGTGTACTAAACTATTTTCCGGGAGTAAGGTTTATATGGGGCCCAGGGTAAGTTATGGACCGATCTTCACGAAATAACACAATTTTATTTCTTGTCCAATAAAACTTTGATGTACCAAATTTTGTTATGATAGCATTATTTTTTACGTTTTTAGGCGTACAAAGTTGTTTTCCGGGAGTAAAGTTTATATGGGGCCTATGGTAAATTATGAACCGATCTTCATGAAATTTCAAAGATTTATTTTTAGTTCTATAGAACTTTGATGTACCAAATTTTGTTATGATAGCATTATTTTTTACGTTTTTAGGCGTACTAAGTTGTTTTCCGGAAGTAGGTTTTATATGGGGCCTATGGTAAATTATGGACCGATCTTCACGAAACTTAACAGTTTAATTTATAGTCCTATGTAACTGTGACTTGCCAAAATTTGTAATGATAGCATTGTTAGTTAGGGTTTTAGGCTTAATATACTGTTTTCCGGGAGTAGGGCTTTTATGGGGCCTAGGGTAAATTATTGACGGATCTTCACGAAATTTCACAGCGTGATTTCCAGTTGAATAAAACGAATTGTTGCGAAATCTTATATCATTCTGTGCATTTTTCCACCATTTATGCTAGTTTTTGTAACAAAATTATCAATTTTTTTTAGGTGGTGGTTCCACATTTTGATTCATAGCTCAGATCCTATTGAACCGATTTTGCTGAATTTCAATCCCAAACTGCTTAGGATAACTACAAGCAATTTGACACCAAGTTTGTTGATTTCTTTTGAGTTTTTCGAAAGTGAGCGTGTTTTCAACAGACGGACAGACGGACAGACAGACGGACATGGCTAAATCGACTTAAAATTACTCAAGGACCCAGAATATATATACTTTATAGGGTCTGAGATGTATAGTAAAAAAGTTTCACACGGAATGACAAACTGAATATACCCTCTTCACAACTAATTGTGGTGGAGGGTATAAAAACGGATCATTTACATTTCATTTAAAAAAAAATGATTTTTACGTTCATTTTTAAATTTTTTATTTTTTGAACAGCATATTCCTTAAAATTTAATGATTTTTACTATTAAAAAAATTATATTTTAAACGACAAAAATCAAACTACATAACAAAATAAATACGATAAAACATCATTTTTTGGTAGTTTGTTTTTTGAACAACAAACATAAATGTTAAAAAATAAACTTATTCGAAAAATAACTATATTTTTATTCAATTTTAACAGAACAGAAAACGAATTTAATAACCCACAATCAGTTACTGTAATAATTTTATAAGTGAAGATATTCGCAGAGGCATTTTTAACAAGCTAGATCGTGTACAAGGGAGAGCAACAGGTCTTTTTATATACCTTGACTCTATCGAACCCCGTCGAATTGTTACCAACTTATACTTACTTTGCACGCAATAAAATCACAACAATGTAAATATTTGGATATCTCCTCTAATAGCTAGATTTATATACCTTTTTCCACGTTTATCCCACATTTCACCCTCAAAACAACTTACGTTAGTTATTCTCGTGCGTGTCTGCCTACTTTGCTGTGGTGCAATTGTTCGTTCGAAATCAAAGTCAAGATTAACGTAACATTAATGATGTTTTATCCCGTTGGTGATCAAAAACAAACTATACAAAAGCTTGTATGTCTTTTACATGAGAGCTCACTTCCTAAAACATATATTGCTTGCAGTGCGCAAAAATTACAAAAAAATATTTATACTTGTCGACAGAAAATTTTCAGTGCAAATTACATAGAAACAACATATGTGTGGAAAACCACACATGACGGTAACTTACGTCAATTCTGAAATATTTCGCTACAAAAAAAATATTTTTTAATCAAAAAATCTGTTTCAGTACTTTATTACTCATAGCTAACAAAGTCAAGAAGTTTCTTTATTATTCCTCTACAATTTTTTAGTTTATCGTGTAAAAATGATTAATTTTGTGTGGCTTTTCACACAAGGGTGACAAATTCCCCCATAATCGGAATAACCATTATAGCCGCTTTATGTTTGTAAAATTGTTAGCAGGTTCACCGACTTCTCTTTATATAAAAAAAAATCAATAGTGAAAAATACAAATTAAATATCCTTCCACTAGATGAAGTTTCTAAATCCTAGATGTACCAAAAATTATCATTGATCTTCTCCGTAGAGGTGAGGAAATTGTTATGGTTAATACTCATGAAAATTAAGGTTCCTTATAATATCCAAGTATAAGATTTTGCAAAGCTGTTGCACAGCGATAAACTAAATTTTTCGGATCACAGAGCAAGTAATTTGTGGAAGCCATTTGACAATTATTATTATTATTATTTGTTGCTTAAACGCCAGATTGTGGGCGCATACATCCAATACAAAGTTATTCCAATTATTTCTATTTGAACTTAACTAGATCTAGTTCAAGAGTTTAATGCATTATTCTTTCAGACATGGTTAAGAGAATTGCCACCTGTGTGTGTATTTCACTCTTGGGGGCATTAGTAGAGGTATTAAATTCACTCTGTGCAATGTGAGGTTAGGTTAACACAACAGCTGCCGTATTCTGTAATTCGCTTAGCTTTAGCTAAATCTCGATCGCTAAAAATTCTTAGAGAAAACAAAATTAAAAACTTTTAGCGATGGCACTAAAAGCTAAAATTGCGGCAAATTAAATTTGTATTGCATTGCCAAATTTAGCAATGCACGTTACTGAATTACATTTGTAGCCAAAAATTGCTAAATCAACTTTATAGATTTTTAGCGATAGAGATTTAGCTTTAGCGAATTACGGAATACGGCTGCAGGTAGAAGCATTAGTCTAGAATCATATTCCGAGGGTGCAACGTTCTAAATTTTCTTTAATTATTTTATTTGCTTTAAATTCTGTAAAATTCCGTCGACTTTACTAAGAATGCCATCTCTTGTTTGAATTAATCGTCTTATACTTCTTTTCTTAGCTTTATATAATTTTTTTCTTTAACATATTTTACTTTTTTTCTTTATTTCTATTCAGCAACTCTTAAATACAATATTTAACTGATGCATCAATTTCGTTATCAAAACTGAACTTTAAGAAAGGAAAAAAAAATCTTCTAAAAACTAAACTTGTTCTGGGCTGTGTTCGTAAACTTTTTTATAATAAAATGAACAAAAAAAAACAAGGCGTACTGCTGCGTATTTGGTGGTTTTCATTAAAACAAGGATTTTTTTTTTAGTTCGTTTTTTTCTTCTTCATTCCATTTGATTCCAATCTATGATTAATGAAACAGTTCATGTTAAGTGTTTTCTTAGGCCAAGATATGGTGACTTTATAAATGTGTGTGCTAAAATAGGAACAGCCTTTAAGTCTTCTGAAACAGAAATGGGAGTTGATGAAGAAAAATTGTAGTTTTTCTTTTTCAAAGTCGTACATAAAAAAATTTTTTTGTTTCTATTAGTAGGTGTTGCTTGAATTTGATTTAGGTATTAAAATTAAAGCAATATCTTTTGTTTATAATGAAGCTTGAAAGATTTAGATTAATATACTAGTTTTAATTTGTAATCTTCTTTGTGTTTAAAAAAAAAAATATTTAATACGTAATTTACACGAACAAAGTCATTATAATTTAGATTGGGGTTTATTTTTAACCCTGAAAAGACAATTCTCGTTGCAAGTTTTTTTTAAGCCTTCATTCTAAAGTTTTTTTACCATTTTTTTTATCTAGTTTGCCTTTTTAAATTAAGTTTAAGTTGTTTACAAACATTAATGGCTTTCTAGGGTTAAAAAAAAACAAAAGACTTAAGACACATGCTCTTCCAAGCATTTATGTAAAAATGTTTAAATTATGATTAATGATAAATTTTAAACATATTAAAAAGAAATGTTAATTTTTTCTAATTTATTAAAAAAGTTAAACTTTAATTATTTAAAGTGAAATCAAAATTTTCCTTAATTTCTACAATTGAGATAAAAGTTTTTTTAATTAAGTTTTCTAAAAAAAGATTTTAAACAACTTCACTTAAACAATTTTCATTTCTTTTTCAAATTAATTTAAATGGCAACTTCTCACGCAAATTACAGTCTCTATTAACAGGACGGTTCTGGTTTTTCTATACACTTTTCCTTTAATTTCGTAAGAATTCCTAATGAATTTAAATGTGACTCATCAGTTTATATCCGTTTCGTTTTCATTTTTTTATTTGCTTGTTTTTTTTCTTGTAGTTTTATTTGTCTAGTAATGAAGTTAATTTGAAACGTTAAAAACTTTTAACTTAATTTTCTCCAAACACGCCACTATTTCCGCACCATATTCGCTAAGTACCATAGAATCTATATAATGTCTACAATAACATTTTATACAAACATTCAAAACTACCAGTTTATACGACTATCTAAACGAAATATCTGTATCTGTTAGAACTACCTACACACATGCATTCTCTTCACCATATTCATTTGTTTTTTCGAAAATTCTTACATCTTCTTTTATGTTATAAATTGAGATCTATATGCCTGAACGTGCAAGTATTTGTCAGTTCTAAACTTTAAGTATTAATAATTTGGCTTAAGGCAAAAAAAAAAAAAAGTTTTGAGTTTCTTCTTCTTCTTCATCAACTAACCCATCATCTTCGTCGTCATCATAGTCATCAGCCTCATCACCATCATCAGTGCACACATCAGCAGCACCATCTCTATTATTATATTCTTTTATTACACTTTTACTAGTTAGGGAGTCTATTGCTGCTGCTGCTGGTTGTGATGTTTTTCAATGATTTTCCTTTTTAAAGTTTGTTATTAGACTTTCATTAAAATCATAAATTTAAGTTCAAATTTAAGCTTGTTTGGTGAAAAAAGAACTGAGAATTACTTCTACTTTTACAGTGAGAGAAATTTTAAATAGAATTTGCAATTTATAGTAAAACTACACCTTTACCAATTGAAATTTAGAAGGCGTCAATTATAATTCAGAAAACGTCAACTGTAATTCAGAATAATCAATTGAAATTCAGAAGGCGTCAATTGAAATTCAGAATGTGGCAATTGTAAATCAAATAAATAATGGAAGATACTTCAATAAAGTTCCTAAAATTGAAAAAAATTTTGCCAGCCCACTCTTTGTTTTTATACTCTTCATCGAAGGTAAAAGGGCATATATAACTTTGTCATTCCGTTTGTAATTTCTACAATATAGATCCTACACCCTATAAAGTATATATATTCTCGATCCTTATGAAAAGCGAAGATCAAATCAGGTTGTCCGTCTGTCCGTCTGTCCGTCTGTCTGTTGAAATGGGTTTTCCGAAGCCCCCAGAAATGATGGGGGCTTGGTTGGTGTACGCATCTGTCAGGTATTCTTATTATAATTTTGCTATTGAAATTCAGCCAGATCGGTCCAAAAATAGCTGAGATATGAGCAAAAAACCACGACTACCTCTAATTTTTCCAAAAATCCCTTGCTGTTGTTGTGTTTTTATTACTTTTTTCTGTATATCTGGAGAACGGCAAGAGCCAAAGTTTCCCAATTAGGAACACACATTTAGGTTATCAATACACAGCATCCTACAAAATGTGGGCGAGATGGGAACATTTTTTTCAATATTTTTATTTTTTTTGTGTTCTAAAAACGATTTAAAAAAAATATTTACCATTTTTCGCATTTTAAATTTAATTTATAATGAAGTCTTAAGTTTTTTGTAAATATATATTTACCATTTTTCGCTTTTTAAATTTAATTTATAATGAAGTTTTAAGTTTTTTGTAAATATTGTATGCATATGTAATAATTATTTAGTTTTTGTCTAGTTGCTCTGTATTCTGCTCGCACAATGGGGAAGGGTATATAAGATTCGGCACATCCGAATATAGCACTCTTACTTGTTTATTTATAGCACCGCGATTGAAAGGCAATCTCATCATATCGTATATAATTGTTCATGGCTTCATTTTTGCTTCTGGTGACTTCTGACATCAAATTCATCGAGCCACTCATGCCATCTCGAATCCTTCCGGTCTTATGTCCAAATTTTTTTGTCAGTTACGCCCCAGAATGAAAGGTATTGAATGAAATTGTATTTGCTTCGCCCCAAAATAGAGCCTTTTTTAAATAAATCGCCGTCATTTAAAATCTAATCGCATCGTATCGAACTTTGAAAGCCTCTTCGCATTCTTAATCATGTTGATATACATCAAAAGGATTATTTTTACACACTTACAACTACACCCACGAAAAAAACCAAAAAATTTTAAGGGAATGATAGAAAAGATAAACTTCCTGTTTATTGTTGGTGTTTTTTGTCCAAGCTTTGATTATCGGGGCAATTAAGACTTGAGTGCTTGTAATTCTCATTCGCTTTACAGTTTTATTTGTATAATATCTTTAGCTTTTCCAAAGTATTTGAAAAAAAGTTTCCCGATGACCTGGCCTAAGCAGCCAGAGAAATGCGCATAGGAACAAGCTTTTCCCCTTACAATAAATTTCCGTGTATTTATCAATAAATAATAGGAATTTGGCACATCATAGTAAATTAATAAGATGCTTTTACATTTACCATAAAGCTAAGCCCCTTTTTCATATCTTCAAATTTCCATTGTTCAAACACCAGTCAGTCTCTTTAAACATTTCAGATATTCCCCGGAAATTGTTCTCACTGTATAAACTTTGTTTTTTTTATAATCTTTTCAATTTTGTTTTATGTCGAATTTTTCCTTAAAGCTAGAAAAAAAAACTATCTTCATTTTTAAGCACATACATGGTACTTGTATTACGTGGTAATTTCACTGTAAACTATTATAAATGTTTAAAGTAATTTTAAATTTTATACCTAAACATTGTAACAATCTTAGTTTAGAGCAAGAAAAAAAATATTTCAATAATCATATGAATGTTTATGACTCGTTATTAGGAAAACAGAGTGGCATAAGAAACAACATTGTATATAATTTTACAATCTTAAGGGTTAAGGTTCTCATAAGGGAAGTACTTTGAACCTTGCTCACTATTTTCGTTTTGGGGAGACACATTTACATTTTGCGGTCTCTCAAGACGATCTTAAACTTTTGGTTCTAGGGAATAAGATTCTTAAAGATTTTTAAAAAGTTGTAAAGGAGTCATTTTAATATACACGAAAAGAATTATTAACTAAACATGGCTTGGACCAAGAAAACTTTGCATGATCCTCGTCCAAGCCAAAAATTTCTTATGCCAAATATATCGAACTGGTTCCTCTAAAAGAGTCCGCTCAAAATTTACACATCTTCATTTTTTTTCTGGAAAACGATAAACAGTTGCCAAATCTATCGACTGTAAAAATTTTAGATCCACTTCTCCAAAATTTTACCAAAAAAAATACAATTGTATCCCTGTTTGTGTCTTTACTGAAAATTTATAAATTTTAAGAGGAATCAGTGCGATATGTGTGGCTTGGTTTAAGCAAAATGTTTCTTTATTTAAGAAAATTTTACTAAATTCCAATGAAATAAGTTAAAATCTTGTTTTAATTTCTTATTTTAAGAAATGAAATTTGTTTCTTTAGAAAATAAACTTCTTTCCGTGCACTAAACTGAAGTAACTAAGAAAAAAAGTACAGCCGCAAAATCTTTTTAAATCAACAATTAACTTATTCCTATGCCTCACAGTCCACGAAAATAGTCAGAAAGTTTAAATTAAGATAAAGACGTAAAGAGAAACCATACTTTTCTGCCACAAAATTCATGGTCAAAGCCTTATAATTTATTAACCCTTTCGCGTATACCATTTTTGGGGAAAGGTTTCCCCTGGTAAACTTGCTGTATGTCCACTATTAGGCTAGATAGGAAAATTCTGAAAACACCAAACTGCTAGTAATTAAAATTAAAAAGAGATTTAAAACAGAAATTAAGTCATGCGGGTACTAATGTCTTTAATGTGATATAAAAAGGGCATGCTGTTCCTAGATGTCGGACAATTCTCATATAAGCACGATGTCAGTTCACTTCATGCGTCAGTGGGAAGCCCCGAATTAAAAATATGACTGTTTTTTCAACGGCTTTTATTAGTTGCACATTTTGGTAGTGTTTATGGTTTGATACAATGTTCAAACACAACTGATAATTTGTACAATACATTTTCACATGATTTTAACCAGGGGGCAAATTATGGCAGTCGTGATCGAATACTTTTTCGATTCGAAAGCAATTCAATTTCTAATTCTTTCTGTCCATACTGAACGGATCTAAATTATTTTTTTGGTGTTGTAAAGCATTTATTTGAGTTTTCAAACACTGAAAAAATAATACCGATTCGTTCAGTATTGACTGAAATAAAATTGCTTTCGGATCGAAAAAATATTCGATCACTACTGCCATGATTTTCAACCTGGAGCCAAATTACGGCATTTGATATCAATTGAAATTACAATACAATTTGAATACGAATTTCGATCAATATCGAATGCCGTAATTTGGCCCCAGGCTGTTATTGGAAATGTTAACTCGCAAAGCTTCTAGGAGCTTAAAATTGTATGACGTATAAGAAAGTCATGTCCCACGAGAAAACTTTGTTGTGACGTCTATATATGTCAGTGAACGCGAGAAGATTAAAGCCACAAACCATGTGTAAAAGATACGCCATCTTATCTAAATCCTTAAAAGGATTAAAGGATTTTAACCCTGCATGGTTACTGTTCGTTAGTATCATAAAATTTTTGTATGAATGTTCAAATAACGCCCTTTTTGTCAACAACGTTAGCTGTGGTGATTGGCTGTTAGCTACAGGGTTGAAATTCAGAGGTGTGTACTCGTCGCAACGATGAAGAGTAACTTTAGTGCAAGTTTTTGTGTCTATTTTTTGGACTTTTAAATATTACCTTTGTCAATAATTACGTCATATATACTCACAATATGTTCCATAAAGATCGAAACCCCAAAAACCGACGAGAGTACCTGAAAATTATTCATTAACCTCTCGTGGCTCCCTATTTAAGAGGCAGATTCGAGACAGCTACCTTGCAGAGCTTAATTAAGAGAAAAATTTCAAATATAATACCTAATCGACAAGAATCCGTCGAACATGCAGTCAAAGGGCCAAAAGAGCGTAAAATTTCTTAAATATTAATACAATTTCATATATTGTTGCTCTATAGATTGTATTAAAATTTAAGAATTGTGATCATAAGTTTGATCATTGGTGAAGCCAAAAGTTGACATTTGTCGTACAGTGCAAGAAAAGCATCTGTTCTGAACATAAAGTCTGAGTAAGAAAAATGTAATTTTTTTACCTTTTAGGTTTTGTTGTTTAAAAAAGTTAATTTATTTGAAAAACAAAAAAAAATCCAAATTCGTTTCGAATTTTATAGGGAAAAAGAATTTTTATTTTTTATATTACATTTTTTTTGATAAAACGTCTAACTAAAACATATTTTTGTTTCGTTTTTACTTTAAAAATCGTTCTGCTAGAATTTATTTTTTAAAAAGCTGGTCGATTAGACGTAAAGTAAACTTGTTGCACTACAATGAACAGTTACCTTCTAGGGCTAAAAAGAAAAGGTGTGATTTATGACATGTTTTATTATAAAGGTTGGTTTAATATCTAAAAGATCTTTCATTAATTGGTTCCTACCTTTATCATCAACATTTTGTATTCGTTTAAAAGGCCTATCGATGCCATTATGTATGCAATAGATCATCGTGCAAATTTTCGCCGTGGCTTCACATTCACAATGCGCAACTTTCCATGACTCTGGCATATAAATCATACTGAAATCGCTACAGGGAGAGGATCTGAAGCTTTTTGTGGCCGAAAGTTATTAATTTAGAATTGCCACACCGCAAGAGAAACAATGGATCTTTTTAAAGAAAAGTTCGAAAATCGAATTTGTTTAGCATAGAGAAGGAGTTTATTGGCCACCAAGATCGGGCGATTCGACACCTTAAAACTATTTTTAGTGGGGTTTTTTCTTTAAATCGAAAGTGTGCAGCAATAATCCCACAACACTTTAAGACCTTTAACAATTGTTCAAAAAAAAAACACTACATATCGCTCTTTACAAAAGATGAGAACATTTAATTTCGCTCGGTTTTTTTTAAACTTAAACTTCATTGTGTTCGGTTCGGCTCATTAATGTTCGTCGTATTTGGCTGGTTAAAAAAACTAAACATTTTTTACAAAAACAAAATACACATTCGAAAAAAAAACAAAAGGCCAGCAAAATATTTTTACACAAACAAAACATATACACAATACACACATATGCTGTTCGTGCTGCGGTCGTTCCTAAAGTTTTTTGTTTGTTTATTTCTTTATCAATGTAAACAAAGAAACATTGTAATGGGTGATTTAAAGAGCTTTAGGAATGTTTAAAAAAAAACACATTAAATTTAGAAAAATGCATAAAATCTTTATTTGAATCGATATAACGGTCCATATAATTAAATGTTTGAAGATTATTTTATGTAAATGTTGACCGTGACTGCGCCTCGAATGGTCCATCCGCTAAGTCCAATTTTGGCATACTCTTTCCAACATTTCGGCCGGTATCTCATGAATAAATGCTTCAATGTTGTCTTCCAATGCGTCAATTGAAGCGGGCATGTGTGTATAGATATGAGCTTTTACATAGCCCCACAAAAAATAGTCTAAAGGCGTTAAATCGCACGATCCAGGTGGCCAATTGACCGGTCCCGAACGTGAAATAAAATGTTCACCGAACTCGCCTCTCAATAAGTCCATTGTTAAGCGTGCTGTGTGGCATGTGGCACCGTCTTGCAAGTCAAGATCTTGCATTTTGGGCAAAAAAAAAGTTTGATATCATCTCACGGTAGCGCTCACCATTTACGTTACGATTCGCATCATCTTTGAAGAAGTTCGGTCCAATAACGCCACCAGCCCATAAACAGCACCAAACTGTGACTGTTTCTGGATGCATTGGTAGCTCTTGCAATGCTTCTGGCTGATCTTTACTCCAAAATCGACAACTCTGCTTATTAACGTACCGAATAGCCGCTTCAGTGGGTCGATTAAACTGACCATAAAATGGAAGAAGCGCGCGATTAAACTTTCTTAACAGTGCACGCATTTTGATAATAAAATTCAATAATTTGCAAGCGGTGTTCGTTTGTAAGACGATTCATGGTTAAATTATAGACCAAACTGAAGATGTTTGACAGTGAAACAAAACACGAAACGTGCGTCAGCTGTTTAAAACAGTGTTGCCAAAAATATAATAGCTAAAAAATCACCCGATAGAAAATTAAAATATTATGTTTGTCTTCAGTTTCACTACAATTGTTCTGTTTTCTAACGAAGAACAGAACACTTTATAATGTTCGGCTCTTTCTTGAAAATAGTAACGAAGGGGTATAATTAAGGGTTATGTTCGTCTAGACAATCACTTAAAAAACAGATATCGTTCTTGGGTTTCTGAGCCGAACGGTAAATAATGTACTGTTTATTTTCGAACACTGCCTTAAACACAACATTATCGACATTAGCGAGCAGATATCAACCATTGACAACAGCTTATTTAAAAATGTGATTGAGAATTTTGGTAAACGTTTGGAAGCCTGCCGAGCCAGTAGGGGGTCACTTGGCTGACGTAATTTTTAATTTTTAGCAGTAGCCTATTTGTAATAAACTGAAATAAAAATACCATTAATTATTTCAGTTCTTGTTAGAGTGTCTTTAATGTTCGTTATAGTCGTGTATAGTTTTTTGACTTGTTATTTTTAATTAATTTTTAAGAATTAAGCTACTCTAACTAAGAATTATTTAAACTTTCTTTACTTGTTTGCCACAATTGACTCAATTACTCTATTAAATAATAAAATAAACATAGACATAAAAACAGGATGCCTAACGAAATAAAACTCCAATAAGATTCTAAAATTGTACAAGCTCATAAATTATAATAGGAAAAAATATGTTCAACATTTACCATTATTTTTAATTTCCAGGAATATTTAATACAAGTAACTTCAAATAGTCTAAGAATTATGGAGCAAAAGCTTAATCTAATTAACACAATTTCTCTATTTTATTTATTTGTTTGCCAATACAAATAAAACATCTTTTATGCTGGCAGTTTATTATAACCAGCAATTTAATCCATTATTTATAAGTTTTAAGGCAAAAAAAAAAAAAAAAATTTCAAACTTAATACACAAAAACATTTAAATAAAAAAATATCAAGATTTATAACTTTAAGGACTTTGGACACTAAAAAAACTTCATGTGGCATTCATAAACACCAATGTTTTACATTGATTTATTATTGCAACTGCAACAGCAGCGGCAGACACAGTAAAAACATTAAATCTTTAAATATAAAAAGATATAAAAAATTATAAAAAAAAACAAGTGTTAAAACAAAATCTCACAAAAACTAAAGAAGATTACTAAACTAACCAACCAACCCAACCGACCGACCAACACTTTGCTTGGCTATAAAAGTGAGAAGTAATCAAGAAAGTTGATTTGTTTTGTATGTTTTTACAAGCCAGCATGCCGGGCCAGGGCAGTAGTGGCTACCGAGATCGTATAACAAAAATGTTTAAGATACACAATGCAACCGAAATAAAGAGACCTTTTATGACGACACTGAACTTCCTTTTTTTTTTTTTTGCTAATTTGAGAAATTAAGTGAGTTTGTATTCAAGGTTTTTAACACCTTAATTGTGTTGAATTCTTTTCAAAACTTTTTCTCAAACGAATCAAGGGTTTTAGATTTTATTTATAAAAAGACTCTGTTTTTTTTTTTTTTTTTATTAAAACTTTTTTTTATATATTTTTGGCTTAATGTCTTAAATGTGTACAAAAATAAAGGAACAACATCAAAAGATTTACAACATTATTTAGTTTGTTGAGTTTTAGTTTCAGTTTTATTTTTTAAATCCAGTCAGTCATCCAACCGACCGGTATTTCACTCTTCATTAACTCTATTAAAGGGATTTATGATCACCAAAAGATGAAAAGGGCTTTATAAAAGGCTGCTTGTTTTTCGTTCGTTTTATGTTGGAAAATATTAATGACTTTAATGCAAACATTATGTGTTACACTTAATTGTTTTTTAATGTTATTTGTGTATTAATATTTTTTTTAGTTGTTGCTAATTTTTTTAAGGATAAATATTTTTAGTAATCTTGAGTTATTGAGAGGCTTTAATAATGATTTGAAAATATTTTTTAATTATATGAGTTTAATAAGACATTTATTTTTGCATAGAATCATTACAATACAGAGTATTTGAAGAAAAAATATTTTAATTTCTTAATAATTTGCACAAACCCTTTTCTTTAATTAGAAATGTTTAACTATAATTTAAATCCGTTCATTAAAACTATCCCACACCAAACTATAAACAGGCACAACTCAAAATTCAAAAATGTTTAGGAGAGGCACTAAACTGCCTTCAAAAAATTGGTTTAAAGAAAAAATCGTCCAAATCGGTTAAGCCGTTCTCAAAATATGCGCTTAATAGAAAAAGTGGGCGTAAAAGTAGGCATTTGAAACAAAAATTTGTCAAATCGATGAAGCCGTTTTCTGATCTTAGGTAATTCGAAAAAAGTGGGCGGGGCAAAATTTTCTTTTCGTATAAATCTAAGTTGGACCATGTCACAATTATATAGATGTCATTGGTGGTGCAATATGAAAATTTGATTTTGCCACGCCCCTCCGCCCGCAGACCGAAGATCAAAAATCAGAATTCACAGTGTCACCCGCCTGAATATTCTAAAGATTCCCTGAAAATTTCATTAAAATCGGCCCAGCCGTTGTGGAGTCCATACGTTACATACATACATACATACATACATACATACATACATACATACATACATACATACATACATACATACATACATACATACATACATACATACTTGGCCATAGGGCCAAGCTCAGGCTACTATGGGGGTCAGCAGGTGGCGGATGGCTGAAAGGCCTGCAGATATGCAGGTTAGCTGCGATTGATAAGCAGTCCCCGACCAAGAGCGGCATAGTTCCGAGGGCGTACTACAAAAAGGTACAGGAGCCCGTAAAAGACTATGCGACATGGCGAATGGATACCGCCATCAACTAGGTATCTCGCCAGAGGGGTGCCATCAAGAGAGGGCAGTTGGGAGTGTGACGCCTCCATGGCTCCCCAGTCAACATAAATCCCGGTAGCGTCTGACCCAGATTGGGCGGCTACTTGGTCAGCGTCTGTTCTCCATGTTAGGAGCGGCTGAACGCGGAAATCCTGGCGGCAAGGTATAAAACGCTACGGGTAGGACCCCGGAATAAAAAATACACCATGGAAGTTAATAATAGTAATTCTGTTACGGTGCAGGGGGTAATGACCCCAGTGCCGGCGGCTTTGGGTAGTGCGCGAGCAGGCTACCAGTCGTCGTTATCCAGCGCCTGCAATGTTACCCCGGTGAGCTTGGCTAGGGTAGCAGATAAAGCTACAAGCAATGATCAACAACAGGAGCAAAACCCATTCGTTAGAGGTTCAGTAACAAGGAGAACACCACCTACAACACCGGTCTTTAATATAGATCATAGGAAATCACCCAACTCTCAGAGTAGAGAAGTGATTGGAGATGTATCCCACAAAGACGTATTCCTAAAACTAGGTGAGATGATTGTCGACCTTATGGACTATTGCAAAAGCCGAAATAATGTGCATCACGCCATCAAGGAGAAGATAAGAGCAATTAGAGTTGCGTACAATGAGGTCCGCGATGAAAGATCGGAAACTATTGTCGCCTCGAAAAGCAGTAAAAGTAAGGCCACACAGACTTCTCCAAAGCCGACTGCGAAGAAAAATGAGGCAAAGAGAAGCCGAGACCCAACAGAAACCGTTCCAAATATGGAAACACCAAAGAGACGGAAAAAAGATTTACCCAAGCATAGAGAAGATGCACCCCTGCAACGAGAATATACTGCAGTGGAAAATACCACAACCGGAAATGCTCCGAATCCGGAAAGCAAGTGGCAAATAGCGGGGAAAAAGAAGAGAAAGAAGAAAAAGAAAAAAAAGAAAGAGACAAACAAAAGAATGCCAAGACCAAAACCGGAGACGGTAATCATAACCGCTAAGGGTGACGTCACATACGCCGACATCCTTAAGAAGATAAGAACAGACCCAGAACTGAGCGAACTGGGTAAAGAAGTCAATAAGGTTCGTAGATCACAAAAAGGCGACCTTGTCCTGGTACTAAAATCGGCAAATAATAGTGCCGGCGACAAGTTTAATGGCAAAATTAAGGCATCTCTTGACGGCCAAGTAGACGTAAAATCGTTTAAGGAGGAAATAACGATAGAATGCAAAGACATGGACGAAATAACAACGAAACAGGAGATACGCCTGGCCTTCGAAAAAGCGTTAGAGATACCCATTCTGGATGAGTCTATAGTAAAGTCAATCCGAAAATCGTATGGAGGGACGCAAACAGCAAGACTAAGTTTGCCAGCAGAAGCCGCGCGTAAGGCCCTTAAACTTGGGAAAATAAAAATCGGCTGGTCGGTGTGTCGTATAAGGGAGACTGTAAGAGTAACCATGTGCTACAGATGTCTGGAGTTCGGTCACATTGCACGGCGTTGTACCTCGGACTCAGATAGGTCACATCGGTGTAGAAAATGTGGAGCCGAGGGCCACAACTCGAAAGACTGTGCAGCGGAACCAAATTGCATGCTGTGCAAAGCAACGGGTGGAGTAGACTTAGGGCATACGGCTGGTGGCTTCAGATGCCCTGTCTTCAAGAAGGCCCTTAGTGTTAGGTACAAATGAAATTTATACAACTCAACACAAACCACTGTGCAGCAGCCCACGATCTCCTAATCCAAACTACCTGCGAATTGGAGATAGACGTGGCGATAGTAAGTGAGCAGTATAAGAACCTGGACAAAAATGTATGGGAAAAAGACTCGTCCGGAAGAGCAGCTATATGGGCCTGCGGAAAAAAGGCGATTGAGGAGGGAACGGAGAATCCCAAGGAAGGCTTTACTAGAGCAAAAATCGGCGGTATATACGTATATAGTTGCTACGTGTCGCCAAATATTAGCCTACCAGAGTTTGAGAGGGTAATCGAAAACCTGGTATATGATGCAAACCAACACAAACCAACCATTATAGCAGGTGACTTTAATGCAGCAGCGGTAGAATGGGGATGCAACAGCACAAATAACAGAGGAAGGGTACTCTTAGAGGCCTTCTCCTTACTTGACGTTGTTTTATTAAATAGAGGCAATGTCCACACCTTCAGAAGAGGAGGATTTGGATCTATAGTAGATATCACATTCATAAGTTCTTCCTTGGCCCAAGACGTTAAAGGTAAGCGAACACTATACCCACAGTGACCACCAAGCAATACTTTTTAGCATTAACAGGAAGAAACCCAGGATAGAGAAGGGTAAAGGGGTTCTCTTTCATGGATGGGCAAGCGACAAACTTGACCCAGATACATTCGCAGAAATATTCCAGATGCAACATTTCGAAGATGGCCCTGTAAATAGCATGGCGGAAAGTTTAGTAAAATCATTAAATACAGCCTGTGATGCATCAATGCCAAGAAGAAGGCAAGCAGGAAACAGCCGAAGAAAAGAAAACTATTGGTGGAACGAGGAGATAGCAGTACTCAGGAAAGAATGCCTCCATGCCAGGCGAAGGTATCAAAGGGGAAGATCAAGTGAAGACTTTGAAGAAAGAAGAAGAGCATATCACTTGGTAAGAAGTGATCTACAAAAAGCCATAAAGAAAAGCAAAAAACACAGTTTTGAACAATTGTGTAACGAAGCTGACTCCAACCCCTGGGGCAGCGCGTATAGAGTAGTAATGTCCCGATTGAAGGGAAAAAAATCAGCGCAGGTAACTTGCCCCGTGTTGATAAGTAAAATAGTTTCCTCCCTATTCCCACAAAGGGAACAATACACTGGAGAACTATCTAGCCAAAATAAGTCAAACCCAGAACCAGTCAGCGATGAGGAAATACTAAGACTGTGTTCGAAAATTGGTGACAAAAAGGCCCCAGGGCCTGATTGTATCCCAAACAAGGCATTGAAGACTGCAATTAAAACAGCACCACATTGGTTTGCGAAACTATTTAACAATTGCTTAGACAGCTGCGTATTCCCAAAGATGTGGAAAAAACAGAAGCTCATCCTGATCCCTAAACCCGGAAAAACCTTAGGAGAACCTGGGTCGTATAGACCAATATGCCTCCTAGACACCGTAGGTAAATGCTTAGAGAGGGTCATTTACAATAGGATCCAAAAAGTCATCGACGAAACTGATGGCATCTCACGGATGCAATTCGGCTTCCGGAGGGCAAAATCAACAGTGGATGCTGTAAAACTAGTTGTGGAAACTGCGAAAAAAGCCATACAGGGCAAAGGCATAAGAAGGAAGTACTGCGCGATAATAACACTCGATATAAAAAATGCGTTCAACTCAGCGGGATGGAATCATATAATAACATCATTGCGAAGGCTAAATATCCCCGAGTACCTTATAAGAATAGTGAATGACTACTTTTCGGAAAGGACTCTGTGGTACGAAACAGATAACGGAAAGGTATCAACAAATATCACAGCGGGAGTCCCGCAGGGATCAGTTCTTGGTCCACTGCTGTGGAACGTTATGTATGACGGAGTGTTCAAACTAAAGGTACCCAATGAGGCAAAGATCGTGGGCTTCGCAGATGACGTGGCTGTCGTAGTCCAAGCTGGTAATATTGGTGAAGTGCAGCTCTATGCAAACGAAACCATCAGAACCGTAAAAACGTGGCTCGAATCCTTAGAGCTACAACTGGCAGAACAGAAGACAGAAGCGGTGTTGATCAGCAGCAAAAGATCCAAAGAAGTTATAAAACTTAAAATTGGAAATAGCGAAATCGTTTCGACGGATGCTATCAAATACTTGGGTGTGATAATCGATAGCAGATTAAATTTCAAAAGGCATACGGACTACTCCTGTCAAAAGGCATCTAAGGTAGTTAGTTCATTGGCTAGAATGATGCCAAATATAGGTGGACCTAGGCATAGTCGTAGACTGCTACTTTCAAGAGTGGCAAACTCTATACTTCTCTATGGAGCACCCTTATGGGAAGATTCACTAAGGTGCACCTCCAGGAAGGATATGGTATCTATCTTCCGCAGAAGTTGTCTTCGAGTTTGTAGCGGGTATCGCACAATATCCCTGGATGCAGCATGCGTGATAGCGGGTATTATTCCGATCGATATCACTGCCAGGGAGTTTTCAAAAATATACTTGAAAAAAAAGGAGAACCACGACATCCAGCCGAAAATTATTCGAGAAACTGAAAGACGAAGGTCCATACTGAACTGGCAAAGAAGATGGGAACATTCTACATGTGGACGGTGGACACATAGATTAATCCCAAATGTGGAAAAGTGGATGAATCGAAAACATGGGGAGATAGGTTATCATCTGACACAGTTTCTAACGGGGCATGGTGGTTACAGAAGCTATCTACATCGATTCGGACACGACGACACCGCGAGGTGTCCAGCCTGTCCAGATCAGGACGAAAGTGTGGAACATGCTATGTTCAAATGTGAACGATTCGAAGGGGAGAGAAGGATCCTAGAATCACAACTGGGACGCAACTTATCACCTGAAAACATCGTGAATGTCATGTTGGAGTCAGAGGAAAACTGGAACAGCATTACATGTTTCATAACAATTGTAAACAAAATGCTGCGAAGAGAGGAACAGCTCAGGAATTTAGGATCAATACAACAATGAGCTGCGAAGAAGATTAACGTGAACCAAAAAAAAACGTAAAACCAGATGGACGCGGCAAACTGTGCCACTCACCCTGCGAAGTAATACCTAACGGCAGTCCCGCAGGGTGTGGATTTGACGGTGGAGGTGGTTTTAGTCGGTAAAAATCCGACATACCCGCCTGGGACCTATTGAAGGTTTCCACCTCCAACACAAAAAAAAAAAAAAAAAAAAAAAAAAAAAAAACATACATACATACATACATACATACATACATACATACATACATACATACATACATACATACATACATACATACATACATACATACATACATACATACATACATACATACATACATACATACATACATACATACATACATACATACATACATACAAAAATACATACATACATACATACATACATACATACATGCATACAGACATACATACACACATCCTGTTTTATATATGTATCAAATATTTCTACATGTATCTCTAAACAAACTCCATCACTGTGCTAGAATTTTATACTTTAATACAGTTTTCTTCAGTGTAGAAGACACTTATATCTCTTTTGAAAATTCGCCAAAGCGATTTGATTTGAACAGTTCTTTCGGGGATATCATCCTCGTCATCGTAGTCCGGAAGATTATAACTAGCTGATGAGAATTCCGAATGCTGTTTTGTGGCTCTAAAGCAGATAACACGAGCTAAACAAACAGCTTCTCCTAATAAACAGACATTTCTTTGCCAACCTTAAAAATATGAAGAATTACATATGAACAGGGGAATCACCAATTTTATTGGCATTAGCACAAATAAAGGGTGTCCAAAAATTAAGGAGTCTTTTTAATTTTAATAACAAAAAGAGTTTTTATGGAGAACAAAAAAGTTCCGGTTAAAAATTAAAGATTATGTCGGTCAAATGACCCCCACCACTGGCTCGGCAGGCTCCCATTCTTTTACCAAAATTCACAATCAAGCTTTTCAATACACTGTTGTCAATGGTTGAAAGCTGCTCCATAATGTTGTTTTTAAGCGTTTGAATTGTCGTGGGATTATTGCTGTACACTTTCAATACTCAAAAAACCCCACAAAAAAAGTAGTCTGAAAGTGTCTAATCGCACGATCTTGGTGGCCAATTTACTTATCGTTTAAGAGAAATAATGCGATTTTCGAACTTTTCTTTTCTTTCAAAAGATCCGTTCTTTCTTTTGCTGTGCGGCAAGTGGCACCATTTCGCTTCGGATCATCTCCCTCAAGCGTTTTCATAAAACGATGATACCACGAATTTGGAGACACATTTTCAACTTTTCATTAGAAAATTATCCCGTAAGAAAAGGATCTTTTTCGTAAAAAAAAGTATCATTTAGTTAAAAAGTTTTTGTTTTTTAAAAGCGTCTTTTCGATATAAAACTTTTTTTTTCGTTTCGAAAGAAATGCACTTTCTGGTTAAAAAAAGCTTTTTTTTTGTACAAAAAGCATATTTTCGTTAGAAAAAGCATCTTTATTACAAAAAACTTTTTTCGTTAGAAAACGATCATCTCATCAGAAAAACATATCTTTTTGTAAAAAAAAAAAATATTTTGTTATATGCAAAGTGCAACAAAATTCTTAACAAAAAAAATTTTATTCTGATTTATGAAGCCTTCTACAAAAACACATACAAATAGAACAAACCCAATTATAGTTTTTAAAATAGAGTTATAAATTATTGCATTTAGAAATAAAACATAATACAACAAGAATACAGGGCAAATGCATTTTAGTACCGGACTTAAGACAAACGATTTTATTAAAGGAAACAACTAAACAACCAGAACACAGCATGATTTAGAAAAATAAAATACAACAATAAACAAAAATATTTAGTATGAGAAACACTCGCGCAATAAAAAAAAAAATTATTAAAGCCCGGGGCTTTTAATGCCACACTTGTATGCCTCGTATAAAAACGCATCATGAATTTGATATTGAAGTTAACTCTTACCAGACTTATGAACAATCAGTTCAATTAAAATTTATATCGGTACACATATGAAATTTGTTAAAACAGCAAACGACACCACAAATGTTACAAATAGGCGAAACACACGAAATGTACGGACATCATTTGCTTTACTTACGCTCTTATCTCAAACAGGAACTGGAAACATTCTATGTTAGAATGTAAATCACATAGCACTTCATCATTTGTTGATTTTGCAGCCAATGCTCTGTTCATCATCTTTTGACGATGTTGATGAAAACATGGTTCTTACTGTTCTCTTACTCAAATTATTTATTTGTAACATGAAATTTTCTAACCATACCGGAAACTAAAGCCATGGCTAGTACCACAAAAATTCATACGAAATCGCTAGAAAATAATCATTAAGTAATTGGATTACGACCATGTGGAAACACTGGGAAAAAATGTTAAGTAAATTTTTAAGGCTTATCTATATAATAAAAATGAAATGTTGTCTGTTGCTGATCGCATAACTTGAGAACGGCTTGACCGATTTGGACAATTAATAATCACCATGGTCCAACTTAGGTTTTTACGGAAAGAAAATTTTGCCCCGCCTACTTTTACGCCCACTTTTTGCGATTAACCTAATACCAGAAAACGGCTACATCGATTTGACTAATTTTATTTTTAAATGTTCGTATTAATCTATTTTAAGATTTCGTCTAAAGAAAAATTTACCACGCCTACTTTAACGTCCACTTTTTCTATTTATTTCACCGATTCGGACGATCTTTAAAACGATCGCCATGGTCCAACTTAGGTTTTTACGGAATGCAAACATTGCCCCGCCCACTATTACGCCCACTTTTTTCGATTTACCTAAAATCAGAAAACGGCTCCATCGATCATTAGTTTTCAGCTACCGAGCGAAGCCGGGGCGGCCAGCTAGTAACAGACACGGTAAACAATTTTAGACTGATTTTAATACCGAGCGGGTGTGTATATATAACAATTACAAAAAAGAATTAAATTTATCGTACTATGGTATACTTATAAAGAGAGACAATGAGAGAGATATATATAATTTTACCTTATTTTCCAGAGCGTAAAACTATACCAATTTATACTATTTTGTATTAACTTTCGGTGTTAAACTAAAACAAAAATATTAAAATTTTACAAGGAACAAGCATATAAATTTGCTCAATAAAGAATTAATTTAATACCTACTTGATAACTTAAATACCAAGATAAAGTTTTTTTTAATGCAAATTAGAATTCTATTAATAAAGTGAGGACTAAATTGTATTCTTAAACTGGTATAATTTCCAATACCTCACTGGATTACTTTCACGCTTTACGGGTGTTGCTTTTGATCTAGCCAGGGCTTAAATCTATTCCCTTCCAAAAGTATTGATTCATTTTTTTTTTATCATTTATTTTACATATCAGCTTAAACTATGTAAGGGAATTATACTTATTGTGGTAGAACATCGGGTGTTAATATGTATTCTTTTGAGTTAATCATATATCGTTCATATGGCCTTAAAAATTCTAGTTCCTTAACATTAAAAATTTTTGAAAAATGTTGAGAGGTTATTTCATATGTTGTTTACTTATATGAGTATCTAAGAGGAAATAAGCTTCTTCATTGGCTACATACATTTCTTAAATTTTACCAAACATGAAAAATGTGTTTTCTCTTTTTATATATAAAACGAATGATGGTCTATAATTGTAACCATACTTGAATTCAAATTTAATAGTAGCAAATACTTTTGATGCTTCAGATAGGTTCAATGTTTTTATTTCTGGTTTACCCGTCGACAACTTACGTCTCTTCGCGTTTAAATTTTTCAGTTTTGCTACTAAGTAACCAGTGTTTGTTTCAGGGTTAAACAACAAATCCTAAAATAGTTAAATAAAGAGTAAAAAACCAACACCACCACCACAATTGCTGCTTCCAACTTTATATGATGGAAACAGATGTAGCCTCCGCTAGAAAAATCTTGTCCTCGCACTTCGGATAATTGCCACTACGTTACCGCAAAAAAATTAACTGATTCGCTTAGTCTAAATTTACACGTTTCATCTTTTGATGCTCAACTTCTTTTCAATTCCCTTTTAAAGATGCCAACATAATCACACGCAGCAATCGGTTTCAACTTTTTTCGGTTCAAAACAACAACAATTTCATTAACAGCGAATCAAAGAGAAAAAGAAAAGAAAAAAATTACATGCAGCCATCGCTGGCATATACCAACGAATAAAAACACAAAGCGTACTGACCGAGTACAGGCATCTCTGTACTAACCCCCTTTCTTCTTTCTTCTCTCACCTAAAAACATAAGAGTTGAGCATCAAAAGATGAAACGTGTGAAAGCAGACTTACTAAACAACGTTGGGAAGTATCACTTAGGGTTTGCTTTGCAGCATACTCATTGAATATTGCAGAATAATCACCAGCTCTTAGATACAATTCCAATTCCTGCAATATGTGTATGTTCATAATAAAACAAAACTCGAATAAAGAGGTTTTTACTTACCTTATTAATTTTAGTACTGTTGGGTGATATTTCATCTAAACAAAACTCTACAAAAAAGCCGCTGTAGCATCTATATTGACAAATGATTCCCGCGAGCTCATTAAAATCAATTTCAGCACCGTCTCGATCTTTGAACTGCAGTTCTCTGCCCTCTAGATCTAAAGTCGAACTAAAGTTCAATAAAATTAATTTTTTTTTATTTAAGTTAGACTTGGCTTGGTAGAGTGGAAATTTCAGCACAGAGCATTACCATAGAAAATAACTTTAATATCTTGATGGGCTCAAGACAGATTTTATAGTCTTTACAACATATAATCGAAAAACAAGCTTGAAGTCAATACTTACTTGAAATTACTATTCCATTTGAAGTAAAATCCTCACTTTCTGGATCACAAATTTTTACAATTGAAGAACTTTCCACCACTTTTTACTTTTACATACATACATCTTTATCTGCTAAAATAAGCTTCTTCTTACTTTGAAGCCGCATGGTTTTAAAATCCATTAGCTTAACACCGCTATCGGTATTAATTGTAAGATTCAGCGTTTTTTAATTATTTTTTGGCGTCGTTAATAAGCAACATCAAGCATGCTCATGTTTCTTTTTTTTTTCTCTCACATACAGATGTTCTTAATTCCTTATTGAGTCTTGTTTTTAAACTTTAAGGAATAAAATTATTAAACGAGAGAATTCTAAAACATATCAGGTGTAATAATTAAACTTGAAGCACTAAATTAAAAAGAGAGAAATTATTAATGCTTGTTTCGGTATTAAATTAAATCTATCAGGAATAATTTTTTTAAAGGGAAATTTAAATAAAAAATTTTGGTGTCATATCTTTTCCAAGTGGTCATTAAAAAACTCGCACAATATCATTTTTGGTTTTACATTTATACTATATTAGAATTAAAATTAAATTTAAATCAAAAATAGTTTAAAATTAAATCCGTTAAGTTTTTAAATTAAACAATGACTTCTTACCGTGTACATTAGAATAGTATCTTCTTGTTTGCACAGTATCTTTTTGTTAGAAGATTATGTTTTCGTTAGAAGAGTGAGTCTATGTAAGAAAAGTATCTTCTTAGTTGCAAAGTTTTTTTTTATTAGATAAGTATCTTTTCGTTAGAAAAGTAACTTTTTGTTAGAAAAGTATATATTCCTTATAAAAGCCCATTTTTGTAAGAAAGTTATCTTAGCACTAGAAAAGTATTTTCAAGTTCGAAATTTACCTTTACATTAGAAAGGTATCTTCAGGAAAGAAAAGTAGCTGTTTGTTAGAAACGTATTTTTCATTATCAAAGTAGATAGTTTCTTTGAAAACAAAATTTTTTTTAATTAATATAATTGGAAATTAAGCACCACAAACAAAATCTTATTATTTAAAAAAGTATTATTCTTAAGAAAAATATATTTTCGTTAAAAAGCTATATTTTCGTTAGAAAGGTATATTTTCGTTTAAAAAATATTTAGTCGTGCAAGATGGAAAGAAAATTTACTTTTTTGTAAGAAAATAATCTTTTTGTTAGGAAAGTATCTTTTGTTCAATGTATCTCTTTTTTAGAAAAGTATTTTTAAATCAGAAAATTGTCATTTCGTTAAAAATTATTTTTTCGTTTAAAAGTAGTATATTTTGGATGCAAAGTATCTTTTTCTTAGAAAAGTATCTTTTAATTAGAAAAGTATCTTTTTCAGAAAAGTATTTTTCTTTAGAAAAGTCCATATTTTTGTTTAAAAAAATATTTTATTTTGAAAACCATCTTTTCGTTAGTAAAAATCTTTTCGTTAGAAAGATATATTTTCGTTTGAAAATTTTAATTTCGTTAAAAAAAATATTCTTTCGTACTAGATGGTGCCTTTTTATAAGAAAATTTACCTTTTTGTAAGAAAATAATCTTTTTGTTAGAAAAGTAACTTTTAGTTAGAAAAGTTATATTCCTTATAAAAGCCCATTTTTGTAAGAAAGTTATCTTAGCACTAGAAAAGTATTTTCAAGTTGGAAATTAATCTTTTCGTTAGAAAAGTATCTTTTTGTTAGAAAAGAATCTTCACGTAAGAAAAGAATCTTTTTGTTAGAATGGTATTTTTCATTATCAAAGTAGATAGATTCTGGGAAAACAACATTTTTTTAATTAATATAATTGGGAATTAAGCACCACAAGCAAAATCTTATTAATTAAAAAAGTATTATTCTTAAGAAAAATATATTTTCGTTAAAAAAATATATTTTCGTTAGAAAGGTATATTTTCGTTTGATAAAATATTTTGTCGTACGAGATGGTAAGAAAATTTACCTTTTTGTAAGAAAAGGATATTTTTTTTAAAAAAATATCTTTTATTAAAAGTATCTGTTTTTTAGAAAAGTATTTTTTCGTCAGAAAAGTATTTTTTCGCCAGAAAAGTATTTTTTCGCCAGAAAACTATCATTTCGTTAAAAAGTATTTTTTCGTTAAAAAGTATATTTTTGATGAAAAGCTTCTTTCTGTTAGATAAGTAGCTTTTCATTAGAAAACTATAATTTCATCAGAAAGTATGTTTGATATGAAAGTATACTTTTGCTGTAAAAGTGTCTTTTTATTAGATATTATATTTATCTTAGAAAAGTATCTTTTTCTTTAAAATGTATCTTTTTCTTAGAAAATTATATTTTTATTAGGAATGTGTTTTCTTTTCTTCTTAGAAAAGTAATTTTTCATTAAAACACTTTTATTTCATCAGAAAAGTATTTTTTCGCTAAAAAATTTCTTTTTGTTAGAAAAGTATATTTTTGTTAGAAAAGTATCTTTTTGTTAGAAAAGTATCTTTTTGTTAGAAAAGTATCTTTTTGTTAGAAAAGTATATTTTGTGAGAAAAGTATCTTTTTGTTAAAAAAGTATCTTTTTGTTAGAAAAGTCCCTTTTTGTTAGAAAAGTATCTTTTTGTTAGAAAAACCCCTTTATGTTAAAGAAGTATCTTTTTTTAGTAAAGTATATTTTCGTTAGAAAAGTATAATTTTCTTAGAAAAGTATCTTTTTTTAGAAAAGTATCTTTTTGTTAGAAAAACACCTTTTTGTTAAAGAAGTCTATTTGTTCAGTAAAGTATATTTTCGTTAGAAAAGTATCATTTCATCAAGAAGTATACAAAAGAATCCCGATAAATCGTAATCGCAAGGGACCAGCCATTTCTTACGAATTATAGGGGTTTTCAATTTAACGGGGTTAAAATAAAATAAATACGAATAAACGGGGCTTTTCAATTTATTTACTAAAACGATAAAAAAAAACATAAAAACAATTGTTAAAAATAAAATATATAAAAATTATTCATGTAAAACCCTTTTCACACTCTTGGTTTGTAGTCGTCAGCGGTAAGGTCAAGGTAAGGAAAAAAATTTTATACAGACTTTGTTGTTGTCGGCAAGTAACTTGCCGAGTGCGAAAGGGGTCTAACAAACTGATCTTAAGAAAATAAACCCACACACAAGCAAAAACCCACGCAAAATAAAATAGTGGTAAACAAAAAATCATTCTTTCCATGTTTCTGTTGTTTTCATTACGAATTATAAGTGGTCGTTAGCAAACAATTACGATTTATAAGAGGTAAAGAAGATTTCATTTGAAAAAAAATTACGAATTATCGAGGGGACAAAAATGTATGGAAATTTTACGAATTAACGAGATTTTTTCATGGGACCGACAGTTTATTACGAATTATCGGGAATTATGATTTATCGGGGTACAAATTATCGGGATTTGACTGTATTTTCGTAAAGCAAGTCTATTTTTGTTGGAAAAGTGTCTTTGTGTTAAGAAAGTATTTTTTTGTAAGGCAACCTTATGTTGGAAAAGTACATTTTGTTTCAAAAGTATGTTAGAAAAAAATGTAAATCTTCGCTAGAAAAATATACTTTTAATTTAAAAAAATATCTTTTTAAGTACTTTTATAACAAAAAAATATATTCTGCTTAAAGCGCAACAATTTTTACGAGTGTACATATTTTTTTTTTGTCTTGTCTACAAAAGATTTTTATGGAATAATGTTTAAATGCTAATTTAAAATAATTGCCATTAATTGGTAGTGCAATAGATACGTATTCACCAATTCTACTTTTCGCTTTGTGTTTTAAAAATGGGATAGTTTCCTCAAAAAGAGATTTCAAAATAGAGATTTTTTCTTAAGGAAAATAATTCAGTATGGAACATTTTATAAAATAATTATTTTAACTAGGTAGACGAAGAAATTCTCTATAGCATACATTCCCATTAATAAAGAGAAAAACTCAAATCTCCTTAAACAGCAAATGCAATTTTCTAGTGGCTTAGAAATGTTAAACGCTCTTGATAAGCTTAAGAAAATAGCCACAAACAGTAAAAGGGAGAAATCAGCCGATATTAAATAATGTATGTACTATGTATGAGTGTTAACACTTATTTATGTTTATACCTTTAGACACTCGATTGTGTTCAAACTTCAGCGAAACTTAAAGACAATGCGTCCATCCAAAAGATACCAACATAACCATTTGCTCAAAAGCTTAAGCTAAAATATGATTTTGTTTTAAATTGTAAAAGGAGGTATCTTACTGAGACGAAGTGTAGTGCTATAAAATCTTATTAGACGCATAATGTTTAGAAGTAAATTTGCATATATAAACGCAAACGCGTACATACTCCAACTCATGAGTAAATTGGCTGCATTAAGTACCCATATGCAAATAGTGTTGAAGCTAAGAATTATTTTAAAACATCGCGTTGTAAATTTTCATTACCTTTTTGAAGGCAACAACCTAAAAGAACGTAAAGCATTCAATGCAGTATCTTGGAGTATTCAAGTCAATGTCAAGAATGTCTAAAACATACATGCACACCACACACTACACAGAGGCGAGAGTCTCCATACGCTTTTGAAGTGTGTTGTGGTTTGGCCTTTATTGGACGCTTGATTAAATATAGATTGTAGGGTTTAGAACATTTTTCAAAAGCCTTCGGAGTTAAAATAATGTTTAACGAAATTTTATTTACAGTTCATTGGGTTGTACAATGAATTTTTTTCTTTTTTTTTTTTAGTTTACTTCTATGTCAGTAGAAAACTTTTTTCAATTTATACTAATTTCTCTCTTGTTTTTATTGCCATGTAGTTTTTAATTTTGAAACTTTATACATTCTCGTATTCTTTTTTTCGTACTTTCGCACTGATTGACACTAAAACTCAATTTGCACGTGTAAGGATGTGTTTTTAAAATTGTGGGTTATGATATAAAAAGAATATACAATTCTTTTTGGTCTTATGAGGAAGAATTAAAATTAACCTTTAAGGTAATAGGGAAAGTTAAAAAAAAAAAAAATTGTAACGAATAAGGAAAACAAGATTTTTTGAATAAAAGGTAATTTTCTATAAAAAAAACTACTTATTAACATTAACATTGATTTAGAAAAGATACAGTTTAAGGTTAAGGTAAAAGTTACGTTATATACTTTTCTAACAAAAAGATACTTTTCAAACAAAAAAATACTCTTCTTATAAAAAGACACTTTTCTAACAAAAAGATCCATTTCTAACAAAAATATACTTTTCTAACATTAAGGTACTTTTTTTAACTAAAAGGTAATTTTTTAACAAAAAGGTAATTTTTTAAGAAAAAGGTACTTTTTTAACAAAAAGGTACTTTTTTAAGAAAATGGTACTTTTTTAACAAAAAGATTTTTTTCGGCTTAAGTCTAGTTTACCAACGCAGCTCCAAATAAAAAAAAAGTACATAGGGTTATAGAAAATTGAAAAATAAGAAGAAAAAATTAAATGACAAATTTCTCGGAAACGCATAGTTTCAGAGTTATGGACCTTTGAAGTTATATCAGTTTGCGATTTCCCACTACATTTTTGAACGTATATAGCTAATATTGGTATCATTTAAAAGCTTTTGAATACATTTTTCTAGATATAAACATTTTATTTAAATATTATTATTCCATTAAGGATTAAGGAGCCGGCTATGCGGATAAGCTTTATTTAGCGAAGCCGGTGTTTGTTATACCATAGAGGAGAAAATCCTTGCGCCCGGACGAAGCCCGGCTATGCAGAGAAGCTTTATTTAGCGAAGCCGGTGTTTGTTATTCCATAAAGGAGAAAATCCTTGCGGCTGGCCGAAGGCCGGCTATGCAGAGAAGCTTTAGTTAGCGAAGCCGGTGTTTGTTATACCATAAAGGAGAAAATCTTTGCGCCCGGCCGAAGGCCGAAGGCCGGCTATGCAGAGAAGCTTAATTTAGCAAAGCCGGTGTTTATTAAAACATAGAGGATAAAATCCTTGCGCCCGGCCGAAGGCCGGCTATGCAGAGCAGCTTTATTTAGAGAAGCTGGGGTTTATTTGATGACATTTTTATTACCTAGTGCACTTCCGTAACATTTTGATATACATGTTGTAAAAACAGTATTAGGAGCTAAAGATTTAAAAAGTTTTAAATAAATTTTGCATTTCCAGAAAGATCTGTTCAAATGCTTTCAAATAATACCAATATTGGCCATATACGTTCAGAAATGTATAGGGAAATCGCAAGTTTATATAAAAACTTCAGAGGTCCATAACTCGGAAACTATGCGTTTCCGAGAATTTTGCCATTTAATTTTTTCTTCTTATTTTTCAATTTTCTATCACCCTTTGTACTTTTTTTTTATTTAGAGCTGCGTTGGTAAACTAGACTTGTTCTTTTTTTCTAACAAAAAGGTACTTTTTTTTAACAAAAAGGTACTTTTTTTTAACAAAAAGGTACTTTTTTAACAAAAATGTACTTTTTTAACAAAAAGGTACTTTTTTAACAAAAAGGTACTTTTTTTAACAAAAACATACTTTTCTAACAAAAAAATACTTTTCTAACAAGAAGATACTTAACTTTTTTAACAAAAACATACCTTCCTACCGAAAAGATACCTTTCAAATTAAAAGATGCTTTTTTGAAGAAAAAATACTTTTACAACGCAGAAACAAAAGATGCTTTTCTAAAAAAAAATATACTATATATCTATAGCTTTAATGGTAACCAAAGGTTGGTTTAAGCAAAAAGTATGTGAAATATTGAAAGAATAGGGCTTTATAAATTGAAATTTGATTCATTGAACACATTCGAAAAATGGGTGAAAATGTAGCAATTTTTTAACAAAAGAAAATTTTTAACAAAAAGGGACTTTTGTTAGGTAAAGTTACTCATCTAACCAGAAAACCCTTTTTAATAAAGAGAAACTTTCCTAAAAATATTTAACATTTCTAACAATAAGAGACTTTTGTAACGAAAATAACACTGTACAACAAAATCATATTTATTGTAAAACTACAAGGTTCCGATGCACGATTCTGATAGAGGTAACCAAAAATAAAATATACGATTATCGGTATTTGAAAGTTTCGGGTCGGATGGTCATTCAAGGTGGTGTTAAAGTTTCCTCGCTTTGCAACATTATTTGGATTACCCGACAAAGAAAACATTATTAATTTTACATATTAGGTGTAAGATGTCTTTAGAAGATTTTTATAAAATCCTACAATGTTTGGGTACTTTTTGTCTCTTTTTTTTTTTGAAAAAGGGCTAAAATGTACCCATACATTCTATAATTCTCTGTAAACAGCCGAGATAAAAATTAAACTTACATGACAGAAAATACCAAATAAAAAATTTGTCAAAGGGATAATTTTATTAATGCGAGAGAGATCGATTATTCGACTTTTTTCTAAAACCGGGTTTTGAATAGCTGAAATGGCTGCAATTCAAACAAAACTGGGTTTCGTTTAAAATTCAAAAAACAGAGGGTTAACGGGATATTTTATTAAAATAAATAAAAAAATAAGTAACAAAATATAAAACTACTTCAATAACACGGTGTGGAATTTTTTAAGTCATGGACAAATAAACATATACGGATAAAAAATAACCATAAAGGACCAAAATAAAAGACCCGAGTCTCCCAGTTTTGCCCAAAGTCATGCACTTTTTTATGGGCCCTTTAAGATTTGGGGCCTCGGTGTAATTTTTGCAAAAAAGTGATAATTTTCTCAGGCTCATATCTTGCAAACCGTTCGGAATTTTGATTTATACTTTGAGACAAAGTTGTAGCTCTTGCCATAAAGAACAAAAGTTATGAACGCATAAAATCTAAAAAAACTTCACCTTCCAGATCAAAATCGCAAAAAACTTTAAAAAATTCGATTTTTTACCTTTTTCCCCTGTTCAGGTCCATAGGTAGCAAACCGTTCAAAATTTAAGGAAATAGTCCACTATAAGAATGTACTTTAGAGCTCAATAAACAACTTTCTGGAGCATATGAACTTCCTAGAAATGATTTTTAACACTGTTTGGGTAGCCGCAATAGTGAACAATTTTCCGAAAATTTGAATATGTTTGTATTAAATATTTCCAATAAAAGTAAAAAACGGCCAAAAAAAATTACCGGTTTATTCGATATCCGAAAAAAGGACATTTAAAAAAATCGGTTTAAATAAAAGAAAAAAAACACGGCAACCCCGGCCGAATAAAAACCGGTTGATCTTTCCAATAAATGCCGATACACGAATTTTTTGTTGGCAAAGAACTTTTATATAGATGAAGATATCTTAATTATATTCGGCATAAAGAACTTTACAAGAACCTTAGACTCATAACCAGTGTTTGAAAATAAACAGAACATTATTAAGCGTATGGCTCACACAACCCGAAACGATATCTATTTTTTAGCGTTTGTATATACAAACAGGACCTTTTCCTATAAAAAAAGATTTTTGTAACAAAAATTTAATGAAGTATTGGAAATCCTACTTTTGTAACACAACATTTACAGGAAATTTTTAGTCAGCTTTCTGAAGAGCCAAATACACTTAATAAAATACTCATCAAGCATTGTGGTAGTATTAGTGAAAATGTGTTTCTATGTGTGACACAAACGATGCTGGATGGAAAATCAAAAAATGTCATATATGATGGTTAACATACATACGTACACGACTGAGTTTGCCAGCATGTCCAGCATTCGACAAGTGTATTTGGCGCTTTACTGATTTAAGTTTGTATTTTTATTGTGATGACAATAATTTTAGTTGAATTCAATATCCCAGCAGTAACTATAATGATTAAAGAGGCCTAATAGAAGGCCTTATTTACCAGTCACAAGCCCTACTCGCCACATTCCATACTTATTTATTTTTAACGCAGGTTGTCATTGGGAGCAAACCCTTCCACACTGTATTTAATATCAATTTCGATCCCTTCCCAAGAAGGGAGTAAGGAAGGTCACTTTAAATAAAACAAAAATAAGTAGCGAATGTGTACTAAATATTTCAAACAGAAATATATACCATCTAGAGGGCATACTTCTGAATTAAAATACCGATACCGAAATAAGAAAAAGTTTCATACCTATACCGAAATTCGTTTCGGTATCCAACCCTGGTTTATAGAAAATATTCTTTTGGGCCATTATTATAACTTGGCGTTAGCTGTTATCCGACAGTTAACAGACGCTTTTTGACAGATAACACATTATTATCTGTCAATTTAATCTTAACTTTAGCTAACTTCAAGTTGTAATAATGGCCCTTAAAAATATAATTTTCAGAAATCGGAGTACACTCTAACTTTAGTAAAAAAATATTTTCTTGTTAGAATTTATCCTGATCAATTTTATTTTAAATAATAACTTATGGTCAACTTGAGTTGCCATTAAACCCGCTTTATTTCATTTTAGAGTCTTAGTGACACATAAAGTCTGATCAATTACTTTAAAGCGTAACTCTTTTTATGCAATATTTAAATACCAACTACATTTTTTACTACCAGATAACATTTATAGCAAATAAAATGTTCAATTAAAAAAAAAATAATCGGCAAATATCTGAATAACTACCAATTTTTAAGGTAAATTTAGCTTAGAAATTATGCCAGACACAGCCTATAAAATAAAAAGCATTAACTTGGTAATAAGCAAACAAAAAAAACCAACATTAATACATTAAATAGTAGTTAATAATCTAATGGCTTAGAAGTTGCAAATTTTATTATGCATAAGACTATATAAAAAGCATTTAAATGTAAATTCTTCCTATTTATTTAGTTAAGATGATATAAAAGACCAGACCTCGATTAGCCAGTCAATTGGTATTCCAGATGCTATTAAAAGCAATTGTAAAACGATAACATCCTTATTTTTTTTCTTTGACTGTCGTCGAACTGCAGTTTCTTTCGTTTATTTTTTTTATTACTATAAAAATAAAAAACCATAAAAATAGAAGCTAGACAACAGTTTTTTTAGGACTTTAAGTTTTCTACTATTAGTTTATTAGCCAAGTAATGCTTAAGACCGTTAAAGTGAAAGGCTGTTATGTTAACGGCTATTTATGTTCTAACAATTTCAAACGTAATTAAACGTTAGAAATACAAAGTTGAAAACCCTAAAGAGAAAAGCTTTAATTCTAATGTATTTGTATTGTTTTATTTTCTATTTTTAGATATTGGCCAACAAACGAATCCTCCTGAATTACCCATATTTGGTGATCCCTTTACAGAAATTGCCTTAGATCTAGTCTTTCCTAAGGGTAACCCCATATTTCTATTAAATGGTAAAAAATTACAACTACTACAGCCGCTCGATAGAGATGAAGAGAATTTAAGTCATATTGTCTTTCAAGTAAGTATTATATTTGTTAAATAGTCATTTAATAAACCTTTAAGCTTTTACGTTTTGCATTTTAATTTTAACCCTCTAATAGCTTTGTCTGCCCTAAGACAAGCATTATTTTTTAGTTTTCTGAAAAACTAAATTTAAAATGCTTGATTTATTTTGTTTTTAATATTTTAGTTGAAAGGTTTACTATCTTTTTTTAAATTCTTTCAAAATCAAGTTACAGATAACACAAAAATATTATTAATACGATTTCCGAATGATGTGCTAAATTCAAAATTTTTCATATTGGATAAATACACTGAAATTCATTGTTGAGATAAAGCTAGCTTCTATGCGCATTTCACTGGTTGCTTAGGCCAGCTCATCAGGAAACCTTTTCCAAAGATTTAAGAAAAGCCAAAAATATCAAACAAATAAAACCCTAAAGCGAATACGAATTATAAACACTTTAATGCCCGTTTTCACAACTTAACAATAGCTAAAGTTTGGATTTTATCGGCCGTATAAAAAGTGTTCCATTATAACAACTTTACTTTAACCTACCAGGTAGGATGTACCTTAATTTACTTTATCGCTCAGTTTAGTTTAAAGTAAAGTTTTTATAATGGAACACTTTTTATAAGGCCGGTTAAAGTTTACTTTTAGCTATCGGTAAGTTGTGAAAACGGGCCTAAGTCTTACTTGTAACAATATGAAAGCTTAAACAAAAACACCAACAATAAACATTGAGTTTATCTTTTCTTACATCCCCCTACAATTGGTTGGGTTCTTTCCGATTCGAATTGTAGTTGTAAGTGGGTAAAAAGAAAAAACAAAATTAAAAAACAAGAATAATTTAAATACAAGAGTAATTGAATTTTAGAAGTTTTTTTTTGTAAAATCTAGATAAAATAGCAAATATTGTCAAAAATTAGCTACAAAAAGATATTAGATTATTTGAGTAAAAATTACTTTAGGAGCCCACTGTTTTCTTTTTAATGTACTGTAAAGCTATGATCACACTTATTAAATACTTGACCAAACAAGCGTAACCACTACTTTTTTTAATAGTTATTGAGATTTAACATGGTCTTAATATGGCAAAATAAACTAATTTACTACTAGACATAGCAAAAGACTGGTTTTTGTAAGGTTTGGTATTATAATCAAAATAAATATTGGAATTAAAGGAAATAATCATTTAGTTTGCTTGTTGGTCCCATATTTTTGGGCAAGTGTGATCGTAGCATACACAGAAAAAAATTTGTGCGCCAGTAAAGGAATTAATTAAAAATAAAATCAGTTTTAATTAATTATTTAATCAGGTGAATAAAACTTTTAATCAAGTGTAATAAATGTTTAATTGACAATATATCAATTAAACGTTTAATTAACTTGATTAAATGTTTAATTTACCTGATTAAATATTTAATTAAAACGGATAATATTTTTGATTAATTCTTTTACTGTCGCAAAAAATTTTTTTCTGTGTACACTGATAGATGTATTTTGACATCAGAACTATGACAAGTGTCATCGTTTTGACCTCATGACACTTTTCATCACGGTGATGTCAACCTTAACATCACTTGGCCAAAGTGTCATCAGGGTAAAAATGAAATTATGTCATCAATGGAATGACACATTGGCACCACAGAAATGAGGAACATGTCCTCAGTGCGATGACGCAGTAACATCGGAGAAAGGACACATTAGCATCAATTTAATGACAGTTTGTCATTAAATGAAAGTGATTGGAATTGACTTAAGTCAAAGTGAGACAATATTATTATTTACATATGTTACATATGTTTGTTTCACGTTAGTTGAATTACCACCTTTATTAACAGCAGAACTCTCAATAATAAGACACCAGCACCATGGTTTTCGTAATCATTCTACTTTAAAAATTCGATGTATTTAACTAAATATTTTAAAAAAATAGAATACAGGAATTTGTGCTTCTTATAATACATTCTAATCATGAAAATAATGTTAATAATATACAAAATGTGGCATCGAATTGATGTCACTTTAGTCATAAAATAGATGACACGTAAACAATGACAAAATTTTACGAAGACGTTAGTCATTGGATTGATGTTACTTTTTGCATCATTGATGCTATTTGGAATAACATTGATGACACCATTTTGATGTTAGGGCATCAACAATATGAAGATGCATTTTGCTATCAGTGTTAGAGCTTGTTTAAATCAGTGTTCGAAAATAAACAGAACAATATTTAAGATACGACGCATACAGCCAAAAACGATATCTATTTTTTTGTGTTTGTGCTAACAAACACAACCCTTAATACTGTTCATTACTATTTTCAAGAAAGAAACGAACATTATATAGTGTTTTGTTCCATATTGGAAAATAATAAAAATGTGCCGTTGCAGTGTGTTTTCAGGCCTTGTCTACTATTCATAAATTCATCTTAGATTTGAACAATTGATCTTTAAATTTCTATACTCTAATGCAGAACTTTAATGGCCATTTTCTCAATGTATCGACAAACTGTCTGTTACTTAATGTCAATAGAAATTTATTGGACCGATAAACTGTCCGTTAACGATTTTGGGTTTCTCAATATATCGACAAAAAACATTGTTTTCAGTTGGCAACACCACTCAACATACATGTTAATGTTGGGAGTCAGCTGATTGGATTTATCTGTACGACAAACAAAAGGAAAATAAATAATTGGCAGATGAGTGCCGGTTAGCTCTGCGATAAAATCGAAGCAAATGAAACATTGAGAAAATCAAATTTCTTTAATGTGCAGTTTTTCGTTGGGAAAAAAGATAATCGCCTTATGAGAAAATGGCCATAAGTCTTGTATACGGGATAACAAATAAAGAAATAAATAAAAATATTTAAAAAAAATAGAAATATATGCCTTCATTTACGCCTTGAAATATACTCCTGAAGTGTTAAAGTGCCTCTCCATATCTCTCGTAGCTTTTATAAAATTTTTTTACTAAGCCCAATTTGATATATGGGCATTTCTTTCTAAAGGTCCACCGTGACCGAAAATTTAAAAGTTATTAAAAGCATATTTTTTTATGATTTTGTTATTAAGAAATATTTAGATTTTACTAAATTTATAAATTCCCCCATAAATATTCCTTAAAAAAGGTGATATTTGATAAAAATTATTCCAAAAAACAAATGTCTTACCTGGTCTGTAATCTAAGGAATAGTTCGAAGAGAAATATGTTATTCGGATTAACGGTAAATTTATATTTTGTTTTGGAAAAAATTTCACTTTCGAAATGTCACGTATCGACACAGATTTGCATAAATCGTCAGCTCAGAATTGGTTTGGCGCATAAGCCAAAAAGTCGGAGTGGAGAAAAGCGACAAAGAAGATTTACATGAAGATTTCTCAAAATGTACCCGATAGGATTCTTTTATATTTTTACCACTGCTTCCGGTATATGTTTTGAAGAAAAATGTAAATTTTTGCGCACTTTCATGAATAAAGTAAGAATTTAATAGTATTTTTGGAAAATGAAAAATATTGTTTTGTGCCGCATACCCCACTTTTCTAAAAAAAAATTAAAAAAGTGGCTTTTTGTGCTGCATAAGTATACTTATTGCCTGAGTGACTGACCCATTCATCATCGAACAGCCTAAACGCCTGAAGCTAAAGACAAAAAACTTGGGCCAGAAGTGGATCTCTTCCCAAATGGATCCACTAAGACGGGATTTTCAAATATTCGAATGTTTAGGGGGTAAAAAAGGGCAAATTCGGAAACCTTTTATCTCCAAAACAAAAAGAGATAAAAAAAAACTGTAAAACATATCGTTGTTCTTTTGAACAAAAGAGTGGACAGGTGTGTGGTACTTTTTTGAAATTCGGCTCTTTTAGGGTGAAAACGGGTAAAACCTTAATTTTGGTACGTTTTTGTCAGCCCATCTATCTTTTGATCCAATAAACCTAGAAATAAAGTTTATACCACATTCGAAACTTATCAAAAAAATACGAATACGAGTTTGGTACTTTTTCGAAATTCGAACGTTTAAGGGGTGAAAATTGTAACTATTTTGGTACTTTTTTACAAAAAATTTTGCATTTTGCAATTTTTGATACTATAATGGGGGGAAAATAGTACCAAATTGGGAAATACGGGAAATTTAAAATCTTTCTTCAGCTTTTTGGTTCTACAACTGGTATTTTTTAATTATCGTTAATATTTGACCTCAAATCATAAAATTCAACATGCAATGTCCTGAATGAATGCTTTATATCTCAGAAACCACAAAAAATTTTGCGAAACAGATTTTGGATTCAAAAAGGGGGTATTCAAAATATATTTACCCCATACCTAACTCAATTTTTTTAAAAATGGTCGGTAGGTCAAACCAATTCTGAGCTGACGAAATGTACTATAAAAAAGTACAATTGTACCATGATATCCATCCCTGGTCCAAAATCAGTTAATTAGCCTTGACTCTGTTCTACAAATAGAATTAACCAAGGCGAATTAACTACAGGTGGTGTCGAAAAGGCATCTAATTGTGAGAGTGCGAGCTCATTTGTTTTGATTTGTTAGTGTTTTGTGGTTAGAATTTTTGACATTTCGAGGTTAGGCTTCGCCTTGGTACATATTAACTTACAAAAAAAATTTACATTTTAATGTTACATTGCTGCGTAAAATTTGAAAGTAGTTGTGCCGGGTTTTGCTGAATTACGCCTTTTTATACATGGCCACAAAAACTACTTCTATTTTTTCACGTTCGATCCGCTACTTTTTTTGCCATTATCTTTAACCTGAATTCGCGCCCTCCATAAACTTTAGCATAGATAACAGTGCTTTCTTAGTGCTAAAATTTATGGGTTGAAAGAACGTAAAAATATTTGTTGTTTAAAATGTTATTGCACTTTTGATGCGTACGACTGTCACGTTCAACTCTACGGAATTACCCATATGCATAATGGCGGCAAAACTATTTTTTCTCCTGGCATCTAAAGGCTTATTTGCGATGTTTTTGCTTCCCGAAATCGCATTTTATCTTAAGCAAAAATATTTTGTATATCCTGCTTGCACTAAAAAATCGGCACATTCTGCTTACCAATTACTTCATATTTTTGTAGATCTCTTTCATGTTTACTGTGTGAGCTAATGGAACATATGTCCATGTTTTACATGCATATCTGCACTATGACTTAATTGCATGATTGGTTTTAGCAACATAGTTTTTTACATTTTACTCTAAATGTCGATAGTACAGAGATTTGACATAGTCTCGCATATCTTGCAATATGTTAACAGTTAGCGGAACTGAAAACATTCAAACTCCTTGCTAGGAAGTTCGAGCTATCTAATCTCTTGCTGCGTGTTTTCTGTCAACAGCTCCTGTTAAATAGTAACAGGACACAGATGTCTCCTCCTCGCAACCGAACCACTCCACTAGTTCCAATTGCAATTTGGAAAACATCTACCCGCGTTAGTTTGGGTATCACCATCAGCCACCTCGTGTAATCAAGTTTACCGACATCTTTGTAAGAAAAGCATTCTGAGCCAGAAAGCCTAGTCTTTGTTCGGTAACACTAATTATTTGTGAGGAAGCTCGCTACAAACCAAGATCTTAACAGGTTTATACTCATGCAGAGTACAACCAATTGTATGAATTTTCACACCCTCTACCTGAACACAAAAGTGAACGAGCTCTTTCAAGAGACCTGCTACTGGTCCATACATATGATGCACTCCACATGTGCAGTGCACTTCCAAAGCTAGAAGACAAGCGGACCCTCGATCGCTGGCCTGAGAAGGCTTACTTATCAACTCACTATGGTCGTGCACTGCAAATCATCTCACACTTCTTGTACCTGCGCAGAGTCACAACCGAAACATAGGAATTTTCACACTCCACCTGAACCAACGGTCGGTCGTAAACCATCGATTACAGGGGAGGCTACTAATTCATATATAACGGAAGCTCACTACGCCACCAAACATCCGACCCAGCAATACCGAGTCAGTCCAAACATCCATCAACATCCATCAACATCCTTCACATCCTCCTCCTCCACAAATAGTGTTACTTGGCAAAAATTTCGGCTTTCTGTCACAGATCTCTTGACATTACAAGAGTCTCCATTGCAAATGGTAGGTAAAAATGATTCCTCACCAATGATCAGCACAGGTGGTGCTAAACACCTGCGGGCCACTGATCTCCGAGGAAACCATATTACCGTAAGTACTATGGTCAATACTTCACGTCATTGAATAAATTCAAGGACGCTAGACTTTTGGAAATTCACTCCGCCATTCCTAGCCAGCCTCGGCTAGAGCCTTGTATTGTTAGCCATCTCGAGAGATGTTTCCAGAAGATACCACTTGGAGGTAATACATCGGCTTTTGTTGCATATTGAAGGTATACCACTAGGGCCGTCCTTCTGAACATGCAACTCCTATCTTCTAAGCTAATGGAACAGACGGATATTGATTTCCATTATTGTTATATTGTCCAGGAACACAGCTTTCAGACTTAGTTTGGATGTGTCAATGATGTCTCAAGCCAGTTTTTTAATTGAGCAAGAGTGGTTTTGTTGTTGTTGTTGTTGCTAAAACTGGACGTGCTCGATAATTTCTGATTTGATCTTTTAATTTCCATAAATCATATTAAATGAAAGTTTTTAAATTACATGAAGGAATTTATTTTGAGTTCCAAACAATAGCTGTTGTTAAGTAATGATTAGTAATCGTAATAATTACTTATTGATAACGATAATTTTTAGTTTTGCATGATTACTAATTGATTACGATTACAAGTAATCAAAAAATAATCAAAAATACCGGCGATTAATACAATGTAATCATTAAGTATCAAAAGTAATCAAAATGTATTCCGATTATTTTCAACGATTCTTTTTGATTACTTTCAACAATTTTGTATTCATTCGTACTACAACTTTGTAAACAGTTAAATGTTATCATTATTCAAAAATGTACTGGCGGACACTTCTATCCACATACAATTGGACTGTAGTTATTTATTACCAAGCAAAAAATGTAATCAAATTGATCGGTATTGTATCACCAGCGGCTGTTGTTTCGAATAACGCTTCAAATTTTGTAAAAGCGTTAAGAGATAACGGTGTGAAAAATAATCTATTAGAAGATCAAATTAATGACGATGTGCCAGTCTTTGATAATGAGAGATGGTTGCCTACACACCAGAGATGTGTCAGCCATACTTTGAATTTGCTTGCTTTAACAGACCGCGAAAAATTTTTAAAAACTGAACAGCCACTGAATGTACTCAACATAATTTGGTAATTAAATTGTCTTAAATTGAGATGAACAAAAGAGTACATTTTGTTCTGCTACTCCTTTAATGCAAAATACTTGTCAAAATACTGTGCACTGTTGTTTTGTTTAATAAATTAGTCTAGAATTTACTATTTCTTTTGCTATTTTAAATTACGTGCTTAAGTTAATGTTGTTTATGTAAATAATCAAATACAAAAATTTATTGGTTATGAAAACAGGTTATCAATTGCTTCGAAATGAATTTCACTGTGTAGAAATCGCCAGTAGTTCTGATTATTTTTCGATTACTTTTTTTCTTGTAGCATTGCATAATCATTACGATTCTTTTTAAAAAGTAATCTAATTGATTACTAATCGTAATCGATGTTTAACAGGTTTGTTCCAAAAAGACCTCAGTATCTCTTCAAATTTCGCTATTCGGAACTAGTTTTTTTTTATTCTTACGTTTCTAAGAACATTGAACAAAATTATGGTTTGACTTATGACCTTGATTATAATCTTAATATCAAATTAAAAAAGCATAGATTATGTAATGAATATAAAATTTATTAACTTCTTATTTTGGTATTAAAAAATAACATTGTACATTTTTGAAAATCAAAAAAAGTGTTCGCAGTTTATTCTTCTTGTTTTTTCATAAAAAATCTATTTTTTGAGAACAAAATTAGTTAGTGATGAAAATTTAATTTATTGAAAGCAAGGAAACTTGGCAAAACTGAAGAGTGGTAAACAGTTTAGAAAGGACACAAACAATGATAATTAAAAATTATTTATTTGACGTCTTAAAATTGAGATCCAATCTAAGAACAGAATTTAAAATTCGGATCATAATCGTATTAACATAGAATGATTAAAGAGAACATTAAAAATAAAGAAAAATCTTTTAAAATTCAAAATTTTATCTGTTGAAATTTTAAAGATGCTTAAAATTTAATGTACCCACATTTTTTGTCACAAAATTCTGCCTCTAAATCTTGAAATCGCACCATTTGGCAACACTGGTAAAAAGTTGTAGATTTAAAGAGGGGTAAACTGTCATCTTTGCTTCGTGAGGATATTTGAGATCGAATAACATTTAAATGATCAATATTATCAGCATACAAAAGTGCTTTTAGATATAAGATTAAAAATTATCCAGTTATTCTCCACTAACTTGACTGTTTCTGAGGGTCAGTTCTGTGCTACAAAATATATTGTGTAGCAATGCGGAAAAATGGCTTTTTCAAGGATCCTCCAAAGATTTCACTTAAGACCGTTATACACTGTAATACAAGTCGTAAGTATATATATTTGACCAAAATTCTTCCCTGATCTAATTATTGTTTGTTTTTCAAGAAACAAACAATAAAACAACTTACCATTTAGGGTTGCATTTTCCTTACATACTTAAAACTTGTATTTAAGTGTGAAGCTGCCTTTATTGATACATCAACTCTAAATATGACGATTATTTGCCGCTGAAAAAAACCTAATTCTAAAATTGGCATCTAAGCGAGTTAATCTGGAACCTATTTTCATTTATTGTTTTAGTCATTATTTCGGCGTCATTTTTCTACTAATCATGCAGGCTTCTTATTTACTTCCGAACAGCTATTTTTCAGCCGGAATGTTTGTTACCATAGTTTTAAGAATGTTAAAATTTTATACAACATTTTGCTTAATTGAAGCCCTTTTAGTAGTCTTTGAAAAACAAATGTAATTCTTGAGAAATTTTCCTTTTGAAAAATTGCTTTGACTTAATAAATTTTCTAACAACCACTTTTCTATATTTTAATATCTTTTAAATTAGCCTTATCCAGTTATTAAAAGGTAACCCTATCATTCTATCTTCAAACCTACAGTAAACTTCCTTTTATGCCCGGAGTAATCGAGATGTTAAGATACATCTGTCAGTTAAGGCATTTACTAAATACAATTTCCTTTCTAACACCATCTAAAGACTAAAATAGAAATAAACACAAAGGTGTTCATAAATTATGTTCAATATTAATAATAATAAAAAAATCTCAACTTCCAAAAAGGAAGTGCTAAACTACAAACCTTAATAGTTTTTAATGACAAATATATTAAGTGGTGATATTTAAAAGTCGCCATCCTCTTTTCTGCAGTACTAATAACTTAAATCTCATTTATTTCAGGTTTCCTGTACCATACGTTCCTCGAATAAACGTCGCAATATACCGATTATAGTGCGCGTGTCTGATGTTAATGATAATGCACCACGTTTCATGAACACACCTTATGAGGTTACCGTGCCTGAGGTAAGTTTAACATTTATTCGATTAACTATAAAAACTTTTTGTTTAAAATGATTTTTAGTTTCTATTTGTTCTTATTTTTTTTCTATGGTTTTGTTTTTCTTTTTCTTAAAATAAAAAGAAAAAAAATCCATTCATTGTTGTTTAAACATTGTTAAACATATTTACAACAAGTATTATAAGACTTGCCACAACTTTGTATTAAAAACAATGAATTTACAAGCCGAATGTTAAATAACAATTAAAATAGTTTCTTATTCTAATGTTACAATTGGTTGTGGCTTTTGGTTTTGTAGTTCTTTTTGCTGAATTACGATCTCATTGTAAATGTTTTATATGTGGGTGGTTTCTAATTTTTTAGCTTTAATATAAAAGTTTAGGTTTCAACGACTTTGCTTTCTTCTTTAATACTAAAGCTTTTGAATGTGTGGCTCAAAATGTTTTTAAAATGTTATTTGTTTCCAATGAACAGCCTTGAAGTCTAAAAATTTTTAGATTAAAATTTAAGCTAACAAGCCTCTATGACTATGACTATGGCTTGGACTATGACTGTGACTATGACTATGACTATTACTATGACTATGACTTTTTTTTTTTTTTTTGTTGGACGTAGTGATAGCGCGCTATCATCTAGTGGCCCCACGATAACTGCACCAACCCACCCCGGGACTACGTCAGCATTACATCTGGGCGGGCGGTTAAAAATAGCCTTATTCCTACATCCTTCTAACTTTCCCTCTCTAGGGAAGGTTCGGAACAGCTGAACACCTTTCCTTCATTATCCTATTAAAGAAATCTTCACACAATTTCCATGAGCCTGCGGAATGCAGCATTACGCCCACCACGTTCTCAGTTGTCAATATTAAGCCCCACTTTCCATTTAAAGTTCTTCTTTGTTCCATCCACCTTTCACATTCAAAAACGATATGCCCTGCATCTTCGTCCGGTGATCCGCATGCCTCACAGCTGCTTATCTCCTTTAACTTAAATCTATGCAGGTATTTGTTAAAACAACCGTAATTCGTCATCACCTGTGTTAAAAAATAACCTATGTCTCCATGTTGCCTCTCAACCCACGTTCTAATATTTGGTATTAGTTTATGTGTCCATCTTCCATACTCTTCTTGATTCCATCGTTCTTGCCATTTTCTCATTGCATTATCCCTGGCCTCTTTCTTTATTTCTGAGATTCTTTTGGCTCGCTCCAATGGACTATGATTTGCCTGATTTATACATTTAGCTTGTATATATATTTCCTCTCTTTACAGTATTAATAAGTCTATGGGAAGAAGCCCTGCTAGTACCAAGGCCGCACTGGTAGACACCGTGCGATACGCAGATGTGATACGTAGGGTGCTGGTTCTCTGTCGTGTCTGTAGCTTACGTATGTTGTATTTCCTTTTTAAAGCACTCGAGAAAGCTGGAGCGGCATACAGAAGTTGGGAGTGTACTACGCTGTTTATCAGTTTTTTTATATGCGGTTTTGGGCCGCCACAGTGTGGCATTATATTCGCCAATGAGGTTGCCGTTCGCATGGCTTTATCACGTATGTTCACCACATGTTGGCTGAAACCGCAATTGTCATCCAATTGTGCGCCCAGATAGCATAAATTACGCTTAAGTAGTACATCACTTGATTGAAGTCGGATTTTCGGTGTTTTATAGACTCTTCGATTTGTCAATAGAATTGCCTCTGTTTTAGGCTATGACTATGACTATGCTATGATTTTGTCCATAACTTTATCTATGACTATAACTATGACTTTGTCTATGACTATGACTTTGACTATGACTATGACTCTGACTATGATTATGACTATGAATATGACTATGACTATTACTTTAACTATGATTATGACTATGAATATGACTATAACTTTGACTATGACTATGATTATGACTTTGATTATGAATATGACTGTGACTATTACTTTGATAATGACTATGACTCTGACTATGATAATGACTATGAAAATGACTATTACTCTGTCTATGACTATGATTATGACTATGAATATGACTATGACTATGACGATGACTGTTACTTTGACTTTGACTTTGACTATGTCTATGACTATGATTATTACTTTGACTATGACCATGATTATGACTATGAATATGAAAATGACTATGACTTTGAATTGGACTATGACTATGACTTTGACTATGACTATGACTATGAATATGATTATGAAGATGACTATGACTTTGACTGTAACTTTAACTATGTTTCTGACAATGACTGCATTTGACTTTGATTGCGCCTTTAATAATAGCTTTGAATATGACTTCAAATATGACTTTGACTATAAATTTTACTATGACCATGACCATGACTACACACTCTTTTCATAATTTTAATAACTCTATTTTTCCTTTCATTCATTAACTGAGACATATGGGTCTGCAATCACAACTGTTTCAATGCCTCAACAATGACTACAACTATGATTTGGACTTTGATTATGACTTCAAACTCGACGATGAATTTGACTAGGACCTTGACTTCGACTTCGTCAATGACTTTGACTAGCCGTTATTACCAAACTCTTGACATACTAAAAATTCTTCTTTCCTCATGTGTAGCACAACAAATTGTTCTTAGCATTTATTATCTTATCGCACCCACGCTATTCATTCATTTATATTAAAACTATTTTCTATACGTTTAGATGTTTGTATTTGCATTTGTTTTCATTGCCATTTTACAATGTTTATTCTAGACTTTAATGCATTTGTTATCTTCAACTTAAGAAAAAAAAATAGTTCATTCAACTTTAAAGTAAGAAACTTTAAACAATTGCCTCTAAAACAATCTACTCCTTAAGCATTCAAATACAAATTCTAGTCATTCTTGTTATTTGCTTTAGTTTTAAGTGTGTGTGTGTTTGTGTTGGTAAGTGAATTTATTTTTCAGAAATTTTAATTCCGTTAAAATCTCTTTTAAATAATCTTAAGGCTTTTGTAATCGAGATAATTTTTTGCTAACTGTTTTGTTTTGCATTTAAGAACAAAAGAAATATTTGAAATATTTTAGAATTTTTGTACAAAATAGAAGCATTAGAGGTGAGATCTGTTAAAGAAGTTTTATTAAAAGTAATGTTAGTGTATTTACTTTTTTGTTGCTAAAGCATTTGTTTTTAAAAGTAGGGGCGAGTTATAAAATAAATTAAACGTTTTATTCAGATTATAACATTTTACAAAAAATTGTTAAAGAAACTATGACTTAGACCTTGACTAAGCCAATGTTTTTCGCTATTACTTCAACTATGAATTGGAACATGAGTTAAACTATGGCTTTTAATACGACTAAGAATGTGATTTAAATAACGAATAGTACTAAGTCATTAATTTGCTTAGGTTCTGACATATCCTGAGCCATACCTAGAATATCACATATGTAAACTTTGCGGCCCTGACAACATTTTTTCTGTTACTTTGTCTTAACGTTACAAAAAGTAAACTTTTCTCTGGAAATGTCCATATACTGTTCTCTTTTACATTTTCCATGACTAAGATAATCACTTAAAATATAATAGAGGTATCGCCTTAGATTTATAGTCGCGTTTCTTCCTTAAACGCGTAAGTGCCATTTTTCGAAATTGAATGTTTTCTCATCTCATCTCACCTTGACAACTTTGTATGAAAAAAAAAATAAAGCCATTTGGAAAACCTCGTAAGCGCCATACAAATGGCATTTGCATGCGAAATAGAACTGTTTTTATATTTAGAGTTGGAAATGTTTTTAAGTTAAAAAAAGTGAAAAGTTTCCGGCCAATCGGAGCATTTTTGTGCGGTGCCAGCCAGCTACTCAAAATCAGTAATTTCGGTAAAACCTACACTTTTCGTTGAATAACTCAAAATCTTTGTATACTTTACAGCTCAAATGTTCCTCGAGCCCCCATTATTTTATATTTCTCCTGTACGCCAAAGCTCTATCTCGGTATCTAAAAATAGCACCCCTACATAAAACCGATCTGGATCTACCCCATATTTTTCATTTCATTTGGCATACAAATTTATCGTTAAAAGCCGTCGTGAAATAAAATATATTTTATTTTGAGAACGTCGTTTCTAGTGTTCTCGCATATAGACACTTACTGAGCTACCTAAACAAAAAATTAAAACAAATATGAGGTTACTGTCGAAGTTTGTGCTTTACGATTTTTGCCTGAAGTTGAAGCCTCAGTTCTGTTTGTACACTAAGTAACAAATTTTTTTCCGAAAATATGATTCTACACCCTTCAGAGAATCGTTAAGCCATGTTTTGTAAGAAAAAAATGTTCTGAAACCAATATTTTATTAGTTACTAGCTGGCCCGGCAAACGTTGTATTGCCACATAACTTATATCTTTCAGATATAACAGTGTCTGCTAGCCAAATTTTAAGAAAAAATTATAGGCTTTAGTTCTTTCCAGATGTTACACTATTTGCCTGCCCAATTTCAAAAAAATTAATTGATTAGTTAAGAGGATATAGGGAGGCGGAGCTTTTACCCCTCTTGCCCTATTTAAAGCCCTTTAATGCCTCCTTCCGATTCTACAGTGTATGCATGCCACATTTTAAGAAAACCGAGTGATTAGTTTAGAAGATAGAGGGAGGGGGAGCTTTTACCCCTCTTGCTCTATTTCACGCCCTAAATAACAAAAACTATAGGGTAAAGTTCTTTCCAATTGTAACACTATTTGCCTGCGAATTTTAAAAAAAATCGGTTATTCGTTACGAAGATATAGGGAGGGGGAGCTTTTAGCCCTTTTACCCTATTTCACACCCTATTCCTTATTCTCTTTCAGATGTTACATTGTCTGCATGCCAAATTTTAAGAAAACCGGTTGATTAGTTTAGAAGATTAGGGAGTGGGAGCTTTTACCTCTACTGCAATACTTTGCGCCTTCTAGCGATATGAAATATACTCTACGACCTATTCTCATACCTAACAAATACACATACAAAATTTCATAAAAATCGGTCAAGCCATTTCGGAGGAGTTCAAAATGGAGGGCATTTTGTTGATATTTGTATGGGAATATAAATACATGTTTCGGAATGAATGCAGTGTTCACTAAAATGGCTTTAACTCAAGAACCAATACACATTTGAAGACCGTTGATAGATAAAAACCTTGGTATTGGTATTCCACGTGAACATTACAGAAACAAAATCGGTTCACGCATTTCAGAGAACACAAATTACTAACACAATGAAACTTATTTTTATATATATGTATATAAGTTATCAAGTTTTTTTAATTTTCTGAAAAATAAGCTATTGGCGCCTACGTGGTTGAAGAAGTAAAACGACGATATGTAACTCAAACTATGACACATATTATACATATAATATTTTTAATGTGTATTAAAACGAAAATTTTATTCACACTTTGACCATGACTTTTATGTGTGAGCACGCCTTTGACAACGATATCGACATTATTAAAAGTATTACCGGTAACACTTTGACTTTAATCTAAATTTATCTATCACATTGATTTTAACTTAAGCTGTGATAATGACTTTTAACTTTTATTATGACTTTTTCTTAAACAGGCTAACTGCTTCTTTCTTCCAAAACAAATAAATAAGGAAGCGCTCTTTATTTTTATTATTCAAAACAAAAACTTATAAAACACAATCTCGTTTTGTATTTAATTACATTAAAAAAGCTTAAATGCTCTTTGTAGAACTTCCCGCACAGGCGGTTATAATTACAAAACAAATCATGCTTTGTCATGAAATCATCTTCATTTATATTCACCACTTGCTTTAATAGATATTTGTCATTTTATTTTCAGCCTGCTGGGTTTTTGATCTATTTTTTTATATTTCACTTTAATTTGATTGATGACCACCATACTTTTAATCCCACTTATTGTTTTCTTCTTTTTTTTTGCCCCCAACAAATATCCTCTCTCTTTCTAAAAAGCCTTCCGCTCCAAAGAAACAGCGAAAATGTTAGATTTCAAACAAGTTTGATTATCAAACGAACAAAAAACTTTTACAAGTTTCCATCAAAAACTAGTTCAATGTTGTCAGTTGATTACAGTGAAATGTATCTGCTACTTTAGTTTTGATATTTTTCTATCTAATTACCCGTTTGCTGTTAGAATCTCGTAGCTGAACATTATTTTATTTCTTTTTATTTTTTTAATTTTCTTTATATTTTTTACTTTATGCTTTTCTAATAGAGTTTAAGAATTCTGTGTAAAAGATAAAAAAACTTAAAGCAAAAAAAAGAAAAGAAATTATATTGTGTAAGACATGAGAAAGCAAAAAAAGATTTCAAAAGAAGTGAAATATATTTCTTTTATAAACAAAATGCGGAAGCAATAAGTCTGTAATTAAATGCAGATTGATTTTATGTTTTTTAAAATGATGAAGTGGAGTTCAGCATCATGAGAGACACAACTTTTTCTTCAGCATATTTTTAACATCCTCTGTCTAGGATTTTGTTTTTTCTAAGAGGGAGATTTATAGGAGTTTTATTGGAATTTATTGTTATTATTATGATTTATAATAAAGTTATTTAGCTGTTAATTGATTTGTAGCTTATCTTTATTTATATATAATTAAAAATTTTTGTTTAGAAATGTTTGGAATTGTAGCATAGTAATTATTATTAGCATAAGAGTGTCTCAGTAAGAATGCACTTATTATTCCGAATATTAAAAATGGAGCGCTTTTCGCAAAAAAAACGTGTTATAATTGTGAAATCTTATTACAAAAATTTGGAAAGTAATGCTGAGACTGCTCGCAATCTTTAAAGAATTTTCAATTGAGATATGCACCAAATGTGTCAACCATTCAAAGAGTGGTCAACAAATTTTAAGAAACTGGGTCGGTTATGGACTGTGCGTCAACATACCGGTCGGTCTCTTGTAGTCATTGTTGCTGTTAACAAAAATGACGCGGAAAACATGAAAATATTAATTCGAGATCGTTCTCAACAACTTTTAATTTCAGGAGCTCAAACCAGCATATCACGAAAAGGGCCAGCAATTGGTTCAATGGGTTGGAGCAAAGTGAAGTCAATGCTAATTTTTTGAAAAAAGTCATCTTCTCCGATGAAGCGCTTTTCCGTCTAAGGCCGACGATACGCAATGGATGGCAAAGCGGCAGAGTGGTGAGCGTTAGAACGGCAAAAATATAAATCATATGAAATACTACTGAAGTGGCCACGCCCCCGGGGGCAAATATTTCGATTACAGAAGCGATGATGTGATAGACACGAGTAAGATAGTAATACATACCATCTCAATTACACCCTAGTACACTTTTTCGAATGCATTACCGCATTTATGGAGTGAGCCTACCACTTGCACACAAAGTAAGGGGGATAGTGAAGTGTTCATTCAAGAAATATAAACTCAGTACTGCTTCACATACGTTGTAAGCAGGCAGCATACAGTCTATACACAATCCCGCTTACTTCGTGGGCAAGTGGAAGGCGTCTTACATACTACTTCACACACATTGTAAACAGGTAGCAGACAGACTATACACAATCTCGCTTACTTCGTGGGCGAGTGGAAGCGGTCTTACTTCACACACATTGTAAGCAGGTAGACTTTTTTGATTTTCGCGTTATTTCATGTTAAATGTTAGATTTTCAGGACATTCAAACCAGACTTTCGTTATAAATTGAAAAAAATATATGTTTAACTCGCGATATATTTTAAGATTCGTCCTTATTAGAAATGAACTACTTAACAAAGTAGCAAATGAAAAATAACGGGACATATACAGAATATATCAGCACATTATAAGAGATGAACGAAATTCATTTTTGTAAATTCCATACACTTCCGTCATACACTTTGTAAGCTAGAATTAATTGAGCACAAAGTGATACAAACTTCATGGAAGAGATGTGATTTAGTATGGAAAGTTCGTCGCTGGGGCAATGATCGGGATGTGAGCGGCGACGCTCAGGCATAAAACCTGTTCTAATTTTTGGTCGTTTTCTGAGCGGCAAAAAATAAACATGACAAAAGTGAATGTGGAGCTTATAAGTTCTTCCCATATGATGATGTATGTGTCTGAAATTATATTGCTGATGGTGTTTTTACCCATTCGAAAAGCAAACGCCAAATCTCAAAAGAAATGTTCTGTAGCTAGAAACCTGCAAGTAATACATGTACGCAATCCATAGCAAATACATAAGAAAAATTAACTTACCTCACAGGTAAAACAAGCCTTTGCTCTGCAGAAATTGTTTTTCTTTGTTTTGTCAATCTGGTGTTGACTTTTTGCAATAGCAAATCAAAGGATTTCACAGACATACGGTAGTATTGCCAAAATTTGGGTAGATTTATATGTAAATGGTTAAATTCGCCGTAATGTCTTCTTTCTTAGTTTATAGGAAGAACACCAAATCTGCTTTTTTTCTTAAACGCATTAAATTCTTATAAATATGAATACGATTTTCGTATCTCTCTCTCTCTCTCTTGACAATTGCATTTTAACAACTAACCGCTCTAGAATGACGCTCAGTAATAAGCCACTGTTACTCACTGCTCTACCGCTCGCTGTTTTGCCGCTCATTGCGTGGCCTCGGCCTCAATGGCTTCGTAAATATACAAAGTTTTCGAAGTGCAGAAAATCATCATGCAATCCATGAAAACTAAATGCACCCACAACGGGATACTGTCTGGTGCGTATTTCGGTCAGGCGGCGTGATTGGGCCTTAGATTTTGAAGATGAGGCCAAAATTGCAGTGACTGTAAGCGTTATTCGTAACAGGAACATGAAACGTAGTTCTTATGGTCTCAACTGAATGGCAGTGATCTGGACGAAATCTAGTTTCAGCAAGACTACGCCACCTGTTACAACGCGCATGAAACAATCGATTTATTTTAGCAGCAATTCTAAGAACAAATTTTCTCAAGAAATTAGCTAACAAAATCATGCGATTTAACGCCGTGCGATGTTTTTCCTTGGGATTTTGTAAAATCTAGGGTTTATCCGAATTTACCAGAAACAGTTTCTAAGCTCAAATCCGATATCAAACGTGTCATCGGTGAGATGCAGCCACATCTCTGGGCAAAAGTCATAGCAAATTTCAGGAAAAGAGTAATGGCCTGTCATCAGCGCCATATTATATTATTCAATATTTAATCGGAACATGTCTCCTTTACAATCCAAAAAAAAAATTAAATTTTTCTCAAAAAATACGAGTTTTTTATTTTAAAATCAAAAATGTGCATTCTTACTGAGACACCCTATACAGTTAAGTTTGGTTTAAGTTTGATATTAATGTTTTACATTTTTAGAAATATGATTTAAATTATTCGGAAATAATTTATTGTCTGAAATATCTTTTGAATGCACAGATTTTTATAAAAAGAATCCCTATTTATTTTAAAATATTATTACAATTGTTAATTTATTTTGCTTAAAACTTTTAAGCAAAAAATTATTTGCTTAAGAACTTGAATAATTTTAACAAGGTTCTCTTTTATTAAGTATTTTTAAATTAAACTAAAAATAGTCAGTAATTTTCTTAAAACCCTTTGGCAAAACTTTAACACAACAACAATGTAGTTAATTTTGCTTTATAAGGTCAATGATTAGTTTCCTTTTTTTAAAAAAACAAAATTGTACTTACTTTAACTTATTACGACTGGAGCATTATATATAAAAATAACAAAAATTCTTTAAAAAAATTTACAAAAGCATCATTAAAAAAATCGCCTCTGAAAAAAGTGTAAACAAAATACTTAAGACACAAACTTTAGAATAAACCAAAAAAAAATAGTAAATTCTTTTATTCAAAGGAAATATAAAAAAACTTGATTTTATTTAAATCTTTAATTACTTCACTCCTGCTGCTTTAGCATCAAGTCAAACAAACAGCAAATGGCCAACTTATTTCAAAATTGTAACCAGTTTAAGCCAGTTTTAACCAAACAAGGCTAATTATGTGTTAAATTAAAAATCAATTTCCTTGTAATGACCAAAAACGTATCATTTTTCATTTAGAAGCTAAAGCTTCTCTTCAGTTTTCTTCAAAAGATTGTAAATTAATTGACATCTTATGACTAAATATTACATTAAAAATTCTAAATAAATAAACATGAGAGCTCAAAGGCAACAGCAGCAAAATGTTTTAAAAAGAAGGCATATAAATGAAAAAAAAGTTTCAATAAAATGTTGATTTTACTTTAAGTTATTAGAAGAATCAAGAATTAAGAGAAACAAGTTGTAGAAATTAGTTATTCACTTATTTTAAACATCTCTTCAAACAACATGTTCCAATGCCCAACACTCAAAGGCTGTAAATCTTGAAGAAGAAAAAACGATTCGAAGCATCTCAACAACAACCTCCAGAGACTTGCAACTAAACAGCTTTAAAGTTGGGAAGAAAAGAAGAAAAGCAAAAAACAAAATAATCCCTGTTGTTGTGGCTGAAAATTCCTGGAACTTTAAGTTAAACAAAAAAGAAAAAAATCAAGTTAAAAAATATTTTTGCTCGGTTTTACAGCCAATTAAAATGCTTTATTTAGTCAATTGCTTATAAAATAAAACAAATATTTATTTGTTTTAACTAAATAAATTAAATAAAAGAAGACCATAGAGTATTAAAGAAAAAACTATTTATAATTAGCCAGATCGTATAAGAATGATGTTAGAATTTAATACCATAAAATTGTTATTTTATACTTAGAAATGTGTTAGAACTCTTTTTCTATAAGTAATTTTTTCTTTCTTTTCCACAAAGGACACTTGTTTTCTTTAACACAATTCTGTTTGAAACACAATAATGTGAGAAATTTTATCTAGATTTTATAAAACAAAAAAGCAAAAAGGTTTAGGCTCATAGAGAAAAACTTGTGAAATTTTTTTACACCGCCACACGTTTAGTAATTTATGTTTTAATTAAAAGAGAAATATTGAAAAATTTAAAAAAACAAAACAAAATTAAACATAAAAGGAAACTTTAGCAAAAAAGGTCTTGCAGCATTAAAAAAAAAACAAAATAATAACTTCTTTAGTAAAAATTAAATTCATAGATCAAGTCAAGATAAATGTTAGCAATGACTAAGGCCACCACCTGTTTAGAAGACTTGTTAGGTGTTGGTACTCCCTAAACACTCAACAGAACAAAACTTATTTGAAATTTTTCTTTACTATAGCAAACGAGATCAGAATTTTAGAAACTGAGATAAAAATCATGATATTTTATAAGACTGTTTGTTAATTTTTATTAGTGCGTGGACATAATGACATGCCTTCGTTCCAAAATAATCAGATCTACGGCTTGCATATACTCCAATTCAACTAACGCACAAACAAATAGCAGGATGGACATAAGGACTCAGGGTCAAAGATTAATAATGTGGAAATCACACGCTTATAAGCATATTCATGTACAGTTTCCAACTGTGGTAAATGTTATATAACTACATATCGACGCCTTTGCGCGAAATTATCGTATGTTACAAAAACCAAATTTTACAGGAGAGCCATTTTTCTACTTTTCTCTGCTATCACTTGCAATATAAAAATGAAAATATACATTCAATTTTTGGAGCAACGAAGTGGAATTCGCCTACAATATTTTGCCAGGCGACGTCTCTTTGAATGTAGAACAAGATTGCATCAAAAACTCAATTTCAAAAAAATTGCCATATACGATAATTTCGCGCAAATGGGTCGATATATTGTAATTAATATTTAAACATTTTAACAGACAGATAACAAGACAACCCAGCAAAATTTCTCGGAGAATTGAGAGTAATAAATACATACACGCAGAGAAAAAACATGTTTAAATATGGTCACCTCCAACAATACTATGTTTAGAGAAAATTTAAACCATATTATCTTAAATTTAACCATATTTTTGTCACCAACAAACATATTATGGTTAAATTAGTTCCTATCAAGAAGCCACCACCATATTATGGTTGCCTCTAAACATGCTATGGTTAAATATGACAATAATTTGTTTTTAAATTAACAATAGTATTTTCCTCTTTTTCAAAAGCAACATGCTATGGTTAAAAACCAATCATGCTATTATAAGTGTTAAACATATTTAAGTTATTATCAACCATAATGTGTTCGGAGGCAACCATATTATGGTTGTGGCTGCTTGATGGAGGACTATTTTTACCATAATATGGTTGTCGTTGACAATAATATGGTTAAATTAAACATAATATGGTTAAAATTTTTTTTAAACATAGTATTGTTGGAGGTGACCATATTTAAACATGTTTTTTCTCTGGGTGTAGACAGTACACGCTCGCTTATATAAACTAATTCAGACAGGGCATGTTCACTAAATGGAAAAGTTCACATAATCGAGACAACGTAAAATAAGTATTTCAAATCATTTTTAATATGTGTACATTAGGGGTATAACCAAAAAAAAATACTGATCAAGACGGGGTGGCCACTGATGTATATATCAACAAAACAGTTGATCAATTTGGATAAAAAACTTCCCCCCAAACCGTTTTTTTCAAAAGCTTCCAATAAATAATAATATTTGAATTTTTATTTTTTAAATACCATACATACAGTCATGTATTATATATTAACTTTAGATACTACAAATTATCTTTGTTGAAGGAAATAAACTGTAAGTTCAAAGTGCGTGTTGTTTTGCAATTTTGAAAAATATCTTGCACAAGTTTGATTCCACGTTCCGCGCAAATGTTACTTCGTTGTGGTCTTCTCTCAACCAATGTTTAAGAAAACATTCCCGAGCATGTGGGTATGCGATATTTTGAACTATTCGAATCTTTTGATATTTACCAAAATTTTGGGTCCAGATTTCCGAATTTTTTCAGTTACAGTTTAGAGGACTTCTATGAAACATTTTATGAACCTAAATGTCACTACGCACTGACACAAAAATCGACGAGTTTATGAGATAGAGAACCTCTCTGTCTTAGCGAAACTGTAAACAAATGAAAATAAAAGTAAACAATTGGGATTGTGAGGTTGGTTCCATTTCGTTTTAAAAAAAAAGAGTTTTCGTGTTATGTTAACATACTTTTAACTGTTTGGACGTAGTATAATTGGTGGTAAAAGTCTTATTTGTGAAATAGCATAAAAATATAAATGAATGGTTTGTGGTTTTACAATAACGATATTGTATTTTTATTAAGCAAAAAAAAAAATCCAAATATTAAACTTCAAAGTGACTTGGGGGGGAACTTTTTTAACGCCCGCGAAAAAGTGACCCCACTTTTCATCATAGATTGTCATGGTCTATATGGCATGGATTGGTATTTTTTGATAATTTAAAAAAATTTTCAAAAGTTATACCCCTAGTGTACATACATAACCAATACAGTACTTTTCGCTTATAGTCCACTACTATAGTTGCACAACTTTTGTGGACTATAACCGAATTTAGACTATAACCGATTTTTTTTATAAGCCATTTTATGGATAATAAGTGAAACCTAGTATAATCCACATTTTGGACTATATAAATATTATTTTCTTCAATAAATCCAATCTTTTTAAACAAAAGAAAAGTTTATTTTAAACATAACCAAATATTGATTTATTTTAAATAAATAGTTAAAACAAATATCTTTTTTATTAATTAATTCAAATGCTTCATTTTAATTCTTTGGATGACGAAATCAAACACAACATAAATATCAATTTCATAGGATCTTTACATGGGGTCTACACCTGACAATTTTTTGTTATACCAAAACTCTAATATTTTTATTAGCGTTTTTTTTTATGAAGTTGGACGTTTATTTAACAAAAACTTGTCAGACGAAGACACCATGTCATGAAATATAAATTGCGAAATTTGGCATTTATAATAGTTGCCAGAAAGGTAAATTAAAACATGTTGCCAGTTGATTAAAAATATATAAAAAACAGAGTTGACTATAAGCGAACATTTTTGCATGAAGAACTAAAAATGCATGCTAAGAAAATGTGGCTTTTAAACGAAAATGGACTACAAGCGGAATGGACCTTAGAACAAATAATATGAATATGACAGTTTTGGCTTATATCCGTTTTTGGCCTTTAAGCGGAATGGACTATAAACGAAAAGTACTGTATTAAGTTTTTATTTTAAATCAGTTTGTTAATAACAAATGTACATGAAAGTAGTCGATTATATTTTTTTGCTTTAAGGGATTTCTGTAATGCCTTGTCCCTGCATTTTCGCAATGCCAAATATCATTATCAGATATATTTTTTTCACTCCAAGCAATAACTTTACAAACACCAACTATCTTATAAATTTTCCTTTGCATTCGTATAAACACTAGGGATATAACTTTTTAACAATTTTAAAATATCAAAATTGGCAAAGCACAGTCCGATAGAGCATAAAAAACTATAAGGGAAGGTATATATATTTTTTCGCTAAGGTCAAAAAAGTTCACGCACCAATCGCGATGAAGTTTTGAAAATTTTTAATTTTTTTTTTTTTGGTTAAGAAAAATAAATAATATGTTTATTTAAAACCAAAAATAGCTCAAGTATGAAATTTCATTAATATTAAGAGATGGTTAGAGATTTTTCCGCAGACTAAAACGTATTTTTAACCTTTAATAACAAAAAAAAATTAAAAAAGAATAAAAAACACCGTATAAAATTATGAATATTCAATATTGCATTGGTTTAGAACAACCAATTGGTGCGTGAACTTTTTTGAGAAAAATTACAAAAGATTATGATTTTCGTGGTTACTAGGACATGGTTGACCTCATGGTACTATGCCAAAAAATTGGTTATACCCCTAATAAACACATTTACTTGCTTATTTCGGGGAAGAACAGATTTCTAATAAAGGGTGTTTTTTATAGAGTGAAACAAGTTTAAATCATAATAAAACAAGGAAAAATCTTTTTTATACCAATGAAACGGGCTTTATTGGAGAGAAAATTTTATGAAATTTAAATATGATATCTGCCATGTGGCCGCCACGGCTGGCGTGTAGAATGCGCCAATTTTCAACAAGTTTTCGCATTGTGACCATCATCGTTTTTGAAGACATATGGGTCCATGACTCCGCCAGCCCATACAGCGCACCAAACAGTAATTTTTGTTTCGACAAAAGCTTGTGGATTCTCCTCACTCCAAATGCGACAATTCTGCTTATTTACGTACCCATTCAACCAGAAATGGGCTTTATCGCAAAATAAAATTAAATGGAAATTTAAAATCAGTATCAATTTGTGCTTCAGCCCATTCGCCGAATTATTTTGAATAAAAATTTCAACAATTTGCGCGTTGCATGATTCATAATAAGTCATAAGTCGATTCATAATGAAATTTTAAAGCAAACTAAACAAAAAGCAACTATCAGCTGTTAAATGGTTGCTCAAATAAAGCAGTGATGCCAACGCAAAGTTGTGATACTCTAAAAAAACACCCCTTTACAACAAATAGTTACAAAAAAAAATCAACGGTAACAAGTTGTTCACATAATAGAGATAGGTTGTGTTTACTCTTTAGAACCTCATGTGTAAAAATGTTCATTTTCACTATTCTGGATGTTCATATAACTGGGTATTCATATAAAGGTGACCGTACACGACATGTTTTTGTCATCTGACAAGTCAAATTTCCCACTGCAAAATACATACATGTCGTGTGTAACCTTTTAAACTTTGCTTCTGTAAAAGTTACATGCAAACTCATCTGACAAAATTTCAATTAGAGCATGCTCTATTTTCTACTGACAAACCATCTGACATCAGAAATATATGCCGAGAGGAAAACGGCAGCGGCGTCCACTATTGACGGAATCCTACCGAGATATGTATGATCATCCCACTATTGGATAGAATTTATGTAAATATATATATAAAAACCGTTTCTTATAATATCCTCAATTGGTATCTTTGAATTAAATGAAAAATATGTTATGATGGCTAAATTATTTTACGGCCTAAATAAAAATTTTCGTGGCGGCATTTTTATTTTGGTTTTTGCAACAACTATGGGAAAAAACAGAGACAATGTCAGAAGCAAATTACATGTACGTTTGTGACCGAATATTATAAACCATCTGTTAAACAGCCATTTTGACAGACATGCACAATAACATGTGACTTGAAGAGTTGAAGCACAGACGCGAATAACGTTTTAAGTTACAAAATAATAATTTTTCAGGAGAGCAAAAAAACGTTTTTTGACAAGCAGCATTATTTGTTTTAAAAAATTTTTTTTTTTCTTTTATTAAAAATAACGATAGTAAAAACTTTAATGTAAAAGGCTTTTAAAACATTATTCCGCACTGCAAAACCATTTCGGTTTCATCATTTTGTTAGTAACTTGCAATGTTCTTCCACTGGCTGACACTTTGTACGCCATTTTGAAGGCGTTAAGGTGCATAGTTTTGGTTGATTTGATGTTTAAACTGTGTAAGAGAGTAAGGTTAACGGTTATCTGCAAAAAAACAGTTTTTGCAAAATGTGGCGTTTACAACGTTATTCGCGGCTGTGCTTCAGTTGACAAGTCAGATGTAAAAAAACATGCACCTTAACCGAGCGTCTACTGTGCCAGCTACATTCGAACCACTTCCTTTAAAATAGTGCTTAATACTAGAAGAGAATTTTTGTTTGCTCGTTTTTTAAAACACATTTTCTCCTGCTTCCCTGAAAATCGTTTATACTTTAGATGCAAATTTTACAAAAATTAAATATAATTTTATAGAAAAGTTAACATTTTTTTAAAGCATAGTTTGGATGTTTAAAGCAGACCCTCTACGCGAGGAATTTCAAACTAAATGTATGTCATATCTCATAAGAAGTGTAAATGGTACAGAGCTAGTTCTCCCTAACATAACTGCTTTCAAGGAAGCTTTATTGATGGCTGGGCATCTACTAGTGACAAAATTAATGGTTTCAAATAATTGCTTTTTCAATCTTAAGACAAGTGTTCTTTGATAAATACATTAAAGTAATAATTTTATTAAAGAAAATTTAACCAGTTATTATATACAAATATAATTTTTGACACATGTTTTTAAAAAATACGTCTTTCGAAAACCATCAAATTACCTTCTATTGTAGAAAACTAAGCTGAAATAATTTTTGTTAGCAAGATTTGTTTGGTATTAAAAATACTCCATCATATCTAGTAGACTCGATACAAACATCTCTTAGAATAGAGGATCACTTGCTGTTACATGAACTAAAAGTGATACACTTGTGTTTCTCCGTTTCGAGTTTTGTTGTCGTCCGTGCTTTCACGTTATGCTTTTAAGTTAACCTTAAGCTCTCATAACTATTACGTAACATAGTGGTCGCCCACTCGTGAGCGCAGTAGGGGACCACTAATTAAAAATAATCTTTAACATAAAGCTTACCAAAAAATTATTTTAGCTTTGTATCATAGAACATAGGATTAAAATTCCGTCGAATTCAAAATAGCACTACATTAACTATACCATGTGACAAAATCGAAAACATTTAATACACTTTTAAAATTCTATAGCGTAAACTACAGATTTTGTCCATGAACCTTTAGAAAATCGTTCTTTGTCGTCTACTTTAGATTTAAAGATTTATATATTTAACTGTTTCACTGTGATGATTTCTTTAGAATACAAAAACATAACGATTTATAAACACATGCAAAAGCAAGTACCAAAAGAGGACTGCGGCACTATTAGTGTAAAATGAATTTAAATAATAGTGGAAATTGTTGGGACAGTCCCAAATCCAATTTTTTATTTTAAAATACCAGTGGTCGACTAAACCAGGATGATCAGGGCCGCGCTTGCATTTAGATCATTGTCCTGCATCCATTTTGATAAAATGGACTACTCATTGTTAAAAAGTGTTTGTAGTGAGATGACATGTCTTCGTTTTTTAACGACATGCTTTCGTTTTTAAACGACTAAAAAACTAATCCTATTGAGTATACCATGGAGTAGTTTGAAAATTACTCCTTCGTATTCCAAAACTGGGTTATATGGTCCTGCCCTAGGACATCGTAATGTTAAATATACCATGTTTCTACCCACACCACAAAAGTGGAGAGGGTATTATGCATTTGTGCTGATGTGTGTAACGCCTTAAAATAGTGGTCCTAGACCCACCTTAAAGTATACCGATCTACTCAGAATCACTTTCTTAGTCGAACTAACGATGTCCGTCCGGCTGGCTGGCAGTCTGGCTGTCCATGTAACCTTGTGCGCAAAGTACAGGTCGCAATGTTGGAGATAATTTGATAAAATATGGGTCATAGGTTCTTATTGCCACAAGGACCAAGCCTATTGGAAATAGGCCGAATCGTAGGACCACTAGGGAAGATAGGGGGAAATTTTTTCCTCTCAGAAACTATCAAACCGATTTTAATGAAATTTAAAACATATGGACACAAATTGTATAAATTTTTAAAAAAAATCGGACCACGAGGGGAGATAGGGGCAATTTCTGCCTCTCAAACCGATTTTGATGAAATTTAAAACATAGATAGATCCATATCTATAGGGACACATTAGCTATACAGTTTTTAAAAAATAGGACCACAAGGAAAGGCAGGGGGCAATTTCTGCCTCTCACAAACTTTCAAACCGATTTTCATGAAGTTTATAAACGTAGATAAATCCATATTCACATGGACACATAAGTATGATGTTTTTTTAAATACTGTGGTGTAGGGTATCATATGGTCGGGCTTGACCGACTATACTCTCTTACTTGTTTTTACATACGTTTGAGTTACTTTTGGACTAGTCCTAGTCCCTTGTGGGCTACACTTTACACGCGTGTTTGGACTGGTCCTTTTCTTTGAGGGTGCAATCATATTTTCCAGACAACTTATACTACTGTACGTTAGTAAATATTCGGCGCCTCTTTTTTAACCTCTTTTGATTTCAAATACATTTTTGGGCTTTAAATCGTTATCGCAGGAATTTCTGTGCAATTACGATAACTTTTAAAAGATTCGATTATTTGCGTAACGATTATAATCAACCTGCAAACCCTACTTTAACAAATTTTTTAAAACTGTATTTTTTCAACATTTTAAAGTGAACTTTTTAAAGTATTAAAATTAATTTGTCACCTTAATCTCTCTTCAAAAGCATTATCATAAATATTTTCCAAATCTAATGTGGTTGTTCTTGTTTCATATATTTTCGCAAACTCTTTAAAGTGGTTTTGAAAGTTGTTTGGCATTAACCTAAGTTGAAAACATTTATTAATAGTTTTTAGATCATAATTTCAAAAAGCAACAAAAATAAAGTTTAGGATACAATTTCTTATTTAGCCATAGAATGATATTATTTTACTAAAAAGTAACAGCTGGAGGCCATGAAATTGTCTTAGCAACATTAACGAAAAAGAGTTAGAAATAAATATGACTAAAAGATCATGCAACTATTGACATGCTAATTCTAATGAAATGTGTGTCATCTTTAAGCATAAATAATTGTTAAAAAAAAATTAAACTTTATTTTGCAAGATATGATTTTGAAGAAGTTAAAGCTCTAAAATTGTTAAGTGTTTTGTGTTAACATTTCAATGAAGGGAGTTGCAGTAAACTTTTAAGTTTTTAAATTTTTTGAAACATAAATAACAAATAAATCGGGAGCCTCGAACTTGACGATTTATTTGTTTGATATTTTAATAAAAATGTCGAAAAACAACTTCTTATATTTTTAAAAACATTAATAACATTGAAAGTAGCCTTAAAAGTACAACTTCTTATTCAATGAAATAGAGCAAAGAAAAAAAAAGCACATCTATGGTAAATCAAAGTTTATTAGGATTAAAACTTTAAAACGTGTTCTTTTTGTAAGTACTGATCACTAAATTACTTAAAAAGCACTTAATTTACTTATAAATCTTTGATTGCTATTTCCAACTTAATATAATTTTTGTTTTTAAATACTCTCAATACTCTATTGATTACTCTAATAAAAATTCCTGGAAAATTAGTCAACTACACAAAGAGAAAAACTCGTACTAAATTTAAGTTATTTCCACTTATGTACGAGTCGTACTTAAACATTTTGCATAACATTCAATATGCGTGCATACGCATGTGTTTGTAAAAGTTTATTGTAGCAACAACAACACTACACAAGTAGCTAAAAACCGATTTGCTTGTTTTGTGCAGAAACAACAACAACACTACAAAAAGAAGAACATACAATACTTTTATGTTTAACTAGTAAAATAAAAGGGGGGTGCTTTAAAACCTTGCGAGATAAGGCGATGATGGCATTATTGCTCAATTTAATGGGAGATAAAGCCCTAATGGCCTTATTGACCAGTCATTGAGAGGTATGGTCATATTTAAAATGTTGCGATATCAGAGATATAGCCATATTTTTTCGCAAATGAGAGTTAAAGCCATATTTTTCCAGAATATTGTTATGCATGGTGTAAACATTCGGTAAAAGGGAAAATCCTCCGTTATCATTGAAAAACATTTTTTTATTCTCGTGACGCACTCAGGAAAACTTTATTCAGCGAAGCCACCTGCCGCGTCCTACTGGAGGAAAAAACCCCTAAGCACGCAGAAAACTTTAGTATGCGAAGCCAGATTTCAATACTTAACTTTAGTGTCTCCGGATCTGAAATGAGAGATAAAGCCATTTTCTAATATTGCTAATGTGAGCTAAGACCATGATGGCTTTATCTCCCATTCAAATAAAAAAAAGGCTTTATCTCCCTATTGAATGAGAGCTAAAGCCATAATGGCCTTATCTCACATGGCAAAAAAGCAAAAATTCCCGAATTCAATCTGATAAAATTATTTAAATAAACCAACCATATCGGGTATTGGTATTCTGTAAACAAAGGGGGCAATACAACAAAAATTAAGCAAATACGTGTAACGGGTAATTAAATAATAGCATTCTCTCGCTTTCTCTCTCTCTTCATCGCTCTCTTCCCAGAGAAGGTACACTGATAGAAAAATGCATCTTCATATTGATGATGCCCTAACATCAGAATTGTGACATCAATGTTGCTACAAATGGCATCAATGATGCAAAAAGTAACATCAATCCAATGACAAACGTCTTCGTACAATTTTGTCATTTTTTACGTGTCATCTATTTTATGACTATAGTGACATCAATTCGATGCCACATTTAGTATATTCTTAACATTATTTTCATGATTACAATGTATTATAAGAAACAAAAATTCCTATATTCTATTTTTTTTTTAATTATTTACTTAAATACATCAAATTTTTAAAGTAGAATGATTACGAAAACCAAATGGGGCATGGTGCTGGTGTCTTATTATTGAGAGTTCTGCTGTAAACAAAGGTCGTTATTTAACAAACGTGAAACAAACATATGTAACGTGTAACTAAATAATAATATTCTCTCACTTTGACTAAAGTCAATTCCAATGACTTTGACTTAATGACAAACTATCATTAAATTGATGTTAATGTGTCCTTTCTCCGATGTTACTGCGTCATCGCACTGAGGACATGTTCATAATTTCTGTGATCCCGATGTGTCATCCTATTGATGACATAATTTCATTTTGACCCTGATGACACTTTGGCCAAGTGATGTTTAGGTTGACATCACCATGATGAAAAGTGTCATGGGGTCAGAAACGAAGACACTTGTCATAGTATTGATGTCAAAATACATCAGAGCTATGACGCCTTTTCTGTCAGTGTACGTTTTAATGTTAAAATCAAACTGGACTAACTTTTGGATTAATTCAAGTTGGAATTCGGGATTAACTAACTTAGGCCCGTTTTTACAACTTAACGATAGCTAAAAGTATACTTTAACCGGCCTAATATAAAGTGTTTCATTATTAAAACTTTACTTTAACCTAAAATTTGCGATAGAGTTAAATAAGGTTCATCCTACCTGGTAGGTTAAAATAAAGTTGTAATAATAGAACACTTTTTATATGGCCGATAAAATCCTACCTTTAGCTATCGGTAAGCTGTGAAAATTCTTGAATTTTTATCTTACTTTTACTTAAGTTAATACCGTTTTCAGATTATTTAAAATACGGTGCACTTGAAGCATTCTATACTAAGGCAATCCGTACTAGTTGTACTATTGACATCGCTTCGGCTTGATTTAAGTACAGATGGATTTATTATTCTTTTCAGTGTATTTTTATTATTCTTTTCAGGGTATTAAATTAAATTTCCATTAATAACTATAAAGTACACAATTTCAGACAAACAATTTTATTGGAATTCCAATGACAAAACAATTAAATTTTTTATAGACCTCTTTCATTACTAAACAGTGCGAAAAAAGAGGCAGGAAAAAAGCACTTGAAAGATACCTGCCAGCTTGCAAGCCATCCAGCCTTCTTAACTGTTTGTTTGACAATTGTGTGAGAAAATACCAATTTAAGAACCTTTCACCAATTAACTTCCAACACAATTCCTTATAAAAATCATCAATTGCTTTAGCTGGAATACATACAAGCTAACAACTGCAATGATTACTGCCAGAAACATGGCATTTGATAAGTTTTTTGTTTTAAGTTCTTTCAATTTTATTTCTTTGTTTCGGATAGACCTCTGAGCTTAGGCAGCACCCTTAGGCAATGTTTGTTTTTTAGCGGTTTACTTTAAGAAGAAAATGTCATAATAAAACTAGTCCGCGACAATTAAAGAACACGTACATTTTACAGCAATAGAAATTAAAAAAGAAAAAGACACAAAACAAAAAATGTAACAAGCGGTATCCATCCTGTGTTAAATTGAGGCAACAAAGACACAATGAGCCATTATATACAACAAGAGATTACAATTGGGGCGATTGACTGCAAAGAGAATTTTTTCCGTTAAAAAAATGCTTTTTTTAAACAAAATATTTTAACAAAGTTATTTACGGGAATACAAAATGTATTATTAAGATTTTTGTATGACGTGCTAAATTCCCAATTATTCATATTTGATAAATACACTGAAATTTATTGTTGAGGGAAAGCTAGCTTCTATGCGCATTTCACTGGTTGCTTAGGGCAGATCATCAGGAAACCTTTTCCAAAGATTTTAGAAAAGCTAAAAATATTAAACAAATAAAACCCTAAAGCGAATAAGAATTTTAAGCACTCAAAGTCTTACTTGTAACAATATCAAAGCTTAAACAAAACACCAACAATAAACAGTGAGTTTATCTTTTCTTACATCCCCCTACAATTGGTTGGATTCGTTCCGACTCGAATTGTAGTTGTAAAATATTATTTTTGTTGGTTACATCATTGTTGCTATAAGGGCTCGATATATTGTGCAACCTCTTCCATTTTTAAAACAACGATATACTTCGAAAACAAGAGCTAACCTAAGAAACGGTTAGCACCACTGGATTCAGCGTACCCGAATTAAGGCTCAGTTAGGCGAACGTTGCTGTACCCGTAATGTACCGCACCGTACTGTAAGCACGTTGGTGCACTTATAGAACGTTTAAAAACGTGTCATATGTTTCCCCATACATATACAAAAAGCAATAAGTATACATAAAACAAAACACACAGTGATGGGAATCAAAAATGTTCAAATGGTGACCGTTGTGCAGAAAAGGTACCACGTGATTTAAATTGTATTAAAACAGTATTTTGTGTATGTAAAAAATGTTAATAATTTAACATTTATATGATAGATTTACAATAAATAAATTTGTATTTTAGCATAAATAAATTTTTAGCCTTCATATGTATATTGTTAATGTGCATACACCATACAAGGTTTTGATACCATTTAAAGTCTTTTATATGGGCATTTCCATGTCATCGTAAGTGACATTTGTACGCCTTCAGAGAGATAGAAATTTTGCAAAAATAGTATTAACTGGAATTTTTTTTGTATCAATATGTTTCATTTAGAGGAAACTATATATGAAAAAAAATTTTCAAATTCGGAACCTTGTTGTTCAAAATATCGGGCAAAATAAGTGCATATCGTACGTGACATAAAACGGAAGTGATATTTGGGTGAATGTAAAAAAATACGAAAATCTGCGAAATGTGGGAGGTTTTTCTCCTTTTTTTAAGTTCATACATTAAACCACATATTTTTTCTTTAAAATCCGTAATTGGAAATAAAATAATTTTTTTGGATGGTTTTATGATGAACAAAATGTATTATCGTTCGTGACATACCGTACGTGACAGATTTTTCTCTTATAGTATTTACATGGCATGAAATATATTTTTTGTAAATATATGTATATAAAAACTTAAAACAAACAAGTAAGAAAGTATAGTCGTTAAAGCCCGTCCATATGATACCCTACACTATAATATTTAAAAAAAAAAATTTTGCGAGTGTACCCTAATTGGGGCCCGTGGCCAATCAAGATCGCCAGAACTGAACTATGCTATGAGGTTAAGAGTTATATAAAAGTTATTTGTGCCGAATATTGTTTAGTTATCTCCATCAATATGAGATATGTTTGCCCCTAGCCGATTTAAGGAAGGAGGTTTATATGGGACCTATGGTTAATTTTGGACCTACCAGCACAACATTTTGTCATGACATATTACCTATCGTAAAAGTCATTGTCGGAAATTTTTATATAAATACCAACATTTATAAGGAAGTTATGGCACTTAAAGCTATTTCGGGAGTAGCACTTGTATGGGAGCTATGGTCAAATATGGACCGATTCCAAAAAAATTTTGTAAGATGAATTTGATTGTAATAAAATAAGATTTGACCAAATTTAAACTAAATACCGACATAATAAGATGATGTATTTAGTTGCATTTTAATACTTACAATGTCGTACGTGACGAGCTTTAAAAGCTTATAAAATTTTTATTATACCAATTTAAAAAAGATTCCGACCAATATTTTTTTGCAGCAAACATCTTGCTTTGAACTTTTATTTTGAAATACCTAAGACTGACCAATTTCAAATGACAAAGATAAATGATGTTTTTGCACCACGTACGTGACATTAGAAAAGCATCCAAAACCTACACAAAAATATACCTCTAATCGAACTATAAATTTGTTCTTTCGTCATGGATCTTGTTCATTGTTGTTACAACATTAAAGTATAATTGCAATATTACCAGTATCTTTATTTAATCGGCAGAATATTAAAAATTGTCAATTGCAGTTACTAAAAATTAATCAATGAGAAAGTGAGTTTAAACTATTATTTTTTGCTTTTTACAAATTGTAATAAGCTATAAGTACTTTGGCATAGTAAAGTTTGGGTGTTTTTTTCCTGTCTTCCATATTTGAAAAAAAGTTTCAAGCGTCTTAATTTTTTGAGTCGTGGTTGACATTCTCATGGAAATGGACATATGTTTCACATTTCCATTGTTTGTGTATGTATATGCATTTGTTTACTTTAAACATCTTAACATATGTATATTTGTATATTTGGAAATATGTTGTATGTTAAGTTATTTTGTCGCTATTCCATAAAGTACCAAAAAAAGAGCAAAATTTCCCGTATTCAATGTAACATACAAGCCGCCCATCACTGTCTTACAAATGACACGTAACAACGGCATGAAATTCTATTTTATACAGATTGATACGTTGCAACTACGGTACATTGCATTTCGGTAAGCTTTTGTATTGGTTTTCATATAACAAAAAGCGAACAGCTGATTGATACAGTACAGATAAGGTACAGCAACGTTCGCCTAACTGAGCCTTTAGGTTAAAACGCCAGGTGCCCAGCTTGTCTCAAAAAATTAAGGGTCAAATTCTAGCACAGTGTTATTGATGTGTCAGGCTGTATTTATAGTTCACAACCATTTTCTAGCGGTTTCTTGAACCTTCCTGTACTAATTATTACACAGTAACTTTTATATATCTAATTGTAAAGTCTGCTTTTAGGTGTATGAGATTATGAATTACAATTTCAAACTAATACAACTAACAATTTTAAAACAAGAAAACTTATTACAATATCTAAGGATAATTCGTAGATAAATTTGCTTCCGTAACAATATTATTTCATTAAAAGTCGTAATTTTAATGTTGTTTAAAACAAAAATTTTATACAGACTTTTTAGGGACACTTATTATGTCTCCGGTAGATTTTTTAGTTTTCTTCACTAATTAAAACAAAATATTGATAGAACATTTTTTTTTCAGTCATTTCTAATCAGTCATTGCAACGTTTTGTTGCTGCAATTTTTTTTTTAAATTCTGCTTTGAAATTGCACTAGTGTTCAGATTTTGACAACCTAGGGTGTCAATTTTTGTATATTAATCCAGCTCTTTTCATAATTTGGTACTCAGTTTCATGTAAACAGAATTACAGTTTTGTTCCGTATATCTTTAACTTTTTAACTTGAAGTTGGCTGTAGGTGTATATAATCACCAATCTTCTCACCTCTCGCAAACAGAAGCTCAAGAATTGCTGCAACAAAAATTGCAAATATGAAAGATGACTCTATGACATCGATTTGGAAGTGCATATCTTATCCTTCACAGTATTTTATTGCATATTTTAATCAAAAAACTTTTTTTGAAGCATATTTTCAAGTTTATTGAGCATATTTCACATTTTTAAGCATATTTTAATTTTTTTATTGACCACAATTATAAGACGTAAGTGTGGCGCAACCGTTAAGTGTTTTTCTATGAAAAAAAAATTGCGGAACAGAAAAAATCAGATGAAATTGTTCAGCATATTTTTAAGTTTATAGTGCATATTTCAAACTATTAAAACTATTTTTTTTTTTTTAAATTAACTTGGAAACATTTTACTAAAAACAGGTAGAAAGTTTCGTAACCTATTGATAAAAATTTTGAAAAATTAAATTAAGCCCAAAAACTTGGAAAGTTTAACTACAAACCGACTAGAACCTTTCGCCGACCAATTACAACATATTCGAAGTTTTTTGTTTAAAATTTCTACTACGTGCCTTTGCTGTCGCTCTGCATTTCAGCGGCCTCCTATTCCAATTTCATTTTCATCAAATGTTCTTCACCGAAAACAAACATTCTACTTTTACATTTAAACATTTCTATGGCTGTTGTGTTTTCTTTCTATTACTTTTGATGTTTAGTTTTGTATTTTAATCAATGTATTGTAAAGTTTTAACAGAAAGCCACGAAAAAAAATTCCTTAAAACAAAACCAGAACTTCTGTATGCAGTTTTATACCGTTTTTAAGGATGTAATTTATCTTTAATTGACTGTGGACGCCAGTCATTGATGTTAAACAACATGTTCACAAGAGACCATAAACAACTTGGTTAAAATGTGTGTAACAACAGCAAGCAACAACAACAACGACATATCAAAAAATCGTCAACAGCAACAGCATTAGCCATGCATTAACATTTACATCAACCATAAACTTTAAGCACCATACCAACAAGTGTAATTTTACTGTTGAGTTTTGTATCTTTTTAACATTTTTTTCCGCTGTTAAATGTTTGACTTCAAAACGTACCGTTATGTGGAGAGTTTAGTCCAAAAGTTTCCAAACAGGGGTTCCCAAACATAATTTTACTTGGGGTTTGCGAAATGGAAATAAAAAGTTGTCATTAAATATTTAATTTTTAATAAGATTTCTGTAAATTCCTAATTCTTTATAGTTGGCAAATACACTGAAATTTACTGTTGAGGGAAAGCTAGCTTCTATGCGCATTTATCTGGTTGCTTAAGCCAGATCACCAGGAAACCTTTTCCAAAGATTTAAGAAAAGCTTAAAAAATTATACAAATAAAATCTTAAAGCGAATAAGAATTATAAACACTTAAAGTCTTACTTGTAACAATATCAAAGCTTAAACCAAACACCAAAAATAAACAGTGAGTTTATCTTTTCTTACATTTCCTGCTACAATTGGTTGGGTTTTTTTCGACTCGAGTTGTAGTTGTATGTATATGTCCTTTATTTATTTAAATATGAACAGTACTTATACCTTAATATAACTTAATATAACGAGTTGTAGTTGTTAGTGTTAAATTACTTTTAATTTTTTTATTTCAGAAATTCCATTACAACTCTAGTTAATTTAAGTCCTTGACTTATATTACAATACATTTGATTTAATTTTTAGCGTACACATTTACATATAACTTGATGGCTATTGAAATATGTATAATTAAAATTATTAATTTGTACGTAAATAAAAAAGCAATGCAAAAAGGCTCCATTTTAAAAAATTCTTTGGGAACCCCTTGTTTTGACTTTTTTTAAAGTTTTGTTTTGACAAAATTCAATCAATTGCGGAAATATTTCTAATGACTTAAATGTATGACATGTTTTATCACTTTTTTTTTGTACATTGCAAAAAAAATAGAGTAATTTTTCTTTTAAACTTTTAAAATGAATTGATTTTATTGGGCAATTTTAGTTAAAGAGTAGTTTTGTTACATTTTAATAAACATGGAAATAAATTGATTTTATCAACATTTTAGTTAAGGAAAGTTATATTTTGCTACATACATTTTAATATTCGTGGGAATAAAGTTAATCAATTCACTTTATTTTAGATTTTGATAAATGTGCTTATTTTGTCATTTCGTCATGCCATAGGGAAGAATTATTCTCTATTAGAAGTCCAAAACCATTTTGACAAATAAATAGTTTCGAATTGTCGCGCCTTCAAGTACGTCGATCTTTTAAAGCACTTACTTTAAGTAAAGGGCTGATTACGGGTAACACTTTTTTCACTTTTTTGTTTCCTGGACAATGACGTCAATGCCATGCGGAAATTATTGAAAATGTTATAATACTAGAAATGAAAATTTTCATTCGAGTTAAAAAAAAAGCTTTGAATAAACTTAGATCTTAATTTTGGTTTAATCAGACGTGGAAATCCGCAGTCAGATCAAGAGAGGAAACATTCAGAAATTGGCGTGCAAATAAAACCGCTGATACTTAATTGCTACGCAAAGTTGCAAGGTATTCGTGAGCCGAAGTACTAAGGCGGAAAAAACTCTACAAGCAACGTCTTCGCACTGAAGTTCTTTCTGATCCTCGCGGCAGTAAAAGCCTCTGGTCATTTGATAAAAAAATAAGGGTTAATGCTAGTTCTTCAATACCAACTTTTTTAAAGGATGGCCAAATTATATGCAAATAATTCTCACTTCTAGCAGTCAACCACTACACGAACTCGAAAAAGAATCGGTTACTATGCCAAATATAATTTTTCGGGCTCGAGTTGTTATAAGGGTTCTTGCGGATCTCGACATAAACAAGTCTCCTGGGCCGGATGGTATACCTGTACTGGTCTTTAAACTTTTCAGCGGTGAGTTTTCCGTATGTTAAAAAGTTGCTAATGTAATGCCAGTTCGTAAAAATGGAGTGGCTAAAAACCCTGAAAGTTATCGCCCAATGGCAATTTATTCGATATTTTTCAAATTTATGGAGTGTATGGTTTATTACCATCTTGTTAAAGTTTTAGAGTTAAACTAGCTACTAAGCGACCGCCAGTATTGCCTTTGTAGATGTCGCTCTAATGGCGATTTACTGGCCCTTTTATCGGAGAAATGGTGCCATTCCATTCACCATTTTGACGAAAGTAAGATTGTGTACTTTTGTCAAAACTTGTTGCATTTGGTGTCGGTGATAATTTCTCTCGATTTATATCGAGCTTTCTCGGAGATCCCACTATACGAGTTGTTGTCATTCAGGGGTGCCGCAAGACTCCGTTGGTTCTCCTACTCTATTTCATAATTTTTTAATGACATCCTTTGTCAAACTTCCAACCTTATCTACTCTTTTGCAGATGACAGCAACCTTTGCCATTCGTATTTATTTGATTATAGACCATTCGTATCCGATGTTGATGCTAGGAGGGGTCGTGCGAATAGGGTTTACTTAAATGTCCGAAAGACCAAATGTTGCATGCAAACGCATAAGCGCGCGACGGATCAAGGTGCCTCATCTGTATATCTCTTGAGATTTTAGACATTTAGCAATGGGATGTCCGAAGGACAAAACATATATTCAAGGTGTCGAAAGAAGCATTCAAGTGCGTCGGTTTTTTACACCGCGTGCAGGAGAGAGCAAGGGTTCTCATTGGTGATAGTAAAGTATCCAATTTTGACTCGAGCATCGACGCCATGTGGGTTGTATTTGCCTGTTTTATCGATTCTACAATGGATGTGTTCTGATAAAATAAGGGATCTTAATGCCGAAACCCATACGTTTTTTCGTAACACAAGTTTTTCCTCAAAATCTCATCTTATTGTTGTTGATTGGCCGCCACATCGTACAACGCATTGCAGGGTAAATTCGTTCTTTGAAATGACTTATGCGGAGGTCTTCTCTATCACTTTCAACATTAATAAGTTCAAGTTGTATGTTTACAACCACTGCTCCCCCTACAATGCTTCCCATAACCTATTTTCTTAGTTCCAACACAATGCAATGCATTATTAGGAAGGGTTATCCCCTGAGTGCTGGTCCCAACATAAATAAAATACTGCACTATTATTGCATTATCACTAAAAGAGTGAACATAATTTTTTGTTAAATTTTTTTTTTTTAATACAACAAGATATATGATATATGATATCTTATGAATTATAGTATTAGAATCTGATAGGTTATACTAGACAGATATGATATTTACCTATTGCAGTTAAATTTTCATGTACTATTTCTAGTGATAATGCAGTCGAGCATTACTAGGCATACATTTTGGTGGTTTTTAAATATTAATTCCCTATTTTGATAAGAAAATAAAGTTGTGCAAAAAATAGTGCATTAAAAGTTTTCAAGTTAGTGGTAGTGCAATTTTTTGCACTAAATTACTTATTTATCAATTTAATGATAATGCAAAAATTTGACCCTGATTTAATTCAAAACTTAACATTTTCGCACAAAAATCTCTTATAAACATTGCCAGCAGTGATGCCAACTTTTTGAGAGCAAAAAGCACTTTAAAAATTAAAAAAAAGCACTATAAAGCACTATAAAGCACTATTTCGAGAAAAAAAAGTGTAAACAAGCAATAAGCCATTTTTACAATATAATTAAACACCAAATAAGTTGCATGCGGCTGTGCCGAATATTATATACTTCCACTATTGAACAAAAGGCGACGGCGTTGATGTCGGACCATTTTCATTTAAAATTAAATAATAAATATATTAACATTTGTATATAAACATTTTTAATGTATGAATTGAAGATACTTATAATAATAGATTATTATCTTCAAAAAAATAATATCATCCAAATCATCATTAGCTGAGTTTGAATTGGGCCTTAAAACAGTTTTAAAGTAATATTGAATTTGATTTTTTCTATGTTTCATTGGAAGAAAAATCTCTACAGATATTAGATGGTTGATTGTAATCATTACAGCATGAATTATGCCGACGAAGTCCACATATAACGTAAAGAATTGAATTAACAGAGTTTAAGGATAACCGGTTTCCGATTTTGAATTAACTGCAGTTCATCGAACTAAATGTTCTTTCAACGCCCGCGTTAGAGTATGGAAAACTTAAAATTCTAAATACAAAATTGGACAATTCAAATCGTTGACTTCTATCTAAAAAATATATGTTCGTTGTTTATTTTTCCATTCACAATTCCTAATATTTTCCAAGTCATTTTCTATTTTTGAAACAGTGTCAAAATCTTTAAAAAAAAAGTTTACCTAAAACAAATACATCGTTTGTACTACGATTACTTAATATATTGCCAACTCTTAATAGTTTGTAAAATTTCCTAGTTCTAACTTCGTAAATAAGATTATTGGTAAAACGAATGCAACTTTCTTTTATCACTTTTTTATCATTTGAAATCGTATAATCTTTACAGGCCTACTCAAAATTGTACCTCACCTAAAACATCCTCTATATAAATAATCGAAGTTTTAAAAAATTGTAGAAAAAATATAAAAATTGTAAAATGCACCAAAGGCACTAACAAAACATTAAAAAAGCACCAAGTAAGTGCTTTTTCTTAGGCATCAAAAAGCACCATAAATAGTGCCAAAAGCACTAAGTTGGCATCGCTGATTGCCAGATGCTAAACTTTAGAAAACTAAGGTTTTATTTGATAATTTGTCCTAAAATATATTTTTGAAGTTTCTAAAAGGTTCTGCGCAGATGTGTTGAAGATTATTACGGCCTTAACGCACGGTGCTTTTAACATCGGCGCAAAGGTATTTAGTGTGTAAACCGTTCATGAGTTAGAAATGACCATTTGAATTATGCAATTAGTTTCTGGTACAGTTTGCTTAAATTAAATAGTCGGAGCCGGAGTTATATAACCTCCACTTCAAAATAAGTATATTGGTATTTCCACAGAAATATCTACTTTTTGTCAGGTAACGTCACCAACCATTTGTAATTGTTTCTCAAAGAATAATGAAAATATTATTTACTTTTTTGCATTTGGGTGTAGAGCGAGAAATATTTGAACAACGTAGTTCTAAAATACAAGAATAATTGCAGTGCCCATATGCTGTAAATACATCCCCCAAGGGTAAAAACTTTGCATCGATCCAACCTTAAGAAAATATTTCTTTTAGTGTAAATTTTCCACTATTATTTATTTAACTACATTTTGTTTGCATTACCAATATTTATAGTTAATGTCTTTTAAAATGCAACTGACAACTTGGCTTATTTTTGCAATAATTTAAGATTTTTTTTTTCTTTCCATCTTAATGCAATAGATTTTAGTAGTTTTAGCTTTTTAAATGGACAATTTTTCTTAAGCTCATTTAATGGGCAATCATTCAATATGAGTTGACATAATATTTTTTTTCTTGCCACTAATAAAGTGGACAGTCATATAAATATTTTTTTAAATAGACATACTAAATGGTTGCTTAAGTTTAGTTTTTAGCTTAAATAGAGAAGAAATGTTTGAAATGAAACGAAAAAAAAATCAAATACAAATGTGTCTACACTTTAAAGAGTAAAAACTGGAAATGTCTTTATGAAAATTAAAGTAAATAAATATGTTTAGTGAGTATAATTTTAAATAAATATTAAGAAATAAACTTTAAATTGTATTTGCAAAAAAAGAAATAATAAATGTAAAGTGTTTTAGACATAATTTAGCAGAAAGTGGTCATAGCGCATATATTAGCATATATTAAAAGTAGAAATAAGCTTACGCTCTTAAGAGAACGTTATTTATTAAAAATGCAGTTATATTGTAAAGTGAGACATCTGGTAATATTGCAACCCCAAAATGTTTAAGGTTTTTAGCTGCTAGAAATTCTAAATTAAAATCAAAATTATGATTGAACATGTCATATTCATATTTTTGACATTCTCTGCGGTGGAAAGGTTGTTCACAACCCTTTAATTCTGAAATTGAAACAGGTGTGATTGCAGACCATGAAATTGAAAAAGTATAAGAATCTGGCAGCATAACCGCTTAAAAATATAAACAACTTTGATTCGACATTTAAAGGCCCAAATACATTTTTAAAGGGTCAAATACACTTGTCAAATCCTTGTCCAGCAGGCGAATTCCCCCGTGTACGTGTGCTGGACGTAATATTCGCCGTAATATATAAATTTCTTGATTTTCCATCCAGCATCGTCGGTGTGACACATACAAACACATTTTTACTAATACTACTACAATGCTTGATGAGTATTTTGATCAGTGTATTTGGCCCTTAAAAAAAATCATCAAGCATTGTGGTAGTATTAGTGAAAATGTATTTGTATGTGTGACACCGATGAATATTACGTCCAGCACACGTACACGAGTGAATTCGCCTGCATGACAAGCATTTGACAAGGAAGTGAACACTGGGAGAGTGCTTTAAGTGAAGCGCTCGTTCTGATTATTTCTTTCAAGGAAAATCAGGTCGTTATTTTTTGTGTGCTTTTCGTGTGTTTTGCGTTCAAAACATCGCATTCGCTAATGGCTTGGCGTCGTTAACTAGAAAAAGTCAACGCTACTGCTGGATAGCCACATAAAACTCAGACGTTTACTGTTGTGGACCAAAATATTCTTGAACATATTCCTTAAGCTCACGCCTTTGGCTGAAGTGCACTTTACGGGGCGTACGAAAAAAAAAATAAAAAAAATATGCAACCCGATTCAGAATAAAAAAAGAAAAAAACCATAATTAACATTTAAGGGGGCTGAGGCCCGTGGGGCCCTCTGGACCCAAAAAACTGCCCCGCCCCCTTTGAGATATGTGTGGGTACTCAAATTTAAGGTAATTTGCTCACGATTGCAAATATGTATTTTGTTTTTGTGTTCGCATATTATTTTCCTCTCTAGGTTAATTTAAGTATCTTTTAGGTGCAGAAAAGCTTTAGTTAGCGAAGCCGGTGTTTGTTATACCATAGAGGAGAAAATCCTTGCGACCGGCCAAAGGCCGGCTATGCAGAGAAGCTTTAGTTAGCGAAGCCGGTATTTGTTATACCATAGAGGATAAAATCCTTGCGCTCGGCCAAAGGCCGGCTAAGCAGAGAAGCTTTAGTTAGCGAAGCCGGTCTTTGTTATACCATAGAGCAGAAAATCCTTGCGCCCAGCCGAAGGCCGGCTATGCAGAGAAGCTTTAGTTAGCGAAGCCGGTTTTTTTATTCCATAGAGGAGAAAATCCATGCGCCCGGCCGAAGGCCGTCTACGCAGAAAAGATTTCTTTAGCACATCGGAAATAGGCTATTAGTTACAAAAAAAAAAATTAAATTTTTTTTTTTTCAATCGAACATAAAACATTAAAAAATACAAAATAAAACAACATATTTACAATCGTGAGCAAATTACCTTTAATTTGAGTACCTACACATAGATGTGAGTGGATGGGTGCACTTTTTTTACCCAGAGGGCCAAAAAAGTCCCGCCCGCCCTAAATTTTATTATTTTCGCTTTTCTTGTACAATTACCTTTAATTTGAGTACCCACACATTCAACTAAGTGGGCGGGGCGGTTTTTTGGGTCCAGAGGGCCCCACGGGCCTCAGCCCCCTTAAATTTTAATTATGGTTTTTTTCTTTTTTTATTCTGAATCGGGAAGCATATTTTTTTTATTTTTTTTTCGTACGCCCCGTAAAGTGCACTTTTGCCACGCCTTTTTACACGAAGGTTTAGGTCAAACGAAGACTTTTGGTTTAGTCTCCTAAAATTTGTGTGATACCCTGGCATTATAACCAAAAACTTTTAGTTTTAAGCAAAATCCAAAAAAATAAAGGAAGTAAAAAATTAAAAAGCAGCAGTTTTATTAATATTTTGCAACATCTAAAAGTCTCCACCGCCTAACAAAAATAATGATCGAAAGTATCAGATCTTTAAAGGTTCGACATCTGGTGATTGATTTTATATAACAAAATTAAAATGGTGACTTTTACGTCAAAGAAAATTAGAATTCAAATGGACAAAAACAGCAATCGAAAGAAGTATTAGAAGAAAATTCCTGCTATAAGCTAAATGAACTTAGAGATTTAGATGGGATACAGTGAACAATTTTTGTTAGAAATGTTGTTGGAGATTTTAAACCTCAAATACAACTCAATTATGAAAAAACTCCTTTCTTTCCTTCAGTGTATTTTCTAAAATCTAGGGCTAAAGGAGAATGAACTGCTACTTCATCAATTTATAAACTCAAATTTCTCTCTTTCGAAAGTCCTTAAAATTTAACATTAGAAAAGGAATGTAGGTGATGTAAAGGGCGTGTTACCAAAGGCTCCGATTGTTTCTATCCTTTCCTTTTTACAGCGGTTTAATAAAAAATTAACAATCAAGGGTGAAAAAATTATAAGTGTGTGGGAATGGAATAAGTTCAGAAAAACTTTTCAACCTCATTTGCCATAATTTTAGTCCAGATGTATTTTGTTTTACTAAAAACAGGCCGCAAAAATCAACACAAATGGCGTGATCAAAACAAAAATAACAAAGCACAAACCAAGTTAAACAAATGCATTAGTTCAACAAACGTTGTTTTTTGTTAAAAAAAATATATTTAGTAATATTATTTTGTTTTATAATGTTAGTTACTTACTTAAATATTATTTACTCGTGTTGTGGTGAACTTAAAAGTTTTTTTTTTCAACAATTTTGCAAATAAATCTTCACTAAATAAATTTGCGTTCATTGTATTGCGGCATAGAAGATGATGAAAAGAGAAATGCAAAAGGGTAGCTTCCTTAGAAAGAGACAAAAAAAAAACGCAAAATCTTCCGTCTCGTGACAGTTCTGTTATAGATATCGTTTTAAATACTTATGCCTGTATTCCAAAAAAATTTTTAAATTTAATAAAGGTTTAAAGAACAAATTTACTGTGAAAATTATCTCTAAAAACGTTTGTTAAATTTAATAATCGCTTATGAATACAGGGGTAAAACATTAATACCTAAAACCGACCTCACGTAATACAGGTGACTCAGCCCCCGAAGACTGAGCGTCTTCATCCAAAGGTTTCATTTTCCTCAGATCAAAGTCTTATCGGGTGCCATAGAAATAAAAAACCCGTGAAAATTATTTTGCTATCTAACGGAGGAGTACAAAACAGTGTAGATTGTAATCACCGTTATGTAACAGAGTTGTCAATAGTGTGTCGAGCTCGAGACGAAATTGAGAAAAAAAAATAAGTTAAAGTGAAGTTAAATTTGTTGAATCGTAGAATTTTTAAAGAGGAAAAAGAACAATCCTATTCCAGCGTAAGAATTGCTAAGGTTTGTGCACATTTAAGATTTCTGTACTTTTTGTACTGTTTGTGGTGTGTTGTATTGTGTTAAAAATAATTGGCAAGTTAACATAAACAAGTTTAGAAGTAAACACATTTCGTTAACAGTCAAGAGAGAATTTGTCGCATTTTCTAATGTTATTATACCCCAAACTGATTTTGTTACATATCTTGCTGAATAAACCAACCAAGAGAATTAATTAGCCCAAAAACTTCACTTAACTTAACTCTGCATTGGCTATAAGGTCATTGTGCATAAACCCGTTTTAGAATATCTTTGGTAGTATCCAATTATAAGGAATGGCTAGCAATTTCAGTGCCAAGCATATACCGAGTTCATGTATGCAAATAAAGAACACAAAATACTAACAGAACTGTCACGAGACGGAAGATTTTGCGTTTTTTTTTGTCTCTTTCTAAGGAAGCTACCCTTTTGCATTTCTCTTTTCATCATCTTCTATGCCGCAATACAATGAACGCAAATTTATTTAGTGAAGATTTATTTGCAAAATTGTTGTAAAAATAAAACTTTTAAGTTCACCACAACACGAGTAAATAATATTTAAGTAAGTAACTAACATTATAAAACAAAATAATATTACTAAATATATTTTTTTTAACAAAAAACAACGTTTGTTGAACTAATGCATTTGTTTAACTTGGTTTGTGCTTTGTTATTTTTGTTTTGATCACGCCATTTGTGTTGATTTTTGCGGCCTGTTTTTACACCTTTCAACTTCACTACCAAAAAAAGCTTTCTGTCTCTTTCTTTGAAAGCACGTCACTTTTTACAGTTCTGTTAGTATTCTGTGATAAAGAATGTAACAAATATTCAGCAGCGTTTTAAATAAATAAAATTTCCTATACTGAAAAGACCAATCAGTTCATCCGTACTTAAATCGAACCGAATCGGTGTCAATAGTACGGTTGGTGCGGATTTCCTTAAATCAAGTACAGAATGCTTGATTCAAGTAGGGATTATTCAAGTTCCCGTACTAAAAATAATCCAAAAACAAGTTATGCTTGATTCAAGAATTTCTAAGATGGTTTAATCTTTATTCGTATATGGGCATTTCCCCAGAATGGTCTACCAGGATGAAATGAAATGTTGATTATCATCGTTTTTTATTGTTCACTAGCTGACAGACGTTGTCCTGTCCAAATTAGGAAAAATGTTGCGTTCGATTTTTAAAATCCGTTAAAAAGATACGAACATTTGAAAGAAAAATTAGTCAAATCGATGGAGCCGTTTTCTGACTTTAGGTAAATCGAAAAAAGTGGGCGTAAAAGTGGGCGGGGCAAAATGTTATTTTCGTATAAATCTAAGTTGGACCATGGCGATGGTTTTAAAGAAAAAATCGTCCAAATTATTACATACATACATACATACATACATACATACATACATACATACATACATACATACATACATACATACATACATACATACATACATACATACTTACATACATACATACATACATACATACATACATACATACATACATACATACATACATACATACATACATACATACATACATACATACATACATACATACATACATACATACATACATACATACATACATACATACATACATTCATACATACATACATACATACACACATCCTATTTTGTATATATAGATAGATTTTTCATGCAAAAAAAATGTTATGTTTGCACTCTTTCTTCACAATCTTTACAATCAATTGCAAAAGAACTATCAAGTTTTTTTGTAAAGGAAATTTTAAGATATTTATGGGAAAATGCATGGTGATAATAATAAAAAAACATAAAGAAAAATCGTACGTTCGCGAATCGAACGTTCGATACCGGTACATAAGCCAATTAAACAAAAACCAAGAGAGATATTTTATTTTGTAAATACTGGATGGAGACCTACATTAATACACTTGTAAAATAAATTAATCACTTTTGAATATTCCGTTCCATTTTCCAGATTTTTAGATTTCACTTCTGGCAGCCAAAGTTGACTTCTATTTTGCGTACGCTCGTGACCACATGTTTATAACTCTTATTATGAACACTTAAACTTGATGAAATCCATATTTAGCACTAAACACAGAGCTACCCAAATACTATCGAATCGCCAAAAAAATGCTAGGAAGAGTTTTGTTTTCTATATTATTTGTACATGAAAAGCATACGAACATACGTTCGTGACCCCAGGAAATGCCCATATGAAATAATCAAAAAGTTAGATTAGATTAGATTGATTCTAACCTAAACACTTATCCCAGAGAAACATAGAGAAAATTATTATTTAACTTACCCGTTACACGTGTCTATTTAACTTTTGTTGTATTCCGTCTTTTTCCGACAGCATGGCTGATAAGGTTTTCGCAATCATTCTACTTTGAAAATTTTATGTATTTAACTAAATAATTTTAACAAATAGAATATGGGAATTATTGCTTCTTATTTTACTTTTTAAGCATCAAAATAATCAATATTTTTCTTCTTGTAGTGTTTTTGTTGTTTCTATGCAAAACAATTAAATCGTTTTTTTTTTTTCTTCTTTATAAGTGTTGTTGTTCTTTCTACAACAAACTTTAAAAAACCGACGCGTATGCACGCATATTGGTTTAATGAAAGTTATCCCATTTTGGATTGCTTAAAGTACTTTTAAGTGTGATTCGTACTTAAATTTTTAAGAACGACTCGCAGAAAAGTAGAAAGTAGAAAAATTTAAATATAGTAACAGTTTTTTTCTTTCTGTGCAGACTCAACTACTATATTCATTTTTATTTCTTGTCATATTCTTTTTCTTAACAGAATTAAATAATTTGTTTTTAATAACTATTAACAAAATAGCAATTTTAAATTTGTTTGATATGACAAAACAAATTATACATGTTTATGTAACAAACTAATTGCTAGCAATTTTTTAATTAAGATTTTTTTTTTTTTTTTTTGGTTAAAAATAAACAAAATTCAAAAAAGCTTTTACCAGTTTACGGACAAAATAAACAAAATTTAAAAATATTAGAAAAATAAAACTTAACATAAAAATTTTTTGTTAGAGAAGAAAAAAACCTGTAGTTTAAAAGTTTTTTATTTTTTGTGCAAACTTTGTTACAAACAATTTATGACAAATAAATTGACTACTCAATTTCAAAAAGTGTAAGAAAAAAATATAAATAATATTTTTCAACATATTTTTAGCAAGAAATTCCCGTTAAAATAAACTAGATTTGTTTATTTTTACTTAAAAACTAATAAACAAATTCCATGACAGAGAACAAGAAAAATCATTGAACTGTCATTTTGTAATTCAAAAGAATGACGAAAAAATCCAAAAAAAAAAATGGGTGAAGTCTTGATTAATTTGCCAAGAAATAAGTATTTGGTTGACTTCTTTGGAAGCAAATCTAACATGTAATTAAAAACTTAATCAAATAATAACAAACGAATGAGTGCCTACGTGAATTCACTTACAAAAAATTAAAAGTATATGTCTTAAGTCTTTTGTTTTATTTTAAACAACAAAAATTGCCTTAACGCTATCTTAAATTCTTTGCGGAAAACAAAAAGAACTTTAGAAACACCTTTAAGGCTAACATTTCGGAAAAAAATCACTATCAGCTGTAAATTCAAAAGAATTTTTCCTTTTCACCCACTCATTTTTTCCTTCACATATAAATCTTTTTGTTTTGGTTTTATTTTTTCTATTGCAGTTTCTATGAATTCTCCCACACTTTTAACTGCCCTAGTCATGAAACAAAACATGTTTTAAATGGAATCTTACAAAGAATTCCCTCTAAAAGATGCACCAGTCGCGATGAACTACTCTCAATTGGAAAGCAAAAAAGTTCATCTCCAAACAAACAAAAAAGCCCCCCAATTACTATAGATTTTCTCTACTAACATCATCTGCTTTATTTGCAATATAAAAACGATAAATTCGTTTATTTTTCAGGTTAAATTGAAATGAACTTTGAACTTTTATTTGGCTAAACAAACATGTTTACCACCTCTCAATGCCTTCAAACTAGAGAAGGCATTAGAAAAATTCTCAAATAAAAAATAAAATTCTGCCAAAAAATGCACGTGTATAAATATTGACTTAACAAAAATCTTTTAAGCCTTAAAGCATTTTTTTTTTTCTTTTTTTCTTCTTCAAACAGTTTGCATATATCACTTTTCTAAGGCTGTTGCAAATTTTATGTGGCATGTTTTTGCGCATGAGCGCACGCGTCGTGTTATAATCTGCTATAAAGGTTATAATATATGTTAGAATTTTTTGTTGGCTTTTGTTTATAACCTTCTTCCTTGAAAATAAAATGATATTTGAAAGATTTGTTGCCAGAAAGTCTTTTGGCTTTAAAACAATGGGGTGTTTACCTTTTTATACATTTGGGATTTAAATTGTTATTGGGTGGGTTTAATAGTAATATTTTGTATACCCTACACCACTAGTGGTATATGAGAGTATATTAAGTTTGTCATTCGATGTAAAACTTTTTTAATATTCATCTAAGTCCCCATAAAATATTCTGGGTCCTTAATTAATTCTCATGCCATGTCCTTCTGTCTATCCGTTTGTTGAAATCATGCTCACTTCCTAACAACTTCAAAGAAAAGAACAATATTGGTGTCAAATTGTTTAAAGTTCCTCTAAAGGCTAGATTACACTATTATACTTTGTATTAATACATGTCAAAAACTCAAGTAATATGACATAGTGTGATAGTGTGAATGCAATGTGTCACGAAAATGACAAGTATTAAGAAAAAAGTTTGACATCCCATACGACTTCATCGTTTTTTGAAAAATTTCTAAACAATAATACTTTTCATTGGATCAGGGTTGCATTTTATTTCATGTGTAAGTGTTTATACTTTGTGTGATGGTGTGAACACAAACTGTCATGTTACATTAGATTTTTTGACAGTCGCAACAAAACTCATTTGATTTCTATCTCACAAAGTATTATGGAATACGTAAGACTTGTGAGATAGTGTAATCTACACAGAAAAAATTATTGCCGAATTATTTTCAAACAAACGCTTGTTTGAAAATTTTTTTGATTTCTACAAATTTTTTTACTGATTCAATCAATATTTTTGTTTGATTTTTATTTAACCAACAAAAATGTGGACAACTCTTCAAAAATTTAATAAGCGCGCTATTGGTTTGAAGTTCTCATAATTTTGTATGAAATATTTAACGCTCTTTAATGTTGTCGTCTTTTTGCACTTTTTTTATTGATTGTAAGCAACACTTCTTTATGTGAAATATAAGAAATACAACAAAAAACACATGCAGTCTATTTTTGGACGCTTTAAAAAAGTACAGCAATAATGTTTGTAGTAAAAAAAAACAACAAAAACAATAGCAGGTAAAAAAAACGTTTCATTTTTTTTAAACAACAGAAAAAACACATTATAAGAAACAAAATAAATTTTTGGTTGGTTTCAAAGTTGGTAAAAAAAAAAACAAAATCCCGTATTCAAATTTTTCAAATAGTTTGTTTAAATACATCAAATACAAAAATAGAATGATGGCGGAAAACATATCGAGTCGGTCTGCCGCCGTTTTTGGTTACATTACTTCTTCATTAGCAAAGGAAAGGATAAAGCAACAGTGAGTGATGAAGAAAAACACTGTGAGTATAAATATGACTTCGTTCAAAAACTATTCCAACAAAAAAATGTGTCTCAAAGCCAGCCGGCCGCTCTGCTCTGCTTCATCTTCGCCAACAGTGCTTGCTTGTGTGCGCGTCATTGCTTGTGCCAAAACCTTTTTTGTTTGATTCAGCAAAATTATTTGTTTGAAAAAATCGGCGTTTTTTTTCAATAAACAAAATGCAAATAAATTGTTTGAATATGCGAATTTCTTTGTAGGACCGATTTTAGACAAAAAATTGTTTGATTCTACAAATTTTTTGTTTGAATTGGAAAAATAATTTTTTCTGTGTAGGCTTAAGCAGCTTGGATGGAAATCCATTGGCCATCTGTCTATCCGTTTGTTAAAGTTATGTTATCTAACGACTCAAAAGATAATAACAATATTTGATGTCAAATTGTTTCAAGTCACTTTTGTTGTGGTTGTCGACATAGTCATTTGGTTTCAATATGAAACAAAATAACTTTTAATAATGGGTGGTCCAATCAAAACGCACGATGTTAATTTTTAATAAAAGAAAAAGTTTTCAGAGAATTATCTTAATATTTTTTTATTATGATAGAAGGATCTATGATAATTATGTGGGAATCAAAATATCGGCCAAATACTCGACACTGCTTCGATGGCTCAGTGATTCTGTGACATAATTGAGGATCAATGTCGTTAATGTGCCGAATTATCTTGAATTGTTCTTGGCTTATTGACGTATAATTTTTTTTTTTTAAATTTCCTTAAAGAAAAAAGTCCAACGTTGTCAAATCAAATAATCGTTACGGCCAATTTACATCGCCACGACATGAAATAACACGGAAATTAAATTTTTCGCGTAAAAGAGCCATTGTTTCGATGGCTGTGTGATAAGTGGCATCATTCCGTTGGAACCACATAACGTCCAGGTCCATATCCTCAATTCCTTTATCATCTCGCGGTAGGGAACACCATTCACGGTAACTGCTTGGCCGTCCTGACTTTCGAAGCATTACGGCCCGATGACGCCGCCAGCCTATAAGCCGCCTTTAACAGTCACTCTTTGTGGATGCATCGGCTTGTCAACCATCATTCGTGGAATATCATTTGACCAAATTCGACAATACTGCTTATCACTGAAGTTGATTTGCACAAAATACATTTTGATTTGAACGCCCATTTTCGTTAAAGGCTTTAACAATCTTAACGCGCTGCTCAATTGTGTACCTCTCCATGATAGAAACAAAGAAATGTCAAATTAAGTTGGGCAAATAACCTGACGTTAAGGTTACAATTAACATCGTTCATAATGGTTCGACCACCCTTTATTACTTGAAACAACCAACACTATATATTTTTTTTATAGTAATATTTACTTAAAAAACGCCACTAACAAAATTTTATTGTTTTATTAAAAATATTTTTCACGAAATTCTACAATTGAAAACCAGGGCAAATAACGTCATTCGATATCTATCGATATTCCCATTTAATTTGTATTGTAATCAGTGATGCCGGAAGTGCAGATTTATCTGCATTTTGCAGTTTTTATACCCCAAATTGCCAAATTGCAGATTTGAAGATTTTTGGTTTAACATTGCAGATCCTTTTGCTCGGTGGAAACTTCTTTAAATTTTCACTTACGTTTGTACTATTTCCACTTCTTGCATTGATAAACGCAAATGGTTGATATCATTCATGGAAGAGCCGTTTGAAAAAATATCATTAATAGGAATCTTTTCACAAAAGATTAGTTAAACATTAAATGCCGTATTCATAAAAAATTAAAATGGATTTCAAATGCAATTTAAGAAAAATTTGTATGAAAATTCTGCCTTAAAACACATTTAATACTTATTTTATTATTTATGAATACGAAGTAAAAATTCGCATTGTCTTGACACATTAATATCGCCAGACTAATGTATGTCATCTGATTTAACACGAAATAATATGCATATGTACGTATATATATCATTAATATTTTCAATATTTTATCTCTTGTAAATTTTCAATAAGACCCTTTAAAGTTTATATACCCCGAAATAATCTCAAATCAGCCTGCGTAGTTAAATTTGGATAGATATTTTTAATGTAAAAATATACAAAAGCTATCAGCCATGTTCTGAAAATCGCATTCAAAATTAAAATCTAACAAATTTTAAAAACTTTTTTGTGTTGAAAGTTCAAAAAATATTTCCTTTTTTATACCGCATACTTCGAGGACTATTTATATATATTTACCAGAACTACTTTTAAGACTACCATCGATATTAATTCCAGAACATGGCCATATGTTTTGAAATGAATTGTTATATATTTTTATAAATTAACTACATAAAAAATTTAATAAATCTGTTCTGAAGGTTTATTGAAGATTTTTAAAAACTTGTCGCATTTTTTTTTTAAGAAAAATTATGATTTTTTGCTGATTTTACCTCTAAAAGTTCTGGCAACACTGATTGCAATTTTGATCGATATCTATGCCGTTATTTTCCGCCAGATTTTTAATGCTTTCTTGTCATTTGTTGAGACATCGTTCGCTTAACTAACATGTAACACAAAAACAATATGTTATTGATTTTGCTTTAAATGTTAGTTTATCGAACGAAGTCTTCTTTTGGAAATAGATGCTCAGGCAGTAATATTTTTTTATATAAAATTATATAAACTAGTGTTCGCCTATTGGTCCAAATTCGACCATAAATTTTTATGTACATTTCAAGAAAACAAAGCACATCTAAGTTTATATGAATTTACATGTTTCGAGCATTTATTTTTCCCTTTTTAGTGGATCGATTTGACGAGGGAACAACCTCCGGTTCATATTTTATCTTCTACGTGAGTTAATGTTATTTTATAAGTTCAAAATAAAAGATATCAATTAAAAACAAAAAAGTATCAAAAAGTATCCTTTATAGACTGTCATCCACTCAGAACATTGCATGTTTTATTTTATGTTTCTACTAGCTGACCCGACAGACGTTGTCCTGTCCAAATTAGGAAAAATGTTTGCGTTCGATTTTTAAAATCCGTTAAAAAGATACGAACATTTGAAAGAAAAATTACTCAAATCAACGGAGCCGTTTTCTAATTTTAGTTAAATCGAAAAAGTGGGCGTTAAAGTGGACGGGGCAAAATTTTCTTTCCGTAAAAACCTAAGTTGGACCATGGCAATGATTTTAAAGAAAAAATCGTCCAAATCGGTCAAGCCGTTCTCAAGCTATGCGCTTAATAGGAAAAGTGGGCGTTAAAGTTGGCGTGGTACATTTTTCTTTCGATGAAAACGTAAAATGAATTAATACGAACATTTAAAGAAAAATTTGTCAAATCAATGGAGCCGTTTTTTTATTTTAGGCAAATCGAAAAAGTGGGCGGAGCAAAATTTTATTTCCGTAAAAACCTAAGTTGGACCATGGCGATGATTTTAAAGAAAAAATCGTCCAAATCGGTCAAGCCGTTCTCAAGTTATGCGCTTAATAGAAAAAGTGGGCGTAAAAGTAGGCGTGGTAAATTTTTCTTTCGATGAAAACTTAAAATGGATTAATCCGAACGTTTGAAAGAAAAATTTGTCAAATCGATGGAGCCGTTTTCTGATTTTAGGTAATTCCAAAAAAGGGGGCGTTTAAGTGGGCGGGTCAAAATTTTATTTTCGTATAAATCTAAGTTGGACTATGGCGATCATTTAAAAAAAAAATCGTCCAAATTATATAGATAGGATTGGTGGTGCAATATGAAAATTGGATTTTGCCATGCCCCTCCGCCCGCAGACCGAAAATCAAAAATCAGACTTCTTAGTGTCACCCGCCTGAATATTCTAAAGATTCCCTGAAAATTTCATCAAAATCGGCCCAGCCGTTTTGGAGTCCATACGTTACATACGTACATACATACATACATACATACATACATACATACATACATACATATATGCGTACATACATACATACATACATACATACATACATACATACATACATACATACATACATACATACATACATACATACATACATACATACATACATACATACATACATACATACATACATACATACATACATACATACATACATACATACATACATACATACATACATACATACATACATACATACATACATACATATATGTATACATATACATGTATACATATATACATATATACATACACACATTCTGTTTTATATAGAAGAAGAAGATAGATGTCTAATATTAACGAAAATTAATCAAAGTACCAAATGTTGAACGAAAAAGTACAAAAAAGCTCCCCTTACATGTTCTTATTTACCCAGTTTAATGTATTCAATTCAAAAAGTTCCAGATGAAAAACAGAAAATACCAAAATTTTTCATCTTATAGGTATTCATTCTCTGGGGACCCTGCACCTATAATATTATGTTTATAATTTCAATTTTAAAGAAAATTTAAAACTATCGCGTGCAGCACGGAAATGTAAAAAAAAGAAATTTAATTTCCCCTATTTCCCCTTTTTAATACCTTTTTCTCCCCATAGAGGTTCTGTAGACAAACAGAGGAGAGCGTTCCTTATTGTTCCGATTTGTGTTAGTATCAAATTTAAACGCTTATAACTCTGACATTATTAAACAGATTTTAATAAAATATATATTGTACACTTTTGTTCAAATCGGTAGAAATGCAGATGAGGAAAGTGTTCTTAACTGTTTTGCTTTAGCAGATTTATATATATAGATAATTAAATATTTGCCCCTTACCCAATACCTTTAAATCTTTCGGGATCAATTGCATATTATACCGTTATAAATCACATTTTGTACAGATTTCAAAAAAAAAAAACTTGATCTTGACATTTGTCACCAAAACGACAACAAAAAACCCCAACAGCAAACGAAACGGGTTTGTGTCTTCAGTCTTTTGTTTATAACATCAAGTTTCAAATGAACTTTGTTCATCACACTTTTAAAACATTTTTTAGAACCTTATAGCAAAGATCTTCACGTAAAGAAATTTTTGTTTCGAAAAATAGCATCTTCTTAATGTTCCAACATGTGAAAATTAAATAGAAACAGATTTATTGCCATTAGAGGGAGCAAAAAGATGACATCATCAACCACGTACAGAAATATAAAACGCTGTGCGAACGGGAAAAGGTACATTTTAGAAAAAAAAAATTTTTTACCAGCTTTTAATCTCAGGTGACCACAGCTAGAAATAAATAAAGAAATTTGTTAGATTTTTTGTGCGAATTTCCTAAAAAACAGATTTGTATTTTTTTTTTTTTTTTAACAAACATTAGCATTACATGTTTCTTTTTTCGTGTGGTTCTTTTTTCGAAATTTAACCAAATTTCTTTATTATTTATTTTCTTGGTGTAAAAAGCCAAACTGGTCAGAAATGTTAAAACTTTTGGTTTATTGTCTATTTTACCACTGAGACTTTTTATAAGTAGTTTTATTATTATTTTTTTTTTTTTTTGCATATTGTCTTTCAGCTGCCGTTTTTATGCAACTTTTTTGTATTTAATTCGTTTCTTTTTCTATCTATCTGTCTGTTTTTCTCTAATATGAATAATTTATGAAAACCATGTAAAGATCAAGCTGAAATACAGCAAATATTTAAATTGCATTCATATGTCGCAATACACAAACCAAACAAAAAACAAAAAAAAATAAAATTATATAAATATAAAAAACACATATTTGTATGGCCATGCCACAAATAAATGTGTATTTTCTTAGTATCTGTGTGTGTGTCTGGCCATCTGTCTGTCCATCGCATTCTGTTTATCTTGTTTTGTATCTTCTTCATTTTAATACTTTAACCATTACTATAAACAATTTATGTGTGGCTTTTAAACAAAATCCCTCCTATAAAGGATTTTATTTAAAAAAGAAGACAAATTTTTGTTGCTGCTCATTTTTTATATCGTTTGATTTCGTTTTTAATATTTTTTTTTTTGTAGCAATTTCTAGCTTCGTTTTTTTTTTTTTTGTTTTTTTTTTGCTTTAAATATTTTGTTTTGTTTAAGGTCTTTGTATTTTATATTGTTTTTATGTTTCTTGTTCTGTCAGCATTGAATCTTCTGGGTATTTGTTGAAATGTTAAGTATTATTGATATTCTCTTATTTTTGTTTTTTTGCAATCCACTTTTTTGTCCATCCATTTAAAAAGAGTGGTCATTTGGTGTTTTTTTTTAGCTGGTGTTATTATAGTTTTCCAATGTGACTTCTTATGTGTCGTTTGTAAAATATTGAGTGCGACTTTATGCATTTGTGTGGCCATTTTAAAAATGGAGCCTGCAGTTTGGCATAAATTTAAATTGTATGGATGGGATATAAAGTGTTTTTTTTTTTTTCTTGTTATTTTAATAAAAATATTAAAGTCTAAAAGTTATTTGGCGATTTATTCGGACCTTTGTTTTTTAACAAACTAAATAAAGCGGTTCAAATTCGAAGGAATAAAAAAGAAACAATTCCAGCCCAAATTAAGACTTCTAAAGACAAGGGATTCTAGCTATAATTATAACTACTTGAGAAATCAGACAATAAGACAATATTAAAATCTTACTTAATTGGACTGCCCTGCGATTGATGTTAAAATTGGCCACGGTAAAAATTGGCGTGATAAGCCAAAGACTTTTTAAAAACACGAAACTAAATACGACTGATCGTAATATTTTACCATACAACCGAATATCTGAGCCAATATTCGCGAATACAAATATTCAAACAAGGTTGAAAGGCTGGTATAAAGTAAATTTCACACTCTCACCCAGCGACCATTATGGTTTATTTTCACGCCTTAGTTCGGTAAAAGAAACAGCGAAGTAGAATGCAATAAAGGTGTACCTCCAACAAAACTATTTAAAAAAAATTATAAATATATTATGATTCATTCAACAATATTATTGTCACCGACAACCATATTATGGTTGCCTCCGAACATGTTATGGTCAAAAATAACTAAAACATGTTTACACATATATTGTATATAGCATTGTTGGCTTGCAACCATAGCATGTTGCTCTTGGAAAAGAGGGAAATACTATTGTTAATTTTAATACCAATTTTTGTCATATTTAACCATAACGTGTTTAGGCAACCATAATATGGTTGTGGCTTCTTGATGGAGGACTAAATTCAACCATAATATAGTTGTAGGTGGACAATAGTATGTTTTTATTAACCATAATATGTTTAAAATTTTCTTTAAAAATAGTTTTGGTGGCGGTGACCATATTTAAACATGTTTTTTCTCTGCGTGTAGAGAGAGATAAAAGCCATCTCGGCCTACTGTTCTGCAGCCTGGGACAGTGACACAAAATCTTAACACAACCCGCAGGTTAGAACCCAACGTCACCGTTATCCTGCCTATCATGCAGTACCCGTGATGATAACTATCATGGTTCTTACGCAGGCCCTACTTTTGCCTAGCAGCGCATTCGAGTTTTAAAGGTAATTGGTACGACTTTGAGACGACACATCTAGTTTTATAAATAAAGATTAATTGGCGTAGTTTTAACGTTTCGAATATGACGAAAAATCGGGGCTTATTAAAGTTTAAGCGAAAATATTACAAAAAATTCGAACTAAAGATTCGGATTCAGCTCAACTTAAACCTTTAGAAAAGTATCTTTTTGTCCCAGGGTTTCGACTTTTTCAAAATTTTGCAGGCCTGTGTAATTTTTCTTAAAAATGTCAAAAGTCTCACAAACAGCCAGAGATCTCGTTAATATTTCACAGGAACTCATTATCTGCTGAGTTCCTAATGTGTGCACAAAAATAATTCCACAATCTAAATAGAATTTTTAAAGACAGTGCTTCTTTTTCCAAGCCTTAAAAGGCCCTTGATATTTTTAAGCTTCAAGTAAAAATTCACACACAAATTTTCCAAATTCTTTTATAACAAAATCCCATACTCGCTCAAATAACAACAGATACACTCACACGCAATTGCTATTTTTTTTTTCAACTGCAAAAACATTTTCCACCATCATCAACAACAACAAGAAAAAAGCATAACAATTTGTTAACCAAACTTAATTTTACTTGGAGTAAATAGTACCTTCTTCATGTACTCGTACCTTATTTTCCTCCTTCAACCAAACGCAAAATATTATTCAATACCTTGTGACCATAAATGGACGCACATGGGGCACAGACAGTCAGTCAGTCAATGATAGGGAATGAACCAATGATTAACACAATAACCATTTATGACAACAAACAGCCAACCAAGAGTCCATTGTCATTACAATAAACTGAAAATGAGTGAACTATAAGAATTTAACATTTTCAAAACTGATTAATATTACAACGAAATTAAATGAAACCAGGAGTAGAGGTATGAAGTTTAACTGGGAGGAGAACGACAATGCATGATAACAACTACTGCTGTTGCTGTTGCTACTGCTGATGGTGATGTGTTGTAAGGCAATAGATAAAGCAGAAGACAACGTGGAACTTTTTTCTTTCTTTTAGAATAAACCTTAAAATAAATATTTTTTCACTTGATACTTGTATCTACTTCGAAGTTGTTTACCCTCTTATGACTTAGAAAAAAGGGACATTCTTTATACACACTAGAGCAAAAGAACTTTGATGAAAATAGAATGCAGTACAAGTTCTTAAGTTCAGAAAAAGTATTCCCTTGTAAAGAATTAAGTACGCTTAGAAAAATTTAGAGTAAAAACGATTTTGGACCATTATTAAGAAAGTTATGAACGAAAAACTAAAAAAGTGTCTTTTGAAGGAGAGATAAAAAAATAATTTCAAATTCACCAGGAAGGACCTTTTGGTTTAATCAGAAAAAAAAATTTTTAACCATTCGATTTGGCATGGAATACCCCATATATTTAATACAAAATAACTTGAAGAAGAATACGTATTACCAAATGCTTTGCTAAAGCTTTCATACAACATAAAAAATAAGGTAAATACTTTGTTTAAAAGAAATTGCAAAAGCTTTTACAAAAAAAGACTTTATAAAAGCTTTTACAGAAATTAATTTATAAAAGCTTTTATAAAGTCTTTTGTGTAAAAGCTTTTATAAATTTAATTGTGTAAAACCTTTTATAAAGTCTTTTGCATAAAATCTTTTATAAAGTAGAGCTTTTATAAAGACTTTTTGTAAAAGCTTTTGCTTTTTATTAATGAATTTTTAACACAATATACCTTATTAAAGCTTTTACAAAGCCTTTTTTGCAAAAGCTTTTATAAAGTTATTTGTGTAAAAGCTTTTATAAAGTTTTTTTGTAAAAGCTTTTATAATGTTTTTTGTAAAAGCTTTTGCTTTTTATCAAGAGAAGTTTTCTTTTTTTAGACAAAAAGCTTTTGTTTAAAATATATTAAATCCAATTAAGTACCGAATGCATTCGTACAGGAGATTTCAATAGAGTTTTTATACAAAAATGTTTAGAAAAGATTTTGTACAAAACTTATTAATAAATTTGTAAAGGAATTATGTATATGAAAAGCTTTTCTAAAAAATACTACATATTTCAATTATTTTTTTTTTTATTCTCAATATTAATTTATTAAATATTCATTTGTAAAAAATAAACTGAAAATAATTATGTGATAAAAAAGGAAAAAATGCTTAGGTCGCCTTAAGCAAAATTTGAGTTTATAGCACCATTGGAATTTCCATGTTTCAAAGTACCCACACAGAAAAAATTTGTTCACCAATTAAAGCATTAATAAATAATTAAATCAGTTTAGTATTAACAAAGTTGATTAAGTGAATTAAACGTTAAATTTATGCTATTAATTTGCACCAGTAAACAAATTCGTTTGATTAAACGTTTAATGCACTTGATTAAACTTTCTTCTCTTTTTTAGTAAGTATACTGTTTACACAAGTATATTTGCACAAAACCGTTCATGTAAATTGCGTTTGCACAAAATTAAAATTTTTCTAAAGTTGTACATTTTATTTCCCTCAGTGCAATACTTAACTGCACTACGTAAGTAAAAGCCCTTTTTTGTTGCCACTTTTTTATTTATTACTCTTGGTAGCTGCGTTTTGTTGCTGTTGCTGGTCTCTCTCTTTTTTTTTTTTTTTGTTGTTGTTGTGCCCATTCACTTTTATATGCTACAGGCATCATCTAATTTTAACAACAAATTAATTTATGGTAAATGCTGTACATAGAATTTTAAAAATAAGCCTTTTTGTTGTTTTGCAAAAGTTTCATTATTTATTTCAACTTTTTTTCTTTGCACTCTATTACACAAACATGCTTGATGATTTTATACCATTTAAAGCTTGTGCTGTAAGTAGATGAAAAATGGAAAATTTATTTAAGAGACAGCATTGAATAGTACAAAAGTTTCTTCATTTCAGATTGTTTATATGAGAGATGTACAATTTTAGGGTAGTAAGATTGGTTTGTTTTACAATTTGTTACGTAAAACTTGAAATTTCTTCAAAGCTTTCAAAATAATTTCAAAGATAAGCATTACTTCCGTTTAAAGCAAAGAGACTTTCGATTTTATTTTATAAAGGAAAACATGACCTTTTTTTAAATCGCCAGAAAAGAGAATGCTTTACTTAGAATGTTGAAATATTTGTAGTATGCCTAGAAAGTGTCATTTAACTTATTTTCAATTGCTTTGTGTGTTTTGGCATGCAGCACTTTATTATTACACATTTTGCTGTGACCATTATTATGTTGACTTTAGTAATTTACTATTACATCTTATGTCTACGTGTTGTATGTTTGTATAATTTTCATTATACACTTTATTTAATATTATTTCCTTTAGATATTTTTACCTATGTATGTATGTATTTCAGTTTTATAACTATGTCTTGACATCTTTTTTCTCTTTTTTTTTTTTTTGATTCTAGAGCACACCAGTGGGTACGACAATATTTCGTAACATTCAGGCATTGGATAAGGATGCCGGTGTTAATGGCCTGGTCGAGTACTTTATTGTTGAGGGCTCTACAAATACCACAGAAGATGAAAAGATGACAATTGCTGATGGTTATGGCACGTTTGCCATATCATTTCCCCATCAAGGACAGGTGAGTAGACAAATAAACAAATCTACACACATACATATATTTAATTCAATTGGTGGTGCTGTGATACAAGTCAATAATCATGATGATGACGATGATGGGCTAAAAAATGGTTGGTTGATTGGTGATAATGATCATAATGATGATTTATAGCAGCAATTCCCAATGTCTTCTAATATAAGGGCTTTTTTAGGAAAATTGTACACTTTTGCGTAATAATGACGATCTTTATTTATCTTTCTCTAGCAGAACATTATACATATTTTCCTGATCCTTATCAAATTTTAAAAATATTAATCCATTGCAAGTATTTCCATGACGTCTATTATCATAATAGTGGCAACGCGAAAAGTTCTTAACAAAATTTAAAATTTATTGTTGGATTGCTATTCCCTACCTCTGTGGTTTTCGTGGGCAACCGCGTATGTCTTAAAATAAAATTTTTCAGGAGAGCTGAAAACGATTCTAGATCAAGCTATGGGATAGGTATTGCACTTTTAGAATTTTTTCTTACTTTAAAAAATCCAAATCGGTTCATCTTTTTTCAGAAATTTTAAAAGCCATGTAAAGAGCGTTCAAAGTTAAGCAATATGGCATCAACATCACAAAATCGATAAAATGGGCTCATGAAAGCCACAGACTCAATTCCATTACAATCCATTGTTAAACTTATGTGCTCTATATTGTACTGTTTAAAATTCGGTGGGGGGTATTGTGGGCAGTGTTGCCAAAACTTGGTGACCAAAAATGGCTAAATTTACGGCAAAAAATGGCTAAAAATGGGCTAAAAAATGGCTAAAAGCTTTTTTAAATAAAAACACATTAAAATTCAATAACAAATCAAAAATAATTAATTTAAAGTTGTTTGCGATGAAATTGTGAGTTAAGATCAATTTGTTAAATAAGAATAAACGAAAATTAATATTAAAATAAATTAATATTAAAAAATTAAATCATCGAAAAATTCGATGTCGCTATTGTTCATTTCATAGGAATCACTCACTCATTAGTTTTAAATAATCATAAGTTTTAAATAATTTGAAGGTAAATCGTAATCACGACAACATTTACCCAACCTTTTAAGTCCAGATCTACAATAAAAACCAAGTAAGAAAGAATAGTCGGTTAAACCCGACTTTATGATACCCTACACCACATTAGAATCTTTGAACCAAGTTTTATCAAATAATCTCTAAATTGCGACCTGTTCTTTGCGCACAAGGTTTACATGGACAGCCAGCCAGCCGGACAAACATCGTTTATTCGACTCAGAAAGTGATTCGGAGTCAATAGGTGTACGTAAAGGTGGGCTAAGGACCAATATTTGAAGGTGTACAGACATCAGCACAAACGCATAGTACCCTCTCCACTATTGTGGTGGTGGTATAAATATTGTGTTGTTATGGTTAAAAATATTTACCTAATTGATAAAATCGAGATAACGGTTGCTTAATGTAACCATCTTCTCAAATTACTTTTAACGATGTTTACTTGGCTAAACACCCGCTCTACTTCAGCATTAGGCCATGGAAGTGAGAGCAACTTTTTAGTCAATTCTGAAATATCTAAAACAATTTTTTTACCGCATGCATCCCTTTATTGAAATACTTGCAACCAGAAAGAAACAGCGATGTATGTTCCCATATTTTGATGTTTCAGCGTCATAGTTTATAGCGATTTTCAACATTTGTAAAAGTTGTGATTTGAATTAAAGGCCTTTTAATTGTTAAAAATGTTTATTTTACTTTTATAAATTTTTATAATAAAATAAAAATTATATTTTTTAAAAGAAAAACGGCAAAAAAATTTTATGGCTAAACAAGTTGAAAAATGGCTAAAAAAATGGCTAATGGCTAAACTCATTTTTTAATGGCTAAACAGGTTGAAAAATGGCTAAATCTAGCCACTAAATGGCTAAATTGGCAACACTGATTGTGGGTCCAAAACAAAATGTAAATAATACAAATCTTTGTATATATACTAGGACGTTCAATTTATTGGGTTTCATTTTTGTTTGATTAAACGATTAATCGATATTTGGCATTTTTAACTTATTCGATTAAACGAATAAAATTTTAAAATTAATCGAATAATTCTAAATCCAAAAACTTTATAAATCACGAGATTTTTTTTGATAATTTTAGAAAAAATTAGTACTTGAGTAAATAAATCGTCCCCTCAATATAAAAATAGCGTATAATTTTTTGGGGGTTTTGAGAAAATCGTGTTTTAAGTTTTTGTTAAATCGTATGTCTATTAAAACCTCAATATCGCGGTTAATAAAAATTCTTCATATTGGATTTTTCGACGAATACATAATACCGTTTCTTGTCTTTAAATTTACCAATATTTTTTTATTCTACGCATCCTTTAAGACCATAATTATGTCATTCAACGTGCAAGTCCTCCTATAGGCTATTTTATTTTTTAAGGAATTCGTATGATGTATCTGATACACTATTTTATTTTGTATGGTATACGCTGTTTTATTCAATAATTTTACGGTATTTTTATTAAAATATTTGATCTCAAAAATATCAATTTGTAACATTATAAAACTATGATTAATTCATAGTTTTGTTAATTCAGTGGCACATAATCATAACTTTCCAATTTGGGTTATTATAAACAAAAAATTATGACAAATCTGTGGTTTTCATGGGCAACCGCGTATGTCTTAAAATAAGATTTTTCAGGAGAGCCGAAAAAACCATTCTAGATCAAACTATGAGTTAGATATTGCACCTTTTGAACTTTGTAATTGAGTTAAAACATCGGAATGGGCCTATCTGTTTTTAAACATTTTTAAAAAAATGTAAAGAGCGCTTAAAATTAAGCAAAATAGAATCAACATTTCAAAATCGAAAAAATAGACATACGCGGTTGCCCATGAAAACCACAGAAATTAAGGTATACATTGCGTAAATCAAAAATAACTAGAAGTTCATTCGTCTTCTTTCTCTTCCTCTGCTACATCTGGCTCATCTAAACAATATCGCTTTTTTCACCTTGTTAGTTAATGAAAAATGACTGCGAGCCACGAGGAATTACATTCTTCTTGCACAAATTTTGGAGATCATGCAGCTTTCGATGGTTGGAATGAAACTATTTCTCAAACAATAGTGTATATTATAAGCTATTTTATGAGTTAAAGTTTTCATAAATTGTATTTTTTTCTACAGGCTAAAATGGGATATAATGCGTTTACACTATTATTCTTTTAAGAACTTTCAAGTGGCAATTTCAAGTAAAATAGCGTATATGAGCTTACACACTTATTGAAGGAAAATTTTTAACTAGAAATTATACACTATTTTTTCCAACGACATTTTGACCCAGTTTTTGGAAGTAGAATTTGACGATGAGCACATACGCTATTGTTATATTAAGTGGACGAAATATTATTTTTAAAAAAAAAAACTTGTCAATGTAGGTCTAAATTATTGCTTCACTTTCGGGCACTAAGATTTTTAAAGAGTCAATATAACGTTGGATTTTTGAAACTTTTCACGGACATTCTCTGCTATGCTTCTGCAAATAATTTATTTCAGAGAATCGATCGAAGTAGTATATTGTTTAAAATATTTATTCATTGAACCACTTGTAGCCCCCTTTGATTTTGTTGGTGGAGCAGCTAATTTATGTAGTATGTTACAGCCACTGTGTGAGCTTTTTTGCGGTAATGACTCGATATACCCACCTACATCTTGACATTGCTCTCGGATAATAACCATAACTGTTGCTTGAGGAGTTGCCCCCAGGAAGTAAGGCAGGTAAAATGGTCTGTAAAATGTGCTTAAAATATCATTCAACCGTGTAAACTGGCAATTTTTGTTTGACAACGTTGTTAGAAAAAGCATTATCAGTCCATTGTCAATATTGTTAGATATCTGACAATCGTGTGACCATTGTCAGTCGTTGAAAGCTTATTTTTTATTCTCAGATGTGTGAAGTTTATGCATCTGACAATGATGCCATTGTCAGAGAACTTTTTCTATTGGCAACATTGCAAATATATGCGTATCAGTGATGGAAAATGGGCTTTAGGATTTTTTACCACCTGCAATAACAAAACGTAGTTTTGAAACTATGAGGGTACCTTACATTATTGTAAGATCTGACCACCATCTGTACGAAGCTTAACAAACAATATATCGCTCATTTGCTGCAACAACGTCATAAGTCAAAAATCGCAAGTTTATACTTAATATCACTTATGCATAGTAAATATTCCACCGGAAGATATTGTTTATATTTCTTATGATAATATTGTAAACTCAACTCTTGAGAGAAGAATAAAATTTTCTATTTCCATTATTTTGTGTCTAAATTTAAAACTTTAAAGTCGTTTTATGTAAAACTAATACTTTTAATTAGTATTGTGGTTATTTTGTTGAACTATTTTATGGTTTTTAATCCAAATTTTTAATATTTTAATTAGGCTTAAGTTCATGAAATTTAATTTTCATTAAATTATTTTTATGAAGAAAGGAATTTTTACAACATGAAAATTAATTAAAATTGTTATTGATAATCTTTCATTCTTGACGTGGCTCGGGCTCGAACCCTGGCCGGCAGGTTACCATGACATGTTTCGATCGCAACCACTCGATCTCCTCAGATGGATTTGCCGTCTTACACTCGCAGCCATCGACGACTGCTGACGTCACTAGTCAAACATCAATCCTTAAACCAAATTGTATTTTAACATTTGGTAGATCGAAATTTACTTTCCTGAATGATTATCCATTTTAATCGATTTTACATGTTTTTTCCTTTACTTCTGTTTTTTCGTACTTTCGTCAAGAATTTTTCTTGAAGTCCAAGTACATTTTTTTGTTTTTTCACTTTGTCTTTCTCTTTTCTGTTGACCTTTTTCAGCACAACTTGAAGGACAAATGTACACATAGAGCTCGTGCCTTAGCTTTAACAATAATTAGTATTGTGGTTATTTTGTTGAACTATTTTATGGTTTTTAATCCAAATTTTTAATATTTTAATTAGGCTTAAGTTCATGAAATTTAATTTTCATTAAATTATTTTTATGAAGAAAGGAATTTTTACAACATGAAAATTAATTAAAATTGTTATGGATAATCTTTCATTCTTGACGTGGCTCGGGCTCGAACCCTGGCCGGCAGGTTACCATGACATGTTTCGATCGCAACCACTCGATCTCCTCAGATGGATTTGCCGTCTTACACTCGCAGCCATCGACGACTGCTGACGTCACTAGTCAAACATCAATCCTTAAACCAAATTGTATTTTAACATTTGGTAGATCGAAATTTACTTTCCTGAATGATTATCCATTTTAATCGATTTTACATGTTTTTTCCTTTACTTCTGTTTTTTCGTACTTTCGTCAAGAATTTTTCTTGAAGTCCAAGTACATTTTTTTGTTTTTTCACTTTGTCTTTCTCTTTTCTGTTGACCTTTTTCAGCACAACTTGAAGGACAAATGTACACATAGAGCTCGTGCCTTAGCTTTAACAATAATTAGTATTGTGGTTATTTTGTTGAACTATTTTATGGTACTTTTAAGCTTTGACGATGTTGCAGCAAATGAACATATCGATCATGTTAGCAAAACTGAAACTTAATTTTCAATGTTTGCACATTACAAACTGCTTTGCATGCTGCTGCTTGAGAACCTATGACATCGACAACATCATATTCCAGCCGTATGTTTGAAGTCTTCATGCATTTCTGTGTCTTCTATTTAAGTCAACTTTACAACACAACAACCGATTGAGTTGATTGTATTGTTTACTATTTACTCTACTCCTTTTTTTACATATCAAATTGACCACATTGATGCTGATGAACCGTCTTCAATCACAAAAAGGGACAAATCCATAAAAAAATATGTAGTTGTAAGGTTTTCAAAAACCTGTTACAAATGGCTTTTTACCATTTCCAATCATTCTGGAAATGGTAGCAAATGCTTAAGAGAAGAAACAAACAGATTGTATGAACATTTCCAACATGAAAATTAATCAAAATCAATTTGCCATAAAAATAGATCACCCAACATTTGTTGTTTCTGCAATGGCTGGATGGATGGATGGATGGCTGGATAGTTGATTGGTTGTAATGTGTAGTAATATTAAAAATTGTTAAGTAGCTGCCATCACTTGTGAGAATCACTGTAAAATCTTTGTGCGTATCTTTGTAGCTGCACATTCTTCATTTGCAAGAAAAAAATTCAAAAACAAATCAATCAATTTCAATTATATTGATTGAATGAGTTTGTAGAGAAGAACCACAGTATAATTTTCCTATAACACATTAACATCTGTCAGATAAAGTTTTCATTAGTGAAGTATAGAAGAAACTAAGAAAGAGATCTTAAACTACTTTTTATTATTAACACCAAGTAATCTTTTAAATTAAATCTTTCTGGTTAAGAATGTACCATCAAATTATAAGCTGCGAAATAATAAAGTGTTAACAACATTCCAACTTGTCAATAAAAAGATTTTTTTTTTTGTAACAAAAGGAACAAAATGGGAACCATATTTTCAATTAAAGAAAATTCTGGATATTAATTTTTTTTTTAAATTTTTAAAAGGTAGTTTTTAATGTACTTTTAATTATCCTTTTTGTACTCTTAACGTATTTTTTGATTATATTCTTTAAGAATTCTTTTTTTCTAGAGTAGTTTTCTTCGTAAAATTTCTTTAATTGTTTCTGTAACTTCCCTGCAAATAATATTGGACTACCTGATCCATTTTGATCAAATGGACTACTCCTTGGACTGGTTCAATGTAATGCAAGCATGGACCATGACATTGTTAAAAAGTGTTTGTAGTGAGACGACATGTCTCCGTTTTTTAACGACATGTTTTCGTTTTTAAACGACTTCAAAACTAATCCTCTTGTATACCATTGAGAAGTTTTAAGACTTCTCCTTTGTAATAAGCTGGGTTATATGGTGCTGCCCTAGGACATCGTTAAATAGACCATGTTTTTTCCATACGTTTAGGTTACAATTGGACAAGTACTAGTCCTTTGTGGGCTACATTTTACACACTTGTTTGGACTAGTCCTATTATTTGCAGGGTTTTAAAAATTTGGTGCTTTTTAGAGATATTTTTATTTAGCTTTTCAAAGGTACCTGTTTTAAACGCATTTTATAAAATTCTTTTTTTTTTAAATTCTTTATAAAAATGCTTTTTTGTATTTAACTTTTTAAAAAAGTTCATTTTCCAAATAGAACCTTTTAACAGTATATTTAAAAAATGTTATTTTAATTGTATTTTTTAAAAGATACATTATTTAATGTACTTTTTGCAATAGTACTGCCTTCTGTTCTTTTTTTAATTTACTTTTCAAAAGGTACCTTTTATACCCCAGAAGTTAAATATGTGGGCTTTATATTTTAAAATGATCTTTTTAGACTCCTACAACTACTTTTTACACCATAGAACTTCATAGGCGGGGAACTTTGTACATTAGTACTGACGTCCGTCCTCTTTAATATGTTGCACTTGAAAATAAAAAGGGCATTAACTCAAAATTATTCTTTTTATTTACTTTTTGGAAAAAATCGACACGTTATGGTTACATCTATCCGCTGTTCAAATATCTTGCTATTTGTCTACTTAGAAAGAAAAACACTCGGGATAAATCAAGTTCTTTATGATCACTTTAAGTACGAGTCGTACTCAAAAATTCAATAACGAATAACACTTAAATCCTAAATGGGACTACTTTTGAAAATCAATACCGGAATTTCTTGAAATAAGTATAAAATTCTTAAATCAAGTTAAAAAAAAAGATTGAAAAAAGTCTAGCCAGACTCATGTGTACCACGAAGGGTTAAAAAGCAAATTTGAACTCTTGCTTCTCATTTAGTATATATTTTTGGTTAAATATATACATAAGATTTCTAATGTAAAAATCATATCGGGCATGATATTGTTGTTTTATCATTATGTAAGGAGTATTACGAGTAAGTAAATCAATCATAATAATTTTTTCTTTCTTATTCGGGATAAAATCAGCTTTATAATACTTGAATCGCGCGCATTTTGAGATTGATTCAATCTTAGTTTTACTTAAATCAATCTCATTTCAGATTATTTCAAGTACGAATTCGGATTAAAACCATCATATAATTCTTGTATCAAGCGCATTTTGAGATTGATTCAATCCTAGTTTTACTTAAATCAATCTGATTTTCGGATTATTTCAAGTGCGAAATCGGGATTGCATATGGATAATTAAAGTATTTTGCGATTGAAAATCCGTACTTAAATCAATCTTTCTGTACTTGATTCAAGAACACCCATACTCACCATACTATTAAGACCGCTTTGTATTGATTTGAGTACGGATGTTTTGATTTTTCTTTTGAGTGTACTTTTTGGTTATGAAAAATTCTTTTTGATTAATTCTAAATAAAAAATTATTTTTCGTCTAGTGTAAATTTCTAAATTTTATGATCAAGTGCGATGTGTCGAATACATTTTTGAAATGTAATATTTGAATTTGAATTTATAAGATAAACATCAAATTGTAGCTAGTGGTTGGTAATAAAAAACTTTCGAAGTGACGCAAAAAAACACAGAAATAATTTTCAGAATTATGTCGCATAGTCTGAAACAGATATAAGACAAATACAAGTAAAGGTTTTTAAAATCAGTCTGAACTGGCCACAGTATAAACTCAATACTAAAATTTAGTTTTATTCGAATTCCGTCCAATTTCACCAAGCTCAGTTATAATTAGCTACCAGTTATGACTGTCAAAAACATATTCTCAACTGGAAGTAAAAGTAATAGTTAGTTTTAACTGAGCTTGGTGAAATTGGCCGTTAATGTCAAATAAAAGTTGGTAACCAGTTAAATTCAAAACAAATACGGTGTAATCTCCCTAAACGGAAGCATTCTTTATGTTACCCTGAAAACACTAAGTTCTTGAGTTCACATTTGAATGCTCCCTTCTGTGTTGTTTAAAAAGTTCGTTAATAAGTAACGTTTATTCTGTTATTGTTATATTAAAACCAAAGCTAACAACAAAATCAGAATTCATGTGAATAAATCACCAAAAAGCACACTTTAACAGAAATCAGCTGCCGTATTCTGTAATTCGCTTAGCTAAAGCTAAACCTCGATCGCTAAAATGCCTAACGGACCAAATACACTTATCAAATGCTTGTCCAGCGGGCGAATTCATTCGTGTAAGTGTGCGGACGTAATTTTTTTTATTTTCCATCCAGCATCGTCGGTGTGACACATATTAACACATTTTCACTAATACTACCACAATGATTGATGAGGATTATGATCAGTATATTTGGGCCTTAAGAGAATACAAAAGTTAACAATTTTAGCGATGACCTTCAAAGCTAAAATTGCGGCGAATTAAATTTTTATGGTATTAGCAAATTTAGCAATGCATGTTACAGTATTAAATTTTTTGGCGATAATAGTAGGTTTATATGTACATATATGTATGCACTGGGTTTTTGAGATCGTAGTTAAACTAGGTTAAGTAAATCTGAAAACAGGTTTGTGCCGCCTTTACCAACTTTGTATACAAAATTTTGACAGAACAGATACAGAACAGACAAATGTTGGTCTTTAATGATAAAGTAATAAAAAAAAATCACATTGCGCCGGAAAGTTCTTAGTTTCAGACTACACTAAACTAAGTTTAAACTTAATCCACATCTGAAAAACCTGGCCTTAGTGGGTTTTTTTCAGCTTTAAAATTTTAATCAAAAATTTTTTGATAATAACTTTAAAGTTTTGTTCACAATAGCAGCAATATTTTCGTTGTTTCTTTTATCCTGTTTCATCCCAAAGTATTTCAAAAATGTAACTCAAGTTTTTTAAAAATTATGATAATTTTATTTAATTTTGGGAAAACTTGTATGCATCTTTCGAAGGGATCGAGGTATAAAGTTTATAAGACCTTTTAACCGACTTAGTGGTGGCTCAGTACAGTTTTAAGGATGCGTGTCATACCACGAAATTGGTCAGGATACTTTGACGAGTCAGGATACTTTAACGCTTTAAATGATAATGCTTTTACTTAAATCATAGACCTTCTCCCAATGAAAATTGCATGCTACTGCTTCATGCCACAAATCATGGTTACCACGGTAAAAAATTGACAAATATTCTTCATAAAGTAGAAAAATTTTGTTTATTTCGTAGCTTAAATTACTTAAAATTAAGGTGTTAATTTTAAAATGTTATCTTTAGACTCAATAGCACGACAAACTTTTTTAACATGAATTTTAAGATGCTTTTTAACACGTATCGTTTCTTTATATGTCATTTATTCTATCGAAATCCATACAGAATCTCAAAAAAGCTTTTTTTTTTCTACTCCAAAACCTTCAACATATTTGCGTTGGTAGATTTTTTTTTGTGGATCTAATTCGCCACCCTCTCTTCCCACTCCTGCCAGAGTTTTCTATATTTGATAAGCTAATACATCAATCAAATTGTGTGGTTTATGTTTTGACGCTTTTGACAATAAATTCCTTAAATGATTGATGATTGAAGTGTTCATTGCAGCAACGACGTTTACACAAACAGCTTAAAGATTTTCAAACAAAAAAAAAAAAAAAAAAACTTAACAGACACAGCAGCTCCTGTTATACCGCATTACACTCGTATGCCTGCCAGCCAACCAGCCAGTCAATGCCAAAACCATACCATAAGTTTTAGATATCATCATGATTGTTTTTTGATCATTTTTTTTTTTTTTTTTGTTTTATTTCATTTTTCACAACTTTTGTTAAAAGCAATATATCTTTTTTATGTTTTCTTGACTTTCTTCCTTTTAACATTATTTTCTTTTTGGTTTCCTTTCAATTTTTTTTTTACAGGTTACTGTTGCTAAAACATTGGATTACGAGAAAATACAACGTTATTATTTGACAATTGTCGCATCGGTAAGTCAAAGTCATGATCACATTTATAATAGAAATCCGATCGTACAAACGAACAAACAAACTACCAAATCGAACAAACAATTGATTTTTAAACAGGAAAAACTATTTCTAAAGAAAAATGTCTTATTTTGAACCCACAATAAGGAAAAATGCTTAACAATTTTACAGTGGCTAACAAAATTACTCGTAGTTGTTGTAAAAATTTATAAAAATTCTTCAAAAATACAAAGTTTTCACAGACACTGTTGCATTACATTGCAACTCAAATCAATGTGCCTCGTTTTTTTTAGTATCACAATCTTTGAGCTATCAAATCAAGTCAATTCAATGCCAGTAAAGTTGTAGTAACAACAGCAGCTTGAACAAGCATCATACATTTGTTTTTCGATTCTTTCTTTTTCCTTTGTTTTCTTTGTGATTCTTTTAAATTTTCCTCATACAGAATCGCTTCTACAAATTCACTTCCTGGATTAATTTGCCATAAAGCAACGCAAAGGCATAAATTTAAGTGTAGAGTTTTACATTTACATTTGTATTTTTTTTTTTTTGTTTTTGTGGCAAACAAATAAATTCTTAAAGCATTTGGTCTCATCTTTGCACCAAACAAACAAATTCACTTGTAATGCAATTACAAAATGTTGAATTCACAATTGTTGCTACATTTGCTTAAGCGCCTTGAAAAGACAAGTTTTTGACCAACGCAAAAAAAAACATTCTAAATAAGGTTATTTATCGACACATGTGTTCACTTCTGTGGAGACATGTGAAGAGTGTGGGACTGAAAAGTTTGAAGGCCCTTAAAAATATCAAAGGCAAAACAAATAAAAAAAATCTCTTTAATTAATGCTGAAACTAACTAGTTAAACGAAAATAAACTTAAAAGCTTATATTTTGGTCCTTAATAAAAGCTTTAAACTTTTTTACTGATGGATTGTATTTCTAAATGAAAGCTTTAAGTGGTCAACAATCAAGGTTTAATTAAGTTAAAATAAAATTTAATTTGATTAGTGACCCCCTTTTTGCGAAATGAACGCAAGCGACATTTTGAAAAAAAAGGAATTGCATAAAACTACCTTTTAAATTTTTAAATAAACAAAATGCCAAAATTGTTAACAATGCGAAAAATATAAGGTGTTTGATTTGATCGCAAGCAGGACTACCGTTGGAAATTTTCGAAAAGGGTCACAAAAAGGGGATTTTCCAGAAAAAGGGGTAAAAAAGGTATTTCAATTAAAAAAAGGGTCAAGTTTTTTATAAGTAGTATTTCCAATTTTAAAGAAAATAATAACACCAAGTTTTTTATTTACGAACAAAAAATCTTTGTTTTAGGTCGGAAGTGCTGACAAAAAGTTTGTTCTTCATTATTATAGCTAATTTTTTAATGCTTTTTATGTTATATTCCGACGTTGTCTTTTTTTACCGATTTCAAATAAATTTTATGGTTTTTTCCAATTTTGCAATTGTTCCCGAATTTAAGCCATATTCGCGATATAAGCGATTTTTTCCTGTAAGTTTTCTAATTCCTTAAATCTTTTACGATTTTTAATAAAAACAAGTAAGAGTGCTATATTCCGCTGTGCCGAATCTTATATACCCTTCACCATTGTGCGAGTAGAATAGAGAGCAACTAAATAATTTTTACATATACATATACATACATACATATTTACAATACTTACAACTTCATTATAAATGAAATTTAAAAAGCGATAACTGGTAAATATTTTTTTTAAATCGTTTTTAGTTTCTATTTGTTAAAATTATTTCGTTAAATATATGAAATAATAAAGAAGGGTGATAACGAAAATCATATTGGGCATTATGCTAGTATATGTAAACAAATACGAAGGGGGGTGAGGGGATAGGAAGAAGAGACGACAACCGGATTTGAACTTCGCTTTGCATAAGGACCCAGAATACATATACTTTATAGGGTGTAGGACCTTCGGTGAAGGGTATAAAAAACAATCTTAATTATAAAAAAGAGTAATTTTTGGGATTTCAGTATTTTGGTCATAACTCTGCTATTTCTTAACCGATTTGACAGATTTATATACCGACGTGTTAAAGAAGAAGCCAGTTATTTTGGCTATAAAACTTGGACTCAGGAAGATCTATGGTTCCTGAAAATGGGTATTTTTCAAAAAAAAATTAATATTTTGGTCATAACTTTTTCGTATCTGAACCGATTTGCCCGAGTTTTTCAGAAAATATTTTCTATTAAAAATTTCCGATCTTCTGATATATAAGGCGTAACCAGAGGTCATATTACAGTCAAAAAATTCAGGTTTTTATACAATTTTTAATACTTTTTGTATGAGAGGTACCACGCCTACTTCTCCAATCCCGCCCACATTTTGTAGGATGGTGTATATTTATAACCTAAATGTGTGTACCTAATTTTAAAGCTTTGGCTCTTGCCGTTCTCCAGATATACAGAAAAAAGTAATAAAAATACAACAACCACAAGGGATTTTTTGGAAAAATTAGAGGCAGTCGTGGTTTTTTGGTGATATCTCAGCCATTGTTGGACCGATCTGGCTGAATTTCAATAGCAAGAAATGGTGGACTATATGTGACATAAATGTAAAACGACGTAGCCGCTATAATGTCTGGAGTCTCCGGAAAACACATATCAAACGTAAGACGGACAGACGGACGGATGGACGGACGGACGGATATCGTTAAATCAACTTCTCTCCTCATAAGGACCCAGAATATATATACTTTATAGGGTCTAAGATCAATATTGTAGAAATTACAAACGGAATGACAAACTTATATATACCCTTTTCCACCTGTGGTGAAGGGTATAATAAGGCTTTGCTATCATACCGCTGCTACCAAATTTTTGGGAATTATCTCTAATTTGGCAATTTTTACCGAACTTTTTCCATTCCTTTTAGGCTTAGGGACTTTTAACCAATTTTATCGCTTGTTAAAAATATAAAAAATTTTCGCTAAAATCTGCAAACTTTGAATTTTTAAATTTTTGCGTAGCTTTGTTGCTCTTTGAGGCAATCGTCGCCGTTTTAAAAATAGCCCCATATATTTATAAACCGAAGTTACTTAATTTCCAGGGCACTTTCAACACTCTCGGTTTATACGCGGCAATAGTTCAATACCCAATGCGGTTAGAAAGGGTGAATTTTTTAGAACAAAACATTTTTAGGAAACGAACACTAAATCGCATTTTTAAATTAAATTTCACTTTTTTTGTTGACAAGAAAATAAGTTATTCAATTAATAAAAAGAATATATATAAATTAACAAATATGTATGTATGAATATGAGTTTCTTTTGCTATTAGATAAATTGTACTTTAATTTGTACTTTTCTATAGAAAATCTAATTTAGAAGTCGTTAAAAATGCTTTAACACAAACTTTTTACAAATACTAACTACTTTTTAGGAATGTGCGTGCTATATTTTGTTATTAAATCTTCACTTAAAGAGCATTCCTCCATCTGCGCTTTAAAAAAATTGTGAAAAGAAAGCATAGAATTGTAAGTTTATACTTTGAGTATGTTACAAAGTTTAGTTTTAAACAAAATGTGAGTGAGTGAGAGTCAAAAAGTGGCACAAAATCGTTAAAAATGATACAAAAGGGTAAATCAAAACAAGGGTCAAAAAGGGTATCAAGACCGTCGATAAAGGGTCAAATTGATACTTTAATATAACAACGGTAACGCTGATCGCAAGTGATGTTGACATTTTTTTGTTATACTAATTGATCGTAAACGACGCACATGTCTGCCTACATTTTGGAAAAAAGATGTAAGTTGTTTTGGATTTTGTAAACGGTGAGTCCGATTTAAGTAAAATTGCAGGTGATTGATTTACTTAACCGTTTTACACCTTACAGTATGATAAAACACCAACATCGTGCCCGATATGATTTTTGCTTTAGAAATGTACATATTTAACCAAAAATATAAACTAAATGAGAAGCAAGAGTTAAAATTTACTTTTCAACCCTTCGCGGTACACATGAGTCTAGCCAGACATTTTTGTCATGTGTATAGAATTTCAAAATATGCGTAAGCCGGAGGGTTAAACATGAAAATGATATATCGCTGCAAATAATATTGGACTACCTGATCCATTTTGATAAAATAGACTACTCCATGGACTGGTCCAATGTAATGCAAACATGAACCATGTCATGCTTCGACTTGTCTTCGTTTTTTAACGACATGTTTTCGGTTTTCAACGACTTCAGAACTAATCCTCTTTAGTGTACCATGGAGTTGTAAGACTACTCCTTTGTAACCCAAAGCTGGGTTATATGGATGGTCCTACCCTAGGACATCGTTAAATAGACCATGTTTTTTCCAAACGCTTGGGTTACTTTTGGATGGACTTTTAATTACTGTACCTCACTGTAATTGCAAGGATATTAAAATTTTTGTGTTTTTGGGTAAGGCCTTTAAATCTTTTTTTATGTAAATTTTCTGCAACAAAAATAACGGATCCTTATGTATTTTTGATCGCTGAGAATTCGTTTTTGCCTACCACCTCTTGTTTTAGAGATATTGTGTTTCTTTTTAACCCAATTCGAAGTAATATGGTATTTATGTCAAATTTATCATCAATAACAAAATGGATACGAATAATGACTTTGTGCAAATAATCTAGACAACGATACTGTGTAAGAATATATCGACCCCTAACCGCGAAAATAATGTAAGCGCCAAAAAACAAATTTTACAGGAGAGAGCTTTTTTGTTTTAGTACATATTAATTTTGTATGAAATTTGTCGCTTACACTAAAATAGTTTTTGCTATAAAATCGTAACGGTACATTATGTGACCATGATAATTTAAGAATATGATGCAAGTGTTGCCAATAAAGTCATTTATTAAACAAAACGAAAATTGAAAATCATGTCGCTTACGTTATTTTCGCTGTTAGGGCTCGATATATATTCTTACACAGTATCGTAAACCTAAACCCCCGCATTCATAAACGATTACTGAATTTAACAAACGTTTATTAAGGATAATTATACTCACACCACAATAGTGGATCCTGGATAAACATGGTCCTGTACCCACCTTTAAGTATACCGATCGACTCAAAATCACTTTTTGAGCCAGTCTAACGATGTCCGTCCGGCTGGCTGGCTATTCATGTAACTTTGTGCGTAAAGTACAGGTCGCAATTCTGGAAATAATTTGATAAAATTTGGCTTATAGGTTCTTATTGGCTCAAGGACCAAGCCTATTGAAAATGGGCCGAATCGTAGGACCACGAGGGGAGATAGGGGCAATTTCTGCCTCTCAGAAACTATTAAACATATGTCAATAAAATTTAAAAAATAGTTAGATCCATATTTATATGGACACATAAGCATGATACTCCATGGGTCCTGAATAGGGTGCACTCTCGTAAATGTGTATAAAATACTGTGGTGTAGGGTATGATATAGTCGGGCTTGGCCGACTGTACTTTTTTACTTGTTTTCATAGTAAATTTGTTCTTTCAAGCTTTACAAAATTTAAAAAGTTTTTATGAATACAGGCATAAGACTTCGGGAAAGCTTCATATTTTAAATATTTTTAAATTAATATTACCAATCAAGATAAAAAAAAAGGTGTTAAACAGTATGTTTGACAAAACTGCACAGTTTCTTAACGGCGATGGAAAATTGTTAAATGGCCCACTATTAAATTTGAGACACCAATGATCTGGCGGGAGCCCCTGTGAACAGGTTTTCTTTTAATGGGTTTACATTTTTTTTACTTAAAAAATATTATTAGATAATATATCTTGTTGTATTAGAAAATCATTAAATAAATAAATAAATAAGTTCGTTAAAATGTCTAGTTTGTGAATACATTGAAAAATGGGGGGACACAATTAGATTTTTCAAAATTTTAAGGAGTAATCTAAAAACATCCTTGCATCTGAATTGTATCCTGATATAGTCACCAATGTGATTCTATTCAAAAGAAAGAGATTTCTGTGTAGATTAATAATCCAGAAATATTAAACTAATAATACAAAAATGGTATAAATTGTGCAAACATTAAATGCCACTACAGTACTTTTCGCTTATAGTCACATCCTTTAGTTGCAACCATATCGCTTATATCGACAACAACAGCAACAGACAAATTTACTATTAAAAAGAGAAATTTTAAAAAGTACTTTAAAAGGTTCATTTAAACAAACTTTTTTACTTTAACTTTAAAAAGTACCTTTTGGAAGAACACCTTTTTAAAAATTCACATTTGACTTATTTCCCAATATTTCCACTTAGTGAAAGTATTGGAAAACGAGTTCAAAATCATCAGCACACTTGTATCAAAAACATGGATTAACCTGTAAAAGGCTTAAGGCCTTGATAAACCCAAGAACATGGTAATTTCGCAAAATATTTTTATATTACAAAGGAAAACAGATATTCCTCTGCTGCAGCAGCAACCGACACAAATAGTCAGCATAGATCAAAATGTCTTGAAGCTGTAATTTGCTTTATTACTTTAACGGCCCAAATATTGAAACTGAATGCTAAACTTTTGTTGTTGCAGGAACAATCGCAGCAACATAAATTTGCATTAACAAATGCTTGAGTTGCTGGTGAACATTTATTTGTAATATTCATTTTTAGTTTTGGCTTAAAACAACAAATTGTTGGTTCTACCGCACTTTTCACTAGTGCACACACTTTTTGTTATTGCTGCCACAAAAAAAAAAAAAAACAAAGATCATAAAAAATGTTTGTCTCTCTTTTGCTGTTACCAATTTTAAATTCATGTATTTTTTATACCCTTCACCACAGGCGGAAAGAGTAAACATCAGCTTAGTATTTCGTTTGTAATTTCCACAATACTGATTTAAGATCCCATTGACTGTAGATTTTCTGGATCCTAATAAGTAGGGGAGTTGATTAGCCGATGTCCATCTTTGAAATCAATTTTGCAAAGATATTAGATAATATGGGAACCAGATTATGATATATTTTTATCATATATACAGACCAATTATGAATAAAAATTCCCCGGGAGTTTTTTCACTTCTCCCATTTTTCCTATGTAAATTCAATTGTAAAAATGGGGAAAAACTTTCGGGGAATTGTTGCAGCTAGATCTGTCCATAAATCGCTGTAGACAAGCCAAAAGACTTCGCGAGATTATATATACGTAAGATTTCAATGTATATAAACAAATGGTAAATATATAAATGAATTAAAAAGGAACAAACAAATTATATGAGAAAAACCACGACTGCTCTAAATTTTGTCGAACAAAACTTAATTTTTTAAATTCCCAATAGAACTAATGACCTCTATAGTTGCAATTTTACATTTGATAAGCTTAGGTAGAAGATATTTACTAAAAAACGCTCCGAAATAGTTGAGATATAGTAAAAAAAAAACTCCCTCTTTTTATCTCCCAAAATAAATTTAAAAGATGGGAGAACAAAATTTGTTAGAAATATGTTAAGTGCATATTAAATATACTGAAAATAAGCCAAATCGGTACATTATTATACTGGGATTTTTTGAAGTTTTCCTTCAAAAAGTCTAGTTGATAGGTAAGCGAGAAAGACAACTTGGTATTCTTCCCTCCCCTATCAACAATAAACTCAAACTTTCTGATAGAAAAGTTTAATGCAATTCTGCTCTAATATTTTAAAACTACTAATTTGTATATTCAGTGTCGGCGCGGTGAAGTGGTTAAAGTGTTTGTCTACAAAACCAAGCACACCAGATTCGATCCCTGGCAGAAGACGAAAAATTTTCATCATGGTTTTAAATATTTTTAAAATTAAGTAGCTTTTTTTGTTGTTTTTTAGTTTTTTATTTCAATTTTCAGAAACATTTTTATTTCATTTTTATATCTCAAAATTTGCGATTTTGTAACTTATACGAGAACTTATTCCTAAAAGGCAGGCTTTCAAAATTCATACAAATAAAAACTTTAAATTTAGGATCGCAAAAATTTTTAAAACCCGTTTATGGAAAGTACCATAAGTAAACATTTTTACAATATTTTGTTTTGCCCTTTACACTGAAATTACATAATTTTTAGTTTTTGGCCATTTTGTGCACTGCGATTTCATCTTAAACTTAACTTAACATAGATCATATAAGTCCCAATACCTACCTTGGTTGAAATCGGTTAACGCCACCGCGTTGTTTAGACATAAAAAATGTCCTGATGCTTCGCAATAACAAATCGCCTGATTTGTGTAAGCGAGCTCTACCGCAAAAATAGCTTAAGCGACATCATTTTTAATTTTTTTTTTTTTTTTTTTTTTTTGTAATAAATTTATTTATTGACAATACTTGCATCTTCTCCTAAAATGTCATGGTCACATAAGATCTGTGTTCGAAAATAAACAGTACATTATTTAACGTTCGGCTCACACACCCAGGAACGATATCTATTTTTTTAGTGATTGTGTAGACATACACAACCCTTAATACCGTTCGTAACTCCTTTTGGCTCGTAAAAAAACCAAACATTTTTTACAAAAACAAAATACACACGAAAAAAACATTATAGAACATTAAAATATAATGTTTGTCTACAGTATCACTACAATTGTTCTGTTTTTTAACGATGAACCGAACATTGTATTGTACATTATAGAACATTAAAATATAATCACTACAATTGTTCTGTTTTTTAATGTTCGATTCTTCGTTAAAAAACAGAACAATTGTAGTGATACTGTAGACAAACATTATATTTTAATGTTCTATAATGTTTTTTTCGTGTGTGTATTTTGTTTTTGTAAAAAATGTTTGGTTTTTTTACTAGCCAAAAGGACCGACATTAACGAGCCGAACCGAACACATTGAAGTTTGTGGATTTTCAAAAAAACCCGAACGGAATTAAATGTTCACATCTTTTGTTGAATTTGATAAAAACAGTAATATTTTTTTGTTCGAAAGATGACTAACAGGGAAACGTTATTTTTTTAATGATTTTCTTCACAAACGCTATTAGCGTTTGTGTTTTCCACAAATCTACCGAACCGAACATTAAGAAACGATATCTAGTGTTTATTTTCGAACACTGCATAAGATACCGTTACGATTTAATAGCAAAAACAATTTACCTTAAGAGCCAACTCTCGTACAAAATTTTTATGAAATATAATAAAAAAAAAAACTTTTCCAGCAAAATTGTGTTTTTGGCGCTTAAGCTTTTTTTTGCAGTAAGTGCTCGATATATAGAGAAGAAGATTCAATAAACACACATGAGAAAAAAAATTTAAACGTTTTTTCCGATTTTTATTCAAAATAACAATTTTTGAACTGAGGGGACTAAAAATGACAGAGTTTTTTACAGAAACAATGGTGAGCTTATTGAAAAAATGTTTTGTTCTTATTTGCTTAACTTTTATTAAAGTGTTTAAATCAGGGAAAAAAAGTTGTATACATATAAAAACAAGACTTCTTCTTAGGGTTATTGATTACCGAAATCTACTGTAGACACAGTGCAAAATTTTTGAAGTCACAAAGTGCAAACTAATCTGTGTTTTTTAATCTAACATTGCTTTTCGGACGTATAGCCTAAGGTATATAATGTGCAAAACTTGATTTTTTCCGAAGAACATACAAGTTTGCTCTTTTCTGTACCTCGGAAACCAATTGGAATTTTGTTTTCTTGTCTTTGGCACAATTGTAGGTATAGGTTAGGATTAAAAAAAAGTTAAACAAACTAAAGGGCATAATAAACCTCACAAATGGCTTGGCAAACATATCAAAATTTTACGTTTGTGCAAACATTTTGTGTTGTTAATTGGGGTGTTTGCTGTCTGGACAAACATTTGAAGCAATGTTTGCAGAGATATTAAAAATTTTTAATATAATTGGATAATTGGATATTTGTCAAACTTTTTGTGGCGTTTTAATGTTAAATTAAATTTTTGTTTAGTAGTATTGCTTTCCATTTTTTTTTACTTTATTTTATAATTTCTTCTCCGTTTTAAGAAAAAAGCAACAAAATTGCCGCAGCACTATTGGCATCTGCATTCATTGAAAACAAAACAAAAATAAAAATATATGTATGTTTGTACGGAGAATATTTGTGTTGTTTATTGGCAAACCCCAAACGGAAACAATGTATGTGTTTGCCAAGCATTTTGTGTGGTTTATTATGCCCTTAACCCGAAACAAATGAATGTGATGAAATTCATTAAAATTGCTAAAATCTCGACAAAAAAAATATTGGCTAAACTATAAATAATTCCTTTAGTAGTATTTAGAAAAAATATTCCCTATAATAAAATTCATAATTTTTCAAAACACTATAATACTAGAAAATTCTTTTTAAACATTTCCAAGCCTTATTTTACATCAAAAATTCTGAAAATGTATGAAACATTTTGCAAAAGGCAAAAATTAAATCAATCAATATCAGGTTTCAATGAGAAGATTTCTCGGAAACGGCTAAAAAAAACATAGAAAGACATAATATTGCTCACCAAAGCATACAACACCTTAACTTAAGTGCAATAGCATGCTAAGACAGTTGTTTGAGTTGGTATAACATGTCATAGCACTTTGTTTAAGTTGACATGACATCGCAATGCATGCAATTTTTGAGAATGACATATTTACACAAAATTTTAAATTACGCAGGTCGCTAATTCGAAAGAATGAACCGTTAAAAAATTGCTGAATTTTAAAAAGGTACTAAAATTATCAAAAAAAAAAACCTAAAAGTTGTTGTGAAAATCAAAATTTTTAGCTTCAAATACAACTTCCAGGATATATTTGTCTAAAATTTTACCATAAGTTTTTAGAAAATTTGCAATGCTTAAGAGTATATAAGATTCGGCAAAGCCGAACATAGCACTCTTACTTGTTATTGTTATAATATTTAAGACATATTTTTTCCTTCGCATATGCTCTTGTTGTCATTGTTGGCAAAAACTCAATGTTCATTTGTTGGTTCTCCTATAGTTTTTTGTTTTATGCCTTCTTTCGCACAAAGCGACAAAAGTAATAAATTTTATTTGCTTAAAATAATATTTTTCCTTTATGGTAAAGTTTTTTTTACTTTTTATTCCTGTCATTTTGTATTCATTGCGTTATGCCAAGATTTTTTTTCCACTGTATGTCCCCTCTCTAATGGGTGTACCTGGTATGTTTCGTTTAAAGGATTTATTATGTTTCCCGTTTAAAGTGGGAAATTGTGTAAAATAAAAAAAAGGCTAACCCATAATATAACCTTTATTGTGTACTACATTTGGAATTTTACTTTACACAGTAGCTGTCAAATTTTGTTAAACTTTAGGAAAGTTTTACTACTAGATAAATAAAACTTTTTAAATACACAATAGCCCAATTCACAATCTTGTGCAAATGGTCTTGCATCGTAGCATTTGCAAAATGGTATAGTAAATACTGTAGTATACTTTTGATTGGCTTGGTTCACAGAGTGTTAGCTGTCGATTTACAATCAAGTGTTGCAAAAGTCGAGTAAATATAAACTATTGGTTTTAGGCGTTGCATATTTGCAAAAGAGTAGCAAGTGCATTGCTGTATATTTTGTTGGTGTAGAGTAAAAATATACTATACCATTTTGCAAATGCTCCCAAAAGTATGCTACAGTATTTACTATACCATTTTGCAAATGCTACGATGCAAGACCATTTGCACAAGATTGTGAATTGAGCTATTGTTTTGTGTACAAATTTGCAACTTAAGAAAACTTGTGAAGAGCTTTAAAAAAAACTTTTTAAGTGTAATTGTTTAGGTTGAAAGACAAACAAGACAACAAGTGAGCTTAAAAATGTTTAAAAGGAATATTATAGCATTTAATAATAAAGCTTTTTCTGTAAACAAATTGTATAAAAAGAATTTTCTAGTGGTTTGTTAAAAAATATTATAAGACTTTGTAATAAAAATTTACTATTTAAGAATATACCAATTTGCATTCATTTAGGAAAGTTAATTTTTTACGAAAGCTTTTTTAGAATCGTGCATACGGAAGCTTTTTTCAATAACGGATTATATGCAAACAAAACTAGAAAGTTAAGTATTTATAATAATGTAAAAAAAACTTGGCTTTAAATAATTTTTTTTTTTAATTAAGTTATTTCTTAAATCCATATTTTGATTAAAACTTTGGTATAATTTGCTTCAACTTAATTTATTTCAAATGTACACTTCATAAAGATAAAATAAACTTTTTTAGAGGAAAACATCTTAAAGCTTAAAGAAATAATAGGTTTTATTATAAAAAAGCTTGTTTTGTAAAACACTTGCTTTTAAAAGCTTTTTTATTTTAAATTTACGAAACCTCTTTTAATTCTTACTATAAAAAGCTTATTCAATTATAACATAAGTAACAGAAAATTTTGGAAGTAAAAACTTTGCTAAAGCTTTGTAATAATGTTTTCTTTAGTCCTTGTCTATAATATGAAACCTTTGCCGCGCAACATTTAAGTTTGATGATGAAAGAAAAAAGACGAATGAAAAAGCGTACTTTGTTTCGTTTACAAGCAGTTTTTGGGAGTTTGTTATTAAGCGGAAGTAAAAGAAAGAGAGAAAGAATGTAAAATACTTAAGTGCTGCAAAACAATTGTTTTATGGACTAGAATGCAGTTTTTAAAGAGAATCGAAGTAAGTTTTTGCAGCAAATGTTTAATATTATAAAGGAAGGCTTAAAAATAAAGTTTCAGTTAAAAAAGCTCTAAATAAAAGACTTTTTAGATTCTTATTTTTCTTCCAAAAATTTAAGCTTTTTGTAAAATAAAATATTTTACCATAAGCTTTTCTAAAAAAAGTTTGAGCTCTTTTAATACAACATTCTTAAGTCAAGGTTGGCACTACAAAAGTTTTATTTCAGAAATTCTGATTTTTTTGGTGAGAGGGGAAGAGAACATGCTATTTTTCTCTCCCGTTGCATCAATAATCACAGACTTTCTAAAAGCAACTTTCATAGTGTGAACCCAGACTAAAGCTACGGTCAAGCAAACAAAATTATCATTTCCTTTAATTCCAATATTTATTTTGATCATAAACCACATCTTACAAAAAACTGTAGACTAGTTGCATAATTAGTCTATTATGTACAACCATGTTAAATCTCACTAACTATTCACAAAAGTAGGGGTTACGCTTATTTGGTCAAATATTTAATAAGTTTAACCAAACGTTTTAATAATCATATTTTTAGAAGAAAATCTCTTAAGCCTAGAGAACACGTCATCATACAATAAACAGTGGCCATTGGGGCTTTGTAATGACCACGAAATTACGTGAGAACCACATGTGCTTGTGGCTTTTCTCATTCCGTGTACTCTTGGCTTTATTATTACAAAAATCTATTTCTCAACCTGTTTTATTTAAAGCTCATAATTAACCTTAGCTGTTGTACACTAAAGCATCTTCGAGTGATGACTCTTTTGAAACATAGCCGTATGTATGGAATCTAGTGCTGGGAAACTATCGATTGTCTTAAACTATCGAAACTATCGATAGGAAAAATATCAATATCGATATTATTATTATTTAAAATACAGCTATGAAGACATGTTACAGCAGCTGTACACACACAGTTTTTTGCCGCAAGTTTTTACTTGCTATTATTAATTCGCGCAGAATTACAGCAATGAATGCAAACAACAAGAATGGCAGGTGGTATGGATTGCTTAGCTGTGCTTTTTTACTGCTAACTTAAGGCCTTTATGTCGAAATTTTTATTTGTTTACATAGGGACTGAAATGACAGATAGTTTTATGATGTTGTAAAAATAAATCAAGTAAAAATGCAATTGCAATGGCGAGCATAGAATAAAACAATGAACGACCATTAGAGGAAAAGTCCGCTAGATTAATTACCTTTTGGGTTGAGAATCAAATCCAATTTAGAACATTGTCTAAAGTTGCAATAAAATATCTTATAGCCCCTGTTACTTTGATTCCTTCAGAAAGGTGCTTATCAGCATCACAATTTTAAAAACTGTCATCTAAAAGAACGTGCGTACATACAACAAACCGTAGCCTGATAAAAAACTAGTTACAGTTTTCCTACTTAAGTACAAACATTCAGTCGATAGTAATAACGATAGTGAAATCTGAACTATCGATAAATATATCGATAATAGTAGAAAATATCGATAGTTTCCCAGCACCAATGGAATCTAAACAAATTTTATAATATAATAAGCGCAAAAAATATTGAGAGCTTTTTCAAGACACCTTAGAAAACCCTTCATTTTTCTTTAAGCTGGTGAAATATAAAAGTTTTCATATAATTCCTATCAAACAACTCAATAAAAGCTTCTTCTCCACAATTTCCAGCTAAATTTCTTTAACACGTTCAACTGCAAATAAAACTTTTTGTTACCACATCCTGATACTTGAAAGCAATAATTCTTGCATAAGAATAGAAACTGTCAAAACTTAATTTTTGTCTTTGTTCCTCTCCATCTCTATTCCTTTTAACTTTAGGTTCTTTTATTTTTTTTTTTTTTTTTGCTCTTAAGTTTTCTTTGCCAAAAGAGTCAAACCAACATCTGGTTGACTTTTGTGCTGCAGGCAATAAAATATACAGTTGACATTTAAGCCAAAAATAGCACAAGAGAATATCTTCTTTTAGGCCTGGCTTGACACCTGAATAGAATTTTACGTGACACTCCAAATAGACGTGACAAGAAAATCCACACATTTAGAGAAAAACACACTCACACAAAAGCAATGAAAAAAAGTCAAGTCCAATATTTTAAGATAGACTGAAGAAAAAAAAAACAGAAAAGGAATAAGAAGGAAATGTCACTGTTAGAAGAAACAGTTTTTAGAAAAAAAACTTTCATTCAAAAGAATTTTGCTCCGCTTACTGTTTGTCATTGAGTGACATATGTAACGTAATCAATTAAACACAATGTTGCCGAAAATAAGGCAACCCACAAGAAAAAAAAACTTTCAAATAAAATCACAAATATTTTCCCACCAACATTGTAAAGCATGAAATGAATTCGCCAAATTCAATTAAACTCAATCAATATATCATGTCTATATAGTTTATGTTGCATGTATATACATATATATGTATGTACATAAAGTAAATAGGTATATTAAAAAATCTGTGTATTTTTAAAATTTTAAACACGAGTTCGACTAATAGTGTTACAAACCTTGTATAGTTGTGTTTGTATGTTAAAACATTTTTCTGTTTTCTATTCACCACCTTAATAATGCCAATTATTGTCAAAATAGCAACTAAAAAAATAAACAGCAACTGAGGAAAAAATCAACTATTATTCATTTAATCTTTTTTTAAACTCATGTCTAAAATCGTGTCATGCTTTAAGCCTTAAACTTAAAAGTACTTACCACCATCACTAACTAACTAACGAATACCACCACCACCACCAATGCCCTCAATGCCCCCGATTCCAAAGCACAAATCAGCCATTCACTAAATCTTAAACATAAAAATATTTTCTAACTGCAGTTACTTACTGCCGCTGTTGTTGCTCTTGCTGCTGCTCATTACGGTGTCATTAAACACTATTGATAGTCAGTCAGTCACCAGCATTTGGTGTAAACGACAACTACAGCGATCAAAAACACAAACTATGTATATTGAAAAACTTAAAGTTCAGGTGCCAACTAAATGACGTAGTTTTGATTTCTTTTGTAAAAATTTATTCGTTGCTAGTTTGTGGGTTAAAGTTTGAGGCTGGTGTCATCTTTTTTTTCGCTTAATGTGACTGACTGAGAGTGACTAACTTTTTTAACTTAAACACTTAATTTTTGTCGTGATTTTACGGTCTCTCTCTTTTTATTTTTAGTTTTTACCAGCAACAAACTTAGTTTCTGTTGTCTTTTTTTTTTTTTTTGTTAAATTCTAATGATGGCCTTAAGTGTGACAGACTGTTTTGAAATTGCCATAATTGTCACTCGTTTAAGTTATTTTTAGTGGAAGTAGCTGTTTTTTGAAAATCAATGAAATAAAAAAGAAAGAAAGGATTAACTTAATTGCTAAGATAAAAACTAACGATACATTTTGTGAATTTCGGTTTATATAAAATTTGCAGGAAAACAAAAAGCTTTTTAAAAGCTTTTATGTTTTATTATCAATTTCAATAAAAAAAAATAAAGGAAAACTTATTTCAACTTTTTAGTTGTTTTTCTTTAACTAAATTTCCAAAAGAAGCTTTACAGCTTTGTTTAAAGTAACACACTTTAAAGTTTTTTATACTTTAGTTTTCAATATTTTTACAAGAAACGCTTTGTTAATTTAAGCTTAACTTAAAAAATAAAACATGTTATAAAACAATTTAATTATAAAGTTCACTCATAAATTAACAAAAAAGTTTGGTAAAAAAGCTCTAAGCTTTTTATTTGTTAAAGGCTTTCTTTATATAGGCTTACAAAATGTTGGAATAGGTATTTTTCTAGATTTTTATATATTAATAATAGTCTTAGAATTCAATTAAAATAATTCCTTGATAGTTAAATTAATTTTGAGCGAAAATCCTTAAGAAGAATTTGTATTTTTATTCGGGTTTAATATAAAAAACTTTAACAAAAACTAAAACGTTAGCGATAAAATTAAATTTTTATAGAAAATGTAAAAAGATAACTTTAATTTTGTATGGAAATTTTGCGATAAAATTTTACGAAAACTTATAGTTTCTTTAGGTAAGTTTTTACCAACTTATTTTTGCTATAGAAAATTTTGCAATAACGAAAACTCAAAAAAAAATTTACGAAAACTTTAAATTTCTTTTAAAACGTCACAATAATTTAAATTTTCTATTAAAAATTTCACAATAATTTAAAATTTCTATAAAAAAAATTTTGCGATAACTTACATTTTCTATGAACATTTTTACGATACCTTTAATTTTCTATAGGAAATTTTTCGATAACTTAAATTTTCTATAGGAAATTTTTCGATAACTTAAATTTTCTATAGGAAATTTTTCGATAACTTAAATTTTCTATAGGAATTTTTTCGATAGCTTAAATTTTCTAAAGGAAATTTTTCGATAACTTAAATTTTTTTAAAGACACTTTACGATAACATAAATTTTTCACAGAAAATTTTACGATAACTTAAATTTTTCATAGAAAACTTTACGATAACTTAAATTTTTCATAGAAAATTTTATGATAACTTAAATTTTTCATAAAAAAATTTTTATGATAACTTAAATTTTCTATAGAAAACTTTACGAAAAATTAAATTTTCTATAGAAAATTTTACGATAACTTTATATTTCTTTAGAGTATTTTACGATGATTAAAATTTTTCATAGAAAATTTTACGATAGTTCAAATTTTCCATTAAAAATTTTACGATAATTTAAATTTTCCATAGAAAATTTTACGATAACTTCAATTAATTAGTATTGTGGTTATTTTGTTGAACTATTTAAGGTTTTTAATCAAAATTTAAATATTTTTAATTAGGCTTAAGTTCATCAAATTTAATTTTCATTAAATTATTTTTATGAAGAAAGGAATTTTACAACATTAAAATTAATTAAAATTGTTATTGATAATCGTTCATTCTTGACCGTGGCCGGGGCTCGAACCCTGGCCGGCAGGTTACCACGACATGTTTCGATCGCAACCACTCGATCCCCTCAGATGGATTTTCCGTCTTACACTCGCAGCCATCGACGACAATTTATTTAAATTTACTTTAAAAATTTAATATACTCTTTGTATGGAAAATGTATCGATAAATTTAATTATTCTAGAAATTTTAAGATAACTTGAATTTTTTTTCGATAATGTATCGAATAATTCAATTTTCTTTTAGTTTTAATTTAGTTTTAGTTTAAAATAAACTTAGTTTTATCTGGAATACAATAACTTCAATTTTGTCTTTGAAAATATTTCGATAACTTCAATGTTCATTAGAGCCTTCACCGATTGCTTTAATTGTATGTAAAAATGTTTTTAAATTTTTTTTTTTTAAATATTTAACTTGTTATGCCCCCATTTAATACTTAAATTATCTGCGTCCTTCACAGAATCATCTCTTTGCTTCTAATTAAAACAACAAGAACAACATTCGAATCAATTCCTACGTTGTGTCAAGTGAACGTGACAATATTTGCGAGTTTTGTTTAAGCAAAATCACAGCTTTAAGAAATTTGGTAAAACATGTTGTTTTTCAACTCTGCCAAATCTCATGTCGTTTGCTCAGCCATTTTTATTCATTGATAGATCGGTTTTTATTTGCAGTTGTTGGTTGCAGTTTTAATTTTTAGTAAAACGTAAAACATAAAAATCAATGACCATAATTTATAAAATTAAGAATTCGTAATGGTTTGCTATAAATTTTTACATTGTTTTTGGTATATAAATTGTGGCTAATTATAATGTATTATGGCAAAGACTACAATTGGCATTTTTCTTCGATTTTGGTTTCATTTAAGCCAACAATAACAAAATTCATGCCACATTAATGTAAATCTTTATTTTTTTTTTAACTAAAACTTAGAGGCAGCAATGCAATAGAACAACAACAATAACAACTGTGTAGACACAACAAAAACCGCACGCAGTCAATTTAAATTGCCAACAACTTTTCTACATGTCGAACCAACAAAACAACAAGCGAACAAACGCCAACCAACAACAACCGTTGATGGTATGATTGTTGTTGTTTTTTACGAATTATTTAAAAAAATTTTGTCTGTTTCAAACTATTTTTGTTGTTTTAGATCAATTTGTCTAGAATCTAGATCAAACGTGCTGTGTTACAATACAACAAATAAAATACACTCAGACCAAATTAACAACTTGGAAATGTATAAAAGATAGAAATAAAACTTAACAAAGTGTGGTTAGTTAGTTAAAGACAGGGAACAAAAAGAATGCAATCTTTGTTTTTTAAATATAAACTAAAACTTAATCATGGATCTAAGGCCAGATTTTAAAATCTTACAAAATTTAAATTTGAATCTGGTCTCTATTGAATTCCTTTAAATGGCTGCTTTTTTGATTGGTGTGGTTGTAAATATAGATTGTTTATATTTTTTCTATTTAAAACTTATGGTTAAGGTTCCATTTGCACACTTTTCTTGTGTTTCTTTTTTTTTGCAACAATCTTAAGGCAACAGTCAAATTCAAACAAAAGCAAAAGCAAAATGTTTTGGTATCTTAAACCATAAGCTGTTGATTAGCGTTACCAATTGCGTTATTATCCAAAAAGTATTTCAAACCGGATCACCAGTGGCTACTAACATGGTTACTCAACTAAATGGTTTTGCAAAAAAAAAAAAAAAATCTAAAATAATGTTTGTTCGCATCTATCTAGCTGGCTCTAAGACTGTCTATTTATTTGTACGCCCCTCTGTAAGTCTCTCCCTGCTTCCATCAGCAGAATATGGTGTTTTATTCTGTATAGGGCTGTTTTTAATGATACCCACTATTAAGGATTTGCTTATGGTACCACTAAACCATGTTACTTATGCCACAAATTCAGGCAAATCATAAAAAATAACAGAAAATTTATTTCTGTATTATATTCTGTGTGATAAATGATTAGAATCGACATGTTTAATATCATAACAAATATCGATTTATTTTTAATTTTGCAAGAATTTTAGTTGAAATGATAAAATTGGCAGGATTTTTTACTTGAAAAATAAATTTATTTGATATGATAAATCAATTTTAAAAAAAAATATTGATATTTAATTTCAAAAATTTACAAATCGACAAATTGTAGAAAAAAAATTCGATTAATTAATAAAGAAAATTAATTGATTTTTTTAAAGAAAAGCTATGATATTTTAAATATTCTACCTAAATTTTGACCAGCAAAGTTATCGATGGGTCGATTACGGATGGAAGCACAACTGAAATTGAGTTGCCAGAAGCAAATTAAAATTAAAATACACAATTTTTTTTTTAATATTTTATTTTAATATAAGCGGCGTTGCCGGATTTCGCTGCTGGCAACTCAACTTCAGTTCGGTCGTCGTCCGCATTCTTCCTATTAAGTTGCTATAGTTGCAATATTATTTTAAAAAAAGTTATCGATAACCTGAATTTTTTTATTTTTTCTAACGTGTTATCGGTAAATCACCTAACCTGTTACCGATAACTTAAATTTGCTGCAATATATTGATCAACAATAAAAGTTTTTAATAAATTAAATAAAAACTTTAATTGTCTCTAATACTTTCAAGATAAGTTATTTTTACCAAAGAAGTAATCGATAACATGAATATTTTTTTTTTTTTTTTTTTTTGGAAAACTTAACAATAACTGAAGTTGAGTTGCCAGCACCGAAATTAATTGATTAATAAATTAAATTGAGCGTTGCCGGATTTTTCTGCTGGCAACTCAACTTTAAGTTCGGAGAAAAATCAATAAACATTATTTTTTTTTTTTTTTAAGTTATCGATAACCTGAAATTTTTTTAATTTTCTTTAACGTGTTATCGGCAAATCACAATATATTGATCAACAACAAAAGTTTAAAATAAATTAAATAAAAACTTTCAGTAACAGTTATTTTTATCAAAGAAGTTATCGATAACATTAATATGTCTTACAAAATTTAACGACAACTAAAATTTTATTGAAAAAGATTTTTTTTAAAGTAATTTTTGGGAATACAAAATTTTCAATTATCAAGATTTAGTTTGTCGTGCTTAATACCCAATTTTTTAACATTCATTTAAAATAAATTGTTATTAATTTTAATTGTATTCAGTTAAATTATCGATAACTGTTTTTTAATTTTGAAAAATTATAATTAATTTAAATTGTATTCGAAAAAAAAAGACAACTTTAATTTTGTTAAGAAAAGTAATCGTTTTTTTGATTTTTTTTTTTTAAAGTTATTAATGATAAGTCGTTGTCGACATAAATTTTAAGATGTTGTCTTTTATGTCCTTGAGACAATTTATGTAAGCCTTAAAAAAATTATCTGTTTTATTTAGCGTATGGTATTTTAAAATACAGTGCAAAGATTAAAGATCGTAAGCTATTATTTCTACAAGTTTAATAAGTTAAAGTAGGATATTACGTCAGGTGTCTGTAGTTGTACTTTCCCAATATTCCCGGGAAAAGATAATGCAGTGCAGTTGTAAATGATGCGTTATGTCACAAACAAACAGCTAGTGGCATTGGCAAGTCCCCACGTTAGAAGGATTTCCATTGTTCTGTCTGTGAAAGTGCGAAGGCGCTTCAAGTTAAGCCATTGGTTGCCAGAGAAATCTAATTCTGTTGTATTGGTATGTGGATTGAATAAGGGCTTACTATCTATCGAGTCATTCCACTGTGTCGACCTAGCCGACTGAATATCGAAGTTGTTTTTGTGAAAATACTTAGCTTTCATTAGAGATGTTGTTCTAGATTTGAATCCCGAATCGTAGTGGATGGATAGGTCTTAACTGAGAGGGATGTTGGATTTTGTGGCAAAATCATGCTGTACTAGTATAGTGGAGTTTCTTCTTAAGGCGGGTGAGTTGAAGTGCCCCGGTAGGCTAGTTGGTAGTGAGCTAGTCTGTCAGTTCTGGGGTTGCGGGGGTTGGTCTCCTGCAGACAAGCGTAGAGCTTTATTAGATTAGAAAATCCGTCGGTGTTGCCCTTAGTTTCCTCGTTAGCAATCTCGTTGTGGTTTTCAATTGGGTATCAATGAGTTTTACATGGTGCGAGTTTCTGGATGATGCTATTCCTCGACTTCATTTTTTGACCTGTTTTATCTTTGTGATTTTTGAACGATAACGTTCTGTCAAGGGTTATGCACAGATATTTTGAAGTGAAGTTGTAGGAAAGTGTTGTGCCGTTAAAACGTATTGAAAGTATTCTGTCTTCATCTATATGGCTAAGGTGAAAGCAACACGCTCGGTTTTAATCTCCATTTGCAGCAATAAGAAGCAATTTTCAATAGCCGTTAGACTTTTCAAGGATATCAAATTTCGAACAAGTTATCGATAAACTACAACTTTATCAGACAGTTTTAAATTTCCTTATTTTAATTTAAAAGATTTTGTTATTCGTTCGTAATTCCCAATTTTTATTCTTGATAAAAACACTGAAATTTATTGTTGATGGGATAAGCTATTCCTATGCGCATTTCACTGGTTGCTTAGGCCAGATCGTCAGGAAACTTCATCCAAAGATTTTAGAAAAACTAAATATATTAAACCAAATAAAACTGTTAAGCGTTTAAGAATTAAATGCAACAGTTCTACTTGTAACAATATCAAAGTTTAAACAAAAACATCAACAATAACCAGCGAGTTTATCTTTTCTTACATTCCCCACTACAATTGGTTGGAATTCTTCCAACATTAATTGTAGTTGTAAGTAGGTTACGAAAAAACAAAATAAAAACCAAAACAACGTGCTTTAAATAATAAAGGGTTGCCAGTTTTAGTTTTTCTAAGCCGTGCACTTGCCTGTTTATTATCAAAGTAATTTTGGGGAATGTAAGAAAAGATAAACCCACTGTTTATTGTTGATGTTTAAACTTTGATATTATTACAAGTAGAACTGTTGCATTTAATTCTTAAACGCTTAACAGTTTTATTTGGTTTAATATATTTAGTTTTTCTAACATCTTTGGATGAAGTTTCCGGACGATCTGGCCTAAGCAACCAGTGAAATGCGCATAGGAATAGCTTATCCCATCAATAATAAATTTCAGTGTTTTTATCAAGAATAAAAATTGGGAATTAAGCACGAATAACAAATCTTTTAAACTAAAATTTTGTATTCCCAAAAATTACTTTGATAATTTCCTTATTTTCTTAAAATGTTTTAGTTTTCTATTGAAAAATTTTTAGGTTTTTGATTTTCTTTTGATTTTTTTTAGTAGAAAATCTATCGATTTCGCTTGCTTTTATTTTTAGAAAAAATATTATTGAAAAATTAATTTTTTTTTAAATGTATATTGTTTAAATGAATTTTTTTTTTTTTTAACTTATAAATTACCTTAAACTTGAACCTAATCTGTGTTTCAAATAACCGCACCCTAATTTATATTTAAATTTATGTTGCCTCAATATTTTCAAGTAATTTGAATCGCTTAGCAATTGACATTGAGTTTTTTCTTTTATTTACATTCGATCAAAAGACTCAAGACACATACTTCAAATTACACGATTTTCATTGAGATTTAAATAAATAAATATTTCATTTTGCTGACAATATATAAGGTAATCGCTGTTCGTTTCAATTTTATGCCCCTCTTAATTGAAAGTCAGATTATTTCTAGCGAATTGAATTTGTTTCTATTTAATGGACAAACTATCAAAGAATTAACGCTAAAAGCCCAAAACTGTTCACATTTCCAAACAAATAATTGTGAGGCTTTCAACTCTAATAACCTTCGATTATTGGCTTTTCGTGTGGCGTTTATGTTTTTTCTATATATTTAATTTTTTTTTTTGCCACAAACTTCAATTTAAACACCTAACAACGAACAATGTTTGTTTAACCGGTCATAATTTTCACAAATAAGGACCCACCTGTTGTGCTAAAAAAAAAAAAATATCTTTGTCTAACTAAACAATTTTATACAAAAAACAAAGACTTAAAATGAAAAATGCCAACTATCAAAAAGAATAAAAACAAAACAAAAAAAAACAAGAAAGACAAACCTCTAACATGGATCACATTTTAATCTACAATAATATACAACTCTAAAATAGACAAATGAAAAAAACTTTTTGTGAACCCACACACATTGTTTTTTATTATTTTAAATGGTATTTTTAACAACAATTTTTTTGATCTTACAAATGGAAAAAACCGGGACTCCATATTTGATTTGTCTTTTTTCTGTTTACTTTTTTTTTGCTCCGTTTCGTTTTGGTAATTAAATTCAACAAAAGGAACGCAACTCAGATACAAACGCCATGGCTTTGCGAGTTGAAAAAAAAAAGACTTGTGCACCTTTAAAATGCGGTCCAGTTACTGCTTGCAACCAACAACAACAAAAAGAAATGAAATATAAACATGACTGGAACACAGCTTACACTCACAAAAGTATGTCTTTTTGTTGGGTTGCAAGGTACAAAGCGGCATTTTGGGAGCTGGAACAGCCAACAATAATCCGCAAGTACAAAAACTAGAGCACATGTCGTTTTCATGACTCTTGGTTGTGTTAATAAAGCACCAAAGACGCCAAAGCCCAAATTTATTATATTATACAAACTGGTACCTTACAACTAAATAAAATTCCTAAGGATATTTTTTGTTTGTTTTTGTTTTGCCCGGTTGGTCTCTTTTTCATTTCATTTTTGTGTAGGTAGCATTAGAAGTTTGATAGAAGACAACTGCAACAAAAGTACAACAAAAATAAAAAATATTGGTAATTGCACGATTTAGTATGTGCCAACTATGAATTTAGTATATGCAACAGTACAAAAACTAATACACCATTTACAATTTGCTACCATTTCAAACTAAAGATAAATAATTCTAATACATAAAACAAAAGATGAACCTGCAAATTGTTTAGATAAAATTCGACAAATTTGCTATATACAACTCAAGCTTTAGCAGATAATTCAAAATATGGACAAATTTTTAATAAGAACAAAACAAATTTTATCGATAAATTTTTCATTATAACTTGATAAATATAGAAAATTAAATTTTTTGATAAACTTAGTAGAAAAAATGCAATTTATTAATGAACTTTCTAAAGAAAATTCTAATCAAAGGTAAATTTTTTAACGATAATTTTTGCTTTTTTATGGAGCATTCATGCTTTTTTAATCATTTTCTATAGAAATTTCATGCTTCCGATACAGTTTTTATAGAAAATTTTTGCCTTCGAAATATTTTCTTTAAATAAAGTAAATCAATGAAACCGATAAAATTTCTATAGAAAATTAAAGATATCGATAAATTTTCTATAGAAAATTAAAGATATCGATATATTTTCTTTAGAAAATCAAAGATATCGATATATTTAATATCGATAAATTTTCCAAAGAAATTTAATAATATTGATAAATTTTCTATGAAAAAGTGATAATATCGGTAAATTTTCTATAGAAAAGGAATGATATCGATAAATTTCCAATAGAAAATTAATAATATCGCCTACAGAAAATTAATGATTTCGATAAAACTTTTAACAGTACAGTTGACGCTCAGAGATTCGAACTCTCAGAAATTAGAATTTCCAGAAATTCGAATCAGTAATTTCATTACATTTGGCGCTCTAAAATTAGAATCCTAAATTCGAATTTTCGAGTGGTTGTTTACTTTTTATTGTAAACACTAAAATTTTGACAATTTAGTTTTACCAAATACAAACTAAAAAGGGGAATCCCATTTTAAAAGATGACTTACAGATCTTGCAGATGTTGTTAGAGTTTAAAAGTCAGTTTTTTGGTGTTTGTATTACACATACTAAATAAAGTCAAATTAACTGAATTGTTATTTTTTGTTATATTTGTATAGTTTTTATGTTAAATAAACTAAAATTAAAAAAAAGAATAGTTTTTTATAGTTTTATGGTCAAATTTACCTAAATTTTTGTATAAAAAACCGTCCAGAAATTCGAATAATTCGGAAATTCGAATCGCCCTAAAAACAAAGTGGTTCGAATTACCGAGCGTGTACTGTAAATTAATAATATTGATAAAATTTCTATAGAAACTTAATGATATCGATAAATTTTCTATAGAAAATTAATAATATCGATGAATTAATAAAATCGATACATTTTTTTATAGAAAATTAATCATATTGATAAACTTTTTTATAGAAAATTAATAATATTGATAAATTTTTTATAGAAAATTAATAATATCGATAAATTTCTATAGAAAATTAATAGTACCGATAAATTTTTTTATAGAAAATTAATAATATCGATCATTTTTTTTATAGAAAATTAATAATATCGATAAATTGTCTATAGAAAATTAATAATATCGATAAATAGTCTATAGAAAATTAATAATATCGAAGAATTTCAAAAGAAAATTAGTGATATCGATGAATTTTTATAGAAAACTAATAATATTGGTAATTTTCTATGGAAATTTATTGATATCGATAAATTTTCTATGGAAAACTATTGATATTGGTAATTTTTCTATGGAAAATTATATAAAAAAATTTTTATATCAATAAAATTCGTTTTCTTTAGAAACTTAGTTTTCTTGTTGAAATGGTGTACATTTATTGCAACAAAACCATTTTTTAACAATCATGTTTTTCAACACTGTATCTTCAGGTTTAATTTTTTCAAAAGTTTTTTCTTCTTTCTGTGGTAAATGTTTTCCCTGTTGTTACAATTCCTTAACAAAAGCTTCTCCAAAAAATAAAAAAGCACAAATTTTCTTAATTTTTTTTTTTATATTGACAAGCAACGAGGTGGACATCAGGAATTTTTTAACATCTAGCTTAACATTTGTTAAAGGAGAAGTATTTTTTTTTTTTTTTTTTGTAGTATTCGATATTCTTATTTCTTTTTAAAGATCTTAAGCGGCCCCCCATTTGGTTATGATCATATTAAAGACGATTAAATATAGAAATACAGACACACTTAGTCGTGTGTTCATACAGACAATAGCAAAAATTTTGAAAATATTTTGTTGGTTTGTCCTTTTTATTATCTGACCAAATTGAGTAAAATGAATACAAACAAATCGAAATAAATGTATTTTAATTATGCATAAAAAATATTTTTTTTTTTTAAATAATTTCAGTTTTTTAATATTTTTACGAGTATAAATTCAAGTTTAGCAGGATTTCTTAGAAAACTTATAAGTTTAAGATTTAATTGATTGTGTTTACCTGGCCTGTTATTTTTTTTTCTTTTTCTGTTTTTCGGTTATAAATTGTCGTGTTTAAAGATAATTGTCGGTTTTTATATGGTACAATGTTGTGTGGCGGTTGTAAAGATACATTAGTTTTAGTTTACCTTGTGGCAAAAAAGAAATTGCTCATCACGTTTAGAGATTTTTATTTGTTTTGTTTCTATTAAACTTATGTAATTTTAAGAGCCTTTTACCCTGGTATATTTAGTGGATCTGATATTTTTTCTTTTTTCTTGTAATCAAGGGGTCATCGCAGCTCACTGGAGTTATTTTTAAAAATTTTCAAAATTCCTAAAATAATTGAAGATGGCACGAAGATTTCTTACGATCATAAGCCGAAGCTGAAAAATTACAAGGAATGAAATTTGTGATTCTCTGCTAAAAGTAAAAAGAAACAAATCGATTCAAATTGATGAAATCAAGAGGTTTTGCCTAAAAAGTATAGAAATTGATATAAATAGATTTCTTTTAGATATTTAATGTAAATTTCCTAAAGAAAATTAAAGTATATAAAAAAAAATTTAAGCAATCCATAAATTTTCTACAGAAAATTTAAGCAATCAGTAAATTTTCTATTGAAATATTAAGCAATTGATAAAAATTCTGCAGAAAAGTCAAGTAATCGATAAATTTTTTATAGAAAATTTAAGCAATTAATAATTTCTTTATAGAAAATCCAAGCAACCGATTAATATTCTATACAAAATTTAAGCAATCGATAATTTTCTATAAAAAACGCAAGCTACCGAAAAATTGTTTATGGAAATATTAAGCAATTGATAAAATATCTAAAGAAAATTAAGCAATCGATAAAATTTCTAAAGAAAATTAAGCAATCGATAAATTGTTTATAGAAAATTTAAGTTTTCGATAAATTTTCTATAGAAAATTTTAGTATTCGATAAACTTTCTAATGGGATCTTAAGCATTCAAAAAATTTTCCATAGAAATGTTAGGCAATCATTAATGTTTCTATAGGAAATTTAGGCAATCGATAAATTTCTTATATAAAATTCAACCAATCGATAATTTTCTACAGAAAATTCAAGCAACTGATAAATTTTCTATAGAAAATTCAAGCAATCGATAAATTTTCTATAGAAAATTCAAGCAATCGATAAATTTTTTATAGGACATTTAAGCAATCGATAAAAAAATAATAATAAAATTTTTTATCAAAAAGTAATTTCAATTTTTGGGAATACAAAATTTTAATTTCAAAAGATTTTGTTATTCGTGCTTAATTCCCAGTTTTTATTATTGATAAAAACACTTGAAATTTATTGTTGATGGGATAAGCTAGTCCTATGCCCATTTCACTGGTTGCTTAGGCCAGATCATCAGGAAACTTCATCCATAAAGATTTTAGAAAAACTAAAGATATTAAACCAAATAAAACTGTTAAACGTATAAGACTTATAGCAACAGTTCTACTTGTAATAATATCAAAGTGAAAACAAAACACATCAACAATAAACAGTGGGTTTATCTCATCTTACATTCCCTAAAAAACACTTAATTGACAACATCTTTTGTAAGTTGTTGTTGTTTTTATTTTGTTTTTCTTGACCTACTTACAACTACAATTAATGTTGAGAGAATTTCAACTAATTGTAGTGGGGAAATGTAAGATAAGATGAACCCACTGTTGTTTATTGTTGATGTGTTTTGTTTAAACTTTGATATTATTACAAGTAGAACTGTTGCTATTAGTCTTAAACGTTTAACAGTTTTATTTGGTTTAATATCTTTAGTTTTTCTAAAATCTTTATGGATGAAGTTTCCTGATGATCTGGCCTAAGCAACCAGTGAAATGCGCATAGGACTAGCTTATCCCATCAACAATAAATTTCAAGTGTTTTTATCAATAATGAAAACTGGGAATTAAGCACGAATAACAAAATCTTATAAAAGTTTTTTTTTTTGCACATTTATTTATTGTTTAATTATTTTGCTTTTAACATTTTTATAAAATATACGAATATTTTAAAAGCTCGTTTGTAAACAACAAACATTAAATTCGCACTTTACATTATTTGATATATAGCCGATTGTTGTATTTTTACCGCCGTCGTAGAAAAATGTTCAGTTTTAGTAAATTGTGATCGCCGTTAGCGATTTGTTTTACTGGCGTTCTCACTGTCTGCAATGTCACATCGGCTTCGAGTGCAATGTTATGACATTTGTAACGTAATTACATATTCTCTTTTGATAGTTTTCGACATGAGACACACTTTTTCTCACTTTTCGAGAAACGATGAAATATTTTGTATTACATCTTTTCGATGCGATAAGCTTGTGGCCGTCTTCTGTAATTCGCTAAAGCTAAATCTCTATCGCTAAAAATCTATAAAGTTGTTAAGCGATTTTTGGTTACGAATGCCATTCTGTAACGTGCATTGCTAAATTTGGCAATACCATAATAATTTAATTCGCCGCAATTTTAGCTATTAATGCCATCGCAAAAATGTTTAAATTTTGTATTCTCTAAGGCATTTTAGCGATCGAGATTTAGCTTTAGCTAAGCGAATTACGGATATATGCATATTTATAAATGTTTTTTGCAAAAATGATTTTATAAACATAAAATGACTGGCTTACATCGGGTTACTAGCAACAGTTTACAAGTCACGTATCTAAACCTGTGTGGCATGTTTAGGAAAATATTTATTACTTCTAAAATTTTTCTTACAAAACAATTGTAAATAATACCTATTCCGACTGCCAAACTACATATCAATAAAAATATCTTTCATTTTGTCTTCCAAGCTATAACAAAGAATTTGTCTTCTTTTTATTATTTTCATTTTGTTTTCGATTAATGATCTTACAACAAAAATGTCCCTAAACAATAATTTATTAACAACAACCGACCAGCAAAAAACTTGATAAGAAAAAAAAAATCTATTAATAATAACTCATCCATTAAACCTTCGAAAAAGTATTAATTTTCACAAAATCAACGTGTGTAAAATCAAAAAGACACTGCCACAAAGTATAAAAGATACAAAGCAAACATTGCAAACCTTTTCAACAATTTAAAAGCAATAACATGCAACATAACATGTAGCAGGTAACCCAACGTATGCTGATGATGTTGATGATGACTACACATTGCAGGTCATGGCCTGATAGAGCCTCCTCCTGGGCATTATTAAATGTTAAACAATTTTGCTCAGCTATTTAGCCTCAACCGAAAAGTAAAACCAAAACCGAAATTAAAGTCCCAACACACAGTTTCACGTGCTACAAGACACAAGTATATAGAAATTTGCAACAACAAGGATGACGACAACATTAAATGATGCAAAAAAATCGAATAAGAAACAAAAACTAAACATTTATAAGTTTGCAACAGGTACTACTCTACATTTTTTCTTTTAAATTTTAGTTTAGTTTTCAATGTTTTTAGTTTTTTAGTGTCTTTTTTTGTTTTGTATGCAACAATTTTCAATAAACATGAGCAGCAACAAGTACAAATATTAATGCATGTTGCGCTGTGAATAATGGAAAACGGATATACAGTCAAAGTATCAAATAGGCCAAGAGACTGCAGCTACTTCGCACCACCACCACCACCATCACCAACCAAAAACCTCAAACTAAAACTCTTTCCTTTACAAGATATGATAAAAGACCTTTACTAATGTGCCAATATAAGGAGTTATTTGTAGCTACTTTTGGTTTTTTTTCTTTTCTTTCTTCTTATGAGACAGGAGCTGGAGCTGTTGTGGATAATGAAATTTAAACAACACTGTTTATTTTCAAATTGATCATTTATATGCTGTGATTTAAAAAAATACTTCTTTAACAAAGTTTAACATTTAATATCTGGGATTAGTTTCAAAAACTGGGAGACGAAAAAACAGCAAATGACTTTACATGTACCATAATGTTTATAATAACATTTACCAGTTGCATTTTCCGCAGTTGTAGTAGGATTTGATTCAAAATTTTATTTATTTTCTTTAGATTTTAAATAAAATTTGCAAGTATTTTTAATAAGTTGAAAGATTTGTAACTTTCTCTTACGTCTAAGCATTCGATAAATTTTCGTGAGGAATTTTTGCTAAGAAAATGTATGCAATGGACCAGTTTTCCTAAAAGCAATTTTAATAATCGAATAGTTTTCGATAAAAAAATTTAAGCAGTAGATAATTTTTCCAAAGAAAACTTTTAGCTTTTAATACAATTTTAAGAGAAATCTTAAAGCAATCGGTAAATCGGGAAAAAAGTCAATTTAGTTTCCTTTACTTCTCCTGAAGGCCATAACATAATCGTTCCAATATTCTCGATCGTCGGCACAACATTTGACGTCATTCCATTTGAAACGCAGCCTCAAAAGTTCAGTTGTTATTTGCCGATTCCAAATGTGAGCTGTACCCATGTTCCGAACTATAGTGAGAACTTCTCGCATCGAAAAGATGTGAAACAGAATATTCCATTGTTTCTCGAAAATTGAGAAAAAAATGTGTCCGTAATAAATGTCTTAACATTGCACTCGAAGCCGATGTGACGTTGCAGAGGTTGCAGACGTTGAGAACACCAGTAACACATATCGTTGAAGGCGACCAAAATTTACTAAAATTGAATTTTTCAACGACGGCTGCGAAAATACAACCGTCTGCTCTACCAAATAATGTAAAGTGCGACTTTAGTGTTTGTTGTTTGCAAACGAGCTTTGAAAACATTCGTATATTTTATAAAAATGTTAATAGCAAAATAATTAAACAATAAATAAATGTGCCAAGAAAATGTTATTATTATTTTTCATAGGATTTTGCATTTTGAATAGTTTTTTAGTGTTAAAATTTTTTCTCGCCCCATTTTTATTCGTGAGTTTATTTGATAATTCAAAACGTAAACTTTTTCACAGAACTGTTACAGACACATTTTTTCTGTAAATTGGCGAGTAATTTGCTTACTTGACAGCTAGTACTCGCCAAAAGTTACAGATACAGATACAGTTTATTGAGAAAAACTGTTTGTTTCAATATTTGGCATTTTTGTTTCATTTCACACATTTCAATCGAAAAGTTTCTCGACGCGAGAGTTATACCCTTTGTACACTTGCATACATTTTGGATGAACGCATGAAAGATGTTGAAAATGTGAAATACGCGTTCACACTTGAAACATCTAACATCTACTATCAATAAAAAATGTCACCATTTCGGAAAAAAAACTTTTATTTTTTTTAAATACTTTTTTGTTACAAAAGTGCCAACATTTCAAAAGATAACACCAAAATGTAATTTTTTAATTCATTTCGTTTAATAAGTTTAGCAAAATTAAACAAAATAAGGCTTGCAAAAAAGGAAAAACTTGAGAAATAGTAACGCTGCTTTCAAAGCAACTTCCATTTTGTCAGTGATGCCACTATAATTACAGAATTTATTGCCATTTTTCTAGTGATGACACTAAAAGAATCGAAAAATGTAAAAGGGAACATTCTGTAAAGATGTCGATCGATCTCCTCAGATGGATTTGCCGTCTTACACTCGCAGCCATCGACGACTGCTGACGTCACTAGTCAAACATCAATCCTTAAGCCAAATTGTATTTTAACATTTGGTAGATCGAAATTTGCTTTCCTGAATGATTATCCATTTTAATTGATTTGACGTCAGCAGTCGTCGATGGCTGCGAGTGTAAGACGGCAAATCCATCTGAGGAGATCGAGTGGTTGCGATCGAAACATGTCATGGTAACCTTCCGGCCAGGGTTCGAGCCCGAGCCACGTCTAGAATGAAAGATTATCAATAACAATTTTAATTGATTTTCATGTTGTAAAATTCCTTTCCTCATAAAAATAATTTAATAAAAATTAAATTTCATGAACTTAAGCCTAATTAAAAATATTAAAAATTTGGATTAAAAACTCAAATTATTTAAAGATTTTCGCTTGAGAAATAAATTTATGGTATATCAATAATTCAGATTATTGATTTTTTTTTTCTTGCTAATTTCCTTTAGAAAATGTGTTAATAAGTTTTCTTTAGAAAATTGAAATTGTTAATTAATTTTCTTTAAAAATTTAAATTGTTTTTTTATTATGATAGAAGGATCTACATATGACAATTATGTGTAAAACAAAATAGCTGCCATATGCTCGCCACGGCTTCGGTGTCATACCTCTATCCGGCTGTCCATATTTTCAAAGACTCTGAGACATAATTAAGGTTAAATGTCGTTAATAAGCCGAATTATCTGATCCTTTAGCTCTAGAATTATTCTTGGCCTATTGACGTACACTTTTTCTTTTTAATATCTCCTAAAAAATAAGTCCATTGAATTTCTCGCGCTGTGCCGCAAATGGCACCATTATGTAGGAACCATATATCGTAAAGGTCCATATTCACAAGAATTCCGTTATCATCTCGCGATAGCGAGCACCATTTACGGTAACTTAAGCTTAAAGAAAACACATCAACAATAAACAACAGTGGGTTTATCTCATCTTACATTCCCCACTACAATTAGTTGAAATTCTCTCAACATTAATTGTAGTTGTAAGTAGGTTAAGAAAAACAAAATAAAAACAACACAACAACTTGTATTTGGGAATGTAAGATGAGATAAACCCACTGTTGTTTATTGTTGATGTGTTTTGTTTAAGCTTTGATATTGTTACAAGTAGAACTGTTGCTATAATTCTTATACGTTCAACAGTTTTATTTGGTTTAATATCTTTAGTTTTTCTAAAATCTTTATGGATGAAGTTTCCTGATGATCTGGCCTAAGCAACCAGTGAAATGCATAGGAATAGCTTATCCCATCAACAATAAATTTCAAGTGTTTTTGTCAAGAATAAAAACTGGGAATTAAGCACGAATAACAAAATCTTTTGAAATTAAAATTGTTTATAAACTTTTTCTAGTAACTTAGAGTTTTCGATAATTTTTCTAAAGAAAATTAAATTTAACAATAAATTTTTTATAGAAATTTTAAATGATTATGCCTAATTTAAATTGTCGATATATTTTTTCTTGAAAATTTAAACTATTGATGAAGTTTCTCTAAAAAACTCATACTATTGATGAAGGTTTTTTACAGAAAATTTTAATTATCGATAAATAGTACATTAAAGAATTTATTTTATCGGTTAATTTTCTCTAGAAAATTCGATTAAACAAAATATTTTTCAACAAAACGCCAAGAAAATTAAAATTTTTCATAAATTTTTTGTAGAAAATTCAAATGCTCGATAAATTTTCCATCGACAATTAAAATTTTTAAAAAACGTTCAAAAGAGAATTAAAAATAGCGATTCAAAGTCTAAAGACATTTTAAGTTGCGACAAATTGTCTTTAGTTACTGCCTGTTCAACGATTATGAACGTATAGAATTTTATATGGAAAATATTTTTAAAGCTGAAATTTTCTATGCGAAATCGTTTAAAAGAACGATAAATTTTTTCTTAACTGTTAAAAATATTAATAAATTTTTAATTTTGAAACAGTTAGTTTTATTTATTAATAATTTTTCTGTAAACTGTAAAGATCGTTAAATTGTCACAAGAAAATGTAAATTATACATTAATTTTCTCTTGAAAATTCTTATTGAGGTGTTGAGAATCAAATAGATACAAGTGCAAATTTTTAAATTCTGAATATGTGTAGACTTAACATAAATTTTCGGTCAATATTAGTGGCCTGAATCTTTGTATAGTATTAGTGTTCATTGTTTCATCTAACCCAATTTTTTTTTTTTTTTGTTTGTTTTTGGTACTTGTACCTCACGCTTTTTATCTCCTCAATTGTCAATGTAGTTGTTAAACTATCTTTTTTTTTTCATTATTTATTTATTGAATCTTCGTGTATTAAATATGAACTAATAATAATTAATCAAATCTTAACCTTATACGTTATTTTATGTCCTGCCAGTGCCAGACAAAAATTTTCTTCATCACGGGTTCTGTTCACTGATATACATAGGTGTTAATCGCTCATCTAATTGGATAAGTGCTGCAGTGTCTCTTCTTCTTAAGCGAGTGTGGCCGCTATCATTTAAAATATTTCGTGTTAGTGGGTTCGGGTGCAATTCGAGCCTTTTTAAGTATTTTACTGCATATTTCGTAATCATAGTTTTAACTAATGGAACATTGAGATCCTTGTGAATATTTGAGTTTTTAACATACCAAGGGGCAGCTGTGATTATTCGAAGTAGTTTATTTTGACGCCTTTGAATTTTTTCGATATTAGAGGCCAAGGCAGTGCCCCATAACTGAATACCATAGCACCAGATTGGCTTTAAGGTAGAGTTGTAAAGAAGAAGTTTGCAGTCGAGACTAAGGACAGAATTTCTTCCAATAAGCCAATGAATTTGGATGGCTTTTAGTTTCATTTGAGTTAATTTTGCCTCTATATGGCTTTTCCACATTAAACGGCGATCTAGATGAATACCGAAGTATTTTACATCCGACGCAAGGAGAATGTTATATGTACGCATTTTCGCTCATTGACCTTTATCCTCCATTGCTTTAACCATAGTTCGAGATGCCTCTTGACTGTTCGTGCACGCTTAGAAAAGCTGTATCATCAGCAAATGTTGAAGTTTGGGTGTAGTTGTTTGTTGGCATATCCGAAGTATATATTAAGTATAAAAGTGGGCCCAGGATGCTTTCCTGACGGACTCCAGCATCAATTTGCTGAGGAGAGCTTAAATAATCACCTTCTTTAATAATGAACTTTCGACCGACTAAGTAGCTTTCTAGCAGCTTGTGTGTGTTTACTGCTAAGTTTAGTTTCAATTTATGTAATAAGCCTTCATGCCAGACTTTATCAAAAGCTTGAGAAACATTGATGAAGAGAGCGGAACAATATTTTCTTTCTTCAAAGGCTTTTCTTATTGCGTTTACTATACGATGGGTTTGCTCAATTGTGCTGTGTTCTCTTCTAAAGCCGAATTGGTGGTTAGGAATACATCTATTTTCATTTAAAATTGGGGTTAGTTTTGACGTTAATAGCTTCTCAAAAAGCTTTGATATATTAGAAAGTAAGCTTATAGGCCTATATGACTCAACTTTTGTGTGATCCTTTCCTGGTTTAGTTATCATGGTGACTAAGGAAACCTTCCACTTTTGAGGATAGTATTCAAGGCGTAAAATAGCATTAAAAATTAAAAGAATAATTTTCTTTGCTGTGCTGGGTAGCTCCAAAAGCATTTTGTTGCTGATCTTATCAAAACCAGGAGCCTTCTTGGGGCTTAAATCACAAATAGCCTTTTCGATTTCTCTTAACTCAAATCTTAGGGGAACAGCTATTCTAGCTGCAACAGGTGGTAACTCGACCACAATATCGTGAGATATATTTGGGGTAAATACGTTTTTTAAATGATTGACAAACAGATTTGCTTTTTCAACATCATTTCTTGCCCAACTTCCATTCAAGTTTCTTAATGGTGGTTTAGAGACAACTGGCCTTTTAAAATTTCTATCTGGACGGCATAGTGAGTAGTCTGATTGTGGGGTTGCATCAAGTTCCTTAAGATATTTTTGCAGAGAAGCCGTTTTCTGAGTCCGCAATAACTTTCTTAGTCTTTTTGTACACTCTTTAAGTAAGTTCTTAAATTGAGGGGATCTGTGCAATTGCCACTCTCTTCGAGCCCTCCTTTTTTCAGACAAAAGATGCTCGACATCTGTGGAATATATTTTAATAGTTTTTGTTTTTTTTTTTTGGGGGGGGGGGGGCAATATAGGAATGTTGAACAGCTAGTTTCAGAAAACTGTCAAAATTGTCAATAGAGCGATCTACATAATCCGGTGTACTGAGCGGAATATTTTCTGTGCAATGGGTACTGAGATATTTTTTTTTATATTTTAACCAATTAATTTGCGTAGCCGTCGTCGCTAAGTAACCAGTCGGAGGTACAATTCTATTAGGGTTCATTATAGTAACAATTGTAGGTGTGTGGTCGGAAGATAATTCTAGGGAAGCTTCAACATGAATCGTTTCTATGGGAATGTTTTTAACCACGCCGAAATCGAGGACATCTGGAATTTTTTGATGATCAGTGGGAAAATATGTTGGTTGTCCGCTCGCTACCACATTTAAAGCCATTTTATAAATTGTGTTAAATAAAACACGACCCTTTGGTGTTATAAGTCGCGACCCCCAGAAGGTATGTTTAGCGTTATAATCGCCAGCGGCTAGGAATCTCGGTCCTAATGATTTAAAAACTTATAATATTGGCTTTCTGATATTGAAAATCTAGGCGGGGAGTATAACGATGAAATTACTAGGTTTCTATTTAATTCCTCAACGCAAATGTTCGTTGCTTGGAGATAATCTTCACGATGATCACACATTAGGTAGTGTTTGACTCGGGTTTTTATTAAAATGGCAGAACCTCCACAAGCTCTATCTCGAGGGTCCTTGGTATCATATAGTATATAACCATTGATTTTAAACGTATTTCTTGAGGGTTAAACTATCAAGAGATTTTCTATAAAATTTTAATTTTTCTTAAATAAGGAATTTCAGATATCTTGATATAAAACTAAAATGAGTTTTTGCTTTGAAAAAACAAAAGACTTAAGGCACCTACTTGATAAAATAAACAATTTCTCTTTTTGTTCAAAATGATCGAAATTCGTTAAAAGTTACAATTTCTGGCAACTTTTTTTTGGGGGGAATTAAAATGTTTTTACTTTATTAATAAAACTTAAACAAAAAAGACGGAGACAATCAATGTAACTAGCAACTGCAACAACAACTTTAACAAAAAAATGCATCCGTTGTTGTTACATTTTTTTTTTTGCTACAAAGATATTAACAATCTTTTTTTTTTTATTTGTTACTCATGTTGTTCTTGCTGCTGCTGTTGTTTAACTAAGAGTTGGGGGAAAATCACAACATGTTGCTACTTTTTTTTGCCTTAAGCTTGATAATTTTTTTCTAAGAAATTATATATATTTTTGTTGTAACTGATGTTGCTGCTGCTGATGTTGTTTTGTTGTCCAACCAATAAGTTGTAAAATAAAAATCACGCTTACTAAATTCAAAGATGAAGGAGGAGTATTGTAGTTTTTCCTCGTACAGAATGATATGTTTATAATAAATAAGAAAATGAAACTAAAATACATTTAAGAGATTTGGGTTTTTTATTATTTATTTCTTGAGGGCCACACACATTGTTGCTAGATTTAAGAACAAAAAAATGTTTTGTTTTTTTTTTACTTCATATTTAGTTTTTTATCGTTGAATTTATTTCGTTTAATATTTTCTTGTTGCGGGGTTGTTACAATTGTTGTTATTTCTTGTTTTGTTTTTTACTTAATCTTGATTGTAATTAATAATAGAAAAATTATCTTTTGTACAATTTATAATTTTAATGGCTTTTTATGCTTTTTCATTATCCGATAATCATAAATCTTTCAACATTTCTGTTGATTTTTTTCTTTTTTTTTAATTCAACGATATTTTGCAGTGATTTAGTGATTTAATTTGGTAATGTATGCAGTAGCAAATAGAAATTTTTGTAAATCAATAAAGTTTAGAGTTTTTTTATCTGTGTAAATTTTCCTTAAATTTGCAACTTAAGGCTGTAATCAAAATTTAAATTTGCAAATTGAATTTAAATGTTTTTTAAAAAGGTCTTAATATTGTTAGTATGTATGTATATATATATGGAGGTAGTTAGATGTATCTTACAAATTGGTAATCAGGTCAATTTGAAATAGAGTTTATCAAAAGCATTTACATAATTTGTTTCCATACTTAAGGAAGCAAATTTTAAATTGAATATGTATAAGTTTGGATATTTTTAAGAAAATTTAAAAGATAATACTATGTTCACATTTGTAAAGTTAATCATCTCAACCGTAATTAAGTTCTAATCACATCAAAATCGAGATGATTGTCTATAGATTTAAATGATTTGTTAATCACTTCCAATAAACATGATAAGAACCTAATGTTTTTATTACTAACGTAGAATCATCTGAACATACAACAAACTGATTATAATGTAGCATCGGCCACAATAAACTTACCTTTTAAGTGAACTACGGACTACGCTCTCTTTTATATGTTTTTTTTTTTCAATGTTCACAGCTCCATCATAAATAAGTTTAAAATAATCTGATGATAACTTTATTAAAGTATTTCTTTCCATTTTAATGCTTCAAAGAAATACAAATTTGTTTGTTTGTACTGTCGACCTAATTATCTCAAATGTAATGTAAACGGCTTTGATTAACTTAAAAATTAACTTAATCAAAATTTTGTTAAAACGCTTTAAAAAACTCAAGTCTGAACCAGTATAATACTGCATGTTAAAAGGAATTTCTAAGGACTGATTTTACCAGAGGGGACCAAAAAAGTTATATGTCTATCAGCGTTTTTAAGTTTAACCTTGGGACGTCACTTTCGTGGGAGGAAAAGTTACCCAGTTTTTGCACATTGTGATTATGAATAAGTATATTTTCACATTTTAGGTGATGGTGTGTTAAATTATACGAGTAAACCTTAAGCCGTGATTAGCCGGGGTAAAAGGTTTACCATAAAAATGGATCATTCTACTTTAAGACTCAGAAATTCAGAGTCTGAATTTACCAAAATTCGACTTAAAAGAACAGATTTTTAGCGGTTATTTTTATGAAACAAATATTTGCTGCTCATTGTTTTACTATTGTTGTGTAGTATAGCTGTGTACTAGGGTGGGTCACTGATGATGAGAAAAAATAAAAGTTCTCGAATCATGTTCTAATAGCAATATTTTTTTTTCTTATGTCAAAACAAATAAAAACTGCAAAAAAAAGGAAAAAAAAGTCACATCTTCAGCCCGCGCAAGAGCTCCTAAAAATTAAGTATATGTAAGAAAAGTAAATTTTTTAAATTTAAATTTTTTATTTACCATCAATTATTATTTATTAAAACTGAAAACCATTTTGAATTTAACTTAAAAAAAAATAAAACTTTGGTTCTTATACTACAAAAAACAATAAAATCATTTTTTGGTCACAAAATCTTGTTAACTGTAAAATCTAGGCATCTCTCGTCTTGATTCAAGTTTCGTCTTTGTTAAACCTTCTCTTAATTTTTTATTGCATATAGTCATGGATGCTTCAGATACTATTTTTACGAACTTACAAGTCGATAAAATACAGTAATATGATTTTCAGCAATACAATGCTATTGTTGTTATATTCAAAATTTAACAAAATTGAAGGTCAAAGCGCGGGCTGTTACACTAAAAATAAATTAATAATATTTTACAGGGGTCTAGTTCAGACAAAAATACAACATATTTACGCTATTAGAAGTCGATAAGAGAAAAAAAATATTTTCGACCCACCCTACTGTGTACCTAATATTGGGCTACACTGAAAGAGCAGTGCATGAAACGTAGGGTTTGTTTGGTGTTAAAAATTAGAACGCAAACCTATGTTTAAGCTGTCATGAATAAACGTTTTGATATGACAGGAGCTATACCATTTGGGTACAAATCGGGCTAACTTGGTCTATGATTTTAACCTATCAGATTTAATTGTAAACACATAATTTCACGTTAATGATTTGCTAAGGTTTTGATTGCATTCAAAATCGTAAATTGATTGTATGATTTCAATATGAAATCAATACCATAAAAACGATTAATTTTTTTCTCAATACTTATTTATTGAAACTTTTTCTTCATTTTAAATATGAATTTACGATAACACTGTGCAACAAAGTGCAAGTGTTGAGGCTGGCGGCGATGACCCGAATTTTGTTGCACTGTGTAATTAATCAAATCTTATCCTAATATTTTGCAAATTTCCTGCCAGTGACAGACAAAAAATTTCATCATCACGGGTTCTGTTCATGTATATTTAGGTGTTAAACGTTCTTCGGATTAAGCGAGTGTGACCGCCATGATTTAAAATATTTCTGGCTAGTGGATTTGGGTGTAGTTCAAGTCTCTTCAAATATTTTAGTGCATTTTTTATAAACATAAGGCTGTGATTATTCGAATAAGTTTATTTTGGCGCCTTTGAATTTTAGAGGCCATGCCCCATAGTTGAATACCGTAGCAGCAGATAGGCTTTAAGATAGAGTTTTAAGGAAGAAGCTTGCAATCGAGACGAAGGACAGAATTCCTTCCAATAAGCTAATAAAATTAAATGGCTTCCAGTAACTGCAAGCAATGTTAAACTAAAATCAAAACCTTTGTCCTCTTCAAATGAAAATCCTTTTTCCAGAAGTAAAGTTGACTGAAATTTTTAACTACCAAAAATGTTAATATTTTGTTTACAAAATTTAATAAAACAAGTAAGAAAGTATAGTCGGTCAAGTTCGACCATATGATACCCTACACCACAGTATTTAAAAACACATTATGTTTTTATGTCCATATTAATATGGATTTAACTATGTTTATAAGCTTCATTAAAATCGGTTTGAAAGTTTGTGAGAAGCAGAAATTGCCCCCTACTTTATTTTTATTTTTATTTTTTTTTTCTAGAGCCTTTTTTTAACAATAAAAGAACAATAAACAATATAAGTAGTATCGAGACAACTTAAGACTATAACGTATTATCTTAATAACATTTTCATAAAAAACAGCTCCATGCTTATACTTTAAAAAGTGGAATTATTACAATAAAAATAAAACTTATGTATTGATATATATGAATATATATATTATGCTCTTGCTCCCGAAGCTAACATGTTATGAGAGTAGTTCTCCCTAATAAACTTAATACTAATTGACAAAATGACTTAGATAAAAGAAATATACATACAATTAAAACAAAAACTTACTACCCTCTATGTGTACCTGAAGAACTCTTTGTATAAAATGGAGGACAAATATTAATAAGTAAATTGTAATTTGGAGGTTCTTCATTAATAAAGCCTACAGGTGATAAATAATTTATATTAGACCAACTAAAATTTTGTTGATAAATAAAAGAATTCTTAATAAATTCATTTTCATGAAATGAAAGTCTTGTTATAAACCTTTTTATGATATCACAAGCATATAACGCAGTTGGAGTAATTTTAGAATGATTATAAACAAAAATATTTGAATATCGCTTACAACTCGATTCAAAATTTTTCCCTAAACAAAGCCTTAAGACTTTCCTTTCAAAAATTTCCATTTCCCTGATTATTATAGGGGAAATACTAAACCAAATGGGAAATCCATAAAGAAAGAGCGGTCTTAAACTAGTCTTATACAGCAAAAATTTTGTTTTCTTCGGTAAATTTTTATTATACATTAATCTTGAAAATGAGCCCAATATTTTATAAGCTTTCCTTAAAACGAATCGCGCATGTTTATTAAACTTAAAAAGTTTATTAAAATTAATTCCAAGATATTTAATACTATCTTTAAAGGGAATTTCGACATCATTAAGAAATAACTTCAGAATTTTACTTTCTGGAACTACAAAACTTTTACATTTGCCAGATGCATTTCTAATACAAATAGCTTCACATTTAGATGCATTAATTTTAACTCCCCAGTTATCATAGAAATTTTTAACTTTCCTCAAATGATGTGAAACTTGTCTTAACGCATTTAATGGAGATTCGTTATGAGCATAAAGCAGAGAATCATCAGCATACAATAAACTTAAAGAATTGGATACTATATGAGGAAAGTCATACATAAAAATGTTGTATAGAAGTGGAGCTAAAACAGAACCTTGTGGAACGCCACATTTAACAATTTCAAGATTTGATAACCTACTATTTAAGCTAATGCAAAATTTTCTATCTGATAAAAAACTTTGCAAAAGTTTAACAATAGAAGCATTGAATCCAATTTGAGTCATTTTATATAATATACCATCGTGAAAAGCATGATCAAAAGCCTTTTCTACATCCAATGATATTGCAACTGTACAGTAACGTCTTCGTAAGTTATAAACTATATCACTATGAAATTTGAATAAGGCGTCAACTGTTGAATGATCATTTTTAAAACCAAATTGTAAATCAGGAATATAACTTCCATATAATCCCAAATCCATTTTCTTACGAATAATTTTTTCAAACCATTTACCTAGATTTGAAAGTAACGATATAGGTCGTATATTATTAATATCAATACTGTTTGTTTTTTTTGCAATTGGTATAATTTTCGAAATTTTCCACTGAGCTGGAAAATACGAATTATTTAAACAGTTATTGAAAATTATAGTTAAATATTCAAAAGCCTTCATTGGAAGTTTTCTTATAATAAAATTCGAAATATTATCTAAACCATAAGATTTTTTATTATTAATAACTTTACATGTTTCTACCAACTCATCTAAAGAAGTAAGATCTAAAAGCTTTTCGTTATTAATGGAAGAAAAATTATTTGAAAAAGAATATTTAAAAACTGGAACATTAAATACTGTATTATCAATAATCTCAGTAATTTGTGCAGTATTTTCACTTGGTGTTGAATGACTGTAAATCCTAGAAAAGTGCTCTTTTAATTTTTCCAATTTTAAAGAATCGTCCTCTAAAACTACTCCATCAACTGAAATGTTTAACATTTTCCTATTATTCTTAAAGCCTATTAAATTATAAATATTCCTGTGAGCTTTAGGACCAGGGATAATGTTTTGAAGTTTCCTATTAAAAATAGCTGATTGTTCAAGCTGGGCCTGGTACCTAATAATAATACTCAATAATTGTATTTGTTTAGATAACAATAAATAATTTGGATCCTGTCGATTTAAAGTTCTATGATAAATTAGTTTCAAATTTTTCTGCCAAAGAAATTTAACTTTAAATAATTTTCTCAAATTATTGGAAATTAAATATTTTCTATTTTTTAAACTAATTTGCTCCGAATGAATATTAGTAAACCTATTTAGTGTTGAAGAAAAGTTAAAAATATGTTCATCAATTTCTGAACTTATAAGATTTCTATTTGAGTCCGGAAAATGATCCAAAATTGTTTGTCCAACATCAGTTTTGAAATTACTCCAATTGGTATTTTTGAAAGAAACAAAATTATGAAGCGGATTTAAAATTACTTCAAAATTTCGAAGTTTAATACGACATTTTAAAGGGTAATGGTCAGAAAAAGAAGGCAAACTTGTTATTTCAAAGTTAGAATTTAAGTCATTGATGCAGTTAGGACTTATAAGAAAATGATCCAGAAATGAGGAGCCGTTGGGATACGAAGGAGTGGAATCACAAATACGAATGAAATGAGTTGGATTACATTCCAAAAAGTTAAAAAATATATTTCCATTAACATTGCATGTAGAATCACCCCAAAAAGTATGTCTAGAATTAAAATCACCTCCAATAAAAATCCCGTCAAAATTTTGTGAAAAATTAGCTAAACGTGATAAACCATTGTTAAAATTTACTGAGCTATAATTGCATGGAATATAAATAGAACCAAATAAAAACTTCTTTATTGTATTATCAATTTTCAATTCAATAGATATAAAAATATGTGGAAATTCGATCCCAATTACATCGATTATAGAGAACTTATATGATTTCCTTAAAACTATTGCAACACCTTGGGAACTGCTATCTTTTATAAAATTATAATCGTCATAAAAAACTGTATATCTCGAATTAAGATGTGTTTCCTGAATGAACGCTATATCTATCTTATTAGATGTCAAAGTATCTAATAAATCTATTCTTCTACTTACTGCAATAAGTGAGCCAATATTAAACGAAAGTAAATTAAAGCTATTATGGATCATAATATTTATGTAATTCATTCAAAAGAGCTCGACATTGTTGCCTAGCCTCTTCCTTTGAAAGTTTTCTATAGTCCTTAACAAAATTTCCTATTTTCTCTTCCAAAGATAGTGTCTCAGAAGGGCAAATAATTTGAGCAATTTTTAAAAACTCTTTGATTAAAGGGGATGATGAAATAATGCTTTGAGAAGGTTTAAAATTATTTGCTTGAAAATGGCTTGCAAAAGATTTTCCATGTTGAATAAAATTAGAATTAGTTAAAGCATTTAAAACGTTGTCTGAAACCTGTTGTTTTCTTGCATAAGCCTCACGTTTAATTGTTTTTCTATATTCAATATACTTTATGAAAGCCGAGCAACCCTTATAGTTTGATGGATGACCAAATTGTTTACAGTTTGTACAAAAAGGTAAATTTTCCTTTGAAGAAATAAATTGACAATCACCAGGCCCATGATCTTTTTCGCATTTAATGCACCTGTATTGCCTATTACAATTATTTGACATATGTCCCCATTGCTGACAACGCCAACATTGGATTTCCTTTAAATTCCTTTTAGGAGATTCCCATGAAATTTTCTGATTTAGAATATACTTTATATTTGTAACTTCACCTAAACTTCTACCTAACTTTAATGACACTAAGAATAAACCAGTATCAAATCCTTTTTTTTTAGAGTAAGGTGTTGAAAATTTCGAAACTGTATCGACTGTATTTGGAACGATTGAATCAATCTCATTTTTTAATGTAATTAAGTCAGTTTTAAAATATAGTCCACGGACAACTACATTCAAGCGTTTTTTTTCTAATGGAGTGAAAGAATAAGAGTCAATCTTCTTATCCCTTAACAGCTGCATCATTTCTTCGTGAACTGAAACATCTTTTAAAAAAAGTTTGCTTTTAAATTTAGATTTGTTTGTTATTTTATATTCTATTTTTTCGCATTTAATTGTTGAACAAGATTTTCAATATTCAAGATGAATTTTCTTTTCTAGAAACTTTTTTTTGGGAATTCTTTAATAAATTATTATTATCACCTATAGGATTGTGATTTTCTTGTTCAATATTTAATTCACCCAAAATAGCGAACCTATTTTGTGAGTTTTGTATAGAATTATTTGGCAAAGATTGCTTATTTGTAATATTTAAATTAGATAAATCTACCTTAGTACCATCTGATCTTTTGCGTTTTCTACTTAAAACATCTTGAAATTGACCTTCATCTTCTGAAAATGAGAACAGGGATGCTTCGTGTTCCATAGACTCTATTTGAATATTGTGTTCCTCTAAAATATTCGGATCTCTACCTTCTGTTTGAGGATTTACTTGCGTATGAAAAGATTGTTCTTGACCAAAGTTATTAGGGTTATTTTCTTTTACAACTGAAACTGCAGCGCTCGAAATTGAAGAACCGCAACCAAAATTTTGCAAAGGAGCATCCGTATCATAGTTTTTATTATGAGAATTTTTAGAAATAGTGGTAGATTCAGTGCCTTTATTGTCTGACAAGCAGTCCAAATTCCCAGAAGATGATTTCAAAATTTTTAATTTATCAGGCGGAAGTTTGTTTCCTGATTTATCAGGAGGTAAATTTTTGTCCAAATATGAGCGGTAATTACTCATATTTTATTGCAAACAGCAAAATCAAAAGATATTCAATATTTCAAACAATTGTGAAAAAAATTGAAAATATTTTCTTCGATATATATTTTAAATATTTTTTATTTATTTATTTTTTTTAAACAAATTAAAACACGTCTGCACACTTCGAAAATAAATAAATTTTTTTTCAATTGCCCCCTACCTCCCCTTGTAATCCTATTTTTGAAAAACTGTATAGCTTATGTGTCCATATAGATATGGATCTATCTATGTTTTAAATTTCATTGATAGTTTCTGAGAGGAAGAAATTTCCCCATATCTTCCCTCGTGGTTCTACGATTTGGCCCATTTTCAATAGGCTTGGTCCTTGTGCCAATAAGAACCTATGTCCCAAATTTTATCAAATTATCTCCAAAACTGCGACCTGTACCTTGCGCACAAGCTTACATGGACAGCCAGCCAGCCGGACGGACATCGTAAGTTCGACTCAGCAAGTGATTCTAAGACGATCGGTATACTTTAAGGTGGGTCTAGGACCAATATTTTAAGGCGTTACACACATCAGCACAAATGCATAATACCCTCTCCACTATTGTGGTGTGGGTATAATTAAAATGTATAAAACATTATTATGAGGCACGTTCTGAAAATCACTTTTTCGTAAAGTAATTTGAAATCACTCAACAGGTGTTCTGCGCTGCGCAAAAAAATGTTTGAAATCTCTTGATTAAAAACAGGTCAGTTTGTACCATGACGATTTCAAATCACTTAAAGTTTTTTAAAGGACTTTTTTTTTTAATCTATAATAAAATTATCACATACCACGGATAGGAATCATGGTACAATTGAACTTTTGGACCTTGTTAGAACCTTGGTACTACCGCGGCTAACTTGGTACAATCTATAAATTCTCTTTTTGGACCTTTTTTTCTTCTTTTTAATGGTCAGCTTTTGTTCTAACGTTGTTTTAATAGACTTGCTTGTGAACTACATGCGCTGTAATATTCGTTAACACTTGTTGCCAACTTTGTGTTTGTTATGATTTTATGTGTTGTAAAGGCTAAGGCCATTTTCCATCCCTTTCACAAACACTTTAAATGATTTGTTTTTTATTCAGTTTTGCAATAAAATTAATTATTTTACACTGAGGAAACTTAAAATAAATATAAGAAGACGCTTTATTTTTTGCAGACGCTCTTGATTTAGAACAGCCAAAAGCACAACTTAACTTTTAAAATCTCGTGATTTTGAGAACAGCAAAATATCACTAACGTGATTTGAAATCACCGGGATTTCAGAATATGCCTGTATGCTAGTCTTAAATTAATTGCATAAGCGAGGCGGGCGGAAATTGTATTTTAAAGAAGAAGACAGCTCTGTATATAGCATGCAATGTTCGAGTCAACATATCTGTGGCATTTTGATAAGATAGCGAAAAAGTTTTTAAAAAAACATGGTGAAAAAATCATTTTTATTAAATTATAAAATAAACCAAAATTAAAGAAAATTTTCGTTTAAATGAAAAAATTTTAAAAACGTAAAAAAATGTTTTCGAAATGAAAATTCGTATGATTAACAACATTTAGTTCAACTTATTTAATTTGACTTAAGATGTTGTGTCAAAATAACACAGATATTCGTCTTAACAATTTTTGTTTAACATTATTAAGGACCTCGTTACTAGTGTTCGAAAATAAAAAGGAAATTTTTTAGCGTTCGGCTCGCACACCCAAGAACGGTGTCTATTTTTTTTAGTGATTGTGTAGACGAACTAAACCCTTAATAAATACCGTTCGTAACTATTTTCAAGAAAGAGCCGAACATTATATATTGTTCTGTTCTTCATTAAAAAACAGAACAATTGTAGTGATACTGTAGACAAGCATTATATTTTAATGTTCTATAATGTTACTTTTATACATTGATAAAGAAATAAATAAAAAAAAACATTTTAGCAGCGACAGCACCACGAACAGCTTGTGTATATGTTTCGTTTGTGTAAAATTATTTTGCTGGCTTTTTGTTTTTTTTTCGTATGTGTATTTTGTTTTTGTAAAAAATTTTTGGTTTTTGTACCAGCCAAAAGGGACGAACCAAACACAATGAAGTTTGTGGATTAAAAAAAAACCGAACGGAATTGAATGTTTTCGTCTTTTGTTGAGTTTGATAAAAACAGTATTATTTTTTTTTGTGTTCGAACGATGACTAACAGGGAAACGTTATTTTTTTAATGTGTTTCTGCACAAACACTATCAGCGTTTGTGCTTTCGACAAATCTACACGCAGAGAACAAACATGTTTAAATATGGTCACCACCAACAAAACTATTTTTAAAGAAAATTGTAAACATTATATGTTTTATATAACCATATTATTGTCACCTACAACCATGTTATGGTTGAATTAATCCTCTATCAAGAAGCCACAACCATATTATGGTTGCCTTTAAACATGCTATGGTTTTTTTTTTAATTAAATTAAATAATAATAAACAATACTATTTTCCTCTTTTCTCGAAGAGCAACATGCAATGGTTGAAAACCAACCATGCTATTATAAGGGTTAAACATGTTTTAGTTATTTTTTACCATAACATATTCGGAGGCAACCATAATATGGTTGTTGCTTCTTGATGGAGGACTATTTCAACTATAATATGGTGCAATTATATGGTTAAATAAAACATAATATGTTTAAAATTTTCTTTAAAAATAGTTTTGTTGGAGGTGACTATATTTAAACTTGTTTTTTCTCTGGGTATACCGAACCGATGACTAAGGAGCGATATTTCTGACCTAAACGCAAACGTTGAATCAGTTGTTCCACTGTTTCATTACCATTTTTAGTCACTACCACCTTTGAATTCGACCGCAGTGTTTATATGTCCGCAACAGTAACATATAAGTAACGATGCTAAAAGGTTTTCAATACTAAATCGACTTGTTGTATATACTTTGGAGAAAGAAGTATCTACGAAACAACTTATCGTTCAAAAACCTTTTAAATTGCACATACATTTTTTTAATAAACTTATCAAAGCAAAATTTGCTGAAATCGGTTAATATACTATAAGGAGTCATCAGCTCTGCAAATTTGACAAAAGTTAAATATGAAACAGAATAGAGACTAGATTACCCTATTTGTTATCTAACGTAAATCTTTTAAGCCCTTTATAATGTAAATGTACATAAACAATGACATTTCGTCAATCTTGCCATTAAGAATAGAAATGTTAAAAAAAGATTTATTATTTATAATAACTTTCTATTCCCGAAAATAACTTTGATATAATGTAATATGTTTTTAATCTTTGTCCATTTAAATCAAATAATTTATGCATATTTACAAACAATTAGGCAATTCACAAAACATCCTGTATCATCATGTATCATATTAGCTGTATTTGCTTTAATTTTATGTGTGTCGCATTGCCTAAATATAATGAAAACCTTTAACCTCTTTCTATAAATTTATGGCAAATTTGTATTTTTCTCAATACAAAACATTAAGTTAGATCTTTATCTTTTTAATGGGTGGATTTCTGACATAATTTCCTGCCAATAAACGTCAAAACTTTGAAAATATTAATGATTTCTTGTTGAAACATAATTACATAATATTATCCTAGCTTCTTAAGTAGTTTTTCTAACGTCAATCATCACTGCCAGTTGAAGTATAAAACAGATCTATTTCAAAATAGTTTTGCACAATTATTGCAAACATATTCAACTAATTTTTGTGAAAAGGAAAAGCCGAAGCCACAAACCAATTTTATACGATGGCTGATTTAATTTTAGCAAAAAGTTTAGAAAAAAAAATAAACTTGCAACAGTAAAACCCTTGCAGTTATAAAAGTGTTGGAGAACAAAAAAAAAAAACTAATGACGCGTTAATTTTTTTTTTATACAACACAAATGGAAAAAATTTTTTTTAAACTGAAAAATAATAAAAACTCAATACCTTAACTACAGCCAGTTGTAAGTAAAACAAAAGCAATAACCTGTAACCAGAGCAATATTTTGTTAACAAAAAATATTACAAAAAAAAAATGGTATCAAATATCTGAAAAATAAACACAATTTATTTAAAAAAAAACTTTGGAGATTTTATTACGATTTTGTTTTCTTACAGCTTGGGTTTCAACTGTTTACTAAATTTTTAATGGTTTTTACTTTTCATTATACTTAAGGCCATTTTGAATGATTTTATTAGCTTTAATCTAAACGATTATTGGCACTATTTTATGAAATTTTCTTTTTTTTTTCCTATATTTCGCTTTAATTTAAAGTAGTTTTAAGTGCTCATTTATAATAACGTATATAGATATGGGTGAGTACACCCGGAGAAAAAAAATTTTTCAATATGGTCACCTTAACAAAACTATTTTTAACGAAAAATTTTAAACATATTATGGTTCATTTATTATTGTCACAGGTAACCATATTATGGTTTGTATAGTACTCCATCAAGAAGACAGAACCATATAATGGTTGCCTCCGTGTTATGGTTATTAATAACAAAAATATGTTTATCACTTACAATAGCAAAATTGTTTTTAGCCATAGCATGTTGCTATTAGAAAAGTGGAAAATACTGTAGTTAATTTAAAAACAAATAATAGTCATATTTAACCATAAAATGTTTAGAGCCTACCATAATATGGCTGGACCTCGTGATGGAGGACTAATTTAACCATAATATGTTTGCCGGTGTTAAAAATATGGTTTAATTAACCATAATATGTTTACAAATTTTCGTTAAAAATTGTTTTGTTGGAATTAAGCATTTTGAAAATTATTTTTTCTCTGCGTGTAGCATTTTAATATTTTACCATATCTTTGTTTTAATACCCTACACTACCGCAGATTTGTTTATAGCGCCACTAAATACTGATCGAACCACCATATTTTAGAAGACCAATCGACACTAAAAATTTGTCTGCGTCCTTCTTTCGGTGTGTCCATGTAATAGTTGTGATCAAGGTACAGGGCACAACTTACACAACTTAAATAATTTGAATAAATTTGATACAATACTTTTCTTTGCAAATAGAAAAAGTCTGTGTTAATCAGTAGAAATCGGTCCATATAAGTATCCTTCCATAATAAGCATGTTTAGCTTATGATTTTGTTGAAGTTCGGTTTTAAATATAATTTAGACCCCTTTCACACTCGGCAAGTTACTTGCCGACAACAACAAGTCTGTACAAAATTGTTTTTTCCTTACCCCGCAAGAGACTTGCGCAAGTAACTTGCCGAGTGTGAAAGGGGTCTTAATGAAATTTATATATGCCTTTAGTCTGGGTTCACACTATGAAAGTTTTCTTTCAGAGAGTCTGAGTTTATTGGCGAGAGGGGTAGAGAACATGCTTTTCTTCTGTCCGCTCTTACCGATAAACTCTGACTTTCTGAAATAAAACTTTAATAGTCTGAAGCCAGACTTAGATAAAATATTTCCCGAAATAGACTTTAATCAGCACATGGCGCTTAAAAAATTTTACGATCATTGTTAAACTTAAAATGAGTAGCCTTTATTAACAAAGATGATTTTATAAAACTTTCTTGGGATAGGTCCACAATTGATCATAGACATATCTTATATACAGGCATGTTCTGGAAATCGAAATCACATAAAATTTAAATCGATGGAGATTTTAGATTCAATTTATTTTTTAATTGAAAGTGGGTTTTCCTGATTCTAAAAATTGTTTTGCTAAAGATAAGTGGTCCTCAAAGTATGTGAGTATATACGGCCATGTTCCGGAAATCGAAATCATGTGCAATTTAAATCGATCGAGAAATTTAATTAAATTTTTGTAAAAATTAACGTTGCTTTTCCTGGTGTCAAAGTAGTTTTGGTTAACTCATTAGCGCCCAATGATTCCATTTAGGGGGAACATGCACAAATAATAGAATAAATTAAAATTAAATGCATTGAATAAATAAAATTATATTTTTCAAAAATATTTAACAATCTTTAAAAAAAAATTGCGCGCCTATGGGTCAGGAAAGTGCTCCTGAAGTTATGAGGTATATAAAAGGAAACATTGTAAAATTTAAACACAGAGAAGTTTTCAAAATTTGTTCGAATTTAATTTCGATCAAACTCTATTTCAAGAACATGGCTGACAAGACATGTTTTCGGAAACCCCGTAAGATGACCTAAATCCTTAATAGCATTTCGAACGAATAAATTTTATGTGAACATAAATCTGTGGATTGGTGCTAAAAGGGCCAAAGGCATTTTCTGCTGTTTTGGGTTAATCGTTGCATAAGGTATACATTCGTACATTCTTTTGCGTTTCTGAAACAGCCAATATGTAATTCAACCCAGAACAGCTTCAAATACGGATTTCACTTAGAACTCTTCTTGGAAAAAGAAACTTTAATTTAAATTTTCTCAAAAGTGAAAATTTCGACATTGCCCTTAAGCACCAACCCACAGAAATAATGTGCCCAATTTTAAGGAGAGATGGCTGAAAATCCCTAAACCCCTTTTAAGTAGTTTTAAAAGGTGAAACTTAAATTGCATTAAGACAGTCAATAGCTACCATATAGAAACCAAATTCCAAGAATCGTTCTAAGTCGAAAAAATGCTTTTAAAAATTTTAAATCCGAAACAAAATGTTAAGAATAACTCTCAGGAAAATCTTAATAAATCTACAAAATCTCTTTTAGAAAAATAATCAAGTAAAATCATTTTATAAACCAGCAACCGTATTCTGTAATTCGCTAAAGCTAAATCTCTATCGCAAAAAATCTATAAAGCTGATTTAGCGATTTTTGGCTTCGAATGCAATTCTGTAACGCTAAATTTGGCAATACCATAAAAATTTAATTCGCCGCAATTTTAGCTGTTAATGTCATCACTAAAATTTTTAAATTTTGTATTTTCTAAAACGGCTCATACACTTGCAATTTTACGTTTTGTACATTTATATCTTCAATGTGTATGTGATATTCGAAGGTGGCACAATATATTGGCAAGAATCAAAAGATTTTTGATTCTTATTGCACAACAAAAAGAATGTGAAATGTGTTGGCAACATTGAATAATGCTATTAATGTTATTTGTATAGGTAAAGTTCACCTTTTTATTGTATAAATGAAACCATTGTGCGACTTATTGCATAATATAGGACAAAATGAAAATAATATGGGAAATAGCATATATAATAATATTGCAAGTGTATGAGCCGCTTAAAGAACTTTAGCGATCGAGATTTAGCTTTAGCTAAGCGAATTACAGAATACGGCTGCAGTAGTGTGGGTATCCTTAAGTCGGTCTTGACCCACTATACATTCTTATATATTTTGTTTTAATAAAGATAATAACCAAAAAATTAGTACATTTTAAAAACACTAATTAAATGTTGAAAAAAATCTTAATCAGCCCACGTTTAAAGTTAAGTCTACCATTAAAAGTCCGATAGACCATAAACAAGCAGCCACAACCCACAATAATTTGTCACAATAAAAACGATCATGTCTCGTAGATCTTAAACACACTTGTTTACCGTTTTTTTTTTTTTTTTTTTTTAATAGCCAACTAAAAATAAATGCGACCGTATTTTTTTACAATATTTGAAAAAAGATTTATTATTAGAAATAAAAAATATTTTTTTTTTCTAATTTTGGTAAATATATATTTTAATTAGCTGTTTTTTACTAGTTTTTAGCTGGTGAAGAAATAAGACCAAATAATTCATTTAAACTCAACATATGCATATATTCGTAAACGAGGGCGGGTCAGTCAGTGGCTTTTTTTATATCCAACTTCTTAGCTGATAGGGTAACATTATTTCTGTCAACACGCATCTTTTAGTCGATCCCTTTCAAAATTTAAAAAAACTGATTCATTTAGTTTAAGCTTGACAGCCATTGATAGCAGATTTCCTCGTGGTTCAAGAAGAAAAGAAAAAAGTGAACTTCATGTGCTCATTAAAAGGCAAAAACTCAAGAAATAGGCTACGAATTGCTCACTCGTCCATCCTTTCCTCCAAATTCAGCCCCGAGTAACTATATCTTATTTCAAACCTCAAAAATGGCTTTTCGGAAAAGGATTTGACTCCTACGATAAAATTATGTTACAAACAAATACCTATTTTTATGACCTAACAAATCTTATTTTTTGGAATGGATAAAAAAATAGAGAAAAGTTGGTCAAACTGTATAGAGCTCAAAGGAGACAACGTTCAAAAATAAAATAATTTTTTTTATCTAAAAACCTGTATTTAATTAACAAAATGTCACGGACTTATTGACCCGACCTCGTATAACGTAAGACAAATTTGTTAGAATTTTTTGTCTTTAATTCTAAACGAAATTTGTTTGTAAAATATGTGAGGCGTTTCCTTTAAGTCGGATGTGTTAATATACTTATTTGGTTTTGTAGAATTTTGAAAAAAAAAAATAAAAAATTTCCATTTGAAACAGAACCTAAAATAATGATTGATTATGGAAAAACAAGTTCTTTAATCTTTAAATGCTTAAACATGAGAACAAAAATTTCGAAAATACTTTTTTAAAGTGAAGATTTTAACAAATGACATAAACAAGATTATAAAAATAAATTTGAAATTACATTAAGAACATCATAATCTGCTATTCTGTGACTTTTACTTACACCACTATTTATTTAAATAGAACGGCTAGATATAAAACAGAAAACATTTACTTGGAGGCAAAATAGATAAAATAGTGGCCCTAATTTGAATTCCAACAAATTCAGGCAATTCACAAAGTGTTCTATTGTGTCGTATTGGTTGTAGTTGCTATAATTTTATGAATGTCATATTCAAAAAATGTTTGCAAATACAACCAATACGACGCTATAGAACACTTTGTGAATTGCCTTATAATAATACTTTGCAGTCAAAGCTAAAAATGTATAATCAAGATTTACGATGATAACATTTTTTGTCCACTTTGGGATAGATAGCATTGTAAAATTCCTCACGGTTGCATTTAAGAATGTGAGACTTAACTGAAGTTTCTTTACAGCTAACTCCTTCAAGTCTAACGCCCTTGTGACCAAAATTCTAGTTTAACTTAAAGCTCCCGTAAAAAGTTCGCTATTTTTCGTCTTGTAACGAAATTTTAATTCCATAAAACATTCCGTTTGAGTCAAGTGAAATAGTTTATCTAATTCAAGACATTTTCAATATCTTAAAAATTTTTAATAAAAATTATATAACCCTTGTGACCAAAATTCTTATTTAAGGAAAACTTTCATGTGGTACTCAAGTACTCAATCTGTTTTTATTTTAAGCTGCCGTAATAGTTTCAGATTTGCAGCTAAGCTACCTGATAAGTGCGTTTGTCGAAGAAGGTTTTACTAAAAATATCTTGTCTATAAAATGTTCTATTGCGTCGTATTAATTTTATTTGCTATATTTTTATTAAGGTCACAGTCATAAAACATGACAATAAGCACTGTTGCCAACTTTTTTTGAACATTTCCCGCCAAATCAGACTTCAATATCGCTAGAAACCGCTTAATATTTAAGTTAGCGGGAATTTATTTAAATATACCGCTAAATCCTAAACAATTTTAAAAGTGTTATGTATAGGTATAAATCTAGATATAGGCTGCTTTTTGAAAGGTATATGACTCTCAAATTACGTAACATACTAAGGTTTCCAACTTCCATAGCTCTTTTAATCGTAAATAAAAATAAGTTAGAGTGATGTATTCGGCTGTGCCGAATTTTTGATACCCTCCACCTACAGTTAGAAAATTTCCGGAGTGGTCTTTATATGGGATCAATGGTAAGTTATGGACCGATCTGGACGAAAGTTGACAGTGTAATTTCTAGTCATATCAAACTGAGACAGACACAAATTGGTTGTATGATTTTAAGTCATATTTGTGCAAAATCTAAATCTCGCTAATAGTTATGCTAGTTTTTATAGCAAATGATAATTTTTAGGGTGGTTGTTCCACATTTTGATTCATAACTATTTTCCTACGGAACCGATTTAACTGGATTTCAATCCCAAACTGCTAAGGAGAACTAGAAACAATTTAATTACAATATTTATCTTTTCTTTTGCGTCATTTGAAAATACGCGAGATTTCAACGAACGAATACCCAGTCGGACATGGCTAAATCGAAAAATTTATAACACTTACGCTACTTTTGCCGTTTTAAGCAATTAGATAGAATTAGTAACATGAAAGTAAGTGAATTATATTACTTGGGTTCTATCGAGACAATTTAGATCAAGTCCTTACATTTTGTTTCAAAATTTTTAGCAAGCTTAAAGTTGTGAACTGTCACATATAGCCCTAACAAAATACTAGCTGAAAATCTAAAAAATGTCCCATACAATCCTTAAGCTACGGTCACACTTATTAAACATTTCACCAAATAAGCGCAACCACTACTTTTGCTTATATTTAGAGAGATTTAACACGGTCCTTATATGACAAAATAAACTAATTAGCAAAACATAGCAAAAAACTGTTTTTTGTAAGATGTGGTACTATAATCAAAAAAAAAATTTGAATTAAAGAAAATGATTATTTAGTTTGCTTGTTGGTTCCGTTTTGTTCGTCAAATATTTGACAAGTGTTACCGTAGCTTTAGTTAACTAAAACTACAAAAGTACGTAAAACCGTGAACATAAACAAGTAGATTTTAACCAGAAAAACAAAAAATTTTTAAAAATTATAAAATCAGAAATGAACCGCTGAGAGATATTTGAACATCGCTAGATTTCCCGCTTACCGCTAAAATGTATTTTTTAGTTAAAGGGTATCGGTTCATATCTGCCCATAGTTTCCGCATCAGGTTATTTTCACATAAATTCGATTTAACTCCGTTTCTAAGAATAAATATCCAAGATCAAACTTGATGCTGAGTTAATGATGAGGTGGTGGTGAAAGCTCCTTATAGCTAGTTAAATTAAGTGCTTGGCAGTTACAAAAGAGATAAAATATTATTACCTCAGTTCAAAGTTCATTGCAGATGCGACAAAATTATTAAAAGGGAGACCGAGTCTGCTAGTGTGTCTACTGGAAGCCTGTACAATCCCTGCATATAATAGGACCAGTCCAAACACGCGTGTAAAGAGTAGTCCACAAGGGACCAGGACTAGTCCAAAACTAACCCAAACGTATGGAAAAAACCTGGTCTATTTAACATTACGATGTCCTAGGAGAGGACCATATAACCCACCTTTGGACCACTAAGGAGTAGTTTTAAAACTACTCCATGGTATACTCAAGAGGATTAGTTTTGAAATCGTTTAAAAACGAAAGCTTGTCGTTAAAAAACGAAGACATGTCGTCTCACTACAAACACTTTTTAACAACGACATGGTCCATGCTTTCATTACATCGGACCAGTCCATGGAGTAGTCCATTTTATCAAAATGGATCAGGTGGTCCAATTTTATTTGCAGGGATTGCAATTGAGCAGACACTCAAATCACAGAAAAAAATTTTAATCTCTAAACTGCAGTGGCGCTATCACACACAATTACTGTTTGAACTAGTAGAAGCAAACAGGGTTGTCAGATTTTTTTGAGCTCTATCGCCAAACCGGATGTCAGAAATCGCCAAAAAATCGCCAATTTGGTTCAGTTTTCGTATTTTTTTTTTTTTTTTTAATTAAATTTTGCATACAAAAAACGCTAGTATAATATGTGAGTCAAAAATCGCCAAAAACTGAGAAAAAATACAAAAAATTCGCCGAAAGTAAATTTTGTTTTGTTTCTGTAATTTTTTTTTTAAATAACATAAAATGGAAATCGTATAAGTATTCAGTTAAAAAGCTTAAATTAAGTACACAAGTCTATAAGATCGTACACTTCAGCCTCACTGATTTCTTTACTGGAGTTTTGACCTGCATACATACTATTAGAATTAAATAGTGACTGAATATAAAATTTACTTAAACTGATAACAAAACAAAAATCATGTGGAAAAAAGTTGCAAGTTTTTTTTTTATATTAGTAATGATAACAGAAAATAACAAGCTGTTAAACAAAATCGCCGAAATAATATAAATGGTAAAAATTGCCAAGTTAATCGCCAGTTATATCAGAAATCGCCACAAAAGTCGCCAGTCGCCAAACACTTTTCAAAATCGCCACGTTTGCCGAGAAATCGCCATATCTGACAGCCCTGGAAGCAAAAAAACCAATTCTTCTCTCTATTGAGAGTCAAATGAGAAGCGGAAACAAAATTCGTCTCAAAAATTAATAAGGGAATGAAAAAAAGCAGCAATGAGAGTTAAAATAAAAATTGCAATATCGGCTTAATTACAATTTTCCTAAATGAACAGTTCAACGATGTCTTGCTTATTAAAACATAACTTAATTACTTTTCCTTATTCCGGACCTATTTCTACCTCGCAGTGTAGAGGTTTTTGCAACTTCGATCAATTCTGTGCCATAATTTGTGATACAATTTTTTGATCTCTTTTTTAGCAATTTAATTGGTAGTTTTAAATATAATTTTTAATTTTTTTATTTCGTCTGTCCGTAAAAGCCTGGATTCGATTCCCGCAGCTGCCAAGAAGGAAAATTTATTAATAAATTTTAATTAATTTCATATTGTAAATTCCTTTCTTCATAAAAATAATTTAATGACATTAAATTTGATGAACTTAAGCCTAATAAAAATATCAAAATTTGGACTAGAAAACATTAACAGTTCAAAAAAATAACCACAATACTAACACTCAATTTACATGATGAATTTTATGACGTCCAATTTTGGACGTCATTTTTTTGTTTGGTAGCAAGCGGTGTAGAAAAGAAAGAGGGGTAGAAAAATAGACATGATTTCTGTTTTCTCTTCCTCTTTCTTCTCTACACCGCTTGCTACCAAACAAAAAATGACGTCTAAAATTGGACGTCATAAAATTCATCATGTAAATTGAGTGTAATTATTGTTTTTGTTAACATTAAAATCAGTTTGTAGTCGTCATGTTTTTAATGTTTTCTCCGATAAAAACCAATTTTATTTTAAACCAAACAAAAGAACCCATTCTTACAAAGAAAAGTAGAAACAATCATTTTTGGGTTTGACTTTAGGCATATTTCATGAACGTATTTATCCGGGAATTACTGTATGTCCAATTTTATTAGAATTCGCTAAAACGACTGTATTTAAATAACCCCATGCTAAAAATGCCTAAATGCATGCACGCATATACATATAAAAAAGCGTAACTTTCCCTTATAACCTAGTTCTTCAAAGATGCGAATTGAACCTCATATTTATTCAGTTTAAGCATGTAATTTTAAAGTAACACTCTTTTTCAATGGAAATTTTTATAAACAAAATATTAAGTATATGAACTAAATATTGTGCCGACATGAACAGCCGTCCTCATATGAGTACGCCGGGCATTTTATGTAAATAATATTTTAAAGATACTAGATGACCCGTGCGAATATTTCGCACCGTAATTTTTATCAATGAAAATATTAATTTTTCAATTTCTTATTATTTTTCGTCATTAGTTTTAGAAATAAGCTTTAAAATGAGATATCATTCATTACAATTAAGCGACCCTGTTTATCGCACTTGATCTAACAACTACTGCAAAGTATTTCCAAAACAGCTTTTTACAACTTAATATGCATATTATATAAAGGGTGGTTAAATTGTAAGGGCCCATGTTGAATGTGAACCACACCCAAACGCCAAGTTTTTTCCGAATTTTATTTGACATTTCTCTATTTCAGACTTACTCAATTTGAACCATGGAGAGATACATAATCCAACAACGTGTTAAAGTTATCCAGACTTATTATGAAAATGGGCGTTCAAATCAAAATGCATATCGTGCACTTCGTGATTTTTTTGGTCAATTGGATCGTCCAAATGTGCGTACAATCGCAAAAATCGTGGAAAAATTCGAGCAAACCGGGTCTGTAGAAGATGTGAGAACACCAGCGCATGCTCGTACAGCTCGTACTGCAGAAAATATTCCTGCTGTTCGCGATAGTGTGGCTGAAGAGCCGTCCACCTCAACTCGTCGTCGTGCCCAACAATTGCACCTCTCACGCTCGTCGTTGATGAACATTATGCATAAAGACTTGCATTTACACGCTTACAAGGTGCAATTGGCTCAAGAACTAAAGCCTCTTGACCATTCCAAACGTCGTGAATGGGCAGAATGGTGGCAAGAAATGGCAACAGTGGATGATCAATTTTCGAAGAAAATCATCTTCAGTGATGAGGCACATTTTCACCTCAGTGGATTCGTCAATAAACCGAATTGCCGCATTTGGGCGAATGAGAATCCAAGAGTTATTGTCGAAAAACCAATGCACCCACAAAGAGTGACTGTTTGGTGCGGTTTATGGGCTGGCGGCATCATCGGGCCGTATTTTTTCCAAAATGAGGCCGGTCAGGGAGTTACTGTGAATGGTGTTCGCTATCGTGAGATGATAACGAACTTTTTATGGCCCGAATTGGAAGATATGGATGTGGACGATATGTGGTTTCAGCAGGACGGTGCCACTTGCCACACAGCTAACGAAACAATGGCTCTTTTGCGCAACAAATTCAATGGCCGTGTTATCTCACGTAATGGCGAAGTCAATTGGCCGCCAAGATCATGTGATTTGACACCGTTGGACTTTTTTCTTTGGGGTTATTTGAAAGAAAAGATGTACGTCGATAAGCCAGCAACAATTCAAGAGCTAAAGGATGAGATAATTCGGCACATTAACGGTATAGAACCTCCATTATGCCTCAGGGTCATCGAAAATTTGGACCATCGGATGGAGGTGTGCCGCCGTGGTCGCGGCGCCCATTTGGCCGATATTTTGTTCCATACATAATTGAGTAATACCAATATATCATAATAAAATAAAATTACAATAATTTCCTAAATAGTTTGTGTTTTATTCAAAATCAACACCACCCTTTATAACTGACTTAGTAATAAACGGCATTATAGTTAATAGCGGTATTGCCAGAATGGATTTTAATACATACTATATTATGTAGAACGGCATTACTATTAAGCGACCCTGTATTACCACATTTGAACAGTATTATCATGCAGTTCTGTTAAGCGACCCTGTGTTACCACGTTTGAACAGTATTATCATGCAGTTCTATTGCAGTTCTATATAAAATATAATTTTTATCAATGAAAATATTAATTTTTCAATTTCTAATTATTTTTCGTCATTAGTGTTAGAAATAAGCTTTAAAATGAGATATCATTCATTAAATTTGATGCGGTGGTATGGGAGATATTTGCAACCGACAAAAAAAAGTGCTTTAGAAATAATATATACTAGATGACCCGTGCGAATATTTCGCACCGTAATTTTTATCAATGAAAATATTAATTTTTCAATTTCTAATTATTTTTCGTCATTAGTGTTAGAAATAAGCTTTAAAATGAAATATCATTCATTAAATTTGATGCGGTGGTATGGGAGATATGTGCAACCGACAAAAAAAAGTGCTTTAGAAATAATATATATGATGATTTTAGAAACAATAATTTTAGCGCTGTTTTCCCTCTTTATTTAAAAAATCTGTGTTCTTAATGATTGTTTGAGCATACAATTAAATTAACTTTTTAAACTTTGGGTTGATTAAAATGTTTAAAATTTACTATTTTGTAGCATGTCGATGTAGCTATCGATTAAGAATGAAGGGTTACTAGAAACAAATCGGTTCACGTTTTACCATTTTTCCAAAAAAAATACATCGCATTTTATCTTGCTGGCTAACTTCATTAAAATCTGCACAGTCGTTTGGACGTGATTGCGAAATAAACAAACGAACTTTGACCATATTTGTTTCATTTTTATTAGGATATTAGAATATTTGGATTAGAATAAATATTAACAAAATAAAAAGAGTATATGGGAAGGAAAATTACGTAAAGAAAAATCCTTCCCTAAATCATAATGATGTTAATTTAGCACTTTTAAATCAAATCGCACGATCCCAAACGCCATGTACATGCAGGATCATTAAAAGAATCTGGTTCTTTTGTTATAACATTACGTATTAAGTTGTCAATTGGCTCTCCAGCGCACAGGTCATGTAAATCTTGGGAAATTGTAACATTATCAATATCCAGAAAGGTGATCCTCCATTCATTTTGTGAGTTTATAGAGTAATATGTTCCATCTAAAACACTCTTCAGACGCACAGTAACTGTATTACTTCTTGCTATTAAACCTAATCCAAATTCAGCCTTAATATAGCCTTTATTACCCACCGTTTTATTGTCGCGCCACAACCTAATGTTTTTAGGGGTTGCAATCATGAATTCCGAATGTTCAACATTTGAAAGACAAAATTCCTTAAAATATATAGATTTTAAATTTTCAGGGAGTAACTCTATTTCCCGGTCTACACTCGATTGTAAACTTTCATCTGTAAGAATGTAATGATTATTACTTTTTATTTTATACAAAATGAACGAGAAAATTGGTAAAAACTTGATTTCATCTTTAATATTCATTATCCTTATATTGTTTAAAAGATTTAAATAGACATTCAACATAATGACAAATAAATCGTGATCATTTTGCGAAAAAATACTCCATACCATGAAAGGCAATTGATGTAATCTTTTGTTTGAAATAAGCTGTTTTGTGGCTTCAGAAACAATTTGTTCCGATATGTTATCAGCATTATTGTAATTTACTTGTATATCATTATATATTTTCTTTATATTGGGTTTAGGTGTGGCATCAGTCTTCGCACTTATGGCATCGGCCAATATTTTTCCATTTTTAAGTATTAGATATCGTTCTATTGTACTGAGTAATTCAAATACAGCACTTGCTTCTGCTTTTAATTCTTTAAACTCTCTGATCATCCTTTTTATATCATTGATTTCCTGCGTATATTCTCCTAAACGGTCCCCTTTACCACAAACAGATAATATTTGTAGAAAACCATTAAGTAGAACAGCCAAAATTAATTTACTTTTTTTCATTATAAAAACTTTAACTTAACTGAAATTGATTCTTTTTGCAGCTGATATTTAAATGTTATTATAAAAATTCCATTCATATTTTTAAAAAAAATAATACTACTGCTTTTGTTCATATAATGCCACCTGAACAAGCAATACAAAATATAATGTTATGTTTACACTTAGGTTTTTAGATGCGTATAAGCAAAATGGTGATTAACTGCGTGTTTTTCAAAATAAAATAAAAATTTTGCTTAGGAATTTATGTTGAAACCAACAATAAAAAAAAACTCAAATTTGTTTTTGTTTTCAATATAAACTCCTAAAGCAAACTTTTTATTTTATTTTGAAAAATAGGCAGTAAGTTAATCAAAGCCTTTCACATTGTACTTGAGATGATTAAGTTGACAGTTGATCTATAAAAATAAAAATGAATGTGTGTTTGTATGTTTGTATGTCTGTTTAAAGTCTATAACCGGCCAAACCATTTTCCTTAAGTTTTTACAGAGTCTTCCTGTATATCTGGAAGGAAACATAGGCTATATTTTGTTTTGAAAATGCAAGTTGGCGAGGTATTGTTTTTATCAGAAACTAATACAGCTAGAGTCTTCACATGTAAACTTTGACACCTATCATATGAATTAAATATGTACAAAAATTCGTATACATATATGCAAAACTATGCCAGCTTAAGTCATTAAATTAGTATTGTGGTTATTTTATTGAACTATTTATGGTTTTTAATCCAAATTTTTAATATTTTTAATTAGGCTTAAGTTCATTAAATTTAATTTTCATTAAATTATTTTTATGAAGAAAGGAATTTTACAACATGAAAATTAATTAAAATTTATTGATAATTTTTCATTCTTGACTCAATCTGGGCTCGAACCCAGGTGTTTACGGACAGGTTACCCTGACATGTTTCGATTGCAACCACTCAATCTCCTCAGAGGGCTTGCCGTTTAACACTCGCAGCCATCGACGACTGCTGACGTCATTAGTCAAACATCAATCCTTAAACCAAATTGTATTCAACCTTTTGGTAGATCGAAATTTGCTTTGAATGATTATCTATTTTAATTTATTTTAACATGTTATTCCTTTACTTCTGTTTTTTCGTACTTTTGTCAAGAATTCTTCTTGAAGTTCAAAGTACATATTTTTTGTTTTTTCATTTTTTGTCTTTCTTATTCTTGTTGACCTTTTCAGCACAACTTGAAGGACAAATGCAAACATAGAGCTCGTGCCTTAGCTTTAACAATTATTAGTATTGTGGTTATTTTATTGAACTATTTATGGTTTTTAATCCAAATTTTTAATATTTTTAATTAGGCTTAAGTTCATTAAATTTAATTTTCATTAAATTATTTTTATGAAGAAAGGAATTTTACAACATGAAAATTAATTAAAATTTATTGATAATTTAATTAAAGTTTGCATAGGCAACTTTAATATCCACATGCATATTTAGAGAAAAAATTGCTGAGCTAACAAAAATGGGCGAGGCACTTCCCTTATAAATTAAATACCGCAATGTTTATATTTGGAAAACTATAACAGCTAGAATCCCGAATTTTTGTAGGAGTAACTATGGTATCAATATAAATGCTGTAGACAAAAATGGTCGGGCTATCAATTGTGGGCGTAGCACTTCCTATATGAAGTAAATCTGTGAACTAGAGCAATCAAATTTTGCACGAGTTGCTTTAATATCAATATGAACACTTAAGGAAAAAATGAGCGGACCACTTATTGTGGGAGTGGCACATCCTGCGTGAAATAAATAATAAAGCTTTTATATCTTGAAAACTTTTATTTTTATTTTTATTTTATTTTCTTCAATTACATAACCGAGCCCTTAGGGCCTTTTATGGTTAATAAAAGCTACTAACTAGACAACAAACTTCAGTTATTTATCAGAAACAATATATATATATAATACACAATAAAAAAAATGTTACTTGTGTATATAAAAACTTAACGTAACTATCTTACAAACTATAAAGAAAACTTAAGTTAAAAAATTACAAAAACATTAAGAATGCTATGTAATCTATTTCCATATTACGCAGAAAGAAAATTCCAACACATTGGCCATTATTAGTTTTAGTGAATTGACAAGTTATTTAGTATATCTGGAGAAGAACCATTAACTTTTGCATGGAAATTTCGATTTTCATATAAATATTTGGAGAATAAATAGGCATAATGCCAACATTTTGGCCAGAACGGTAACAGCTTAAGTTTTTTGGTACAAATAGCTTCAACATCAATAAAAAAGTGAGCGTGATTAGTGGGCATGGCATAAAATAAAATTCGTATATCTGAGCAACGGTATAAATACACATCATCTTTCCAAAATGGGCGGAATCGGAGCAGTGGGCGTGGCACAATCTAGAATTCTGTATATCTAGAGAACGGCAACAGATACAATTTACAAATTTGGTACAAAAAGCTTCGTGATGAATGCACAATATCTGGAAAAAGTCGGACTTATTGAAGCGGGGCAACTTCAACAACTTTTTAATAATAACACTATTCGACACGATTTTTCACCCATGATCAACCGACCAAATTCTGAAAATATAGCTTAAAAAAGATATACGTACCTTTCAGTTTTTCTAGATCAATTTCGTTTCGGATTTTTACGACCAATTAAGTTTTTAATGTGAATCCTGCAATCTATTACTTGGGGAAGTTGCCCACACCAGTTGCCCGAGACGCCAGATTTGTTGGTAAGATACTTGGTATTATCATATGTAATGCTAAAAAAAAATTAGCAAAATCGGTTTTAGATGATTCCTAAAATATTTAATTATCATACAAAATGCTAGCTGGGCTATACATGCACACATACAAAATGCTAGCTGGGCTATACATGCACACATATATAGAGGGGTGTTCTGGAAATCAAAAACTCAATTTGCAAGAATTTGGAAGTTTTATTTAATTAACTTTTAATCTAATTTTTATAATTTTTCTTGTAGAGAAATATTTGTATAATATTTGACATAAAATTATTTTGTTACAGAAATCTTATTAAAAAACTACGTTTGAAATTCTTGCGATTTGCGTTTTCGATTTCCAGAGCGCCTTTGAGACTATTTTATGTATATCAAGTATTAAATCTGTTCTTTTTATAAACTAAAAACTAAATAAACCAAAACAAAAAATAAACAAGTAAGAAAGTATAGTCGGTCAAGCCCGACCATATGATACCCTACACCACAGTATTTAAAAACACATCATGCTTATGTGTCCATATATATATTGATTTTCCTATGTTTATAAACTTCATGAAAATCGGTTTGAAAGTTTGTAAGAGGCAGAAATTGCCCCCTGCCTCCCCTTGTGGTCCTATTTTTTAAAAACTGTATAGCTAATGTGTCCCTATAGATATGGATCTATCTATGTTTTAAATTTCATTAAGATCCGTCCGATTTTTTTAAAAATTTATACATTTTGTGTCCATTTAGATATGGTTCTATGTATGTTTTAAATTTTATTAAAAGCGGTTTGATAGTTTCTGAGAGGAAGAAATTTCCCCCTATCTTCCCTCGTGGTCCTACGATTTGGCCTAATTTCAATAGGCTTGGTTCTTGTGCTAATAAGATCCTATGACCCAAATTTTATCAAATTATCTCCAAAATTGCGACCTGTACTTTGCGCATAAGGAAAGTGATTCTGAGTCGATCGGTATACTTTAAGGTCGGTCTATTTTATTTTAAGGCGTTACACACATCAGCACAAATGCATAATACACTCTTCACTATTGTGGTGTGGGTATAAAAACAAGTGATATAAATTCACTTGAAATCACATTATGTACTTTTGGATTTAGTTAGGATACTAGAAAATTTATTGTCTATCCGTATCAATTTTGAATAATGATTTCCTAAAAATCGTATAGGGGAAAGGTTACCGCTCGTTTCAGTACATAAGTTGCGGTGCACTGCAAGGTATAAAAATGTTTACATTGTCTTGTAAGAACGATACAATTTTAGCTTATTTCTTTCCTTAGTGCGACCTTCAGTGATGATAAAAAAAATCCTTTCGCTATCTGTATTGGCATGTGGCAGAGATAAATAAAAAACAGCTAATTTCGTCTTAAGGCGGAAAAGGACATTTTTATTAAAATTTTTCATTTTGTTGACTTAAATCCAAAACTTTTTGATGCTCTTCTTTTTTTTTCAAATTATCTATTTCTTTCTCTGGAAATTTAAAGTAAAATCAAAGCTGTAATGGCGACAAACGATGACTGGAAGAAATTTTACAATTTGTAATGTTGCTGTATCAATAATATTTTTAATTATACTATATCGTCAGCTCAGAATTGGTTTGGCGCATATGCCAAAAAGTCGGAGTAAAGAAAAAAGACAAAGAAGATTTACATGAAGATTTCTCAAAATGTACCCGATAGAATTTTTTTATAATTTTACCACTGCTTCAGGTATATGTTTGCGCACTTTCATGAATAAAGTTAGAATTTAACTTTTCTAAAAAAAAATTAAAATAGTGGCTTTTTGTGCTGCATACGTATACTTATTGCGGAGTGACTGACTCATTCATCATCGTACAGCCTAAGCGTCTGAAGCTAAAGACTTGAAATTTGGACCGGAGGTGGATCTCTCACCAAATCGATCCACTAAGACGGACTTTTTAAAAATTGGAATGTTTAGGGTGTAAAAAAGGGTAAATTCGGAAACCTTTAACTCCAAAACTAAAAGTGATACAAAAAACTGTAATACAAATCGGTGTTCTTTTGAAAAATAAGTGGACAGTTGTGTGGTACCTTTTTGAAATTCGGCTCTTTTAGGGTGAAAACGGGTAAAACCTTAATTTTGGTACGTTTTTGTCAGCCCATCTACCTTTTGATCCAATAAGCCTAGAAATAAAGTTTATACCACATTCGAAACTTATCAAAAAAATACGAATACCAGTTTGGTACTTTTTCGAAATTCGAACGTTTAAGGGGTGCAAATCGCAACTATAGTTTGTACTTTTTCACAAAATATTTTGCATTTTGCAATTTTTGATACTATAATGGGGGGAAAAAATAGTACCAAAATGGGAAATACGGGAAATTTAATATCTTTCTTTAGCTTTTTAGTTCTACAACTGGTATTTTTTAATTATCGTTAATATTTGACCTCAAATCATAAAATTCAACATGCAATGTCCTGAATGAATGCTTTATATCTCAGAAACCACAAAAAAATTCGCGAAACAGATTTTGGATTCAAAAAGGAGGTATTCAAAATAAATATACCCCATACCTAACTCAGTTGTTTTAAAAATGGTCGGTAGGTCAAACCAATTCTGAGCTGATGAAATGGCACCACTCTTTTTCCTTCTCTTGTGGGTTTTATAAGAACAAAACATTCTTCTGGAAGAAATTTTTGTAAAGGATAAAGGTGAAATTATACATCAGTTTTTTAAAAATAATTTCATACATTCAGCAAAAAGCCAGACATCGCTCAATCGTTGTAGAACTTCACAAGAATTCCAAATGTATATACATATATCACTGGTTTCCATAGAATTGCTTTGCTAGGTCATTTATTTAGATAGGTTGTCGAAAAAAATCTCTATTTAAAAAATATTTTATAATGACTCACCCATTAAAGCTTATTTTTTACTGATTCGTCTTATACAAATGAAAATTCTTTTTACAACCCACTACTAACAAATTAATATCAAGTTAATTTTTCTAACAGTATTTTAACATATTTCCAAAAAAAAAAATACAAATTCCATGCTTTAGCCAATTAAGTCGTTACAAGTGTTTTGTATTTAGTTTCAACAGTCGCTGGGTCAATTTATATACATTTGTTAACACTACAACTTGTTAATTTATTTAATGATTTTCAATTGGCATCATGATGTATTTTAAAGACAAAATTAAACAAAAATTTTTTGGAAATTAATTTTTAAAATCAAGCACAATGCCACAACAAATTTTTAAGAATTTAAATTGTTAACAGTTTTTTTTTTTTGAATATTTAAATTTTTATCATAGTACCGTCTTCTCTTCTGCAATAGGCAAAAATTCTTTTCAAATTAATGTCAGGCAATAAAAGTGTACAATAAAGAAAATTTACTCATATATCATGTTTAAAACGTGGAAATTTTGGTTAAAGTAAGATATAGATATGTACACATCAAGTCGAATTTGCACCAGGTGACCTTATCTTGCTACGTAAGCAACAGCTGATAGCTATCCTTGTGTCAAAATGTTACACCGTTCTGGTGGTTCTAGGGAATCTTTACTAAATTCTATAAATTTCGCTTAAATTTCTTAAAGTTACATATTACGTGAAGTTAATTCGCCTTTAAAACAAACACCTTGATTTCTTGCTAAACAATATACATATGTAAATTATTTGTGAGTAAAAAATTAATTAAAAAGTGAAAGAATGTGAATTAAAATAAAACGAGAAAGTGAAGAAAATATGAGTTTGTTGTTGTACTATTGCGTTGTACTATCCACGTTTGAAAAACATTTGAGAATAGCGTTTGAAAGCAAGTTGAGTGCCTCGGTAGGCTAGCTGGTAGCGAGCTAGTCTATCAGCGCCGAGGTTGAGGGTTCGATTCCCGCCAGAGACTCTGGTTTCTTTCCTGCAGACAAGCATAGAGCTTCGCGGGATTAGCTTAGGAAATTAATAAAAAAAAAAAATAAATAAATAAATGCATTTCTCAATTTGAAAATGATTTCCCCTTTTTGTCGAGAATGCTTAGATGTTCAAATCATAATCAAACGTTTGTAGTTTGAGAAAAGGTTTGATTTCAAATCACTTTTAATTTAAAATTAAACCTCCGTGTTTGTTGGGTATATACAACATTTTTTATTGTACCAAAAAAAAATTTTTTATTATAATATGTACACCAAAAAAGTACTCTGGTGTTGATTTTACATTGAGAGTTGCTGTCTATGTTTTGTTGTAAATTGCATTTGATTTTAAAAAATTCTTTGTTGATTTATAAAGCGTAGGTGTTTGTTGAATATTTTAGTTTTTTTTTAACTTTTTTATTTTTTGTATCAACAATGTTAGCAGCTGCTACTGGCTGGTCTAGCAAATTAATGAATTAACAACAAACAGTTAAAAATAATTGTTAAAGACCTTTTTTTTTTGAAAATATAATCTTTTTAAGAAATCTTTTTTAAGACAGCCATTATTTTCTTTTTATTTTTTTTTTTAGTTTAGTTAATATGTGCATATAACTTTATATTTAAACTAAAAATTTTTATGACTATGTAGACTTTTAGTCTCTTCTGTTTTGCAAAAAGTACCAGATGAAAAAATTTTATTAAACATGTTGCCACTGCAATTAAAATCTTTAAAGCTTAAAACTACTTATACTGTTTTATAGCACCATTTTCATTCATTCATAAAATGTTTATGTACCTACGTGGTTTTGAAGTATTTTTAAAAATAAAACGTGCGTTTTTAGCTCTTTGTTTAAGGAACTTTTTTCAAAACAATTCCAAAACATGAAACGAGCTGCACAGACTTTTAAACGCATGAATTAAACAATTTAAAAATACAAAAAACTCTTACTTTTTGTAATTTGAAAAAAAATCAATTTTGTTTTCTGTTAATACTAACTAGTCATGCAATCAACTTTGACATGTCAAGTACTGCACGGATGTAAAATTATATGATCCAAATAAAAAAAAATAAAAAAGTTTTGTTTTGACTAGTAAATTGTTTAATTTTTTTTTATTAATCTTGATTTAGTTTCAAACACTTTTTTGTGATGTTTTTTTTTTTCTTTTTACTAGTTTTAATTTCATTTTGGTCGGTATTAGGAAATTGAAAGTATGTTTTTGAAAACACGTTATTGCAATTTCGATGTCAATTGTAATTATTCACACTAAATTGAAAAATAACAGAAATACTAAAACAACTGTGAAATTTAAAACAAAAAATTACAGACGACTATTAACGATCCAGAAATAAAAAGAAGTAAGAAAGAATTGTCGGTCAAGTCCGACCATATGATACCCTCTACAGTATTTAAAAACTAGTTTTCGAGAGTACCATTTTCGGACCCATGGGTAAAAAGGACCTGCCACAGTATTAAAAAACTAGTTTTCAAGAGTACCATTTTTCGGACCCATGGGCAATAATGGACGTGCCAGAACTAAATCATGTTATGAGATTAATGCTCATGTAAAAGTTAATTGTGCTGAATTTTATTTAGACTACTTCATCTACAGCCAGAGAAAAACAAGTTTTAAATAAGATCATCTCCAAAAACACTAGGTATTTAAAAAAAAAAATGTTAACATATTATTGGCACCAACAACCATATTATGGTTAAACTAGTCCTCCATTAGGAAGCCATAACCATATTATCGTTGCCCCCAACCATGTTTTAGTTAATTATAACTAAAATATGTTTAAGACTTGTAATAGAATGGTGGGTTTTAATCCATAGCATGTTGCTCTTGGAAAAGAGGAAAATAATATTGTTAATTTTAAACCAAATTAGTATCATGTTTAACCATAACATGTTTTGAAACAACCAACATATGGCTGCTGGTGACAATAATATGGTTCAATTAAACATAATATGTTTTAAATTTTCTTTAAAAATAGTTTTGTTGGAGGTAAACATTAGACTGGCCGCATCTTGTATGGGATATTTTTTTTAATTTAATTGTTTGCGCTGCTTAAAATATGAGGTTGGTGTAAGAAATCATGATCTAATTTTTCAGGTCAATCCGACGGTGCCTAGCCGTGCCGGGTGGGGCCCAAGTTTCCCATTTTATAAAAAAACATCTTTTCTATCAGATCTTTATAGTTATACTAGTTGAAAAGCCGAAAATCAAAAATATGGCTTCGTTACGATCTTCCGCAGAGAAAGTACTTCAAGTGTGCCTATGTCATCAGATGGCTTCAGAAAGTTGCGGAAAGAATAGGACATACATGCAAACATCCTGACATACTAAGAAATTATATATTGTATAGATAGATTAACATATGTTCGCGCAACTCAAAAACGCTTTAGCTTATTGAAAAACTAAAAAAACCAAAATTACGCAATAAAATTTACTTTAAGAAAGGTAAAACGTTTTTCTTATATGCGCAGTCGTTTTAAGCTGGGATCACACGATTGACGCAAATGCACCAATATGACATAATTTTGATTGTGCTTTTTTGACGCACAATAATGAAAACGCACCAACCAAATATTCTGAAATCACACGATTGCCCTGTTTTAAACAAATTTAATTGCCGCTAGTTGGTACAAAGCGAAATTGGTACAAAAGTTGCCGCAGCACAGTCACACGATTGTTCCTACTTGTGTAGACTGCGAAAACAGCCATTGTGGTAGCTTTTTTATTCTAGTTGGTTTGTTCATTAAAAAAAGAAAATTTTATCATAAGTATATTTAAACAAATTTTTGTTGAATACTTTTATTTGAAATATTTTATAAAAAATATGTGAAATTTAAAAGACAAATATCTGTAAAAGAAATAATACTTATTTTTTTTAATATCTTGAATAAAAATATTCACACTGAATAGCTATGCTTGTGAACATACATATTTCGTTAATAGCAATACAAATTAAAAAAAAAAGTATAACGCATAATAAATAAATTCATATTTATCTTTATTAATTACAAAAAGAAACACTAAAAAAAGTAAATTTAATACAAAAATGGCAAATATTGGCGCGAATTGTGTTGTTTGATTGCCGAACAAGAACACAATAAATATTGGTGCATTTTTGTTATTTTTATTGACGCGCGGTTGCATAGCAAACAGTCACACGATTGCCGCACCAGGGTTGCAACCTCATATTTTAGGTAGCGCAAACAATTAAATTTAAAAAAAAAAAAAATTGCAACCAGTCTAGTGACCATATTCAAAGATGTTTTTTCTTTGCGTGTATATGAGATTTGTTTGCCGTTAAGTGATTTTAGGAAGGGTGTCTATGGCTTATTTTAGACCTACCAGCACAACATTTAATGATTATATAGTAGCTAACGTAGAATTTGTTGTCACCAATTCTTATTTCAATACCAACATTTATAATGAAGTTATGACATAGGAATAGGCAAAAAATATCGATATATCAAAATATCGATATTTAAAAATAATAATCGATATATATCGCCAATATTTAAAATACCGATGTATCTATATTGAAATACGACTATCGAATTCAATATTTTTTAAGACTGACTTCATTAAAAACTCGAAATTTTAGCGGTTTTTCAAACAATATGTTTTTTAAGAATTGGCATCACTGCATCATATGTTTTTTTAAACTAATATGAAGATCTTTGGCAAGACGATTGGCATTTATAAGAAGAAGAATTAAGAAAAAAGCGGGGTTTTCACATTGCAGATTTCTAAGTAAAACAGTAAAGTCAAATGAACTTGAAAATATTTATTTTATGCGGTTTTGGAACAATATATGTGCCTTTTTATATTAAGAATAATTATAAGATTTGTGCATATATACATATATATATATATGTATATATATATTAAATTTTTTAATTTGGTAATGGTTATAGCAAAATACGTTCGATATATCGATATATGGATATTTTTGAAATAATAAATATCGATACTCTTAAAAAATATCGATTCGATATATATCGATATATTTTAATTTGCCCATCCCTATTATGACATAAGAAGTTATTTTCGAAAGTAGTATTTGTATGGGAGTTTTGGTCTAATATTGACCGATTCCAATAACTTTTTTCCGGAAAGAAGCTTTATGGGAGCTATGGGAAATTATGGATCGATTCTCAGCCTTTTCATTGGGCTAAGTCCTTGTGATAATTGTTATAATTATAATCAGAATATTATCAGATTATAATCAGAACTTATGTACCCAATTTCATTTTGTTATCTCCATAGGCAACTTGGACCTGCAGCCTGATAGCCGGACGGACGGACGGACATTGTTAAATCGATTCAAAAATTGATTTTAAGTCAATCGGTATGCAAAAAGGTGTCTCTACGGCCAAAATTGTAAGGTGTTACAAACATCATCACAAACGCATAATACCCACTCCACTATTGTGGTGTGGGTATAAAAATAGAGCAACGCTGGCATGTCTCTAAGACTTACACAGCGGTCTTTACAGAAATAACTACTTTTTGGTATCAATTGATTTTTCTGGATATGGAAATGAAATTAAAATTTTATTTTTAACGAAAGTAATTGTTATTATGTAATTGGAAATTTGGTCGTAAGTTTTTTACGAGGAAAAAAAATGTATTAAATTTTATCATGAATATGGATTATAGTTTTGAGGAAACACATATACCACAAAAAATTAGTTTTTAAACATTTTGAAATCGTTGGCGTTTTAAGTTATTTAATGTCACATAATAATATTGAAAATATAAAATACAAGGCGAATTCATTACAGGTGATCTAAAAAGCACTGCTGATAACTTTTTTTCTGTAGCTTTATATATGTTGGATGCCAAAATTTTGCTTATTATCTTTGTTTCTGTTTTGTTTTGTTATCGTTTTTTACATTGTACAATGATTTCACAAAAACAAATTGCTTGTGGTTTTTATGACGAGTAGTAATTGTTGTTGAACAGAGATTACCTGTAATGAATTCGCCTTGTATAAAATACATTAAAATAAGATAGATCGCTTTTGTTTTATTTCCAATTATATGAACCAGGGGTCGGATATAAAACTCAGCTGAAACAGCTAGTTTGTCGTTCCGTTAATAGTTTCTCCAATATTAATCTAAGATCATTTAAAGTGTTAATATTCTGATATTCTGAATCCCAATGGGTAGCGGAGTTGACTTACAGATGTACGTCAGTTGGATGAAATTTTACAGATATGATGGGATCTAGGAATCACATATAGTCCGAAAATTTAGCCAGATCGGTCCACAACCGCAAAAGTCATATTTGGTGGTAGAGGGCCTGGGACGACTTGGCATATTTTGAAAATCTTTTATATGTAAAAGTTGTTGGCTCTAAACATAATCCATATTTATCCTCTCGTGTGGCCGCTTTAAAGAACGAAGTATTATTATGCTTTTTTTTGTATGGTAATCGGGTGAAATCGTTTACTAATTTGACCCATTTTCAATACCAAATGTATGCAATATCTCTATCAAAAGCCATTTCTCTTGGTCGTCTATTTTTGACTTAGGATATCCGACTAATATGAACTACTAACGAATTAATTGAGTCCATATAACCCATCATTATTATATTCTTTACAAAATCTTTAATTTCTTAATTTAATGTAGTATGCAAATTCTATCACAAAAAACTTACTTTTTTCAATATCTTCCCTCTCTCAGGATCGCGCGCGTAATGTTTCCGAACGACTATCATCCACCACTACTTTGACAGTCAACATAGCCGATTCCGATGATTTAGACCCCTCCTTTATATATCGCGGCTGTGTGTTACTTGATGGTGCCTGTATTAATCCGGAATATACAGCATCCGTGCCAGCAGGCTCGCTACAGGGAGTGCTAACTGTAACCCCCGAAAGAATACAGGCAGTGGATTTAGATACCATAAGTTCGCCAATACGTTATTCTTTTGCCAGTGGCATGCCGGGAAATTATGCTGACTATTTTGAAGTCGATGAACAGACAGGTGTACTTAAACAAATTAAGGCAGTTGATACCTCCACAGCTAAAAAATATGACATTATAGTGAAAGCAGAAGAAGTCTCCACTGCCAAGAGATTTACCACAGCCAAGTTAACCATTAATGTAAAGCCTGTAGATGCCAATCCACCAGTTATTTCTGCCAGTTCGGTGGTGGGTTATGTTGATGAAAATTCTCCTTTGGGCACTAAAGTTTTAGATGAGAATGGTAAACCCATATCGTTTAAGACCTCAGATGCTGATTTGACCGAGGATGACCCCAAACCCGATTATATATATGAATTGACAACTCCTTCGTTTGAAGTAACATCCGATAGTATTTTAGTGGTAAATGAAGAAGGTTTAGATCGTGATCCTCCAGCTCCTGGAAAATATAAATTCCAGGTTGTAGCAAGGGAACCTAAAACAAATGCAGCTAGTGCTCCTTTAAGTTTAACAGTAATTTTAAAAGATGTCAATGATAATGCTCCTAAACTGTCAATGGTTCCTCCTGTTTCTATAACGGCTGGTGATGGCATACGTAAAGTTGCTAATGTGACTGCCACCGACAATGATGATGGTCCTAATGCCGTAGTAAATTACTCAATTTATCATGTCTCTAATAATGGCATGCAAAAGTTTTATATTGATGAAAAAACTGGAGAGATTGAAACGAGAGGTCGTCTTTTGGCAGGGGAACAATATAGTATAACTGTGCAGGCTTCCGACATAGGTGGCCTTTCTTCTCAAGCTATTGTGGAAGTCACTGTTACCCCTGGCCCGAATACTAAACCTCCTAAGTTCGTTAAACCTGTATATGAGGTCCAGGTTAGCGAAGGTGCTGAAATCAATTCTACCGTTACTGTGGTACATGCTGAAGATCCTGAAAATGATCCTGTTGTATATTCAATTATATCGGGAAATGATTTAAGACAATTCGCTGTAGGCCAAGAGTCGGGAGTTATTGCTGTGATACGTAAGTTGGATCGTGAAAGTCTAACCAGATACCAACTAATAGTCAAAGCCGAAGACAATGGTGGCTTGTCCAGCACCGCTACCGTTAATATCAAAGTCACCGATATAAATGATAAGAATCCAGAGTTCGATGAATCTACTTTACCCTATGTCTTTCATGTCGATGAAGGTAAAGCTCAAGCATATGTGGGCATTGTTCATGCCACTGATGCTGATGAGGGTATAAATGCCAAAATCACTTATTTCGTTCCAAATGATATTCCATTTGCCATTAATGGCTCTTCAGGAGAAATTCGTACCTCTGCGGCTTTGGATTATGAAAAACAAAATGAGTACCGTTTTGTGGTTACAGCCAAAGATGGAGCTCCAGATGCACGTTTGGGTACTGCGAGCATAACAGTTTTAGTCAGAGATTTACCTGATGAAGTTCCTAAATTTACGGACTCACGCATTGATGTTCGCATTCCAGAAAATGAACCCGATGTTTTGGTGGCAACTGTGCAAGCTTTCGATCCAGATACTATGCCGGAAATAACTTATGTTATACGTAAAGGTGCTACTGATATGTTTAAGGTAAATCCTCAAACAGGAGAAATTAGAACGACCAAGGGATTGGACTACGAAAAGCAAAAGGTTCATGAACTGATTGTGGGTACCATAGAAAATGATGGCAATAGCGGTGGGGATACTATAAAAGTTGTAGTTGAAGTAGAAGACCGCAACGATGTACGGCCGGTGTTTGTTTCTGTACCTGAACCAGTTACCGTAAACGATGATCAGCCCATTGGTGCAATGATAGCCACTATGCCTGCTATAGATGGTGATGGCTCTTCGCCCGGTAATGTAGTACGTTACGAAATGGTGGGTAGAGGCAAAGCTTTGAAATACTTCCAAGTTGATCCTGATACGGGTGCAATTCGGATACGCGATGAATTACGCAAGGAAGAAGATACTGAGTACCAAGTTGATATACGAGCCTATGATATGGGGGAGCCCCAATTGAGTTCTGTAGCCACATTGCCAGTTTTTGTTAGACATTTGCTTACCGATCCCAACGAAGACAACATGATGGAGGGTCGTTTAGATAATGGTGTTATAATGTCACCTGAAAGTTTAGGCTTGGCTTTTAGTGATGACAGTTATACTACCGGAGTTCCAGAAACTACTGGTATTAATGCCACAATTAAGCTTATACAGGTTATTAACTCCAAAAAGTCGGTTAAATCAAATCCTGGTTTTAAATGTGAAATAATTAAGGGAAATGATTTGGCTCTTTTTAATGTAACCCAAGAGGATCATGGTTGTGGTATAAAACTAATCAAACATTTGGATTTTGAAAATAAAACTGCTCATTCTTTGGATATAAAACTGATTTCACATAAATACTTTATTAATCCACAAAAAAGTACCACTACTGTTAAAATCATAGTGCAAGATGAAAATGATAATGCTCCTGAATTTGTCTATAACAGAGCCAGAGGTCGTAAGGATACTTTCTACGCAGTGGTAACCCCTGAAATGGATATCGATACCCCTATACTGCAAGTGAGAGCTACTGATAGAGATTCGGGTAAATTTGGCATGATTCGTTACAAGATATACGATGAGGAGGATAATAATATAATAAGTGATAGCTTGGTAAGTTGTATTAAGTTTAAAAACGAAACAAAAAAGGGTTAAACGTTCCTTATTTTTACAGCCCACCTCATATTTTGTTATGACCGAGGACACTGGCATTTTACGCACTGCCAAATCATTCCGTGATACTGCTCGGTTACCAATGATTTTCTATGTCGAGGCTCGTGACAACGATGGACAAGAAATGGGTTCTCATCGTACACGTGCACGCATTGTCATCAATCAAATAACTGACTTGAATCGTCTTTCCTTAGTATTCTCGGATGCTACACCTAACGAATTACGCAGCCAATATGCTGCTTTAGAAGCATTATTCTCCGAAAAGACTAATGGTTTAATTTCGGGTATAGAGCGTTTCAGTAATCGAAAATTTTTAAATGAAAATAGTACAATTTTGGAAAATCCCGCTGCTACCGATGTTTGGTTTTATCTAATTGATCCTAAAACTGAAACAATATTGCAGCGTAATTCTTCTATTGTTCAGGAAACTTTATTGGAACCTACTGCTAGAGAAGAATTGAACTTTGCCGCCTCCGAAATGACACGGGCAACAGCGGAGGGTATATATCCTCCCATTGAATATAAGCAGCAAGTCTTAAGCAAGGTAAGATGGAATAAAAGGAGATTCAAATGGACTTTTAACTAAAGTATTTTCTTTCTTTTTAGGTCTTGCCCATTGCTATCAACGATGAAGTTTTTCCTTATACACTTATTGCCATTTCTATAATTATATTAATTTTGGGTACAATTGGTATCATCTATATTTGCATATCTTGGTCAAAGTAAGTATAAAATCTTCAACTAAGTAATAGTTCAAAGGGTTTGGATTATATGTACAAATGTTGGGAGCACATAAAACTTATCCGACGTTTTATGCCAATGATATTCACTGCTTCAAGTAAAATTATATTTTGCTCTCTTTTAAAGGTACAAAAACTTTAAACAACGTATGCGTCAGTATTCTACACCTAGCCCAACACGTTACGATCCCGTAATTGTAAATTCCCAAGCCTCTAATGGCGGCGACACGGTAACCAATCTCAAAGAATACGAAACTCAAGTTCTAGCTATGGCTGTGCCACCAGATGGTGATGACGAATTACAAATCGATTTTAGTGCCAAAAATCATGCCTTCTCTCTGGATAATGTTAGTTATATAACGCACAAAGAACATAATGGTAGCTCTAGTGGTGGCCAAACTAGTCCCTCACATTCTGAAGCTACCACAGCCACAATTGCAACTCTAAGAAGAAATAACAATAATAATTTAAATAATATGGCAGCCAACAACAACATTAACAACCATCCCATGAACAATAGACAGAATACCTTCAATCGTACCTTGGAAATGAATGTACGCAATAATGCAAATCCTTTAGCGGCCAATGGAACATTACCTGGTACACTAACACTTGGGCGCATAAAACATCAAAATTCCAATCATTATCAAAATGGTGGCTACAAAATGGATACAGTAAGTCGTAATAATTTGGCAAATGTTCAAAATAACGCCTACAGTACGTTAGGACGAAGGGGGAATACTTTTGGCAATAATAGTAATGCTAATGCCGAAATGGGTAATGGAGAATTGATGACTAACACGTTGGGAAGAAATCATCAGCACAATATACAACGAGGATATAATGAAGTGCCAATAGCAAATCCGTTATTTCAACGGTAAGAATACTTTAACTTAAGTACATACATACATCATACGTTTTAAAATTTCTATTTACATACATACAATGTAAATAAATTTAAAAACTCTTATTTTACTTTTATAATTAATGCCATAACATTTTCAAATTTAAAATCCGCTTTTTATTTCTGAAAAAGTTCTAATGTGTGGTTTACAGAACACGAGCGACTTACTCGTCCGTTCAACTTACATTTAAAACAAAAACAAAATTTCGAAATTTGTTTTTGTTTTAAATGTAATTTGACCGGACGAGTAAGGCGCTCGTGTTCTATAAACTACACATAAATAAATTTACATATGCAAGTCTGTATTTACAATTTGATTCAATAGATTTATATTCAAGGCGAATTAATTTTTCAGGTGGCGTTGAAAGCACAGCTGTGCTACTTTTATTTTTAAATTAGAAAGAGGAATGCCAAAAGTTACTTGTGTTTTTGACATATCGGCCAAAGAAAGCAGCAACAAAATACATTGTTGTGTTTTTGGTGTTGTTACTTGTTGTAGTATCGACACCACCGTTTACATGAATTCGCCTTGTTTATATTCTTAATTAATTTAATTTCATATTTTGTTGTATCCAACATTTTTTTAATTCTTTCTGAATTTATTTGACAAAGTTATTAGAAATTGCGATTATTTACATAAGTACATAAGTAAAAGTGAATTCAAACCGATGAATTTTTTCTTGTACAGAATCATTTTTGTTTTTGATGACAACAATTTTTGGCAGTACTGTATATTTCAGAAATATTTAATTTTTCAAATATTTGAAGAACATAAACAGAGAAACTATAAGCGTTTGTGTTTTTCACATACATATGAACATTAGCAAAAGAAAAAAAAACTGTTGCTTTTACTTCGGATTCATTAAATGTAAACAGTCGCTGACAAACCAACTCAAAAATCGAAAAGTTGTACACACATTTTCGTTTTTTGTTCGATAGTATTTGGTTTCGAAAGCAGTTTTTTAACCCCTGCAAAACACTTAAGAACCGTATATAATGTTTATGTTCGCACACTGCTGAAAACTGGCTCAACACAAGGCGAATCCATTGCAGGTGGTCTGCTGATAACTTTTTTATAGCTTTTTAACCCCCCTTTCACACTTGGCAAGTTACATGCGCAAATCTCTTGCGCAACTCTTGGTTTGTAGTCGTCAGCGGCAAGGTCAGAGTAAGAAAAAAACAATTTTGTACAGATTTTGTTGTTGTCGGCAAGTAACTTGCCAAGTTTGAAAGGGGTCTAATTGTTGGTTTTCAAAATTTTGTTTACTTGGCACCACACGATCCAGTTTTGCCTTTCAATTCCTATCAATTTGCAATATACTAACACTTTTTAAATTGACTACGAGATGGCTTTCATTTTCACCTTTCCATTGGTTTGGCAATTTTACTTTCAATTTAACAGCTGATAACATGTTTTTCTTTATAAATTGAAGCACAGCCGCGAATAACGTTTTAAGTTACAGGCGTACCTAAACAAGAGCGGAAGGCGAACGTTTTCTTCCGCTTAGCTTTTACGATGATATGCCATACCTAAACAAGAGCGTCAAAGTTGTGCCAAAAACAGTAGTGTTAACTTTCTTGTTAAATAAAACCCACATAATAGAAATAAATAGAAGAGAAAAAACCGCTAGATTGTCAAAAAAACAGCTAAATTGTCATTATTTATTAACAATAGCGGCCAACTTCACTATTAAACGCGCTGTCAAAATCGGATTTTCCAATTGTAAAGCGTTGACGCCGCGCTATTTAGGGATGCTTCATACAAATTGTATGGGCATGAGAATTTTTGACAGCTAGAAAACGCTTTCCGCTCTTGTTTAGGTATGGCTGTTACAAAATCATCGGCGTAAAACTGTTCTGAGTGCTCCTTGTCATTTTTTTTAAAGGACAATCAGGTCGTTCTTGTTTGTCTGCTTAATTGGTTAATGGCTTGGCGTCGTATGAATGTACCGAGTTACGGTTTTTGCGGCTGTCACCATTGATTTTGTGCAATCGTTTTTAACCTCAATTTAAGGTTTTGTCTGGTGGAGAACCATTAATAACTCAATATGACTGGTGGAGAACCAAATATTACTCAGACGTTTTACTGGTGGAGTACCAAGGAAATAACTCAGAAGATTACTGGTGGAGACCAATATACTCTGGAGCGGATTCCGGAAGCTCTCGCCTTCCTATACGAAGGTTTAGGTCGAACGAGGCCTTTGCGGTTGAGGCTCCTAAAATTTGTGTGATAGCCTGGCATTATAACTATAAATAGTTCGCCAAAAAATTATAGTTTTATGGAAAGCCAAAAAGAAAATAAACGTTACAAAATAATAATTTTTCAGGAGATCAAAAAAAAATAATGATAATAAAAATGTTAATGCAAAAGGCTTTTAAAACATAATTCCGCACTGCAAAACCATTTCGGTTTCATCATTTTGTTTGTAACTTGCAATGTTCTTCCACTGGCTGACACTTTGTACGCCATTTTGAAGGCATTAAGGTGCATAGTTTTGGTTGATTTGATGTTTAAACTGTGTAAGAGAGTAAGGTCAACGGTTATCTGCAAAAAACAGTTTTTGCAAAATGTGGCGTTTACAACGTTATTCGCGGCTGTGCTTCAATTGGTTTTTTGATGACATCTTGAAAGTAAATTGTTGCCTACGTTACAGCTTTCAATTTACGTAAATTTGGACAAACAGTTTATCGAGCCCTTATAGCAAAAATGATGTAACCAACAAAAATAAAATTTTACAGAAGCTTTTTTTTAAATATTTTTGCTTCAAGTCTAGGGTTTCGTTTGAAATTGTTTTTGCTCTTATTTCGTAACGGTACTTCCCAGAGATATGAGATTTTTAGAGATGATGCAAATTATTAAAAATGATCGATTTTCATCAAAAAAACAAAAATCTAAAATGTTGTTGGTTACATCATTTTTGCTATTAGGGCTCGATATGTAAAAGACTATCAAGAAAAACTTGAACGTGTGGCTGCAAGGTTATTATCAAGGCGAATTCAACAAGGTAAGTGCAACTCTACAGCTACAAAAAGCCCCATGTATTTTTTACAAATTAATAGGCGGCTGTCAAAAATGCTGACAAGGCAAAAATTTATTGAAAAACAAACTAAAAATTATGTTTGGGTAATAAAAGAGATTATTAAATTCACTTTAATTATTCATAGTTTTTCTAAGAAATTTTTTCGGTTATTTTGGCGCAAAACATAAACAAAATTATATTTTGACGTCTCCCTATTTTTTCTTAATTCGCCGTGGAGACAGCTGAAGAACGGCTGACGAGTTGAGTTTACCTTGTTGAATTCGCCTTGGTTATTATCTTTGTTTCTGTTTTTGACATTGTACAATGATTTTACAATAACAAATTTCTTGTGGTTTTTGTTCGTGTTGTACCAAGGCGAATTTATAACAGGTAAGTGCAACTCTACAACTACAAAAAGCACCATGTATTTTGTGTTTGCAATTTTCTGACTTGTTGTCAAATTTCAGTATAGAAACAAAACAATATTTTGACGTTTCACCATTTTTTTAATTCGCCGTGTATACAGCTGATGAACGGCTGACGAGTTGAGCTTACCTGAAGTTAATTCGCCTTGTGTTGTACCTTATGTAGTACCGAGCAAGGCGAATTTACTTCAGGTGGCGGCGAGACTACAACAAGTCAACAATACAAAAAACAACATGTATTTTGTTTTTATTTTTCGGTCATGTAATGTCAAAAACAAGGCGAATTCATATATATATATTAATAAAACAGTTGACTAAAGCTGGGCTTCCTGATTTGGGGTTCTAATCTCAAATTAGATAACAAAAATTAATTTCGGGTTTAAATTGAGAATGTAAAAATAAACTATTTTGGGAAAATGATTGATCGTTTTGTTTCTTTTACAGGCCAACATATATAAGATCTTTAAGTGTTTTTATATACAAAACTCGTATTAATACAATTTATGTACAGTAAAAATTCGATAATCCGGATAATGGATTGCAGACCCCAATCCGGATTAGCGAATTATCCGGATTATGTATGTATTTACAAAAATTATAATAATTCATAGCAAAATTAAACATAAAAATCACTTTGTACAGTTCAGTTTGAATAAAGCTACGTTCACACCTATTAAATATTTGACGTCCTACACGTAACCCCTAGCTTTATTAAAGAATTATTTGCTTTTGCTAAACGATTGGCTTGATTAAAATCCATTAAAGAGTTTCTAAATTACACTAAACAATTCTCTTCTTACAAATAAAGATTAGTAAGTGAATAGAACTTGTCAAAAATAAAGCTAAAGTTTGTTCAATTTATTGGTCACGCTTTTTTTGGATTTTTTCGTCAAATATTTGTTAGGTCTGAACATACCTTTAAAAAATAAATAAAAATGGGTGTTATTCAATCCGGACTATAGAGATGCAATCAATCCGGATTATAGAATACGTAATGAGCTGCAATATTCTGTCCGGACTACCGCATATTCCGGATTAGTGGAGTCCGGATTACCGAATTTACACTGTATCTATATTAAACAAATTATACACCAATTTCAATACCGGACGGTTAAAAAATCGGATTTACTGAACGCTATATTAGTTTTTTATTTAAAATTTTTAAGCAGCAGAATTTTTCTTATATAAAAACGTTTTCTCCTTTTGTTTAGATTGACTTGTTAGTACTCTAAAGCGGCTCATACACTTGCAATACAATTGTTCAATTTTACGCATTGTACAATTATATCGCAGATGTGTATGTGATATTCAAAGGTGACACAATATATTGGCAACAATCAAAAGACTTTTGATTATGCGACTTATTGCATAATATAGGACAAAATGGAAATAATATGGCGGATATCATATACAATAATATTGCAATTGTATGGACCGCTTAAGAAGTAAAAATACTTTAAAACGTATTTCCACCAATATAATGGCTAAGCCAATGGATATTACGCGTTAACTTGATGTGTTTGTGGGGTCGTTATTATAACCCGAATTCTCCATATTTGAAATGTCACAACTTCAAATGTTCGTAAACCTTATTAAATGGTAAAACGGCTTTTTGCATTTTAATATAAAAACTTCAGATAAACATAAAAATATCTTTAAGATATAGTGATAAAGGTTAAAATTTGTTTAAGTTATCTAAAAACGATTTGTACTTAATTTTTATACATAGTTTCATTCACCATCTCTTTATTGTTTTATTTTTTCATTCATAAAATTTAGAACAAAATATTTATTAAAAAACACAATTTTAAAAAGCACATGTAAACAAAACTTTTGACATTTCTGGCATGACAAAAAAAATAGCTGGCTGTCTTTTCGCCGCCACCTGAAGTAAATTCGCCTTGGTACCGAGATTACCTGTAATGAATTCGCCTTAGGCTCATCAAATTCAAAATTTTTTAATTGTGTTTGTTATAAAAAACTGCGTAATGGTTTGATGTAAATTTGACGAAAAGCTAAATACGTTTGATATTCATAATAATTTCAAGCCAGTTTGACGTGTGTGGGAGTGCACGAAAAATATTCCTGAAAAATATTGATGGAATGGGCCTATTTAAGTATGAAGGCTTTATGAATTGTAATTTGACTTAGAATACACATTCGAATTTATATGAAAATTTATATTAAAAACTTTATTTTCCAAATTTTTAATTGACAAATAAATCTTCGTTCACAATAGGCAGCAACATTTTCACTGGTGTTCAAAATACAGCAACATTGCATATTTTGCCTACAACAATATAACTTATCTATTATTATTTTTTAAAACATTTTGTTAAAATTCTACCATTTTTTAAAAAAACAAAATGCGCGTTGTTTTTTCTATTGTTGGGTTGTTGTTGTTTCGCGCATTTTTGTTCGAAAAATGAAAGGAAAATATATGAAATACTTTGTGAAGAAAGAAGATAGAAGAAAAAACGAAATTGTTTCTCCCATTGTGAACGAAGCTAAATTGTATATTTTCCAACAAAAAACCTTTATTATTAGATAATTAAAAATAAAAAATATTTAAATAGAAATCGAGTAAAATTTAAATCGAATGAAAATTTTCAGTTAAATTTTCTTAAGAATGCCTGTAGTTTTTCATGATTTTTAAAGTAATTCTAATAAATAAAGTGGTACTAAAAGTATTACGTATGTATATAAAACGGAAAATTTAAATGAACCTTTAAAACGGGGTTTTTTTTTTTAAATTTGTTCGATTTCAATTTCACTCGTACATGGCTTAAAAAATACTATTGAAATTTAGAAAGTTTCGCTAGTTTAAAAATCGAAATTATTACACATTTTAATATTTAATTGTATATCCTTTTTCAGATCTAATGGTGATTTAAATCACATCAGTCCTTCCAACGAAAATGTGACCTTTGGAAAACGTGATTACGGTCAAATGGGATTTTCTTATTTAAATGATTTAGATCGCTCAGAAGTCGAAACTACAACCGAATTATGAAAAATTTCGAATATAAAACGAAAATAAAACAAATCCCTCAACAAGCCAAAATACTTTTTTAAAAATATTTTAGTTAATTTGTAAAAAAATCAAAAAAAAGCAATATTTTTAATTTAAAATTAAAAAAAAATAAAAAAATTAACTGCAATTTTGTTGCCATTAAGTTCATTAATTACAATTTATGTACATATGTATGAATATGTATAAAAATTAAATAAATTTAAACTTAACTAAACTAAGACTTTCATGTAAATATACAAAAAATTATCTAAAAAAAATTAGTTATAAAGTAGTCATTACATAATAAGTTGTGATTTATGTTTACTATAAAACGACTATAAACCATCCAATATATAAACAAAATTAATATAGGAAAATTAATTTTTTTTTTAAATTATTTATTAAGTGTAAATGTTTTTTTTATTTAGTTAGTTAGTTTATTAAAAAAAAGTAATGTTTTTAATGCATATGAATGTAATAAGTATAAAGAAATATTTTTGTAAAACAATTTTTAGGAAAAAACGGAAAATAAATTTTGTATTATAAAAGAAACAATCGTTTTTTCTATTCGCTAGTTTGAATAATGTGGTAACTTTATAACAATGTTAACAAAATGCAACCTTGTACTTGAAGTAATCCACCTCCAACAGTTGTTAGTAAAATTTATTTCTGAATCACCCTGTTAAGTTGTATAAATCTTTTTTATTAGCCGGTCGTGAAGTTTTACTTATTTATGCAGAAAATTTATTAAGCTTATTAAGAATTAATAACTTAAAAACTATTTTATTGCTAAATTATTATTAAAAACAGACTTAAAAATTTAGATAAAGGTAAATTAAAAGTTTTATAATGGTGTAATTTTTCCTTGTTTTTTTTACCCTCCCACGCCTTGAAGCTTGAAAACAACATCATCATATTGTTAAACTGATTGTTTACATCAAAAAGCAAAACATTTTGCATTTGTTTATCTGCATTTTAGCAATTTTGCATGTACAAATAATCAATTCAAAAGTTGTTTTTGTTTTATATTTATTATCACACACGTGTTGTGACGTCTCCAATTATTTATTTAGTTTTCTATTTCTAAAAAAACAGGTCATTTGTTCTTATTGGGGAAAAAATTGGTTTTTGAATATTTTATAACAATTTTAATACAGGAGGAATGGAATCACACAGTACGTAAATAAATATGTATGTTGTAACAGTGTAACGGTTTCATTTGTAATCCGTGTAATATAGGTATGTACCTGTTGTTGCCGGAATTTTAATTGTGCTAATAAAATGCCATTAAACTATTACATATTTTACAATAAGTATTTAGTCAGAACTTTTTGGAATATATGTTGCCTTATTAAACAAAATATAAATTCCAACAAGAACCAAAATAAATTAATGTGCAAATTACATCATATGTAAATTAAATTGCGTTGTGCCTTCCACTTTTAAATACAAGTCGCTTACTCAATATTACAAGGTCGCATACCTACCTATGTAACATATTTTTGGATTTTCAGTTAATAGCAATGTTTTTGGGTTGTATGACACAATATACAAATCATTAAATAGTATGTCGAAGAATCAAGGTTGTACGTTAAATGAAATTTGTTTATATTTTTGTTAAAAAGGGAATAAAAAACTTGTAGGTAGGTATAAGTTGAATATTCGAATATTTTGAATGTAAAATCAATTAAAATTTTTCTGTACATAATAGACGCCTGCACAAATGGATTTGTACTTAAAAAGTACATATGATCTAGCAAAGCATGAACACTTACTCGAACTATAATAAAAAACATGGTAGGTAGGGTGAATGCACCAATAGTCGGCACTTTAACTTTTTTCTGATATTTAGACTGGTACTCTCATGAGTGTGAACATGATATTGGGATGCCAACGAATTATTATTGTTCAGTAGTTAGTATAGTTTTAGACTCAATTTACTGAGTCTAAGCATATTTGTATTAAATTTGAGTAATTTACATTTTTTCTAAAATACACGATTTGCGCCTGTAGTCGGCACACCTTTCCCTAAATGCGGCACTTTATGACCCTATTGTCGGCATTGAATTTATTATGAAGAAAATTACAAAATCGTTAAAAAATTGAAGATATATTGTATTTAATACCAATTATTATTTAGCAATTTTCCATAATATTTATTAAAAAAGCTATGCCGAATCCTAAATACCCATCACCAAGTTAATGTTGTTGCTTTAATTTTTATATATGTATATATATTATAATTATAATTATTAATTATAAATTCGCTATTTGTTTGTTGTTCTTTTTTGTATATTCAGAGCATTTTGAAGCCCACTGATGGGCTAGAAAGCTGAAAATCCGCATGCATATAGTAAAATACCTAGGCAAAATCTTAACGTCGCCATATTTTGGCCTGTGGGCAGAGAATTAGGAGGAAACGGTGTGGTAAAATTCGATTTTTTAACATTTTAGTTTTTATTAAAGCCCCTTAAAAGCATAGGAAGCTGAAAATGGCCAAGCATATAGTCCTTACAAAGGAGCATAGTCTGAAGTAGTTGGATCTAAAATTTTTGGACTGTGGGCAGAGAATTGAAAGAAAAAGGTGTATTGCAAAATTATGCTATTTTACATATCAGCAAATTTTTAAGCCCCCTAAAGACCAAAAAAGCTAAGAATTGCCAAGCATTTGGTACTGACGTTGGAGCTTACCTTAAAGTAGTTTCTCTTCCTGCTTGGCAGGGACAGACTTAACAGCTAGTTTTTATATAATTTAGTGTTCTGTAAGTGTAATCTCCCTCAAACGGAAACTCCCTTAAAACGGACTCCGTTCCCTGATCCTAACAATGTTGTAAAGGAAGGCAATAAGTTCTTTTGAGAGGCCATTTCCCTTGTACGGACACTGACTATCTGACGTCTTTAATGCTACTTTCTAGAATGGAAGTTTTCATTGGTACCCATTGCACCGAAGCCAGGAAAAGACCATACTAGAGTTGAGTCATAAAGGTCTTTTAGTATATCATCCAACATTTTTAAGCCATTTGAGAAAATAATGTTGTTAAAATCTTCAATTTGGGCTTAAAAATTAATATTTTGATAAGATAAACTTACCCATAAGTACTTAGAAGCTTTTGAAAAACTATTTGATTGGTCTAAAATTTGTTATTGAAGTAGGAAATTTTTTAAGTTCTTCTTAATCGATAACCACAGGAGTCGCAAGGAGGCAATTTATGACCTCTATTTTATTAAATATTTACTTCAGACAATCCAAACATCAACTGATACAGCTTTTTTAAGCAAACTGCTACCTATAAAGCATTTCGATAATTACAGAACCATATACATATTTCAATTAGAATATTGTTAAAACAATTGAAGATCAAGATCTATTAATATATATAGAAAATCCGCTTTGCGTTGTGAATCATTCATTAAACAAAAAATACATTTTGATCGATGTTTAACATGGAAATGCTATATACAGACCTGTCAAAGAGATCAGTTCCGATCGGAAGTGGAAGTAATTCTGGTTTCTCCAAAAAAGAAAATTAAATTTAAAGAAGCTAAAACAAATTCGATCCGTAGTATTTTGATCGGAATGTGTGGCAGGCCTGATAGAGGCAAAATTAACTGAAATGAAAATCAATTCAAATAACCTGGCTCCTTAAGCGGAATTCTTTCCTTAGTCTAGATTGTAAACTCCCTCCTTACAACTCTATCTTAAACCCAATCTGGCCCAATGACATTAAGTTATCGGTTGCAAAGGCGCCAAAGTAAAATTTTTGTTGAAAATTTACAAAATTTTTGTACATTAAACTTACCAATAGGTTATAGTAAAGTCTTAAAAATAAAATTTGTATCGAAATTTTGATGTTTTTGCACCTTTTACTTATTTCTTAGCCATTTATAAACGATTTTTATATAATAAAAGCAGCTGCCGACTATAGGATCATTTATATCCTATTTGGGCACTCAATATACCCTGTGCCGACTATTAGGTAAATTCATTTAAAACTCATTTATTTTTGTACTGTTGTCAAGGGAGATGAGTAAAGAAACATTTTTGAGAATTTGAGCTTAATATGAAAAAATTATGATTTTCCAGTAGTCGGCATCACTATGCCTGGGTAACAATCTTGTCGAGATGCGAGGGCTTAAGTGCACTCTACGGTTCTGATCTCTTGGGATGATGTATGTGATGAATGCGTCTTCGCGGGAGGTCGAGAACACTGAAGGAGTGTGCAACTAAAGGTTACTCATCTTGTCAAGATAATGAGGCGGTGGTGAATGGCATACTTCCGGCCCATTATCAGTACAGATATCATAGCGCGGCAACCCGTGGGTTCGCTCCTTGTAAGGTGGGGGCTTTACCAGTGGTTGGGGCGCGAAAGATGCACTTTTAAGGACAACGTGGTTGGTAGCAGTGCCGAGGTCCTGTGTGGCTAGTTAGTGCGTAAAGAAACTAGTTGTTAACAGCTCCCCTCAGCGTCAGGGCAAAGCGCTGTTGTATGTTAGTTGCCTAGTCCACGCACGCCGTCACTGCGTGGTACGGTCCGTCTGTACGAGCCTACTCGTGGGAACAAAAATGAAAGCCTTTAAAAATAGAAACAAACAAACCATAACAAGCAACAAAAATAGCACGGAAAATGAGGACACGACGGACGAGATTGACAAGGGTCAGTCGGACGTCACGGTCTCTGAGTCGGAGAGTACCCTCTCGACTGTTCATGAGAACATAATTGAGCAGGAGAGACAGGTACTGACCGACCTTTATATGGATAGTTTTCTGGTTCAATCGGGGGACTCCTGTGGTGAAACCGGGGCTACTCAGGGGTTAGAGAGGTTGACTCTGCTCTCCGACACGGAGCTGGATATTGATATATCAGCCCACAGTCAAACTGTAGAGCCTGCCACTCTCATCTGTGAGGCCAGGGGACATCAGGGGGGTCACCCGGGAGAAGACTGTCTACAACTTGTTCGGCAGGACGCCGTGGAGGACGGGCCAAGTGCCCCTCCACGAGATATTAGGAATCCTAGCCGAACGAAGGAGGAGAAGGCGCAGAACGGGACAAGGAGCTCTCTTGCATATCTGGATAAGATGGCGAAGAGGGATCCTTCAACGTTCTCCGCGAGGGATAGGCACCTTCTGAGAAGGCACCGACAAAGCGTCGCTAAATTCGAGAGAATTTACGGCCCTGTCAGTACCGTGCTCGGTTGGCCCTATCCTTGGAGAAAGCAGGAGGATGAGGTCGTCGGCCCGGAAACTACTCAAAAGAGTACAGGGCCGGTGGCGCCGTCAACCTGCCGTAGAGAGATAGACAAAGGAGGGGTTGCCCCGGTGACCAAAGCGCTCATGTCTTCGGAACGAGCTGCGGAGGATAAGGGGGCGATACCCAAGAAAGGCGGCAAAGTGGCTAAGGTAGCGAAAGCGGGGAAGAAGGCTGGTAAGCCTCCGTCCGATTCCTCTAGTGGCTCTCGTAAGGGGGTCATTGGGGGAAAAGTTGCGGGCAGGAACGGGCCTTCGAAACCAGTCGTACCGGAGTCACCGAGCATAGTGAAGAGGGCTGGTACATCTCCGGCTGATGCTCCTAATGGCTCCAATAAGGAGACCATTAAGAGGGTCAGATCTGGGGATGATCAGCCTTCTTCATCGCAGAAAAGAATGAAGAAGTCGACGAGCCTGGAGGGTCATCTACAGGTGGCCGTCATAGATCGGAATGATCCGGATGGGAAGATCAGTACCGAGATATGGCAGCTAGTAGAGGCTAGGCTTATTGACGAGCTGGCAGTTTTTAAAGGCAAGGAGGAGGATGTATCCTTCAATGGTGCGGACTGGGTAAAGGGAGTCAAGGTTGTCAACTGTGGTAACAAGAATTCACTGGAATTCTTAAGAACCACAATTGGCAAATGCGGCGACATTAATCCGGGGGCAAGGTTTGAAGTCATACAAGCCTCCGACTTGCCAATTAGGTCCATAGTGACAGTGTGGATTCCACCTCCCGTACGCAAGGTGGAAACTATACTGGCAGTGTTGGGCAACCAAAACAGTAGGCTTCTTACTGACCAATGGAGGCTAGTGACCTCACTGGTGTGTAAGGAGAATACCGGCAAGGACTTCCGTTTCGCAATCGATCGGAAATCCATGGAATTCTTGGAGGAGGTGGGGGGGGTTGTTAGGTTCGGTTTAGGTAACGTTAGGTTTCGGTATCCGAAACATGACAGGACCAAAGAGGCTGTTAGTGGTACAGATAAACCTGCACCATTGTGAATCAGCCTCGGCCGAACTTGTAACCTTCCTCTCCAGTACTCGGACGGACGTAGCCCTTATCCAAGAACCTTGGATAAATAAAAATAAGGTTTGCGGTTTAAGGGTTGCGGGATACACTCTGTTTGTCCCGTCCACAGAGGACAAGGTAAGAACGTGTATACTAGCGAGAAGTGAATTGGGTTTTCTCATATCTCATTCTTTCAGGTGCGGTGACTTGACCGTGGTAAATGGAGAGGCCAAAGGGAAGCGTACGCTTACACTGGCCTCGGTATATATGCCATATGAGGGGTTGGACCCTCCGGGTACAGAGGTACGGCAACTCACGGCATATGCAAGGAGGAGAGGTGCAATCCTTGTGTTGGGCTGCGATGCAAATGCTCATCACAGCCAATGGGGGAGTGCCGATATTAATAAAAGAGGTGAGTTAATGTTTGATTTTATAACTACTAACAATCTTATTATCTGTAATATGGGTGACACGCCGACGTTCAGAAATAAAGATAGGCAGGCAGTGATAGATCTGACATTAGTGAATCGTGACGAGCAAATTGTTGTTGATTGGAGGGTGGCAACGGACTGTACTTTTTCAGACCATAGTCGTATTACCTTCACACTGAATTTTTACCTACCTAGGGCTCTTCCTTTTAGGAACCCGAGGGGGACAAAATGGGACTCCTTCAGGGAAGGGGTCCGAACTGGGTTGGCGCATCAGGCCTTGGGCGACTTGCTGCCGACGGATCTGGAGGGGGTGGTGAATAGGTTCACTCATCTTCTAAGGGAAAGCTATGAGCAGTCCTGCCCGGTCACGTTTCCGGGTAGGCGAAAACAGCCTAAATGGTGGACCAGGGAACTTCATGTTCAAAGGTCTACGGTGAGGAGACTGTTTAATAGGGCCAAGCTTACAAGAGCACCAGATGATTGGAACAATCACAGGGTGCAGTTCAACAGGTATAAGGCGGATCTGAAGAGAGCAAAACGACTATCGTGGAGACAATTTTGTGCGTCCATCGATAATGTCAACGAGCTGTCAAGATTCCGACGGATTTTATCTAAGGACCCTAAGGCCCTGGGTTACATCCAAAGGAATGACGGCTCATGGACTGAGTCTAGCTCTGAGACCCTAACCTTACTCATGGAGACGCACTTTCCCGGGTGCAGGGAAACCGGTGGTATGGGAGACGGTCAGTGGGACGTCATGTCCGTGACATCTGATCATACTTCCGCTCGCGTCGATGAAATGGTCACAAGGGAGAAGCTGGCGTGGGCGGTCAATACTTTCGACCCATATAAATCACCGGGTCCGGACGGTATTTTTCCGGCTATGCTTTGCAACATCCCGGATGATGCATCATTTCTACTGGTGGATATATTTAGGAAATGCCTCAGTAGGAGGTATCTGCCTAGGGGGTGGAGAGAGGTCAGGGTGATTTTTATACCCAAGGCCGGTAAAGCGGGCCACTCGAAACCGGGGGATTTTAGACCTATTAGTCTGTCTTCATTTTTGTTGAAGACTCTTGAGAGGCTGATAGATTTCTATCTCAGGAGTAATATTGAGACCAGCCTTATTAGCAACGCTCAACATGCTTACCTGAAGGGTAAATCTGTTGAGAGCGCGTTACACGAGGTGGTGGGTTGTATTGAGCACGGTCTGAGGCATAAGGAGTATACTCTCGCCGCGTTTCTAGATATAGAGGGAGCCTTTAATAACATTAGGATAGAGGCGATTAGGGATTCTTTGTTGGAGTTGGGAGTTGAGGACTTTCTGGTGGAGTGGATAACCTGCATGCTTGGCAGTAGGATTATAAACTCGAGCCTGGGGGAACATGTGATAAGAAGGAAGGTTACCAGGGGGACACCACAAGGGGGGGTATTATCGCCTCTACTGTGGTTACTTGCGGTTAACGGGATCCTTAGGTCATTTGATTCCATGGGCAGGAAAGTTGTTGCCTATGCGGATGACATAGTTCTGCTGGTCAGGGGAAAATTTCTATCCACGATCGGGGAAATTATGCAGGTGATGCTGGGTGAACTCTCGGCATGGGCAAAGGATAGGGGACTGGGTGTTAACCCTGCGAAGACTGAGCTGGTGCTATTCACCAGAAGGTATAGGATAGAGGGTTTTAGGGGGCCAGTGCTAGATGGCGTCGAGTTGCCTCTATCGGACGGAGCAAAGTACTTGGGTAACTTTCTGGACCGCAAACTGTCTTGGAAGAGAAATACTCAGGAGAGGATGAGAAGGGGACTCAATGCATACTACACATGCAGGAACTCCATTGGTAAGAACTGGGGTCTTAGACCTGATATGGTAAACTGGATTTACACATCGGTCGTTAGGCCTATACTTACCTATGGATGCACTGTTTGGTGGGGTGCGTTGGGAGTGGATAGCTATAGGAAGATGCTCAGCAAGGTTCAAAGGAGTGCATCTCTTGGCATCACAGGCGCAAGGAGAAGCACTCCGCAGGCAGCGCTGGACATCCTACTATATCTATCCCCTATCGAGCATTATGTGAGGAGTGTGGCAGCTAGGAACCTATTTAGACTTTACGAGTCTTCTTTAGTTAGACCTAGGCGGGATGATCACACAAGAATTTTGTACGAAATGGGTCTGCTTGATCAGGGTATTATTCTCGAGGGAATTTCGGATCATAGGACTATGACCCTGGACTTCGGTGCAACACCACCAGTGGAGTTCCCTGGTAGGGAAACTTGGAGTGGATCCAATGGACTGTTTGAGGGGTGGGCAGTATTTACGGATGGATCCAAGATGGAAACCGGCACTGGTGCCGGTGTTTATATCGCGGACACCGAGGTAAAAAGGTCATTCAGACTCCCTGATGAGTGCAGTGTCTTCCAGGCTGAGATCCTAGCGATCTGGAGGGCGACGGAGGTGATACTGGATCACATCGTGGGTGGATCTGAGGTGACAATTTACGTCGATAGTCAGGCGGCGCTTCGGGCATTGAAGAACCATACGGTGCGATCATGCCTGGTTGCGCGGTGTAGGAGCGCTCTTAGGGAACTCATGGGTGCATTCAACGTGAGGCTGTGTTGGGTACCAGGACACTGCATGGTTGAGGGAAACGAGGTGGCGGACGAACTCGCGAGAGAGGGTTCGGGTCTCGACTTAGTGGTAAGGGACAGGGGGGTGAAACCACCCCTATGCTATTACTATGGGGTGATACGGGAGAAATTCCGTGATGACGTTGACCGATCCTGGAGGGGCAGAATGGATTGCAGGGTGTCTAGGGCACTATGGCCCAAATTGGACGCGGGGGCAACCAGGGTTCTACTGGGATTGGATAAGGGTAGTCTCGGAACACTTATAGGGTTCTTGACGGGTCATTGTCCTGTCAGGGCTTTTGCGAGCAGATGGGACAACGCCATACCGGACTTCTGCAGGCTATGCGAGGATTCGGAGGAGCTAGAGACGATCGAGCATGTACTGTGCCATTGTCCTAGGATGCAGGGTCTCAGACTGAAGTGGCTAGGTGATAGGTTTCACGACGAACTGGGGTGCATAGCTGGATGTAATCCGGCCGATCTACTGGGGTTTGTCAGGGAAATAACGCGGCTGTTTCTGTTGAGGGGACTGTAAGGGGGGTATTGGTCCTACTTTCTAATTTTCTGTCTTTATCTTACTTCCTTTTCTCTATTTCTTCACTTCGTCTTATCTCTATCTCTCTAACTTCATATTTTCATTGAAGGGAATCACAATGGATCGTATTCGGTCTCCGAGTGGAGGTGTGCCTGTGGGCGCACAACCCTTCTTAACCTAACCTAACCTAACGCTATCATAACAAAATTTGATACATCACAGTTTTATAGAACTAGAAATGACACTGTGAAATTTGGTAACGATCGGTGCATAATTTACCTTAGGCCTCATATAAAGCCAACTTTGGTAAAATAATTAAATACGCGGTGAACTTTCTTCCAGTTTAGCTTCATATGACCAGAAAAAATGTTATGCAATTTTGTGATATACGGTTCATAATTTACCTTAGATTCCATTTTAGCAGCCTTCTGAAAAACGCTTAAACTAATTGCACCGCTGTATTGAAATTTATGTTTTTAATACCAGAAATCGTTCTGCAGAATTTGGGATGATTGGTTCATAGCTAACCATGGCTTTTATATATGTAATTTGTTCTCCTGCAAATCATTTAAGTTCAGCTTAAACTGATATTCTACTCAAGCTTTTTAAAATTGATTCTGATTGTCGCTCAATAATTTTATATAGGTCTAAACCGCAACAAATTTTAATGAAGATTATAATAATAAATAGACATCATACAGATATTACTCCTTAAACATTCGAAGTGTCGGTGGAGGGTATCAAAGATTCGGCACAGCCGAATATAGCACTCTAACTTGTTTAACTGTTAAGTTTAATAAAAAAATGGAAATAAATGAGGTATGTTAATACCTACATAACTTTATTTTTTTGGATCATTTAGATTTTTATTTATTTATAAATATTTAAAAGTGAAATTTATTTGCAATAATATTTACTTGTATATGGGCATTTCCATCATGTCGAACGTGACCATCGTACACATTTAAAGTTAAAAAAAAAAATCAAAATAAAACGTATATTTATTTTGGCAATAGATTCAAGTTATAGCTTTTAATTAGCCCTATAATTGGTGCTATTGTTCATTTTGATAAATTGTTTCGTTTTCAAGAAAATTGCAAAAAAACAAGGCATTTGAACGTGACGAAAACAGAAGTGGTTTTTGTGGCCATTTTTTTCGAATGCCGATTTCAGCGAAACCTGAGGCAATATTTGAATGCAAAAAATTCTAGAATGTTATGCACTCATATCTCTTAAATATGGTTGTCATTTTAAATAAAAATAATGTTTACTTTTTTTTTATTTAGCTTTAATCGCTGTCGCACGTGACCTGTCGCACATGACATTTTTTTCCAGCATGATATGGGCGATTCTATTCTAGACAACTTTTAACATCAATTTTCAAATCACACTATTTGACACGTTTTTGATGCCAATTTAATTAAAGTAATAATAATATAATTTTTTTAGACGTAGGCTTACATATAAATTTGTTGTGCACTTCGAATCATTAAGACTCATAGATTTGGCGCGAACAGAAAATTCATTGAATGTTGCACCCGTCATGGCTTAAAGAGCAAATTTCTTATTATTGGATTATATTTCTCTACGATGTTTAATTTGATAATCTTTGTCTGATATCTCATCTTTCACAATAAAAAAGAATAATAAAATAAAAGTTTAAAAATTAACAGAGTTTTGTGTTTTTGTGGTATGATCTTATGAAAGTGGGCCAATTTGGTTGCACCCGTCATGCACTTTAAAGCTCTCTCGTGGCTATTTGATCGTTTCATATAAATTCTTGTAAATAGATAGCAATAGTATATAAAAAAATTTTACCCCTTCTAGAAATAACTTTATTGCAAATGTGTTTCTTTCCATTAGTAAAATACGTTTAAAGCATCTTAATGTTGCACCCGTCAGAATAGAATCGCCCATATATATGTTGATTAGACCGGGTCGACCTCCATACAAAAAAAAGTTGTGCCAGTCACCCCCTAGAATGAAAGATATGTCAATGAAGTTTCTTAAATAGGAAACATTTTTTTGCCACGCCTCAAAATACAGCCCTTTTGGTTTTTTATATTTAGCGCTGCCATTTAAAGTCCGATCTCATCATATTGCATATCGTTTTTCATGGCTTGATAATGGCTTAATTTTTGTGTTTAGTGACTTTTTAATCCGACCTCAAATTTTGGGCGCCAATTATGCCATCTCGGATCCTTCCCCCAAATGTCCAATTTTTTTTACGTGCCGAGAAAGTCCTTCTTAACCTAGCATTTACACATGCCACTGCCAGTTCGAAAAACTCAATACACTCACATTTTTTTACTAATACACTCACATTTTTCGCAATGGCAGCTCCAGTGGCAGCAAAAATTGCATGCGAGTGGAAATTTGGCACTTGCATGCCACTAAATATCAAAACGATAAGCAATGTTACCCTGTTAAAAATTTAATTCACATTTACTGGATTGTTATCAAATTGTTATTGAAGTTTTAACTTAATAAAGAATTTGTTAATAATAGAGCATTAATATCGTTAAAATAATGCTAATATAAATACTTCTTTTTTTAATTTGAGAAGTAAACAAATTTGCTCAAGTTGACGCTTCTACGACATTTTGAAAATGAACTCGCAGTGGCATGTGTAATCACAAAAGTTAATGGCATGAGATTCGACTATTTCGAACAAATTTTCTTTGATAATATGTATACAACAGTGGCATGCCACTACTTGCATGTGTAAAGGCAGGGTAAACTACGTATGTATAGATTTTAATATGCCCACTTTTATTACACGCCTACAAATTGAGCCCCTTATTTCTTTTTCACACACATACTACATTAAATTAGGTAGAAGCCAATACAAGCAATAATATTTTCATCAGTCACGCCCTAAAATAAAAGGTATATTTATTAAGTTTGAAAAACTTTAAAAAAATTGCTTTTGCTACGCCCTAAATTACAGCCCTTTTTGTTTTATATACATATATAGCATCGTCATTTAAAGTCTAATCTCATCGTATCGTATATCATTGTTAATGGCTAGAATATGGCTTTATTTTTGCATTAAGTGCTTTTTTCTCATCTAGATTTAAATGATTGAAATGTAGATTTTAACAAAAATAAATCATTTACATATATAACAAATTATTTTCAAATTATTAATTTTCACACTTACGATGTCGCACGTGAACAACTTTATATAAATACCAAGATCACAAATCTTGCTATTTTACAGAAATTTTTTTTCTATTTTAATATTATAAAAAATCTCTGTTTGGCCTGGTAATTTGATGAGCTTTCTACTTTTACTTTCGACGCATTGATAGAAAATGATGTTTTTCAATGTCGCACATGACATCGAAATATGAGATAATACAAAGAAAAAAATTACAGTTATTTGCAATCGCATAGTTTCTTGTGCATTCTATTTTGACTCTTTGTACCTTCCGAAAGGTTTTAGAGAGAAAAAGTCAATGCATAATGTATCTCTTAAAGAACTGTTATCATAGCAAAACGTACAATAGAAATATCCAAATAAGAAAAGTTGCACTTGTTCCACTTTGCATTCATAAATCTTGAAATGGGTTATAAATAAATATAAAATTTTTTTACTTTTATTAAATTTGATTGTTTTCCTGTTAAAATATGATAAAACAAAGTCTTTTCAAGAACTTATAATTTTTTTGTTGCGGTGGACCTTTCGGTGGAAATGCCCATATGAAAAAATATTTAGGCTAAATTACACAAAAACAATTTCTAATTATCTAGTCTTAAGAAATAAATTTTTGTCTAATTTTCTGGTAATTACACAAATTTCAGCTTTACTACAAGTACCACATGAAGCGACCATAATTTTATAGGTACTTCTTTTTCGTTGTACCCATTTTAATATGATCCTTTTTTTCGGAACATATTTCATCTTCGGCTGCTGTATGTTAGTACATCCCAGCAAAAAAAGACATGCAAAAGAAGTAGTAAATTTATGGGTTCCGCGGATAATGCACTGGTTCTTTTTAGGTGAAACATGCAGGATTTTAACATTAGCGTGTCGTTGGCGAGCATGGGTTCACTTTTATATTGCTTAGAACCAATGAAAGTTCAGTGATTAGATCGGGGTTTTCATTGATCTGGAATATTAACTGAATTGAGTGTGAATGAAAAGCAATGAATCTTTAATGATTTTAATACGTATTTTCATTGTTGCTCGATATTAATTTTTATATGCATTATGGGAATGTATTATAAATTACATTTTTCCTTTTGTTTTCCCTATGTAGTAGCAAGATTTTGACAACGACGGGTAAATTTTACACAAACAAAATGCCTGTTGTTTTTTGTTTTGTGGTAGAGGTAAGCAGACCTATTGGATAAGCCTTGATATACGCAATATAACAAATTTTAATACATATTCAAATTAAATGTATTTACATATGTATATATAAAAAAAAATTTAACTCAATCATTAAAGTCAATTGTATATAATATTCGTCCCCTTTAAATCCTAAAAGAATACTTAATTATAGTGAAAAATTGTAATTCCTACACAAGAGTTGAATGGGTACATATCATGTAATTTTTCATGGGTTCACTTATTTAAAATTTATTCGAATTTTTGAACGCATTGTTAATTCATTCAAGTAGTTAAGTGCTAAAGAAGTCATGAAAATATCCCTTCTACTTGAACAACTTCAAAAGTTTTTTGCTGGGTATATTAACAATTTGGAGCTACATTGACAAGTTTTATTTAAAAAATAATGTTTATTTACTCAAGTACTAATTTTTTAAAAAATCTCGTAATTTATAAAATTTCTGGACTTAGAATTATTCGATTAATCGATTAATTTGCGATTTTATTAGCCAGAAACAAAAGGCCATATCTACAAACAAATGTATTTTAAACCCTAAAAGGCGTTACTAAAAGAAAAATAAATTATAAACTTCTCATATAACTTCTTTTGCGAAACAATTGTATGGCATGACTTTCTCAAATCTAATTGACAGCAGAACTTTAATACTACTGCACAAAATCATATATCTTAAAACACCTTCATACTTGTACAACAGGTTGCAATTTGTAAGATCGAACCGCGGCTGTAAACTAACAAGTATTAGATACAAGTGTCAGGTTTTAGAGCGGCAGTTTTTCATTAATGCTATCCGTTTGTGGAACAGACTTCCAAACAGAATTCAAACAATCAGCAATGCGAATATTTTCAAAAATGAAATTATTAAACTGTTTTCTCAATCTTAATAATTTTTCAATCATTCTATGTTTTAAAATTTTCGTTTTTGCATATTTCTAAATTATTCATAAATTTTATTGTAATTCATTTATTATTATTCATTTTTTTATTTTTTTTTATTATTATGATTATATATATTTTTTTTTTTCCCCCAACACTTTTTTTACTTTTTTATATAAAATAATAAGTTCCATGTTATAAACATTTTTTTGTATACCTACCTGTTATCCCTACTATAATCTAAAAGATTTTGTATATCTTGTTGTATGGGTAAAACAATAATAAATATCAAATAAATAAATAAAAATAAAAAATAAATAAACAGTTTGAGATCATTTATCAATTTATCATTTAAAATAGTTTTTGCTTCTTCTGTAAAATTTTCAAAATGTTAAACAGGGCCTTTTGCCTTTTAGGCGACGGTATGTAGTTTGTTTTTGTAATTTTTTTTTTGTTCTTTACCAGACAAAAGAGCGCTAAGAACAACTAAAACGAACGAACATTAATGTGCTGAACCGAACACAACGAAGGTTTTGTTTTTAACGAAATAGTGTTCTCAAAGTTATTTTCGGGAATACAAAGTTAATTATTAATACGATTTCCGTATGACGTGCTAAATTCCCAATTTTTCATATTTGATAAATACACTGAAATTTATTGTTGAGGGAAAGCTAGCTTCTATGCGCATTTCACTGTTCTGTTTTTCGTATTTTTATTGTGTGTAAAAGGTTTATTTAACAACTTTTAATAGAAAATTATTTTCAAAAAGTTTTTATAAACCCGTTTTATTTTTTATGTAAAAATTTTAAAAAACTAAAATGTTGTTTTATAAGTAAGGCCATTATAATTTTAAGACAACTTTGGTTAGCTAGAAATTTCTATTTTAACATTAAAATATTTTTAAATAAACATAAAATTGTGGAAAATTGTTTTCTTTCTACTTTCAGTAATGGCCAAACTCGATGAAAAAATTGGTTTTATTGCTGGCGGTAATATGGCCTTTGCCATTGGCTCGGGACTTATTAATCAAGGTATCGTTAAGGCCGGCCAGGTATTTGTCTCGGGGCCTAATTTAGAAAATCTTCAACGTTGGCGTAACATAGGAGTAGCAACTACTGAAGACAATAATGTTATTGTAGATAAAACCGATATAATATTTATATGTGTAAAACCCCATATATTGACCCCATGTGCGATGCAAATAAGAAATAATCATGTTAGGACAGCAAAAGATAAAGATAAATTGTTTGTATCGGTGTTAGCAGGCGTTAACTTAAAAGATTTAGAAGAGGTAAAATATTGAAAATTATCTTTATTAATAGTTACATTAATAAAAACTCGTTTTAGAGTTTCTCTTTTATAGATTGTTTGAAAATGATTAGAACTATGCCCAACACACCCATGCAAGTGGGCGAGGGTTGCACTGTTTATACAGCAGGTTCGTATATAGTGCAACAAGATTTGGAAAAGGTTCACTTGATGTTAAATTCTTTGGGTATTGCCCAGCAAGTACCAGAATCAATGATTAATGCCGTGTCAGGTGTTTCGGGCTGTGGGCCCGCATTTGTTTATACCATTATTGAGGCTCTCGCAGATGGTGCCGTAAAAAATGGCGTACCCCGACAAATGGCTTTACAATTTGCCACTCAAACTGTTTTGGGCGCCGCAAAGACTGTTATGATTACTGGTAAACATCCCGCCGTATTAAGAGATGAAGTTTGCTCTCCTGGCGGTGCCACCATTGTGGGTGTACATGAGTTGGAAAAAGGAAATTTAAGGTATTTTTTCTAATTCAAAACTTGGTGTGAATTAATTTTTTTGTTCTTTTTGTTAAGATCTACCCTTATGAATGCTGTCGAAAAATCATCTCAACGTGCTGCAGAACTTGGACGCAAAGGTAAATAAGTTTGTTTTCCTCTATAATCGTTGGAAGTTATTTTAATATACCTTTGTGTTGAATAAATAAAAAAACTGTTTCCACACTTTTGGCTTGAAGCTTGAAAACAATAGCCTTTAAATTTTCAGCTTAAAATTTATTTCATACAACTAAATTGTTTTTAATTATTTTTTTATTTATTCACGATCTTTTTTACTAACATATTCCACGCATTTTGATGGATCTGTAGGAAAATATTCTTGACATTTCGTCATCAAACGCTTTAAACCTTGTATATATTTGCGTTGAGTTTCGTCATTCATCACATGGGCCACGTTCTTTGAGAAAATCTTTTCTCTACCAGTACGAGCGTGAATACCAACCATAGTTACACCTATGGGCCAGGGAGCATTTCCAATAGCCATTTCCAAATAGGCATCACTGGCATGTATATAATTTCTATTTAGCAAATGTTTACAAATATCACTTAAACTCTCAAGAATATCATCTGGCAAAGACCTGTTTTTTAGTTTGCGGAACAATGGTTTTACATATTCTTTGGTTTGTGTATAAATAACACGAGCCATTTTTACTTTAGTTGACATTTTTTCTTGTTTAAAGTAACTCGATATCTGATCACTCCACAATTTTAGTATATAATTCAGCAAGGTCATTATGAGATCCATGTCATATTCTTTATTATTACGACCCATTTTAAGGGACATGGCTTTAATGCTTTCCCAATTTACGCTCTCGTCTATCTCGGCAAACTCATTTTTCTTTTCTTCCTTTGATGTTGGTGCATTTGCAAACATTTCCTGTAAATAAGCCTGGTCTACTTGTTCCATGGCTTCCTGGAAATCATTACGGAATCCTCTATTCGCTTCCGGCTGGGAAATTTCACACTGTCTTAAACGTTGAAATGCCTCTGGCTCTGTTTCACTAAACAACAGTATGGGTTCTCCTCTCTCCCTTAAACGGCGTATTACCTCGGCTCGGGGTAATATATTTTGTCCATCATTGGTAAAATTGTAGCCACCATCGGTAGTATTTTGGTCGGATTCGCTACTTTCTTGTTTTTTGTAGCCCTGTTTCTGCAGAATCTCTTCAGTACTTTTGGCTATTAACTCTCCTCTTCTAAAATATTTCTTTTTTTCGTCAACTAGTTGTTTTTCTTCGAGAAGTTTACGTTTTCTAGCAATTTCAGCTTTCAAAATGTCCATAGTAATAATTTTGTTAAAAAATTGTGTTTATAAATCCAGCTGTTTTGGTATCAGATTACAGTGTCGAACGACAAAATTGACGCCGCCAAAAAACGATAAAAGTTATAAAAAATTATTCCAATTTTTTTTTTATCACAAGTTAGTAATTGTTATACAGCAAAAAGTTATTAAAATTAGCAGCATTTTTTAAAGCTGTCTGTAATATTCTAGGTTTGCTTTAAGCTTAAATGTGTGATAAAAGGCATGCTTTAGTTAAAAGTATGGCAGCTCTGTACATTATAGTAAAAATAATGCATGCTGCCATTTATGTGAAATTATTAATAAAATTGTGATATGGCAATACCTTATGTGAGGTGAATTCGTAAAGTGTACCAAATGTTTTTCTGACAACAACAAATAAATTTGCAAAAAGAATTTCCACAATATTCTACAAAATACAAACACAGTTTGAAATAATTATTAAGAAAAATCCAAGCAAAATGCCTAAAAAGACCGGTTTGAACTCCAAAGCTGTAGAGGCGCGGGAACGTAAAGCTGCAGTAAAAATTGCGACACAGGAAAAAGCGGCCAAGGAAGCTGAAGATCGTCTTTGGAAAGATGATGATAAAACGGTAGCTCGCAAGCAACAGAAACGTGAGGAAGATGAACGTAAAAAGGCGGAAGCGGCCAAAAGGAAGGCAGAGGCAAAACTATTGCTTGATCAGGAAATGAGTTCAATAAAAACACAGGGTAAACAACCTTTGGCAAAAATTAATCGTCAACAAGTTTTGGAGGAAATGGAAAAGAAACAAAAGGCCATAGATGCAATAAATACTGCCAATAAACCTTTGCCTCCAAGAGTTATAGTACAAAATGATGTGATAGAAGAAAATCTTAATCGCACGCTAGCTGATATGGAAGTGGCAACAAGTATTGACCAAGCAATAGCAGTGTTGAGGTTAGATATTAGCTTTCATCCTTAAAAACAATTTATTAAAAGTTTTTTTTTTTTTATTTCAATCGCAACTTGAAGTGTCAACGAGGATGAGGAAGATAAACACCCAGAAAAACGTATGCGTGCTGCATTTAAAGCTTTTGAATCGGCCAATTTGCCACGTATTAAAGCTGAGAATCCCTCCCTGCGTATGTCTCAATGGAAGCAAATTTTAATGAAGGAATGGAATAAATCTCCCGATAATCCCTTCAATCAATCACGTTGATTATGTCAAAATTATTATGAAAAGTCTTGGGATTATTTTAGGTTTTTTATTTTTTTTTTTTTTTATAAAGGGAAGCAGCCATTATTGCGGAATTTGTGTAATTCTCTTGTAGGTATTTCTTTGTTATATATTTTTTTCTTTAATTATAAATTTGGTTAATATTTTCAAAATCTATTTATTAAATTAAACACTCAATTTTATTTAGTTTTGCTATAAGAAAAAAAAAATGTAAATTTTTAGTGAATAATAAAGGCGATCACAAATTTTATCTATTTTGTTCGATCCTTGAGAAAGTTTTTATACTTGTTATTTTATTTACATAAATGGGAAAGTTAACGTTTTCCAGAAAAAAAAGTTTTTTGTCAAAGTTATTCCTTGGAACACAAAATTTTCAATTAAGATTTTGTTTTTCGTGCTTAATTCCCAATTTTTATTCTTGATAAAAACACTGAAATTTATTGTTAATGAGATAAGCTATTCCTATGCGCATTTCACTGGGTTCTGAGGGCAGATCATTAGGAAACTTCATCCAAAAATGTTTATTGTGATAAATTTGGTGTTTAAATTTAGAAAATAAGGCTTGAATTGTGAAGAAATATAATTTTTAGTAGCAAATACATAAAAGGGATCACAAAACCAAAAAATTCGATAATGTATTTATACGTACGCACTTGAAGTTTCAAAAAAAAAAAACAAATTTTGGTAGGAAATACAAGTGGTTACAGATTTTCATTGTTTTTGCTCTAGCGCTTCTAGTTTCCCAGAAATATAGTTTAAAGTTTTTCATACAAAATCAGCCCAAAAATCGATTTTTGCTAAGAAAAACAAGTGATTACAGATTTTCATTGTTGTTGCTCCAGCGCTTCTAGTTTCCCAGAAAATCAAGTTTAAAGTTTTTCATACAAAATCAGCCCAAAAATAGATTTTTGCTAAGAAATATAAGTGATAACAGATTTTCATTGTTTTTGCTCTACCGCTTCTAGTTGCCCAGAATATCGAGTTTAAAGTTTTTCATACAAAATCAGCCCAAAAATCGATTTTTGCTAAGAAAAACAAGTGATTACAGATTTTCATTGTTGTTGCTCCAGCGCTTCTAGTTTCCCAGAAAATCGAGTTTAAAGTTGTTCATACAAAATCAGCCCAAAAATAGATTTTTGCTAAGAAATATAAGTGATAACAGATTTTCATTGTTTTTGCTCTACCGCTTCTAGTTGCCCAGAATATCGAGTTTAAAGTTTTTCATACAAAATCAGCCCAAAAATCGATTTTTGCTAAGAAAAACAAGTGATTACAGATTTTCATTGTTGTTGCTCCAGCGCTTCTAGTTTCCCAGAAAATCGAGTTTAAAGTTTTTCATACAAAATCAGCCCAAAAATAGATTTTTGCTAAGAAATATAAGTGATAACAGATTTTCATTGTTTTTGCTCTACCGCTTCTAGTTGCCCAGAATATCGAGTTTAAAGTTTTTCATACAAAATCAGCCCAAAAATCGATTTTTGCTAAGAAAAACAAGTGATTACAGATTTTCATTGTTGTTGCTCCAGCGCTTCTAGTTTCCCAGAAAATCGAGTTTAAAGTTTTTCATACAAAATCAGCCCAAAAATAGATTTTTGCTAAGAAATATAAGTGATAACAGATTTTCATTGTTTTTGCTCTACCGCTTCTAGTTGCCCAGAATATCGAGTTTAAAGTTTTTCATACAAAATCAGCCCAAAAATCGATTTTTGCTAAGAAAAACAAGTGATTACAGATTTTCATTGTTGTTGCTCTAGCGCTTCTAGTTTCCCAAAAAATCGAGTTTAAAGTTTTTCATACAAAATCAGCCCAAAAATCGATTTTTGCTAAGAAAAACAAGTGATTACAGATTTTCATTGTTGTTGCTCCAGCGCTTCTAGTTTCCCAGAAAATCGAGATTAAAGTTTTTCATACAAAATCAGCCCAAAAATAGATTTTTGCTAAGAAATATAAGTGATAACAGATTTTCATTGTTTTTGCTCTACCGCTTCTAGTTGCCCAGAATATCGAGTTTAAAGTTTTTCATACAAATCAGCCCAAAAATCGATTTTTGCTAAGAAATATAAGTGATTACAGATTTTCATTGTTTTTGTTTTACCGCTTCTAGTTGCACAGAATATCGAGTTTAAAGTTTTTCATACAAAATCAGCCCAAAAATCTATTTTAGCTAAGAAAAACAAGTGATTACAGATTTTCATTGTTGTTGCTCCAGCGCTTCTAGTTTCCCAGAAAATCGAGTTTAAAGTTTTTCATACAAAATCAGCCCAAAAATAGATTTTTGCTAAGAAATATAAGTGATAACAGATTTTCATTGTTTTTGCTCTACCGCTTCTAGTTGCCCAGAATATCGAGTTTAAAGTTTTTCATACAAAATCAGCCCAAAAATCGATTTTTGCTAAGAAATATAAGTGATTACAGATTTTCATTGTTTTTGCTCTACCGCTTCTAGTTGCCCAGAATATCGAGTTTAAAGTTTTTCATACAAAATCAGCCCAAAAATCGATTTTTGCTAAGAAAAACAAGTGATTACAGATTTTCATTGTTGTTGCTCCAGCGCTTCTAGTTTCCCAGAAAATCGAGTTTAAAGTTGTTCATACAAAATCAGCCCAAAAATAGATTTTTGCTAAGAAATATAAGTGATAACAGATTTTCATTGTTTTTGCTCTACCGCTTTTAGTTGCCCAGAATATCGAGTTTAAAGTTTTTCATACAAAATTAGCCCAAAAATCGATTTTTGCTAAGAAAAACAAGTGATTACAGATTTTCATTGTTGTTGCTCCAGCGCTTCTAGTTTCCCAGAAAATCGAGTTTAAAGTTTTTCATACAAAATCAGCCCAAAAATAGATTTTTGCTAAGAAATATAAGTGATAACAGATTTTCATTGTTTTTGCTCTACCGCTTCTAGTTGCCCAGAATATCGAGTTTAAAGTTTTTCATACAAAATCAGCCCAAAAATCGATTTTTGCTAAGAAAAACAAGTGATTACAGATTTTCATTGTTGTTGCTCCAGCGCTTCTAGTTTCCCAGAAAATCGAGTTTAAAGTTGTTCATACAAAATCAGCCCAAAAATAGATTTTTGCTAAGAAATATAAGTGATAACAGATTTTCATTGTTTTTGCTCTACCGCTTCTAGTTGCCCAGAATATCGAGTTTAAAGTTTTTCATACAAAATCAGCCCAAAAATCGATTTTTGCTAAGAAAAACAAGTGATTACAGATTTTCATTGTTGTTGCTCCAGCGCTTCTAGTTTCCCAGAAAATCGAGTTTAAAGTTTTTCATACAAAATCAGCCCAAAAATAGATTTTTGCTAAGAAATATAAGTGATAACAGATTTTCATTGTTTTTGCTCTACCGATTCTAGTTGCCCAGAATATCGAGTTTAAAGTTTTTCATACAAAATCAGCCCAAAAATCGATTTTTGCTAAGAAATATAAGTGATTACAGATTTTCATTGTTTTTGCTCTACCGCTTCTAGTTGCCCAGAATATCGAGTTTAAAGTTTTTCATACAAAATCAGCCAAAATAGATTTTTGCTAAGAAAAACAAGTGATTACAGATTTTCATTGTTGTTGCTCCAGCGCTTCTAGTTTCCCAGAAAATCGAGTGTAAAGTTTTTCATACAAAATCAGCCCAAAAATAGATTTTTGCTAAGAAATATAAGTGATAACAGATTTTCATTGTTTTTGCTCTACCGCTTCTAGTTGCCCAGAATATCGAGTTTAAAGTTTTTCATACAAAATCAGCCCAAAAATCGATTTTTGCTAAGAAAAACAAGTGATTACAGATTTTCATTGTTGTTGCTCTAGCGCTTCTAGTTTCCCAAAAAATCGATTTTAAAGTTTTTCATACAAAATCAGCCCAAAAATCGATTTTTGCTAAGAAAAACAAGTGATTACAGATTTTCATTGTTGTTGCTCCAGCGCTTCTAGTTTCCCAGAAAATCGAGATTAAAGTTTTTCATACAAAATCAGCCCAAAAATAGATTTTTGCTAAGAAATATAAGTGATAACAGATTTTCATTGTTTTTGCTCTACCGCTTCTAGTTGCCCAGAATATCGAGTTTAAAGTTTTTCATACAAAATCAGCCCAAAAATCGATTTTTGCTAAGAAAAACAAGTGATTACAGATTTTCATTGTTGTTGCTCTAGCGCTTCTAGTTCCCAAAAAATCGATTTTAAAGTTTTTCATACAAAATCAGCCCAAAAATCGATTTTTGCTAAGAAAAACAAGTGATTACAGATTTTCATTGTCTTTGCTCTACCGCTTCTATTTTCCCAGAAAATTGAGTTTAAAGTTTTCCATACAAAATCAGCCCAAAAATCGATTTTTGCTAAGAAAATCAAGTGATTACAGATTTTCATTGTTGTTGCTCCAGCGCTTCTAGTTTCCCAGAAAATCGAGTTTAAAGTTTTTCATACAAAATCAGCCCAAAAATCGATTTTTGCTAAGAAAAACAAGTGATTACAGATTTTCATTGTTGTTGCTCTAGCGCTTCTAGTTTCCCAAAAAAACGATTTTAAAGTTTTTCATACAAAATCAGCCCAAAAATCGATTTTTGCTAAGAAAAACAAGTGATTACAGATTTTCATTGTTGTTGCTCCAGCGCTTCTAGTTTCCCAGAAAATCGAGATTAAAGTTTTTCATACAAAATCAGCCCAAAAATAGATTTTTGCTAAGAAATATAAGTGATTACAGATTTTCATTGTTTTTGCTCTACCGCTTCTAGTTGCCCTGAATATCGAGTTTAAAGTTTTTCATACAAAATCAGCCCAAAAATCGATTTTTGCTAAGAAAAACAAGTGATTACAGATTTTCATTGTTGTTGCTCTAGCGTTTCTAGTTTCCCAAAAAATCGAGTTTAAAGTTTTTCATACAAAATCAGCCCAAAAATCGATTTTTGGTAAGAAAAACAAGTGATTACAGATTTTCATTGTTTTTGCTCTACCGCTTCTAGTTGCCCAGAATATCGAGTTTAAAGTTTTTCATACAAAATCAGCCCAAAAATCGATTTTTGCTAAGAAAAACAAGTGATTACAGATTTTCATTGTTGTTGCTCTAGCGTTTCTAGTTTCCCAAAAATCGAGTTTAAAGTTTTTCATACAAAATCAGCCCAAAAATCGATTTTTGCTAAGAAAAACAAGTGATTACAGATTTTCATTGTCTTTGCTCTACCGCTTCTATTTTCCCAGAAAATTGAGTTTAAAGTTTTCCATACAAAATCAGCCCAAAAATCGATTTTTGCTAAGAAATATAAGTGATTACAGATTTTCATTGTTTTTGCTCTACCGCTTCTAGTTTCCAAGAAAATCGAGTTATAAGTTTTTCATACAAAATCAGCCCAAAAATCGATCGACCTTCGACCCTTCTTTCTTTAACCATGAACCCTGAGCTCGAGTTTTCGTCAATGGAGGTTGGAACCGCACCTTGATTAATGATTTTTGTTTGAAAATATGGATTTTTTTTTTAAATTTTTGCTAATAGATGTATATATTTGTTGCAAAATTAAGATTGCGTTACATATTTTGAATGCACTTCTTAAAATAAATTTTTATTATTTGACAAATAGAAACATTTCCACATAAGTGTTATTTATTTTTTATAACAAGTAAAAGTTTAACTGTTGTTTTGTTGGCATTCTTTTTTTACAGTTCTTCCTGTCTTAAACGTAAATGTTTATTTTTTTAAAGCTTCTAAAACTTTAATTTTAAGTTATAAAGCGAAATTTATTGGCTTTACAAATAATGTCACAAATACTCCCAATAAGGCACAAGGCAGACAAACATTTTTTAATTTTTGAGGTCTATAATATATATGTACATGGGACATTCCACGCAAAATAGGATCGTTTGAAAACATTTTTTTTTTAATTTCCCAATATTGTGATATTTTTTAGTGCACTTTTAAAGGGCTTTCCTGGTAAATTTTGAAATATTCTTTGTTTAGTTTTTATGCATAAATTTCTTAATAATTCGATTCGATTTTTTTTATACCCTCTACCACAATAAGTTGTGAAGAGGGTATATTAAGTTTGTCATTCCGTGTGAAACTTTTTTATTATTCATCTCAGACCCTAAAAGTGTATATATTCTGGGTCCTTGAGTAATTCTAAGTCGATTTAGCCATGTCCGTCTGTCTGTCCGTCTGTTGAAAACACGCTCACTTTCGAACAACTCAAAAGAAATGAACAAACTTGGTGCCAAATTGCTTGTAGTTATCCTAAGCAGTTTGGGATTGAAATCCAGCAAAATCGGTTCAGTAGGACCAGAGCTATGAATCAAAATGTGGAACCACCACCTAAAAAAATTGATAATTTTGTTACAAAATATAACATAAATGCTGGAAAAAGGCACGGAATGAGATAAGATTTTGCAAAAATTTGTTTTATTTGACTGGAAATCACGCTGTTAAATTTCGTGAAGATCCGTCCATAATTTACCCTAAGCCCCATATAAACACTACTCCCGGAAAACAGTTTAGTACGTCTAAAACCGTAAAAAATAACGCTAGCGTAACAAAATTTGGTTCGTCACAGTTTTTTAGGACTAGAAATAACACTGTGAAATTTCGTGACGATCGGTCCATAATTTACCTTAGGCCCCATATAAACCCTAATACCGGAAAACAGTTTAGTACGCCTAAAACCGTAAAAAATAATGCAATCATTACAAATTTTGGCTCGTCACAGTTTAATAGGACTATAAATGATACTGTGAAATTTCGTGAAGATCGGTACATAATTTACCCTAGGCCCCATAGAAACCCTACTCCCGGAAAACAGTTTAGTACACCTTAAACCATAATTAATAATGCTATCATAACAGAAATTCGTACGTCACAGTTTTAAAGGACTAGAAATGACGCTGTTAAATTTCGTGATGATCGGTCCATAATTTACCCTAGGCCCCATATAAACCCTACTACCGGAAAACAGTTTAGTCGCCTAAAACCATAATTAATAACAAACCGTCACAGTTTAAGATAATAATGACATCATACAGATATTACTCCTTAAACATTCGAACTGTCGGTGGAGGGTATCAAAGATTCGGCTCAGCCGAATATAGCACTCTAACTTGTTTTTTTTTAAATGTATTATGTTAAACCCCTAACCATCCAACAACTTTTAAGCCCGGTCCAATAGCGTGTCCATATTTTGAATTTTAAAAAAATAATATTTTTTCACTTTAGAAACCGAATTTTGATTTTCAAAAACTTCAAAAATCAAAAAAGAAAGTTATGAACAAAAAACTAATAAAAAGGATTAATTTAAAGGAGTAATAAAAAAATTACCAGGAATGCGCTTTTGAAGCAGTGTTCGAAAATAAACAGAACGGGATTTAACGTTCGGCTTACAAACCCAGAAACGATTTATATTTTTTTAGTGTCTGTGTAGACGACTAACTATTTTCAAGAAAGAGCCGAACGTTAAAAACAGATCTATTGTAGTGATACTGTAGACAAACATACAAACATTAAATTTTAATGTTCTAAATTGTTTCTTTTTTTAAATTGATAAAGAAATGAACAAACAAAAAATTTTAGCAACGACCGCAGCACGAACAGCTTGTGTGTGCATTGTGTATATGTTTTGTAATATTGTGTTAAATTATTATTTGCTGGCTTTTTTATTTTTTTTTCGGGTATTTTGTTTTTTACCTGCAAAAAGGGCGCTACGCACAACAGGAGGCTTATTCTGAATTGCGATTCGAAAATGCATAAATGCGAACAATTGCTATTCTATATTGCGATATTCGCAAAGTTTTTTTTAATCGCATTTCCAATGCGAAAAGGTGACAAGTCGGTATTCTACATTGCGAAAACAAATGTCAAATTCGCAAAATTTATTCGACAACAAAATAGCATTCGCAAAGTACAAACATGGTAGTGAAAGATAATATTTTATTTATTTATTCATCATATATTTATTATTTAATTCAGGAAAGCAAGCAATAAGACCACCAAACCGCGTCAATTTGAAATAATGATAGAATTTTTAAATAAGCACAGCCAATTGGCAAGAGCCCATTAGAAAACACCAAATGCACGTCAGTCGGCAAATACTTTGTGGCAAACGTTAACTGAAGAACTAAATATCAATGGACCAGCTATTAGAGAAGCTGCAGGATGGAAAAAGTATGAAATATATAAACCAGTTCAAAAATATTTGCCTTTAATTTTAATAGGTTTGGGCCGATTTTAAAGTACACACAAAACATTTTAATTTTCTTCGTCGTCGAACCACAGTGCCACAAAATACATTTTAATTATTTTCTTTTATTACAGAATGTCCTAACGCTGGGTCTCCACGTAGCAATTTTTATTGCTAAGTACAAGCAATAACCTCGGCAGAACAATGACAGAACAATGAAGCAATGATTGCTGATTATATTGCTGGAGAACACTTGTTATTGCTTTGCCATACATTTGCAATTTTCACCTCGAGTAGTTGTATAAAGTTTTGTGGCTGTATTTATAACAAATGTTTTATGTTGTGTTTTGAAGTGATTGTTAAATTTTCTTTTTTAAATTAATTTATTAAATTAATAAAACAATTAATTGTAATTGTCGTAGCTGTGTTTTGTATTGCTTTTTTGTTTATTTGCGTATGAAAAAAATCTAAAACTTGTATTGTTCTATTGAGCAAATAAAAATATACAAAAAAAAAACAAATTCGTCGTTTGCTTTTGTTGATATTGACGTTTATTTAAAAATATAATATATAAAATCTTTTTCTGCATTTTGTTGAAGTATTTTTTCACTTGCTTTTTAAATAAATAAACACACTAATAAATAACCAACCGTACAGAGAAATGAAATGTCAGATAAATTACAACTGATTTGACAGCAGATTGCTAAGCAATAAGAAGAGCAATCATTGCGCAATGGATTGCCACTCATGGCAATATGCGGTCTATACGTCGCAAATTTTATGGAGCAATCAAATTTGACGTTTGCCGCAATAAATATTGCTACGTGGAGACCCGGGGTAAATAAATTGTTTAAACAATTTTCACAGCCAAACACAAACAATTTATTTTTTAATTTGACGTTTATTGACACTGACGTATGTATATTTGAGCAGCGTTGCCACGATTTAATATAAATTGCGAATGCGATTGCGAAAGTCCAACAGAATACCAATTTTCTATCTTTCGCATTTCATTTGTGCATCGCATTGATTTTCGCATCGCAATTCAGAATAAGCCTCCAGAAACGAACGAACGTTTATGAGCTGAACCGTAGACCATGAAGTTTATCGTTAAAAAAAACGAACTAAGTTAATAGCCTAATGGGCAGTAAATGTTGTCATCTCTTTGTTGAGTTAGATTTATGATATATTTATTTATGTTCGAAAGATGACAAACAGGAAGGGTATTCATTTCAGTTTTTTTATTTGTTGGAAAAATGGAAAAGTGGAAAAATGTAATATTTGTTACAACAACCACAAGAAAAAAAATTCCACCAAAAGTTACATTTTTATCAGACTATAACCAAGTGTAAAAAAGTCAGGATAAAAAGATGTAATTTTCCGCTTTAAACGTCAAACGAAATGATGTTGCCATTCATAAAAAATTGCTAATTTTTAATACAAAGTACGAAAAATTGCATCTCTTTTTATAAACTCTTGAATTGTACAACTCTGATTTTAAAAATTATTTTTTATAGTTACAACATTTCATAGATAACTTCTTTTTCATTTAATCTTTCAAAAAGAAAAATTCATATTAAATATGTGTTCAATGAAAAAAGTTATTAAAAACGAATTAAAAAAAAGAAATCGGGTCAAAAAAATTGACAGAAGCTGAAGTTAATAAAATACTCGACTTTTTGGCAGACAATCGCCATTTTGAGTAACTTTTTGTAGTCGAATATTATGATGAAAATAACACCAATCACTTCGTTTTAAATTTAATAATCAATTAATTCACTTTTAACACTTTTGTTCCGCATCTTGAAAAATATCAATTACTTCTACGAATTATTTGACAGATTTTTTTGACAGTTTGTAAAAAAAAAACCAGTTCACGTCAATAAGAGTGTAATTTTTCTTTTTTCCATTTTTCCAACCAAAAAAAAAATTGAAATGAATACCCTTAGGGAAACGTTATTTTTTTAATGATTTTGTACACAAACACTTTTACATTCTGTGTTTTCCATAGATCTACCGAACCGAACACTAACCAGCGGTATTAAGTGCTAATTTTCAAACTTTTGAAATGTACTAAAAAAACTTCATAAAATTGAGGAAATCAAAAACAAACAAAAAATTTAAACCATCCGAATTGGCGTGGAATACCCCATATTCATTCATGTTTATATAAAACTAATAGTGTACACAGAAAAAAGTTTGAACATAAAAAAATAGAATGAATCGATATTATTGATTAGATTTAATAATTTTTTCAAATACTTTCTAAATGAGTAAAAGAATTTTCATTCATTTTCACAAATTCAACAAGGCTTAAAAAAGTAATATACAAGTACAGCCATGTTGTGGAGATCGAATTCGAGTGAAATTGAAACCGAACCAATTTTCAAACGATCCTGTTTCAAAGGTTCATAAAACTATTCCGTTTTTTAAAAAACAAGCAACGGTATCTATATCATCTAGTGAAGCGGAGTATATTGCCCTAAGTAATGCAACATCTGAAGGGTTGTGGATAAAGGGAATATTACAAGATCTTAAAATAGTTGATTCAAAATTTCCAGTAACAATATTTGAAGATAATGCAGGGTGCATTGCAATGGCTCAAACTGCCGAATGCAAACGATCAAAACATATTGATATTCGGCATCACTTCATCAGAGACCATATCCTGAAAGGAAATTTAGTTGTAAAGTCAGTTTCTACACGAAATCAAATAGCTGATATTTTTACAAAATCACTTGATACCACAAACTTTAATACAATTAAAAATTTACTTAAATTGTATAATTGAGAGGGGGTGTTGAGATTTATACTTGTTGGAAAAAAATACTTTGTAATATATTCATGTTTTGGGAAAATATGTATTCATTGTTTTTTATGTCAAAATATTTTCCTATAGTTTTAAGTTTTTGAATTAATATTGTTTAGAAAAGTAATTGATAATAAAATATAATTTTCACGGATAATTTAATATAACAATAATTTTGCAAAGGCATTTTCTGCTTAAGTAATTACTAGAGTTGTCAATTATTCGCCTTTCAGCTTTGTTCGAATAATTCAAATAATTGTTTTTGTTCGTTCGATCAAACGATTAAACCTTAAAAATTATTCGATTATTCGATGAGAATAACGAATAAAAAAAATTATTTTTACAAAAAAGATACGTATTTTAAATAGATACATATATCTGACAATTTATCTTCAATTATGGAAAATCTTCCATTTTCTTCTTTATTTTTTCTCAAATCCGCTTTAACTTCATCTTTTTTTGATGCGTACAACTTTTCATCATATTTCCATATCGTTGTATGCATTACTTAAACACATCGTAAAACCCTCAATTCCTAAATAATCCGATATTACTTTGGATTTTGGAAAAGCGTTTGCAGACCTACCATCTTTAGACATTCTTCTGCATACAATTTCTTCTATAGAACAACCGCTGTCTCTCTTTATGTATTTTTCCATTGAACTAAGCTCGGCATTTTTTGATGTCGTTGTATTTTCTTCAACGGCATCGTTTTCAGTGGTAATATTGTGACAGTTACGCAAATGGCAAAGATATATACACATACATATATAATTTTAAAAAAAATATAAAAAATAACAACATTTTCTCTTTCATAATATAATTTATATAAAACCAATCTTTTTCTTTAGTTTTTTGTTTATTTCTAAGTTTTTCACCCGAGAATGAAAAGTCCCCTGTCTTTAAAATTTGTTAACGTTTGATTTAAAAAGAAAACAGCTGATAGAATTGCCTGTCAAATATTTGTTTAATAAGAACATTAAATAAATTTTTGAAATATTATGAGTACTTAACACGATTTTTCTTACTAAACACTGAGATTAATTACAATCGGGCTAAAATATTTTTTAATTTTCCTACAATTGTGAGTCACACCTTTACATCAAGTTGTTTGACCAACTTAATTTGACATTTCTTTGTTTCAGTTTTTGACAAATTCAATTATGGAGAGGTACACAATTAAGCAGTTTCGAATATAGGTGTCATAGATCCTTATATAATAATAAAAAATATAAAGATAATTTTCCAAATACTTTTGCAATTAACATCGTGCGTTTTGGTGGGTCTACCCTTTACAAAATCATTAATCATTTTTTGATAAAAAAAAATTGTTCGATTAATCGACATTAATTTATCGATTTATTCGTTATTCGAAAATCGCCATTTTAAAATTATTCGATCAAGAGTTTGGTTTTGTTTGATCGATTAATCGAATTATTCTTAATCGGTTGACAACTCTAGTAATTACCCATGTTTCAGCGTCATATACGGATAATCAGTGTTTTCCACAATGTTGTTTCAGTTTGTCGAGAGAGAACTCTGTCCTTGAAATGTGTGAATAGCCCGAAATAGTATCTTTTTTCCAGTACGATCATTTGCTTTATTTTTATAGTGATAGCATTATTTATATTTATGGCGGAGCCAACGTATTTAATTGCTTCCACTACTTTGACATTGCAACTGCTGGCCTTCCTTCACTTTGTTCGCCTTGCTGTCGTCGCAACGTTTGCCTAGCAGTTTCAAGCATAACAATGTCAATATTGATACGATGTTGACTTTTGTATTTAATGTGCCAGTTTTATAAACTTCCTTTTCTTCTAACTAGTATGTTAAAAAAGATAAACAGGGTGTCCTGTCAAAGACCTCTTGTAAAGGTAAGTGATTCGGGGAGGTCGCTTCCTTTGTTTCACTGAGGAGCTGGTGCCACTTAGTGTCATAAAAGTTTAAGTGGAGTATCATACCCAGACAAGGTTTAGACAGTTTTTCTCTTATCAGTCGAAGGCGCCTTTATAGTCGATGAAAATAGAAAAGATAAACTTACTTATTCAGGGGTGTGATGGAAATCGAAAACGCAAAACGCAAGAATTTTACAAGTCGTTTTTTAACAAGATTTCTGTAATAAAAGAATTTTATGGCAAAAATTATACAAATATTTATCTATTAAACAGAATTTGATAAAAAAAAATTATAAAAATTTGATTAAAAGTGTATTTAAAACATCTTCCAAATTCTTGCGTTTTGCGTTTTTGATTTCCATCACACCCCTGATTGTTCGTATTTTGCTTAAGGTTTGATATCAGTGATGGAAAATTTAAAAATTTAGATGGTACTGACCAACCAGCAAAATAGTACTTTTTCAATATTTTAATATTTTTTTCAAACATATTTTTTTTTTTTTTTTTTGAAAATTAACTTAAAAAAAATAAAAAACTTAAATACATAATTTTTTTTTTCTTACTCATATATCAGCCATTTATGAATCGAGCTGGCGAAATTTCAACTTTTTTAATGAGGATATCACATTTAAATATAACAACAAGCATATATGCTTTTGATAAGAACACATTTTGTGTAGGCAATATTGGCAACAGGGCTGTGGAGTCGGAGTAGAAGTCGAAGTACCCATAAAAAATTCGCGATTCCGACACCAACATTTTTCGGCATACAAATTCAAAAAAAATTTCGAATCAATATTTAAAATTTTTATTCGATATTTTTACTGAATCCTTTTCTTGCTTTATTTAACCATTTAAAAGGACTTGAATTAAAAAAAAGAGTTAAAAGTCAAATAAGGACCCGTTTCATATAAATTTAGAATTAATAATAATCAGTATTGTGGTTATTTTGTTGAACTATTTATGGTTTTTAATCCAAATTTTAAGTATTTTTATAATCAGGCTTAAGTTCATCAAATTTAATTTTCATTAAATTATTTTTATGAAGAAAGGAGTTTTACTACACGAAAATTAGTTAAAATTGTTATTGATAATTTTTCATTCTTGACGTGGCTGGGGCTCGTCAGATTAGGAATCGGAGTTGGAATTTAAGCGGTTGGAGTCGAGTTAGTAGTTTTTGTTGACGACTTCACAGCCCTGGTTGTCAATGTTAAAAAAATATCAACGATTAATTTCTGAACCAAGAAGCATAACAAAAAAAAAGAGTACTAAAACGGAGGTGGGGGTACCGTGGTATTTTTGAAAAGACAAAGTACTGAAAATAGTACCATAGTACTGAATTTTCCATCACTGTTTGATCGTTGCAAATAAGATTTGAGCGTTTGTAGTTCTTATTTCCTCTGCAGTTTTATTTGTATAAATATCCGGTTATTTTAGAATTGTGTAATTTATATACGTTTTTCTTACTTTTGTTAAAAATTTACCCGTAATTTAAGTATTGTTCTAATTAAATATTGGACAAGCTTAAACTTTCAAAAAACATTATGAGCAATGTAAATACAAATCGCTTTTGTTTACCGGTTATTTTTAAAATGCTTAACCAAAAACCGGTTTTTTAAATAGCAACTATTCGGAATATTCGAAAACCTGTTTTTGATAAAAGTCGAATAATCGATCTCCCTATGAACTTGCTTTTCCTCCAACAATAAATTTCATTGTATTTATCAAGAACGAAAATTGGAAATTTAGCACAACAAACAACCCAGGCAGAAATTACGACTCTTCTAAATATTATGTACCGCCACAACCCTGTAAATACAAAATTGTGACTCTACCAAAAATATGGTACCATCACAACACTGTAGATACAAAATTACAACCTTAGTTTGTTAATACCGTTTTTAAATAAGATTCAACACCGGTACAACACCCTAATTACAAATATTCGACTTTTGTTTTTTAAAGCCGTATTTACCATAAAACTATACAGCTACAACACTGTATTAAACAAGAATTAAACCTTAATTTTCTAATACCGTGTTTATAATAATTCTATACCGCTACAACGCTGTATATACAAATATTTAGTCTTATAAATTTAATAGTGTCGTATTAAAATGAAAACACAAAAACTATTTTACGTTAGAAAATAAAAAAATGTTTGCTTATTTATTAGCGAATTTATATACATATGTAACAATATTGAAAATAAGAGTCGGAAGATGGTTGTGACTATGTTGTAAATTCGTGAATCCAACATTGTAAATTTAAATTTACAGTACTGTGACAACACTAAAAAGAAGAGTCGGAAAACGCACATTTGGCGTTATCATTTTTATATTGTGACAACATTGTAAATTTGGTAAACAGTACGTTGTATTGATGTTGATAGTATCCCCTGCAACGTCGGCACAGCGTCGTGGTGATTGTCTTTTTCTGCCTGGGAAATCTTATTAATGGAAAATTTCTCTCAATTTCTTTGGTTTTAAAGAAAAATGAGAGGTCACAAAAATTAATGATGATCTCCTGCTGTTGCATTTGCAAGATCAAATCAGATTTTGCATTAACATTCTCAAGATATTTTTTAAATTTTAAAACTTAATATGTACACATATATAGTATGTACTACAGTTTCAAGAAAAACCCACCATTTAGGAATTTTTGCTTTCTGTGTAGCTCTCTTTTAATAACTTGAAAATGTATAAATTAGAATTCAAAGTTTATTGAATAAAAAGTATAGAATTTTCCAATTATTATTACTAAGCGGCATTAAAAATGTGCATAATTAACTCGATTTTTTTTTTTTTGACATACAATTTATATTTTACCTAATGCGGTATTATATTTTCATCAATAAAATTTGATTTGATGTCTTTTGAAAGTTTTCCATAAATGTAATAGAAACTTTTATTAAATTTATTTCCCCATATTCATATGTGTATAAATAAAAATTTTATTAAACAAAGTTTTTCACGCTCGTGATTTTTTCTCTTAGTTTATTAAAACAATATAACTTGATATATTTACAACTTAATTAAGGCAAACTTTAATGTTGAAACCCTCTAGCCCTTTAAATTGGGTACATGCATGTGTGTAAAGAGTATGTATACGGTATGATTTGGTCTTAAAGAAATTATTTTTAATCGTGGTTTGCGAATGTGAATGAATCATTGTAGCATTTTGTCCACTTTATCGGGAGTAGCTTAAACTCTTCAATCCCTTGTTGCATTGAAACATATTTGAAAAAAGAAATAATTTGATAAAAAATATACAAAAATGTTAGCACTGATTGGTTTTTTATTTATATGCTATTTTTCAGGGACCGAAAATAACAGTTATATTAGAATTTTAAAACAAAAAAATCATATAGAATTAAATGTCGAAAAACTGATTCAAGTATACCATATTGTTCCTCATGCACTTGTCAATGATAAAATATATTGATTTTTATAATTTTGATTTTTATATTTTCGATCAAACTTAACAGTTATTTTTTGATTTTTATTTTTTCGATTAAAAATAACAGTTATTTTTTGATTTTTATTTTTTCGAGCAAAAATAAAAGTTATTCTCTAAATAAATGTACGTGATTTAATAATGTTGTTGACTTAAAATTTTTATTTAGAGTGTAATTATCATTGGAATTCCTTATGCACATTAAAATAATTATTAAAGTAATCTGAATTATTAAAACACGTAAATTTATTTAGAGAATAACTTTTATTTTCATAGGGTTATTTTTCAGTTTTTTGGGTAATTTTTCATTAAAAAAATTGGGCCTATTGCATTATGAAAAATCGACCCAAATTTGGGGTAAATATTCATTTATTTTTTGGGGCCATATTTCCCAATTAACGTCGTGCATTATTGTTGGATCTAAAACGATCGTTGACTAAACTATTTTTTTCTTTAATTCGTGGCAACTCCAAGTCTTGATGTGAAAGCTCTAGTTTCTTAAGTTTCTCAAAATTTAAGAACAATCATGATAAAAGTGCAGAGTATGTTCTAGAAAAAAAGAAGTACATATATAAATAATTCTTTTTAGCAATCTAACAAACCTCAATCCAGAATATGGTAAATTATACTTTAAAATAATGGCTCCTTTTAATGTTAAACATTTTTTAATGTTAACCTTTATTTTTAATAATAAGTCACGTCTTGCTCAAAATCTTTAATATAGTTTTTCTTGCATAATAATTCTTCAAACAAGATTAGTTATCATTTAATTCAAATAAGAGATTAAAAAAATTAATTTATCGACAACTATAAACTGTTGCTTGGTTTCCATTTCTTTCATCACAAAACCCTTAATTTAAGTCAAACTCTTAACAGAAGAATTTCAGAAAATTTTCGTCTTCAAATCCTCAAAAATGTTACTTAAGATACGTTCAGACTAATAAAATATTTGACAAAAATATTTGCTCTGATATTTCCTTCAAGCTGTGTGAAACAAAAAAATATTTTGTTTAATAAAAGTTGACAAATAGTGTCAAATAAAATAAATGAAATCATGTTTGCCATGCGTTCAGACTTAGACAAGTACAGTAGAATCCCGATAATTCGTAATCGCAAGGGACCGGCCATTTCTTACGAATTATAGGGGGTTTCGATTTAACGGGGTTTTCAAATTATTTACTAAGACGTTAAAAAATAAATAAAAAACAATTGTTTAAAATTATTCATGTAATGCTTGGTACACACTATGCAACGCATTTACGCAATCTAGTGAATTAAATTCATTTTCATTCATTTCAGATTGCATCAACATTAAAACGCTTTGATATTTTGAGGTTGCATTGAAACAGATTGCATGTAGATTGCACTGTGTGTACCCAGCATAACAAACTGATCTTAAGGAAATAAACACACACACAAGCAAAAACCCACGCAAAAAAAATAGCAGTAAACAAAAAATCATTCTTTCCATATTTCTGTTGTTTTTATTACGAATTATAAGTCTACCACTTACGATTTATAAGAGGTAAAGAAGATTTATTTGAAAAAAAAAAAAATTACGAATTAGCGAGGGGACCAAAATGTATGGAAATTTTACGAATTAACGAGATTTTTTCAAGGGACCGACAGTTTATTACGAATTATCGGGAATTACGATTTATCGGGGTACGAATTATCGGGATTTGACTGTATTTGCATCAAATAATTATTTAATGAAAGTGTTTAAAAATTAAAATATATTTCACAAATAGTAAAAATTGCCAAATTAGCGGAAATTTGCAAAAATTTGCTAAAAGCGGTATGATAGCAAAGCCTAATAGTTATTAAAAATCGTTAAAGCTGTAAAGATTCACAGGGAAAAATTGCTTCTTGGCGAGCATGGCTAAAATTCGCAAAAAATTGCAAACTTGGAAACAAACCCTAAAATTTATTTGAAATGGGTAAAAAAAACAAATTTTCGGAAAATAGCAAAAAAAAAAATGTTTTTTGCAAAATAAGCAAAAATTTTTAAATTTCAAACATGCCATAAAATTGATTAAAAGTCCCTAAAAGTATAAGGAATGACAAAAATTCGGTAAAAATTGCCAAATTTGCAAAAATTGCCAAATTTGCAAAAATTTGCTAATAGCGGTATGATACCTAATAGTTATTAAAAATCGTTAAATCTGCAAAGAATCACAAAAAGAAATCGCTTTTATCACAAACATGGCTAAAATTCGCGAAAAATTGCATCCCTAAAATTTATTTGAAATCGCTTAATCGGTTAAAAGATAAAAAATGTCGGGGAAAACACAAAAAAAAAAAAAATTTTAAACCATAAAATATATTAAAAGTGTGAAAGCTATAAGGAATGGCAAAAATTCTATAGAAATTGCTAAATTAGCGGAAATTCGCAAAAATTTGCCAATAGCGGCATGATAGCAAAATCTAATAATTATAAAAAATCTTTAAAACTGTAAATAATCCGAAAACTTACAAGAAAAATTGCTTCTATAGGTAACATGGCTAAAATTATTTGTCGTTGTTTGCTCTTACAATTTTTTTGTAACATCGAATAAATGTTTGCTCAAAAACTACTAAAATATTTGATATTTTGCGTTCCCACTTTGTTCACATTGGACAAATATTTGTTTGCCGGCAAATACTTTTATTTGCTCAAAATCAGCTGTTATTTTATTTGACACTAAAAAATATTTTGCGTTCAGACTACGTTAGTGAAATATTTGATGTTTGCTATCAAATATTTCATCAGTCTGAACGTACCTTTACATATAAACTTGTAACTCTAGCAAACAATAAACAAAGGTTAATCCTGTTTAAAATGGTTAATATTAACCCTTCGGAATAGGACTTACAAATCTATATATATAAAAAGAAGTGTACACTTTGATGTCACCACTAACTGCGAAAACGGGTAGACCGATTTCAACAAAAACGTTGGGGTACGTTGGGGATAGTCTGTAGATGGTTTATGTAAAGTTTGCATGAAAACGGACCATTGGTACCGGAGATAAGGCATTTAGATTTTCCTATATATTCCCATACAAATATCAACAAAATGCCCTCCATTTTGAGCTTCTTCGAAACGGCTTGACTGATTTTTATGAAATTTTGTATGTGTTTTTGTTAGGTATGAGAATAGTTCGTAGAGTATATTTTATATCGCTGGAGGGCGCAAAATAGGGCATAAGCTCCCCCTCCCTATATCTTCTTATCTAATCAACCTGTTTTCTTAAAATTTGCCATGCAGGCACTGTAACATTTGAAAGAAAATAGGGAATAGGGCGTGAAATAGGGCAAGAGGAGTAAAATCTCCCCCTCCCTATATCTGCTTAACAAATCGACCGATTTTCTTGAAATTTTGCAGGAAAATAGTGTAACATCTGGAAAGAACTATAGCTATATAAATTTTTATTATTTAGGGCGTGAAATAGGGCAATAGAGATAAAAGCTTCCCCTCCCAAATCTTTTAAGCTAATCAACTGATTTTCTTGAAATTTGGCGGGCAAATAGTGTAACATCTGGAAAGTACTAACTCCTATAATTTTTATTATCTTCTTTACTAATCAACCGGTTTTCTTAAAATTTGGCATGCAGGCACTAAAAAATCTGAAAGAAGTAAGTTAAATGGCAAAACAACGTTTGCCGGGCCAGCTAGTTATGTATAATAAAAATTAAAAATTTAATTTATAAAAACAATATTTTTAACAAGAAAATAAAAAGAAAAACCACAAATATTTTTTTATTCAGCCAATAGAAATTTTGGCAATTTATTGAACAAAAGTTTCTTCTCTAAGTCTTTCGTTTAGCTGTTGAAAATTTTAATCACATAAAAAAGCTTTCTTTCTCATCAAAAACTGGTACATACAAGTAGATTTTTTTCTCATTTAAGTTAATAAAAAAGAAATCATTTTACATAAATTTAAATAATTTAAAAGGCATGGTTAAAAAAATTAGTCATAATATATAGAAAATTTCGAGCTTCATCTTAAATTAGATTAAAGTATAAACTTTTTATAAAATTTAAATATACAATGGTCTTGGACTTAAAACAAAAATCACTAATTAGCATTATGAAATTCATTTAAGACATACAAGCCTCATGTAAAGCGCCACAAGTTCACTACATGTGCTTGGGCTGGTTGACTGCCTGGCTGGAATAAAAGCGTCTTCTTCAGCTGCAAAATATTTGTACAGCGTGGTGTGGTGTAGTAAAACACAAGAAATACTTCCACTACACTTTAACGTCTGTTCGTAGTACAAGTAGCGACCAAATATACTCACATAACAAAACTAAAAAGCAAAACGTAATTCAAAGTAAAAAAAAAAATTGTGTGCTTTCTTTTTAATACAAAAAATTTCTTTTGCTTAGCTTTACAAGTTTCATTCAGTACGCGACCATACGGCAATACGGTCGTTTTAGACGGGATTTAAACCTAGATATTAGTGCCTTTTATTTATTTGCTTAAAAGAAATAAATAACAAAAAGTACCTTAAAAACGAAATGGTGTAAATTCACAGCCACGGAAATACCAAGATAAAAAAAAGAAACAAACAAAATCGAAAAAAGTGTAAAAAATTAAAAAAAAAAAACAAAAAATTATTTTACTAAAGAAAACTTGGCTTAAATGAAATTTAAAAGATCGTGTCAGCTTCATTGGCATTTTCAGTTGTAAACTAAAGTTTTTATGACAAAAAACGGTAGTTAGATTATAAATTAAATTAAAAAAGAAAATATTAACCTAAAAAACACACAATCCTAATTTTTCTGAAATTCTATTTAAAATATCACCTGAGTGTTGAACTTTAAGTTTAAGATTATGAATTTTTTTAAATAAAAATTTTTCAGATTACAAATCTTTTACTTACAAAACGGATAAATTACATTTCACTTAAAAAAAGGTAAATTTCTCAGTAAAAAACAAACTTAAAAAAGAAAAAAAAAATCAGTTCACATTAACCTAGCTACAAGTTTGTTGCTTAAGTCTTTTGTTTTTCACTGTAAAGAATTAACTTTAATCATTTACCTCGTTCAAAACAAGCCCGTAAACGACCTTCAGTTGTTTTCTTGTAACTTTCTCATTAAATATTTAATATTTTAACAAAACGCTTAAATGATTTTTATTTTGTTTAATTGTTTTTCTGACCTAAAATCCAAAAATGTGTTTTTTTTTACTTTAAAATGCTTTTTATGAATTTGAGGTTCTTTCAACAAAATCATTTCCGAATGAGTACAATTGACTGTTATAAAGTTATTATACGATTTTTGTTGTTGTTATTTTTTTTTTATAACAAACTACCGCTTTTTCTTTATTTTCCGGCATTTTATCTCTTATTTCTTTTTATAAACTTAAATTAAAATTTACATTGTAAAATTTCTTCTTTACATTTGCGTGCGTTTTTTTGCTAATAAATCAATTGATAAGAAAACAAAAAATTAATGAATTTTTAAGTGAGTTTTAGAAAAGTGTGGAAAATATCATGCTTTCTTGCGTTTTATTATTGCATTGCATTATTCGTTGAATATCTTTTTAATTATTGTAAAGTTGATTTTAATGCACAAATGTGTGGTAATTTACAGTTATGATTTTTTTTTTTGTTTAACAAAAAATATACAAAAATTATTTATTCGTAATTTTGATTCGGAAATGAAATACATGAATAAACATAATATTTATAGTTATATATTTAAATCGTTTTTTTTTTTCAAAATCTAAAGAAATGGAGCAGATTTGATGTTAATTTAAAATAAATAAATTTAGCTCATACAAATCTAGAAACTTAGTAAAAAATACGTAAAAACTGAGATGTTCTTATAATACACTTAAAGAAATAAACGTGCAAATCATTTAGTATAGTTGCAAAAAATTCAGAAATGTTATTTATGGTCTCCTTAATCGTTTTTAGCGACAACCATAATATAATTGAATCAGCCAATTTTTACGTCTATGAGAACCAGATTGTTGTAACCCACAATCACATTATGGTTGCCCATAATCATGTACATTTTAGTTGTGAACATTCACGTGTTTTAATATTTTGTTATGTTTGTCATATTTTAAAAGTAACATGTTATAGTGGCACTTGCAACTGTGCGGTTATTTGTAAGAAACACATAAATGTCATTAATAACCCTAAGTCTGAGTTCATACGGCTCATGTCTTATTGACAAGATTCTTCCTTTTTCTTCTTTGAACATGAATTGGCGTTCAAATGATTCATGTCATGTTGACGACATTTGCTTTTTTGATACTAAAAACAATAACAAAATTAAACAACGAATGAAAAAACAAAACGTAAAGACAGTACATGCATCCGTGTACTCGTTTCTTTTCCCCTCGTCCCTCTCGCCTATAAAGTAGCAATCTTGTCAATAAGACATGAGCCGTATGAACTCAGACTTACATGATTTCTATGATTAAACTATTATATTGGTTTTATTTTCATCGATCAATATTTCACCTACACGCAGAGAAAAACATGTTTAAATATGGTCACCTCCAACAAAACTATTTTTAAAGACAAACATATTATGTTTACTTTAACCATATATTGTCTCCGACGGCCATATTATGGTTTAAATAGTCTTCCATCAGGAAGCCACAACCATATTATGGTTGTCTCCGATCATGTTATGGTTAATAATAACTAATATATGCTTAACACTTACAATAGCATGGTTGGTTTTCAACCATAACATGTTGCTCTTGGCAAAGAGGAAAATACTATTGTTAAGTTAAAAACAAATTATTGTCATATTCAACCATAACATGTTTAGAGGCAATCAGAATATGGTCGTGGCTTCTTGATGGAAGACTAATTTAACCAAATTATGGTTGTCGGTGATAATAATATGGTTAAACTAAACATAATATGTTTACAAAATTGTAAAATTGTTTATATAAACATATAAACTTTTGTTCTGTAACGTAGTTTAATTAATATTTAAATCATGTATTCTATTTAAAATAAAAGCATGGCTAATAGCTTTTACAAAAGAAATTTTAAAAAATTCCATACAATTCTTAATGACAAAAATTTGGAACTTTCATAAAATTTAGCACAAAAATGCTTAAAGCAGTTTTATTGAAAAAAAAAACTGCCAATGAAAAATAATTCCATCAACAAAAATAGCAACGAAAGTAACAGTACCTATTTCAAGTTCTTATGAATAAGAAGAAATTGAAAGATAAAACAATACCTTCCTACTTAAGTCTTACGTTTACTAAAAGCCTTAGTGCGTTTATACTCTTACATATATGTACATTCATACGTTTGCACTTTTAACATAAGTTTCCACTATACAACAACAAACACTTTGCAAAAACACAACTTAGTAATCACGTAAAAAATGTAAATGTATGAATGAATAATAAAAGCAATTGTATAAAATACATATGTATGTACATATGGAAAGTGTTAACAAACGATATTGAGTTGTTAAGAGAGCACAGTGTGCTAGAAGTTGAGATTTTTTCAATGTGGTTAAATCGTCCAAGATTTGACAAAACTTTATTAGAACTGATTAAAACTTTAAAATGAAGGGGAAACGAATAACAAAAAAATTAAATAAGCAATGTCATAATTAAATTTTATACGTTGAATTTGTTAATCCTTAAGTGATTAAAATAATTCTAAAAAATCAATTATTATTATGGTAACTTACCTAATATCGATCTACTCAGACGGGATTTTCGAAATTCGAATGTTTAGGGGGAAAAAAGTAAAAAACTGGAAAATTCGATAACCTAATATCTCCAAAACTAAGAGAGATGCAAAATTAATGTAGTACTTATCGTTGTTCTTTAGAAAAATAAGCGGACAGGTGTCTGGTACTTTTTTGAAATTCGGCCCTATTAGGGAGTAAACGGGTAAAATCTGAATTTTAGTACTTTTTTGCCACCCCATCTATCTTTTTAACCAATAAACATAAAAACAAAGTTAATACCACATTCGAAACTTCTAAAAAAAATACGTATTCGAATTTGGTACTTTTCGAATTCGAACATTTAAGGGGTGAAAATCGTAACTATTTTTGGTACTTTTTTCTACAAATCATTTTCCTCCATTCATTGACATATTCGTACTCAATTATGGGCTGCCACTACAATACTGAATTTTTTGATACTTTAATGGGGGGAAAATATAGTACCCAAAAAAGGAAATACGGGAAATTTTATATTTTTCTTTAGCTTTTTGGTTCTACTAAAGAAGCGGGTTAAATGCTAGAATTTAAACAAGTTAAAACCTAGAAAAATAAACTTTGGCATAAAAATATGTCCACGAAGAAAAAGGATACGCTAACGAAGCAACGGGTATATGCTAGTATTATATATTATTGTTTAATGTATTTCTAACTTAATATTTGTGCTTTGCTTGCTAGGAAGTGCACTCATACATACAAATGAGTTTTCACATTTTATATCATAAAAGGGTCGCGTCCAAGAACCAAAGATATTCTGGTACGACTAGAACCTGTAAGCCATACACCTTTAGAGTTCTGAATGGATGTGCTTTTAACCGAAATCGGGAGATTACCTTTTAGCCGTTGTTTAGAGATCAGCTTAAATAAGTCCCTAATTTAGGTGCCCCTTCTAATCTTGAACACATTTACTTTTCGGGTACCTTATTTTATTCAAACAGGGTACCCTTCCACTATAGTCCAGTCAATATGGATTCACAGGCACCAACATTTTGCGAGAATACCGTATACGGTGTAGACTGATGCTAAACAGAAGAGTGTTAGAGTTCAAGTACTGCTAGTTAAAACCCCAATAAAAAGTTATTTTTTAATAATGGAGGCGGAACAAAGGACAAAGTTCGGACTACCTACGTATCTTTCTAAGTGATCTTACTATCTGAACGGGCTACAATTATGACAGTGTTTAGATATGTCATGCGGTCAAGCAATCGGCTTAAGATAATGACGTGGTAGAATTGCTACCTCTGCTTTCACTTAATGCAGTAGCACAGAGTATACACAGGCGCCACGACACACAAAAAAATTGTGTTATATATCTCTTTTCTTTCTTCGAAAGCTGTCCCTCTTGCATTGCTCTTTGCTGCACTCTTTATGCCACAATACTACAAACACCAATTACCTAATGAAGATTTATTTGCAAAATGTAAAATTGCAAATGTAAAATTAAACTTAAAAGTTTATCCCAACACAAGTAAATAATTGTCCAATTCACATGCTCTACCGTATGGCTTATCGTTTAAAGAATACGATTTTTGGTTATCTGTGAATAGACAAATCTGCTGTATCGTTACTTTGTCGTATTGGTAAATGTCAAAAATTTAAAATATCAATGCAATGTAAATTGTCAGTTCACTTTGAGTAAATTTTTTAAGAAGATTAACAAATCTATTTTTAAAAATATTAAAAATAAACTGAAAAAGCAAATTATTGAATTTTAGCTAAAATTTTTTACCTCAATCGATAAGCAATTTTAATTAAAATAGTAATTAGCATTGTGGTTATTTTTGTTGAACTGTTTATGATTTTTAATCCAAATTTTGATATTTTTAAATAGGCTAAAGTTCATCAAATTTAATTTTCATTAAATTATTTTTATGAAGAAAGAAATTTTATAATATATGTCCTTTATTTATTTAAATACAATATAGATACAGCGATATAACATAAAAATACTTAAATAAATTGTTCACGAAGAACATAGGGCGTCAACGAATTCTCTCCATCTAATTCTGTCTCTGGCAAGTAGTTTAATTTCGTTCCAGGATATTCGAGCTGATTCGTGTTCGTGTCTTATGCACCTGATCAATGTATTTCGTGGTCGGCCTGGTTGTCGTTGACTCAAGTGAAGCTCTAGCAATATCACTTGCAGGTCGCCTTAAAATATGACCGATCCATGTCCATTTACGTCTCCGTATATCAAATTCGATTGAACTACAATCTGCCAGATTCCAAAGATCCTCATTGGATATCCAATTCAGCCAGTATTCACGTAATATCTGTCTCAGGCACCGATTCACGAACGTTTGAATTTTCTTCAAGGTCAGTTTTGTAAGGCTCCATGTAGTGTAGCCATATAGTAGGACAGATTTAACGCTACAGTTGAATATCCGTAACTTCGTTTTCTGTGAAATGTTGTTAGCGCGCCAAATTTTTTGTGCAGAGCCGATAACCAGTCATTCTTTTTAGAAGGGTTTGCCGTTTAACTCTCACAGCCATCGACGACTGCTGGCAGTCAATAGTCAAAAATCAATCTTTAAACAAAATTGTATTTAACCTTTGGTAGATCGAAATTTGCTTTGAATGTAAGGGTAACCTGTCCGTGAAAGCTTGGGTTTGAGCCCCGCGGCAGTCAAGAATGGGAAATTATCAATAAATTTTAATTAATTTTCATGTTATAAAATTCCTTTCTTCATACAAATAATTTAATGAAAATTAAATTTAATTAAAATATGTAGTTTAAAAAATAAATTGAATTGATTCAAGCATATATCTGTGGCTTGGTGCTAAGAGGGCCAATGTCTATATTTTAATGTTTTGTGTTAATCGTTTCATTATGTGTATTATTTTACTCTCTTTTATTTTTCTGTATCAGCCAATGTCTAAAAAACCTCATTTAACTGTTCTGGGTTAACTTGGACATTAGCTGATACAGAAAAATAAAAGAGAGTAAAATAATACACATAATGAGACGATTCACTCAAAACAGCAAAATATTGATAGCACCAGGCCCCAGATAAATTAATCGCTCAAAAGAATAAAATTAATAGTGGTATTTACACAACGGAAAAAATATCAATGTTAAATTAACATGGCCTTATGTTGATTAAAAATTATAGTAAATTTCTGCAGAAGTATGGACTTTATTTAAAATTATCATTGTTTCATATTAATTTCAAATGAAAAATGTTAAAATAACATTATTCAATATTGAATCCATAAAATCCTGTTTTAGTTGTTTGTATAGAAACAATAACAACACTATAAAAAGAAAAACGTGAAGTTTTTATTTTCATGTTTAAAAATATCTATAAAAAGAAAAAATCCCCGTATTCTTTTTGTTAAAATTATTTAGTTAAATAGTACGTCCAATTTTCGAAGTAAAATGATGACGAAAACCATATCAGGCCATTTTCTCTGCTCTCTCTCTCTCTCTCTCTGCTTCTACTGGTATACCTTATACTCTTATAAGAGTTTTAAATGTTTCTTAAATTATTTCAAACCCAAAGCAATTCGATTCTAGATGAAATTCAAGTTGTTTTATCTTGAAATAACTTTCATTCAACGTGATTCGGAGTGTTATTTTAATATGAATGTAATTTTGCTCTAACTTTATGAGAATGTTAAATCAGCATGAATTATAATTATTTTAAAAGAAAATAATATTGCTCGCAAGTTATTGTAAAATCGTGTTTAAGTAACATGAAGTAACTATTAAGCGAAATCTCTACCGAAAAATGCAAAATCAACCTTGTTTTCAAGGATTTTACATTGATTTTTTTTCTGTGTATATCACATTCTAAAAAGATTTTTCAGATTTACCAAACAAATCGAACATTTCCGGGCCTGTCATAAATACAACATTTTTCAAAACACATAAAAGTCAGTCGTATAAAATAGACAACAGATTTATATGAAAATTGCCAACAACAAATATATAATATTGAATACTTAGATTATTATACAGTGATTTTGACTTCGCTGCACAATCTCCTTTGCACGATTTTTTGTGCAGATAAATCAGAAGTGCTGTTATCTTAAATGCATTTATCTGCCTTGATGTGCAGGTACAAAATTCGTCCAATATAGTTTGGCATATATCATGGTGAAATTGCCATGATATGCGCCAAACCAATAATGAACTGAGGAACTGAGTAAAGTGTTCAAAAGAAGAATAAAAAACGTTTTTATTAATAAATTGCTATTTTATTTAAATTTTATAAAATTAGATATTTATATGAAAAAGTCGCCACCATATTTTTTCATGTGTGCAGCTAACTTTGATGTTTTGTATGAAAATATTTAAAAGCTGCCCAAAAATATGATAAATATGCAGGTATAAAAAAGACACGTAAACAAACAAGAATTTTAAAGAATAATTGCAGAAATATGTATTTTGGGCAGTTGAGACAAAGTGCAACTAACTTTGATTTTTTGTATAAAAATATTTTTAAAATGCCAAAAATGTTGGGCATTTATTTTAAATGTGCAGGTATAGAAAGTGCACTTAAAAAAGAAATTTGAATGGGATTTAAAAAAATAATGACAAAAATTTTTCATTTTGTGCAGTTTAGTCAAAAGTGCACTTCAACAAAAGGCAGTTAAGCCAAAACTACTGTAGAACAAATACGACGTTACTACGAGCTTTTGAATTCTTTAAATATTTAAATCAGTGTTCGAAAATAAACAGTACATTATTTAACGTTGGGCTCACACACCCAGGAACTATATCTATTTTTTTTAGTGATTGTGTAGACATACACAACCCTTAATACCATTCGTAACTATTTTCAAGAAAGACCATTATATAATGTTCGGTTCTTCGTTAAAAAACAGAACAATTGTAGTGATACTGTAGACAAACATTATATTTTAATGTTCTATAATGTTTTTTTCGTGTGTGTATTTTGTTTTTGTAAAAAATGTTTGGTTTTTTTACCAGCCAAAAGGGACGAACATTAATGAGCCGAACCGAACACATTAAAGTTTGTGGATTTTCAAAAAAAAAAAAAAAAAAAAAAAACGGAAGGGATTTAAATGTTCACATCTTTTTGTGTTCGAAAGATGACTAACAGGGAAACGTTATTTTTTTAATGATTTTCTACACAAACACTATTAGCGTTTGTGTTTTCCACAAATCTACCGAACGGAACATTAAGAAACGATATTTAGTGTTTATTTTCACTGATTTAAATTAGTAAAGAATATCAGAAAGCAAAACGTATTACTTAATAAATATTATTACACAAAACAAATATTTTTGTTTTACTTGGATTGTTTTTTTCTTCGTCATATACAAAATATTTTTTTTCTCTCCGTAGAACGTAGGGACGTTGACGGAGGCTCAAATTCCCACAATTTGCTTTGACAAGAGACCGATTTTTACTTATTTCGATCAACTGCAAATCAACTGTCCCAGCAGTATCTCATAATAAGATACCTTAATTGGATCGATTTTACTCCTTCATAACTCAAATCGCCTTAAAAACAATTCAAAATTCTCCTTTAAACTACCCACGGTGCAATATTTTCAAAATACTACACAGCTGTGTGGTGAAATTTTTTTTTAATTTAATAAAAAAAAATACTGAAATACTCAGCTCAAGTCAAACTCATACCACGACTGCCTCTTTTTTTCTTAAATTTCTGTGTTTCATTGGTCTAAATGACAATTTACATTTCTTTTTTCATTTTACATAGAGAATGAATGAATGATCGTAAATTGCATGTTAAACAAACATTTTGATGTTTTTTTTTTCTGAACATCAACAATAAAGATTTTTAAATAACAAACTAAACAAATTTGCATTTTTATAAAGTTTTATATTTACAAATTTATGCAAAAGGAAATAGAAACTTTTTTAGTTTTATTATAATGTTTACTACAAAATAAACAAAGAAAAAAATCAAAAATTCAAATAAAAGAAACTTAAATAATTTTAAAGAAATAATTGTTTATTACGATTAAAATGGTTATAATACAGTTTTGTTTGTTTGACAAAGAAAATGTAACATTTTTTTTTTTTTTTTTTGTTTTAAAATAATTTAAACAAACTACCAGTACTTAAGTTATTTTTTAAATTACTCTCAAATTATAGTCATTAGTTAAACATGGGCTAAACTTAGGTAAGTGTTTTTTTTTTTTTTTTTTTTTTAATAATAATTTTTGGGAAAAAAGTAAACAAACAATTTTTTATTTGTCAAATTAATATTTGTGTCACTTAACTACAACCATGCACGCAATATAAAAGTAGCTTATGAATTTTTTACAATAAGGCTCAGAAATTTGTATGTTTTTTGGTATGAAATCAAGATTGGGGACAAGAAGAAATCAAAACTTTTAGTAAAGAAAATAAAAGTGTTTTGCTAAAATGTTTGGAAAAATGATGTAAAATTACTTTTTATTAATGACTAGCTGGTCGCCCCGGCTTCGCTGATTACTAATGATTGATGGAGTCGTTTTCTGATTTTAGGTAAATCGAAAAAAGTGGGCGGGCCAATATTTTCTTTACGTAAAAACCTAAGTTGGACCATGGCGATTATTTTAAAGAAAAAATCGGTCGAATAAATAGAAAAAGTGGGCGTAAAAGTAGGCGTGGTAAATTTTTCTTTCAATGAAAACTTAAAATGGATTAATACGAACATTTGAAAAAAAATTAGTCCAATCGATGATGCAGTTTTCGGATATTACGTAAATCGAAAAACGTGAGCGGGGCAAAATTTTCTTTCCGTAAAAACCTAAGTTGGACTATGGCGATCATTTAAAAAAAATCGTCCAAATCGGTCAAGCCGTTCTCAAGTTATGCGATCAGCAACAGACAACATTTCATTTTTATTATATAGAAGATAATATTTTAAATAAAAGTTATACTAAATAAAAACATTTGTCGCCTGCAAACAAAAGACTTAAGGTAAAAAATGGTTCTATATTAATCTTGAAAATTAAGAAGTTTTACAGTTATTTTGACTTAGCTGCACAATCTCCCTTGCACGATTTGTTGTGCAGATAAATCAAAAGTGCAGTTCTCTTAAATGTTTTTATCTGCCTTAAAGTGCAGGTATGCAATTGTGGTTTCCTGCATAAAAGTGCAGCAAAAGTAAATTGCTTAAAAGAAGAATAAAAACATTTTTATTAATTAATTGATAACAACAATGGCATTCAAACATCCTGTAGTAATTTGTTAGACATTTTTATAATGAACGAGATAGCCAAATTGGTAACAATAAAGTGGAGAACAGAATAGTTGCTACACGCAAAGAAAAAACATGGTTGTGGTAAACATATTCTAAGAGCAACATAACATGATAAGATTCATGATTGTAGTCACCATATAACGATTATGACCATTTATATTCGTAATATTACATCATAATATTTTCCCCTTAATAATATTCTTATCGTGTTAATCGTAATAAGTTATGAAGTTATCATATTATTATCATGTTAATCATAATAAATTAAGAAGTAATCATAATTTTATCATGTTTATCATTATAAGTTAAGAAGTAGTCAAATTATTATCATGTTGATCATAACAAATTTAGAAATAATCAGTGGTGCTGTCACAACAATAAAAAAAATTTAAATTTTATTGCATCGATTTTTTATTTTGTTAATACAATAAACAATTCGATAGGTATAATTTAAACACACACAACTCAAGAAATCTGTAACAACCTTAAGTTTAAGCATATAGATCACGTTGTACTTTTCCCCATACTGCCATAGGTCCATGATCTGGTCTATCTTTGACATTGGAACCGTCAAGCTATTTTCATTACGCAATTCTTGGTGACGTTCACGATTGTTTTAAGTAAATCTGCATTTCTTTGAAACATATATTTTTGAACAGGAAACTTAAACTTTGCACGTCCAGCTTCCAAAGCCTCACTACTTAGTTGTTCATATTCATCAGACACCAAATAAACGTAAAGAGGAAAAGCTAATACAGTGGCTTTCTTTCTCCCCAAATCAAGTATTGGAATTTTGGATCGAGATTTCGAATATGGCTTGTTTTTGCAATAACAATAACATCTCTTATTTTACAAATGGCGATAATAAAATATTATTAGAGTAAAGATATTTTGATTGCATCTTAAACATATTATGATTACACGTTCAGAAGGTTATCATGTTATGGCTATTAAATATCATAATATGATTGTGAGTAATATAATATGTTTTCAAAGTTATCATTATTTAGTTGTTAGAAAAATTATTATTTTTCGGTCAACAAAACTCAAATTTATAATTGCGATTAATATTGAATTCTTTACAGTAAAAAACAATATTGTTGATATGAAATAAAAATAACAATTATTTGTGTACGACAACAATATATTGTTTTAATAAACATAGTGTAGTTGTCGTAACCATGCCCAACCATATTTTTTCTCTGCGTTTATAGTACAACGTTCCGAATAGCGCTGCACTCTGCCAAAAGTTAAAAGCGGCAGTTTCAAAGTAATGTCAACAGTATACTACGTTTCAGTAGTCGTTGCAGTTGAAACGCACAATTCGAAATTTTGAACTTCGTTGCCCTACAGAGCATTCGTCAGCTTCAGATACTACTACAACTACTTTATTCTGTTCCAGGCCTTAAATTTGATATTTATGTGAAAAAAAGGCAACCATATTTATTTATTTATGCAGCTAACTTTGAAGTGATGTTTTATATGAAAAGATTATACAAAATGCACGTAGGCAAGGATTTTGAAGAATAATTTCAGAAAATATGTATTTTACGCAGTTAAGTCAAAGTGCAGCTAACTTGAATTTTTTGTATGAAAATAATTTTAAAATGCCAAAAATTTTGTGTATTTATCTTAAATGTGCAGGTATAGAAAGTGCACTTAAAAAAGGAATTTGTATGGGGATTTTAAACAATAACGACTAAATTTATTAATTTTGTGCAGTTAAGTCAAAAGTGCACTTAAACAAAAGGCGGTTAAGTCAAAAGTACTGTATAATTAAACTAAATTATACCACACGCAGAGAAAAAACTTTTTAAATATTGTCAGCTCCAACGAAACTATTTTTATCGAACAATTTTAAACATATATATGTCCTGTGGTTCTTAAAAGGAACAAAGGGCCATGGGGTCTTTAAAGACGATTTTTTTGTCTTTAATTTCCCTAGCTTCTCACTATTTCTGGGCTTGTACCAAGTATCCCCTGGTGATGAGGCTCAGATACCCATCTGTCCGCAGCTAGATTGAGAAGGTGGACAATTGAGTAATCTGAATGACATACTAACAACGTTGCTTTTCAGATAACTGGGTGCACAATTAACTGGAAGCAGTCACTGAAACTCAGTTTTTTTTTTTTTTTGTTTTGCCGATTTATGGCTTCGAGGTAGCCCCAATAAGTCGCTTTGTCTAAAACAAATACTTTTACTGAAACCACAACTAAACATATTATGGTTAAGTAAACTAAATTATTATCACCGGCAACTATTGCCTCCGAGCATAGACCAGAATTCCGACACATATTGCATACCGGATAATTTTTATAAAAAAATGTCTGCATTTTTTGCGGCGAAATCAAGAATTTAAATTTTAATAAATTTTTCAAGGTTGTTTTTTATATTTTTTTCTTAATAGAAATTTTGATTTCATTTGCTCTACCTTAATCCCCCCGGGGTCTTGTAAGGATAATCTAAGGGGTATTTATCCATCTTGTGCAACATTCTCCGGTGAAATAATCAATATCTGAGTTCGGCAAAAATTCAAAATTTACGGATTTCTTCAGTTTGCGGTTAAGGAATGCTCCTTTCTGGTACATAAGAGTCAGTAGCTCCCGGCGAGCAGGCACCGCACTGACTATTGACTGAGGCCATCCGAAGTATACTTCTTGCGGGAAATGATTTCTGTCTTTCAGGATGATTGTTGTTTTGTACCCGAAGTCGCGGCAAGTGATGGTTGATTTTTCACCACCTGTGGAAGGGTTATGCCTAAGGGATGAATCATCCCTAGGTGGTGCTGGCTTATTTCTTAAAGCAGCGAATGTTACATAGGTTGAGTTCCTAAACAATGAACATTCAAATTGCTATCTGTGCTTATGTTTGTTGCTCTGGCATAGGGGTGGCGGTAGGTAAACGCTTTGTTTGACACCCAGTGTTTTATGTATATCTCTTCCACATCTGCTCTTCCTCAATGTTTTGAAATATTACACATAAAACTTTTTCAATTATTTTCTATTAATACGGACAAATAAAAATTTATTGAAATCATAATAAAAATTTTTGTTAATGGCAACTTTAGAATTTATCCCAATTTATATTTTAATTAAGAAAAAAAAACCTCCATAAGTTTTAAAAATATCATTTAATAATCACATATGATGTATGCAAGGCATTTCATGTTATTCTGTTCTTTATAAGTATAAAATATTTTTTAAAAATATGTACATATTTCCAATTCAAAATAATTGCATCGATAAAACAAGCGATTTTTATACCCAAAAATTTTTTCAGCTATCTAAGCAATTTTCGAGCACTTATTTTAAGCCATTTTAAGACGTTAATAAACAGACAACCAAACAAAACGAATTAATTTTTGTTAATTTTCTTCGTTTATTTTCTTGGTTGGCCACATAAAAAACTGTGTCAGCAATTACATGCATGTTTTAACACACCAAAATCAACAACAATAACAATTTGATATCGTTATAAAAGACAAGGCATAACGTTCTTAACAATGGCACTGTAATCATCTTTAACAAAAGCAACAAAATGTTAGCGATGGTTGAGGTTATTGTGCGTTAATATTTTTGTTGTAACACGAAAATCAATAAATCTTGAAAATGACATCGAAGCTAAGACGAGACGAACCAATAACACCAAAGCAAACCGTATTTGGCAGAAAAGTGTGACTTCCTTTTTTATTAAGGAGCGAAAGACCAAATAGTCGCAGTCGTAGCAAAAGCAACACTTGTTTCAATAACAGAAAACTAACAAGTGTTTCCTCCGCTCTATTGATGTTTTGCTGTGAAACTCATCCATCGATCTAACCACTCTAACCATCGATCTAATCACTATCTCTTTAATAGCATAGAAATTCAATTGCAATTATTATATTTCAATTTATTTCAACAGTATGATTGCTAACGACAGTTACTTGCCAACAAATCTGGGCAACAGTATTTATTTCAAAAATGTGTAAATTTATTACACTTTTTGGTCTAACCAAAAATGTCCGAAATGGGTTGGCGGCATTTTTGGTTAATTCTTTTGGTTTTTGTTTAATTAAACAATAAATTTATTTACATTTTAGTATTTTATGAAAAATTGGTGTTAAAAAGTTTTCTTTTTTGTTTTATTTTATTTAAGTCACGTTTTGCGGTTTAGAAACTTTTATTTTTCTTTTTTCTCCTTTAAATTCTTGTTACTAAGAGAGTGTGTGTGTGTTTGGAAATGTTTGTCTATAAAGTTTTTTCTACTTTATGGTCATTTGATTTTTGAGTGCACTGCTTCGCCAACCAACGAAACAACCACATTCACTCTTGAATTCTTTTACATTTAGTTCGAAAGAAATTCTAAAGTACACACATTTTTTTCGTTTAATGTTTTTTTATTTGACCTGTTTTTGGAAGGCTTAAAATATTTTAGAAATTTTAGTTAAATGTATTAAAAATAGATTTTTAAGATATTAAATTTTTGTTTCTAAAAATATCCAATTAAAATAAAATATTTGAATATTTGTTTTTCGTTTAAATAAAAAATTTTAACAGAAATTTTTTAAAAAATAATCGGCTTATTATCACTCTTATTACCACTCTTGATGTTTATACAAGGTGGCGCAAAAGTCATCAGCCTATCCGCAGATGTTATATTTTGCAAATAGCCGTAAATTTTAGTTCTTCTTTGATATTAGTGTAGAAAACAGTTACAATATACACGTCAATGAGAAATGGAGCACTAATGTAATAATTATTTCGATTTTCTTACGGTATTTCTGGCTGTGCTTGACATAATATTGAGGCTTGAAAAATGCACAAAAGCTAGGGTGATATAAAACCTATAGCGATGAACAGATCTGAATGGAAGAAGTTTGTTGAGGCCCTATGCTCCTTATAGGATCGAGGGGAATATATATGGGCCTTAAGATGGAGCAAGACTTTTAAGGACCGAATTTAAAAAAACCATTGAATTTGGCCCAGCCGTTTGTCTAAAAACTAGTTTTAGCCAAAAAAGGAAAAAATTTCTTCAAGTGCAAAGGGCTTAAAGTCGACGTTACTGTTGTCATTGAATTAAGCTATGGATCTTTCTCTTCTACCAAAAAAAAATGTAATTTGGTGTTAGTGTCTGAAAATTTTTTGCTCTCTAAAAAGGTGATAAAACATGCCGCCCTTATTTCAATTTACACTTTATGCCCCATATAAATCGACGGTGTTAATAGTGCCCTGTAAAACAGGTGACTTCAGTTTATATTTAGGGCTATTTTTATAACGGCGACAATTGCCCCAAAGAGCAGCAAAGCTAAAGCGCGAGTGGAGAGGAAGAGAACATGCTATTATTCTCTCCCCTCTCACCAATAAACTCACACTTACTGAAAGAAAACTTTAATAGTGGGAACCCAGACTTTAGAAATAATCATCTATCGCTCTTACGTTGTTTTAAACAAATTTAAACAGTTAAGGCCGAAGGCAGTAAGAAGGTCTATTTTTTATTTTTCTTAATTTGTCGCTGTTTTGGCCATAAATACTTATAAAAGCTTGAGTTGCAAACCACGAGCATGTCACGTAATACACATGTGGTAACTTGTATGTGTTATTTTAAGATTGTAGCCTTATTAATAAAATTTTCACAAAAGTTTAAATAAAAAAAGTATAATAATTTATTTTATAAACATTTAGACAATTTTCTAACGTTTTAACTGCAACAACATGAAGCATACAGTACATTGTTGCTTTTTAATAATTTTTTTTAAATAAGAATTCTTCAGAGGTACAAGTTTAAAGAGAAAAAAACCTTTTACATTGTTCATGATATCGCAACAAAAAGAAAAAGGCAAACAAAACAAAATACCAAAAACCGCCTTCTTTTTTCGAAACGTATTTTTTTTTTTTTTGTTAGTTTCAAGTTTTGTTGAGGCATTTTAAATTCTACTACATACTTAATAATAATTTTTCGATCATGTAGGAATACAAATAAAGAGTGATCACACATAATAATACACAATAATAAACCAAGTTAACAAGAGAAGTTAAGCTACTTTCACTTTTTTGCCGGTCTCAGTCGCAGTGAAGGCAGTGACAACGACAAAAGAAAAAAATGGTAAAAAACAACCACAACAACTTTAATTTCTTCTTTCTGAAAGTGTCTGTCTCATATGTTTACAAAATCTTAACTTGAAGTACCCACAGATACGTTAGCGTTTGCAGATACAAAAATGTATCTGTGTGTTTTTTTTTTTTTTTTTTTTTTTTTTTTGTTGCTTAAATGTATTTCTTGTTAAGCTTTCTTGATTTTTACATAGCTTAATAATAAAACAAAATTTTGATTTCATAAAAAGAATTATTTATGGCTTAACAAATGTATGTCTCAAGTTTAAAATAAATATTTAATTTTACAAACAACCAGCTACATTCATACACACAGTTTTTTTTAACAATAAATGAAAGTAAACATAAAAATTTACCAAACAAAAAAAATAAATTAAAATCACTAATCCAAAACGAAAAAACTCATTGCCTTTGATTACTATTTTGTTCGACAATCTATTGCCGGAAAAGTTGTTGAACAAGAATTCTTAAGTCATTTAATGAACTTCTTCTTTAATTTTAGTATTTGCCTTAAATAAAGAGTGAAGTTTTTTCTAATTAACATTCCTGCAATTGTTATTGGTTTTACTTGACTAAACGTCTATAAATACAACTTTGTAACTGTTGGCCACAATAGGGCTTGAATTGCAATTTATGAGTACAAAAGAAACTCTTGACCTCATTAGTGGTCAGTGGTGTTGGTAAATAAATCGAAAAGCTGCAAATCAGCATTGTAGAAAAGGAAGTTATTTATGGAATGCATGCAAATAATATAAATTGTTGCATGCTAAATTGTCATATGTTACACTGTGGCAAAACTTTTGGTACTTTTATACTCTACATAACCACTGGTGGGAAGATTATTGTGCGTTTGAGCGGTGGCATGTCATAACGTGAACACTATGAAACTTTTGAAAATGTAATAATGTCCGTGGGCATTAAGACACTTTGCAAATGGACATTATGTCATTTTTAAAAATGTCATAAGGTCCATAATTACTAAAGACGTTAAATACTAAAAAAGATCTACATACACGCAGAGAAAAGCATGTTTTATTATGGTCACAACCAACAAAACTATTTTTAAAGAAACTTATTTAACCATAATATGGTTGTCGGTGACAATGATTTGGTTAAATTAAACATAATATGGTTAAACAAATTTTAAAAATAGCTTTGTTGTTTTTTCCCTGGGTGCATATATGGGCACTTCCGTCAAAAGGTCCACCGTGACCGAAAATTTAAAAGTTATCAAAAGCTGATTATTTTACGATATTGTTATAGAGAAATGTTTAGATTTTACTAATTTTATAAATTCACCCATTAATTTGTTCACTTAGATGAACAATCAGACTGCAAAGTTGTGCAAACGTAATTTCTTATTTGTGAGAATGTTTTATTGTATGTTTTCTTTAATATTTAACTTTCTTAAAAGAGGTGATATTTGATAAAAATTATTCCAAAAAAATTTTCTTACATGGTCTGTAATCTAAGGAAGACTTCAAAGAGAAATATGTTAGTCGGATTAACGGTAAATTTTTATTTTATTTTGATCATTATTCAGTTTTATTATTATGGAAAAAATTTCACGTTCGAAATGTCACGTATCGACCCAGATTTTGGCTTAAAAATAAGAAAATACAGAAGATTTTTGAATCAAACCAAGACATTTTAATGTTACATTGCTGCGTAAAATTCTCAAAGTTGTTTTACTAAAGCCGGTGTTTGTTATACCATAGAGGATAAAATCCTTGCGCCCGGCCGAAGGCCGGCTGTGCAGAGAAGCTTTAGTTAGCGAAGCCGGTACTTGTTTTATCAAAGAGGAGAAAATTCTTGCGCCCGGCCGAAGGCCGGCTATGCTTTTGAGGTTGTAAGCATGTTGTGGACATTATGTGTGTCAAAGCGTCCACTGACTTTATGAGACTGCTCTGATGGACATTACAACACTTTTAAAAGTGTCAGAAAGTCCATGGACGCTATGACACTGGACGTTATGACTGCCACCGTTTGAGCTGGTGTTTGGGTTAGGAGTTTGTAACACCTAAGAATAGAAGTACACCAATGGACTCGGAATCTTTTTCTGTGTCTATCATAGAAAAAATCATTTTAGATAATAGAGATAAATCTCCCAAATCTTTTGAATTTATAACAAAATACAACTCTATTGTTTTTAGCTCTGCATTACTTTCCATCCATGAATAATATTTTCCCTTCAAAACTTAAGTTAAATTTTTAATAATTTTTTTAATTCTTTTTTGTCTTGAAGATAATAAATACAACTTGAAACCAACTGGTTTGAAGGTTGGCCACCAGTTAGAATAAACAAATAAAATATCTTAATTGAAAAATATGTGTTTAAAATCAAAATTTTAAACACCAAATTTCCTTTTACTTTGAAATTACATATTTTTAACGGATTATATTAACAGAATATTGAATTTGCTCCTTAATGTTAATATCATGTAACGATTAAGTTTCTATTATTGTGAATTAAACTTTAAAATGTTATACTGGAATCTTGCTATACACACAATTGTTAACGTAACTAACTTGAAATTGTTAAAATTAAAAAGATGGCACTTGTCTGGAAGCTAGCCAACGGTGAGCATCATCAATAAAACTGAATTTGTAATTATACTGAATCTAACCCTAACTCTTATTTTTTCTAACCCCAAAAAATTAACCAAACTCTAATTCCTTTATAATTTCTCCTGGCGACGAGAAATTATAAAGCCGCGTATAACAAGTAAACGGGAACAACCTAACTAGTTGGCTTATACTTATACCTTTATAGGCATAGCTGACTCTACGTCCACTAAACTCTAATAAGCCAACTATCTAACCCCCAGAAATCCCAGCTAACTTGTTCAATATGCATTAAAGCTTTATGTTATTTTTTTACAAAATTTAATAAAATGTTCTTTATTTTCTCATTGCAGGTAAGATTTAATCAATTTTTCTTACAAAAAGGTAACATTTACATTACTGCTTTTTTCTCTTTGTTTTGTGTCTATATAAAAAGTTCATTTATCTATATATATAAAAATGAAAAATGTTTGTATGTTTGTTTGACTCATAACATCACGTGAGCACTAAAAATAAAATAGGCTACTTATTTTTTCGATAGGGGCAGGGGAATTGGTACCCCCCATTGGATGCCAATATTAAATATCCCATATCTTAAGAGCCGCTGCACGCATTTTGTTGAACTTTTAATAGTAGGATCTTCTGATCCCCAAAATTGAAATAAAATAGCAGCGGAGGAAGTGGTTCCCCCCATAGGATGCCAATGTTTAATATCGCATATCTTAAGAATGTTCAAACTTTGTAGAAGTCACTCTTATGGTATACTACACTATTGAAAATAAAAATAAAGCGGGTAGGCGCAGGGGGGGGGAGAAATACCTTCCATAGAATGCATATATTAAATATCGTTCAACTGAAGAACTATTAAAGGGAGAGTCTTTAAACGTGGTTAAAGCTAATATTATGGCAAACTTTAAATTTCAATTAAAAATGGGCGGGGTAGACAGAGGAGGAGCAGTACCCCTCATAGATAGAAATATTAATAAGAGCCGGTGCACGCATTTTGTTGAACTTTTAGTAGTAGGATCTTCTGAGCCCAAAAACTGAAATAAAATAGCAACGGGGAAATGCTACCCCCATAGGACGCCAATGTTTAATAACGCATATCTTAAGAACTGTTATAGTAAGAATGTTGAAACTTTGCAGAAGTAATTCTTATGGTATACTACACTTTCGAAAATAAAAATAAAGCGGGTAGGCGCAGAGGGAAAATACCTCCCATAGGATGCGTATATTAAATATCTCTAAACTGAAGAAGTGGTTAAAGCAGTGTAGAGAAGCGCACCGGGTTAAGCTAGTCTATATATAAAAAAATGAAAAATAGTTGTCTGTTTGTTTGTTGGCCAATAGACTCCTAAACTACTTAACCGATTTAACTGAAGTTTTTAAAGTAATATCACGTGAGTCCCAAAAATAAAATGGGCTTCATATTTTTGCGATAGGGGCAGGGAAAGTGGTACCTTCCATGAGAGCAAATGTTAAGTTTTGTAGGAGTCGCTCTTTGAAAATAAAAATAAAAAGGGTAGGCGCAGGTGTAGCAAAACTCTAATGTGATGCATATATTAAATATCGCGTAACTGAAGAACTATTATAGCGAGAGTCTTCAAACGTGGTTAAAGCCACTACTATGATAAACTTTAAATTTCAAAATAAAAATGGTCTGGGTGGATGGTAGAGGAGCAGTACCCCCCATCGAACGAAAATATTAAATACCGAATATCTTAAGTTAAAAGTCTTCAAGCCTTGTAGGGTAGGATGCACTCTTATGATTAACTACACCTTTCAAAATAAAAATAAAGGAGGAAGGTGCTGATTCTTACAGTTATTTAAAAAATTAAGTAACAGCCGCCAGTCCGGCGGTTTGAAACCACTAACTGGACAAAATATGTACAAAATGTTTTTAAACAACAACTTTTTTTTTTTAATTTCATAATTTCATTTACATTTCACTCGAAAATTACTTCCTTCTGCAGATGTTTGTGTAACAAATTTGATTAAATTTGCCAGGTAGTAAGGAAATAAATTTTTACAATAAAAATTACATTTCTGGCACACTTTGGAATAATAAAATAAAATATTATAAAATTATTTTTCCTTATTCAGTAGTGATCACTTAAAATTACGAACATATCATTAATTTGTTGTCATGTTAATTTTTATTTTTAAAAATTAAATTGTTTGTTTCGTTTGTCTGGCCAAATGATTTCTCGCATAATGTCTGGCAGCTCATTGATGTGATTTTTCGTTGTTTAAAAACAACAAATGTGTGTTTGTTGACCATGTCTGACGGTTTTCAAGTCTAGTCAGTGGGTTTCTAGTTTAAAAAGAGATTTGTTAATTTGTTTTTATTTTATTTTCTACACAAATTGGATTTGTTTATAACACTTTCATGTACATTAGGGTGTCCCAAAATTTTTTTTTGTCAGAGGCTCAAGCATAATTTCAAAGCTTATAGGTTCCAGTATTTTTTAATTTTTTTTTAGATTTTTAGGAAGAGGTTTAGAGGTCGCGCAAATCTAGTCTTTGTTAAAAATCTGGGTTTTCGGCCTTTTTTCAAACTTGACTCATAACTTTGTCAATAACCACGTTCATTTAACTTTTTGACCGAATATTTCTAAAGAAAATTTCCCAAACTATATTTCCATATGCAAAAACTTTAAGTTCCGGCAATATTTTTGTCCATTACGATTCCACATATTAAGTTCTTTTGTAATTTTTTAACAAATTCTGTAAAAAACGGTTTATTACTTTTCAAATTTATATGAAAGGTATAAAAACTAGTGACGCGATTTTGAATACCGATAAGTTCTAAACAATTAAGGAAAACAAAAATGGAATTTTGTCCTACAGTTTCCGAGTTGCACTATTTTTATAGTTTGTACCTTAAAAATTGTGATTTTTTTTTTCGTTTTAATTATTGTATATTTCCATTAATTTTTATAGTTACGTTTTAGCTGTCATTAACTTCTGACATTTACTGATCTAAACCGTTACACGCTGTCATTTTCACTTTCTATTTTATGTGTGCTCCAGGAGCTATCAATCGGGCTCGCTGGATAATGAAAATTATCTATTCTTTGAAAATGTGCATTTTCCGAAACCAGTTGCATTCTTATATAGACAAATCAACAGTTGATGCCTTGCTTGAATTTAGTTCATTTATTTTAAAAATAAATATCAAATATTGGTACATCTGCCAGTGCCCTCGATACGTTCCTCTCAATGATCTGAGCCTATTAAAGGAATTGGATAGTTATAAAATTATTAATAAAGCAGTTGCAAAAGCCTCGCTTTAAATGTTCTAAGTCATCAGTGGAACTTTACTCCGAAATTGGCTGCCCCAGCGTTTTTTGATGAACGTATCGACACCAAAACTTAGCACTTAATGACAAAAAATACTTGCAGATACTCCATTCAGCGATTATGAAGTAGCAAATGTAACTTTAACAGAAGAACTCTTTAGAAATAAAGAAGTTCAACAATTCATTTCAAAAGCCAGTCTAACTTTTTTTTGAAGCTTGCAATATTTCAATCGATTTTTTAAAAATATATCCACAGAATTGGAAAGCCAACAAGTCATTTCAAGAGGCAAAGAAAAAAGTTCAACAATTACAAGTAGTAAATGATGTGGCAGAACGAGGTGTGGCTTTGGCTAATACTTATATTAATGTCACAACTTCTGAAACTGATTACCAGAATTTATTGCAAGGATAGAACTACATCGCAAGACCTTCAATAAATAATTTCTCACAGAGCAAAAGAAAAGTTTTTTTTTTTTTGTTAATTGGGTAAGATTGGTGAACTGGCAAACAGCTTATAATAACATATACTGGGTATAAACATAAAAACGGGTATAACTCAGGAACGGTAAGAACAAATTTAAAAATTGTTTATTCATATTAATAAGAATTAATTTGTCTTTCAAACTGCGTCATTAGTTTTTTACGTTTTTATTTAAACTTAAAAAGTTGTAAAGCGTTATTACAAAATTTTTTTAAAAAATTACGAAAAATTGTAATTTAGGGTATCTAAATGAGTAAACTCATCACCAAAACTTATAATTTTTTCACACAGGAATAAAGCTTGGATATTTTTCTTTAAAACTTTTTTCTCAGCAGCGAAGAAACTCGTGGTATTAACCAAGTTATGAGTTAAGTTAAAAAAAGGCCGAAAACTCCGTTTTTTATGAAAACTCCATTTGCGCGACCTCTAAACCTATTCCGAAAATTCTTAAAAAAAAAACCAAAAATACTTTACCCTATAAGCTTTTAAATGAAAATCAGAAAGAAAAAATTTTTTGGGACACCCTAATGTACATATGCATGAATGTATCTTTGTTTATGATCATTAATGTGGTTTTTCACTACCCAAAGGTTTTTGACATTAACATTTTGCTGAAGCACTCTTTGACGCATTAAAATAAGGTTCAGTTTAGTTATCAACAGTACTGAAAGTTTAAAAGACAAACGCGAAAAATACTTACTTAATTTCATTATGAACTAATATTTTATTTCTGAGTAGCAGAGAGTTGGTACAATTGTACAAATAAAGGTAAGTACCATTATACATATGTAAAAATGAAAAGTACTTGTTGCGAAAAGTTTGCAGAAAAGTTTTTGCAAGTAAAAAATACTCCTACATTTCTCATCTAGAAAATATTCAAAACAGTTATTCTATAAAAAATGTTTGAATAAGTTTTTCTATATGGACAATGGTTTTAAATAAAAACGATTTGAAAATAAACTATTTGTAAAAGCTTCCCTTTAGAAAATTATTTAAAGAAAGTGCTATCTTTAAAAATAAAGCTTTGTCTTAAAAGAACTATAAAAAGAAAGTTTTCTCTATTAAAAACTATTTAATAAAAGTTTTTCTATAAAAAAAAACTTGAAAAACTGTTATGTCTATAAAAAAAAAATTTTAAAAATGTCTCTATAGAAAACTATTTCAAGAAAGTTATCTTTATATAAAACGGTTAAAGGTAAGTTTTCTTGTTACAAAACTATGTAAAGAAAGTTTTCTTTATATGTAGATAACCTATCGAAGAATAGTTTTCACTTTTAAAGGCTAGAAAGTTACTCTGTATAGAAAACAATTGAAGAGAATATTCTCCATAGAATGCTATTCAAAAAAAGTTTCTCGTATAGAAAACTATTTAAAAAAAAGTATTTTCTATCGAAAACTCTTTAAAGACAGTTTCTCTATAGAAAACTATTTGCAGAACGTTTTCTCTATTAAAAATTATGTGAAAAAGTTTTTCTATTAAAAACTATTTAAAAAACTTAATCCTTAGACAACTATTTCAAGAAAGTTAGAAATCTATTCAAAGAAAGTTTTCTTGATTTAAAACTATGCCAAAAAAGTTTTCCTAATAGATAAGTTGTCGAACAATAGTTTTCACTTTTAAAATCTAGAAAGTATATTTATATTGAAAACAATTCGAGAACATATTCTCTATAGAAAACTATTTAAAGAAAGTTTCTCTATAGAAAACTAGAAAGTTTTCTCTATTAAAAACTGTTTTTCTTTAAAAAATTACTTAAAAACGTTCTCCTTAGAAAACTATATCAAGAAAGTTATCTTTAAAGAAAACTATCGAAAAAAGTTTTCTTTTTACAAAACTATGCGAAGAAAGTTTTCTTTATAGATAACTTGTCGAAGATAGTTTTCACTTCTAAAAACTAGAAAGTTTCTCTATATAGAAAACAATTTCAGACATTTTTTTTCTGTAGAAAACTATTCAAAGAAAGTTTCGCAATAATTAGTATTGTGGTTATTTTGTTGAACTATTTATGGTTTTTAATCCAAATTTTTAATATTTTTAATTAGGCTTAAGTTCTTGAAATTCAATTTTTCATTAAATTATTTTTATGAAGAAAGGAATTTTACAACATTAAAATTAATTAAAATTGTTATTGATAATCTTTCATTCTTGACGTGGCTGGGGCTCGAACTCCGGCCGGCAGGTTACCATGACATGTTTCGATTGCAATTACTCAATCTCCTCAGATGGATTTGCCGTCTTACACTCGCAGCCATCAACGATTGCTGACGTCAATAGTCAAACATCAATCCTTAAACCAAATTGTATTCTAACATTTGGTAGATCGAAATTTGCTTTCCTGAATGATTATCCATTTTAATTGATTTTACATGTTTTTTCCTTACTTCTGTTTTTTCGTACTTTTGTCAAGAATTTTTCTTGAAGTCCAAGTACATTTTTTGTTTTTTCATTTTGTCTTTTTCTTTTCTGTTGACCCTTTTCAGCACAACTTGAAGGACAAATGTACACATAGAGCTCGTGCCTTAGCTTTAACAATAATTAGTATTGTGGTTATTTTGTTGAACTATTTATGGTTTTTAATCCAAATTTTTAATATTTTTAATTAGGCTTAAGTTCATGAAATTTAATTTTTCATTAAATTATTTTTATGAATAAAGGAATTTTACAACATGAAAATTAATTGCCATCGACGACTGCTGACGTCAATAGTCAAACATCAATCCTTATCGCTATAGAAAATTATTTGAAGAAAGTTTTCTCTTGAAGGAACTATTTTAGAAAAGTTTTCTATATGGAAAGTTATTTAAAAAAAAATTCTCTCAATGGAAAACTTAAATAGTTTAATAGAAGGTTTTTTCTATAGAAAACTTTTATGTTCGCAGAAAATTTTACCTATTAAAATATGTTCGAAGAAGGATTTTTTTGACTGTTTGTTGTTTTGTGTTTGTAGAGACGATAATTGTTTCAAAAAGGTTTTTTTGTTATATAACTACCTGTTTTTTAAAATAAAAAAAAAAAAACTGAAATTAGTTTTTGTTTCCAATTTAAATTTCTAACCGAAATTTTTTTTTTTTATTTTGGTTTAGTTTTAGAAAAACAGGCAGTAAAACTGTTCAAAAAACAGTATTATTTATAGCTTTCTATATACAGAAAACTATAAAATTTTCTTTATACAGAAAACTAAAATGTAGTTTTTTATACGTAGAAAACTGTTCATTAATGCTTTCTAAATAAGGAAAATAGTAAATTGTGAAAGTTTTCTACTCTTAGAAGACTGTTCTGTTTAGAAAACGGCCTGAAAAGAATTTTTCTACTTTAATTAGAATCTGTTTGAAAAAGTTGCATGTTTAATAAAGAATGTTACATAGAAAACTGCATGAAATTAAAAACTTGATTACTCATCTCTGTTACATATTCAAATTAATGATAATTTATATAAAAACATACATACATACATAATATTCACAGATATAAATATGTATGTGTGTAAATAAAAATTTTATAACTACTTATGTTTTTATAGCGTTAGTAACTGGTCAGATTTTTGAACTTCACGAATTTTTTTTTTTAGTTTTTTTTCAACTTAAATTTCACTTTTCTTTAAAAAATACGTGCGTAATCTTCTTGTTTCTTATATTTTTTCATAAATTTACAATTCCCATTAACTTGTTATGTGCGGTTTTTTATTTAAACAATAAATTTTTTTTTTTTTTTTGCCTTCAAAATTTAAATATTTATGATTAAAAATCCAAATCAGTTTTAAATTATTTTTTGCCGCATTCCTGTTGATTGATGTTGAAGATAATAACGAAATAAGGTTCTGAGTAGCCAATAGAAAAAAAACAGTAAGAGTGCTGGTAATTTTATTCGCCGGTCGGCGAAAAATGTGTTAAAATAATTGTACTGCTTACGTTCGAAATTAATCAAATTTCTATCAATATTTGTACATATGTAGCATCTTTCGTAACCATGTAACCTAAATTTAAACTGTACACGTATAAAATGGCAGGAAGCTTTATTTTTGTAACATGTTTTGTCCAAGTGCTTTTTTTTAGTGTATACAATTAATTAACACTTTCTACTTTTAAACTTCTAGTATGGTTATCAGATTTTTTTATTTGTCGCTTATTTCTACTTTTTGCCGTGAATATTTTTTCGATAAAAAATATTTTTTTTTCTTTTATGGATACTGACCTAAATGTTTTCAATTTAAATGTTGTTAATAAATAAATATTTGTATAAAAGCTTTTACTTATCAATCAATTATAATGTTCTATTTGCTTGAATACACATAAATGAAAGTGAGGAAAATGTTGAAGTATTTAAAAGACAAAAGTTTTCTCTTTAAATTACCATTGAAAAATTTATCTTTTTAAAAATATTTACATATTTACCTAAACCCCCTTCCAACTATGGAATGTACACACACAACTGTTTAAAAAACTCATTTTATCGAAAAGTTTTCTTTACTAATAGATGTTTGAAAAAAGTTTTTTTCCAAAAATAAAAATCCTTTCAAATATGTGCTGTCTATAAACATTTTTAAAAGCTTTTGGTAGGTTTGTTGTACTTTTCAAAAAAAATGTTATTTGTTAAGTTCCTTCTTTTTGCTCGAAATTACGGAGCTTTCAACAAGAACTTTGTTTTTCAACAGGAGCATATTGGAGCAGCATGTTGGATCTTAACCACTAGGTGAAGAACAATGTGTTGACATACCGCCCTTGTGTGTCATTGCAACCAACAAACGGAGGTATAAATTATGAATGTTGAATCCGGAAAAATGTATTCATGTTTAGGAGCTGGAGCTTTCGAACCTTCGCTTCTTACGAAATTGGCAGCAGCATCTTTTTAATAGCAACCTCGCCTAGGAATAGTCCTCCCTCAGGCCGAACGGTCTCACATGTAGAGAAAAATCAGCCTTTGGGTTTAAACCATAACCACCATGTGATCCCCGAAAGTATCTTCTTGTCAAAAAAGCAGACTTTCGTTGAGAGTTCCTGCTTTTAAGCTTTAAAAAAAGCACAACCCCATCAGATGGAGAACAACCTGACGAAAAGAAAGTTAAACTTCCGTAAGGACAAAGACAGGAAGAATACTAACTGATGCCTTTACCTGCTCACAGGGGGCTTCTGACTCCCATGGTACCAGATCGCAAGAAATCACGAAGACTTTAAGTTGCCCAAAATGTTAAATACTTGCTGGATTCCAGGCTGAATACACTGGGTTTTTCCCGGATAGTGTAACACAAAAAGGTGAAATATTCTTGAGATGATCCCTACAAAACCCCGGGGGAGAAAATTTCTACAATGAATTAAATTTTACTCAGAAATATGGTGGGTCAAAGTTTGATTGAAAATGTTGATAAATGAAGCGACATCTGTATGTCGCTACCTAAAACGCAAAATGTTCCTATCTTTTATTTTGAAAATATTACAGGAGAAGCCAAAAAACTATTTAAAATTATAATTTTTTTAAACTGCTTATAACTTATTTTTCTTTCAAAACCTACCAGTTGTTTTCACAATTGACCATATTGCATATTATACAAACTGGTAGTGAAGCATTTTAGCGTTTATCATAATCTTTTGTAGAAATTACCGATTGCTTCTGTTATTAAAATCGATAATTTTGGTCAAAAGATTTGCTTGTCAACATTTTGTATTATTGAAATATATCAGAATCAATGAAAAACGGGATTGTTAATTTGGCGGGGGAGGGGGGGGGGGGTGCTTTAATGCCATGTGCGATTAGGCCATGATGGCTTTATCTCTTATTCAATAGGGAGATAAAGTCTTTTGTTTTTTTTTTTCATTTGAATGGGAGATAAAGCCATCATGGCCTTAGCTCATATTAGCAATATTATAAAATGGCTTTATCTCTCATTTCAGTTCCGGAGACACTAAAGTTAAGTATTGAAATCTGGCTTCGTATAATAAAGTTTTTCTGCGTGGCGGCCTGCGGCCGTGCTTAGGGGTTTTTTCCTCAAGTAGAACGCGGCAGGTGGCTTCGCTGAATAAAGTTTTCCTGCGTGCGTCGCAAGAATAAAAAAATGTTTTTCAATGATAACTAAGGATTTTCCCTTTTACAGAATGTTAACACCATGCATAACAATATTCTGAAAAAATATGGCTTTATCTCTCATTTGCGCAAAAAAATATGGCTACATCTCTCATTTCGCAAAATTTTCAATATGACCTTACCTCTCAATGATTGGACAATAAGACCATTATGGCTTTATCTCCCATTCAATTGAGCAATAAAGCCATCATGGCCTTATCTCACATGGTTTTAAAGCACCCCCCGTTAATTTGTGGTTAGTTAGGGCATTTTGCGTTTTAGGTAACGATGTGTCATGGTGGCGACGTCTTTCCGATTTAATTTTTCATTTAACTAAAATTGCCAAACCTTACTACCTGTTTAACGATTTCGAACGTTAACGTTCACATAGAAAATTACATTTAAAACAAAAACAAATTTTAGAATTTTGTTTTGTTTTAAATATAATTTTCTATGCGAACGTTGACGTTCGAAACCGATGAACAGAATGTTAGTCTTTCCAATAAGAAACAACTGAAAATGAGTTTCTTCGATTACGATTTCTTTGTTTTGTTTCGGAAAACAAAGTTCTTGTTGGAAACCTCTGCACATTAAATTCAAACATTTAATTAAAACTATCGCACATTTCAATTTCTTTCGTACTTAAACATTTTGATTACCACGCAAATTGTTAAATAATTTTCATAAAAAAATTCTATTTCTCAGATAAATATACAGTAATTTAGCTTTTTAAATTCCCATTGACAGTCATACATGTGTTGCAAAAGCAGTTGTAGTAATCTGTAAATAAATACCAACAAATTGTAGCTGGTAACATAGAAAATTACCAAAGCATATCACCCAATAACTCATCTACTACAGCACACAACAAACATAATATTGAAAATATATCTACATACTACTTACATTAAGTAGATACAACTAGGCGCCAATTGCAGAGTATACTGGATGGTGGTATGCTCTGCATGCAAAAATACAAGTTGCAAACTACTAGCAACATGTATGAGTTTTAAAAATATTGACAACTTATTTTTGCAACAACTAGATATTTGTGTACACATATGTATGTATGTACTTGCATACATGACTATTTAATGTTGGCGTTCATTTGCAATTTCTTTCCATCTTTTTCATGATAATGTGTCACTTGAAATGCAAGCGGAGAGTGTGAGTGCCTTTAGGAAACAACAAGTGCTGCGGCTTAAGTACGAGTTTCGTTTTTGTTGCTGTTATCGTTATGGCATGTAAATAAAATAAAACGATTTAAGAAGCAACAAACTAGGCAATTGGGTCACAATTTAGGAAAACTTGTTTAAAGCTAAAACGAAGAAAAAAAATTAAAACTAATAAACTTGTGTTAACTGAATGAAATAAAAAATTTTCTCCTCCTCTCCCTTTTTGTTGAAGAAAAAAAAAACAAATATCGTTCAATATATTTAAACAAGGTTCAATGCGCGCTCTTTTGCAAAAAAAAAACTTAATTATATAAAAAAAGAACAAATATTCAAAATAAAGAAAAACAATAATTAAAGGTTTTAATAAAAGTAATCATTAAAAACTTCTATTTCCAATCATAATCTTTCGATTGATAAATCGTCGGTTGATAATTTAAATGTTTTGAGTTAAGATCGATTCCTTAGGCTTTCCGACCTGATCTTTCATTTGGCGTAACCAGTTTTTCGATACCCCATACGAGATTTCGAGATATGGAGTGTTGAGTTTGTCGTATGTGGTATTTGCTGAAGCAATTTTCAAACTTCAAACTCAATTTACTCGAAACTATCGGAATCCACATACGTCAATTAAATTATCAACCGACGAAATGTGTAATTTTAAAACCAAAGGAAAAGTGTAATATTTAAAGTTGCATATAAAAACCAAGTTTTCAAGTATAGAAAAGATCAAATTAGGCGAAAATTTTTTTATAGAAAATTGGTCGAAAAGTTGTTCATATGAAACTTCTTATTTTGGACAAATAAATCCGTTTATTAAAATTCTAAAAGTTTTCCAAAATCTAAATTATCCCAACAGTGCTTTAATATAGTCTAAGCTAATGATTTCGGAACTACAGTGCTGTCTGGGTAGAGTGAACTAATTTTTGCAGAGCGATTTCACTATACCCAGGTTGTTCACTAAATCAAGGTTGATTTTTTACTTATTTTAAATGCATTAATAGGTTATAAATTATACAAAGCTTTTTCCATGCATGGAAACTCTCCTTTTTAAAGCGTCTTTCTTCTTTGGGTTCCAAATGTATAGTTACCAATAAGCTTTATTACTCCGATTTTCTTTTTATTTATGCCAGAAATTATTTTCGCAACGCCATAACGCTGTGCTAAAGAAGTAACACGAGCACCTTTTTCAATTTCTTTTATAATGTTTATAACACCAATTTTTCAGAAATTAACTTTGATTGAACATGCGCGCAGGCTTAAATAAATTAACACTTCATAGAATGCGTATTTGTGAGAATAACTTGTTAACTTACTCTAAAAGAATCGTTACTTTACCGTTATTTCATGTTCTCTTTAATTTTTATGATCGTTTTCATTGTTTTTCTCCTAAGCCAAACCTAAAAACTAACTATAAAGTATGTTCACTCTATAGAGGTTCATGAGTGTTCACTCTACAGAGCAGTCAATGTTATCATTCTGGTGTTCACTCTAACGAGGTATTCATAGCACCGGGGGTTCACTCTACCCAGACAGCACTGTATTGTTAATTTCTTAACACTTACAAGTGCTTCTAAGTCCTTAGCCGAAAAATTTTTTTTTAAAAGTTTTGCATTAAAAATTCTTAAACAGAAAAATTTTCAAATTGTTTTATACTTTATTAAATTATTAAATAAAAAAGTGACCTTAAGCTTAAATAATTTATTAAAGTATAAAATTTAATAAAAAAGGTCGAAGAAAAAGGATTATAATTTTCAAATTGTTCTCTATAAAAAACAAGTTAAAAAAATATGCTACTAGAAACTAATAGAAAAGTTATTTTTGGAATCATGTCGAAAAGTCCAAACATGTTTTAAAAAAGCTAATTTAAACGTTTTCTATATAAAAAAGTAATTCAAAAGATTTTTGTTTAGAACTGCTTAACTCTAGTTTACACGGTAATACAATGTATTACACAGTGCAACACGAAAAAATAACCATATACGGACACCACTACTTGATAAAAGACCAAAAAAAAGTCCCGTGTCTCCCAGTTTTGCGCAAAGTCATGCACTTTTTTATGGGTCCCCGAAGATTTGGGGCCTCGGTGTCATTTTTGCAAAAAAGTGATAATTTTCTCAGGCTCATATATTGCAAAACGTTCGGAATTTTGTACATGTTTGGAACATTTTTGTTGTTGATTGTTTCCTTGAATTTTGAACGGTTTGTTACCTAGTCCCAATTTACAAAGTTGAAATTGAAAGGCAGACATTTTTCTTATTTTCTTTTGAACTTGCCTAAACCTTTCACAACCGCGAAATTAATAGACAGACAGAAAATATTGTTTTCCTTTTTTCGTTCTTTTTCGTTGTTGACGAAGATGAACATTTAACAGGCATTGATACTAAAATTACATTGGTGTGAGAAAAATGATATGAAGCAACAACATGAAAATGCCGAAAAGTTTAAAAGAACAGCAAAAAATGTCCAGTACAGATAGTCATGTACTACACACTCTACCTCTACAACCCCTCACCAACAAACTTCGTCTGTCTGCCTTCCTTGCCACATTGTAAAAGGGGACCTATGGACCTGAACAGGGGAAAAAAGTAAAAAAAATCGAATTTTTTAAGGTTTTTTGCGATTTTGTTTATCAAGATGAAGTTTTTTTGATTTTATATGTTCACAATTTTTGTTCTTTATGTTTACACGGATGGTGTAAGTAAAATCAAAGTAATGATGTTAAACAGCTTTTTTAATAACAAAAAAGCATATGGTTACAGTTTTTCAATATTTATTAAAACAAACCTGAAAATTTCCTGAGATGATTTTGTAATTGTAGGTGTGATGAAAATACATATAAAATGGTTTGGAAAATAAAAATTTACCGACCAATTGTCAAATTTTGTATCCGTATTCTTTCTTACTCAATACATTTTGCTTTTACATGATAAGATTTTTCTCATTCTACATAATTTTTTGACATGCCGTAATACATTGTATTACCGTGTAAACTAGCCGTTAAGGGTTTGTTCACAATAATTAACGAGTCAAAAAATGTTTTATGTAAAAATCTGATTAAAAAGTATTTTTCTGAAGAAAAGAAAACGAAACGTATGAGAAAAAATGATTTCTCTACAGACCAGGACGAAAATATTTTTTTATAAAAATGTTTTCAAATAGTTTTCGAAGTAGAAAGCTGATTAAAATGTTTTCTTAATAGAAACTAATTAAAAAATATTGTTTCAAACTGATCAAAAATGTTTGTCCTATCAAAATGATTTTTCTAAAGAAATCATCAAAGCGTTTTCTTTATTTTATAGAAACATTTTGACATTAGAGTACAGTACCCATGCTCTGTAACTTTAGTGAGAACTTCTTGCATCGAAAAGATGTGAAACAAAATATTCCATCGTTTCTCGAAAAGTGTGTGTCTGTAACTCATGTCGAAAACTATCAAAAGAGATTACGTCGTTACGTTATAAATGGCATAATATTGCACTCGAAGCCGATGTGACATTGCATACGTTCAGAACGCCAGTAAAACATATCGTTAACGGCGACCAAAATTTACTTAATATGAAAATGTTTCAACGACGGCGCGCCGAATGTTTTCAAAGCTCGTTTGCAAACAACAAACATTAAAGTCGCACTTCACATTTTTTGGTATAGCCGACGGTTGTATTTTTGCCGCCGTCGTTGAAAAATTTAAAATTTTAGAAATTTTGTTCGCCGTCAACGATATGAGTTACTGGCGTTCTGAACGTCTGCAATGTCACATCGGCTTCTAGTGCAATGTTATGACCAGAGAAGACTAAAATGCTTTTTTGCAGCTGTTTTTTATAAAACCTACTGTTTTTAGCTTTTTTTGGATTTTTTTGTTTAAACTTACAATTTTTGTATTAAAAACTTCGTATGTTACTACCAAGGCGAATTTCTCTATAAAAGTGAATTCGCCTTCGTTACTACCTTTTTGCAACTCTGTTTTCATTTTAAAAACAATCAACTGAAATCATAGTAGGCTGTTAAAAAAAGAAATAAATAAAAAGGTTTAAAAAATGCCGAAAGAGAAAAGTATGTAATAGAACTTTTTTATTAAAAATTGAAAAACATATGAAGGAGTCTTTAAAATTGAAGAAAATTGGCTCTTTTGCAATATATGCTGCTGCAAAATAAATTGTTCGAAAAATTCTAATGTGGATCAACATATAAGATGTGGGAAACAACAATTGGCGTCTTCAAAGCAAGAGAACGATCCACAGAAACTAATTACGGAATATTCAGTGACTCCAACTGCCACAACGTTTCAAAATACCGTGTTCAGATATGCACCTTAATTGAGCAATAAATGTCATTATTGAGCTCAATTATCCATACAAAATTGCAATTTAGTTATTGCTCAATTAATACCAAATTGTTATAAATATTGAGTAAAATTAAAATGCAACACTGCAGTGCACTCTCACAAGTGTGATAAGTGAGTAAAACCCAACTCACTAAACAAAGTGTTTTGACATTTTTGCCAACAATAAAACAACAAAAACAAAGGTCCATCCATTAGGTCTGCGCAAAAGCCAGATGTTTATTTTGTTTTTTCCTTAAATATGTCAAATGTTGTTTACATTTTGCTTAGTTAATTGCCAATTGCTAATTGAGTAAGCTAAATTGTGTATGTGTGAACAGAAAGAAAATTATGTCAATAAACTGAATATTGACTCAATTAACCCTTAAAGTACGAAGCTCGATTTTTGACATAAAGTACGGAGTGGGGTCACTAAGGTCCCCCAAAGAAAAATGAGCTTTTGTTGCTTATATGTTAGCATAAAATGACTAAAAATATTATTTTAAAAGTAAAAAATTATTATTTTATTAATTTTCAATTTAATTTAATTTAATTACCACATATAAAAGTGTTAATTTTAAAACATTTCATGTTATAATTATAATTAAGGAACACAAACTTAGGAATTCAATTTTTTTCTAAAGAATAAAAAACAAAAAATAAAAAATATAATAATTCAATGTCTATAGTGTCAATAAATATAAAAGTTGAATGCTTCATCCCCCATTCCATCGTTTTCACTTAAATCTTTATTCAGAATAACTAGAATCCATAACATGTTTTTGACAAACTATTTTCTTTTCTTCAGTTCTATGGTCATTGCAAACAAACTTAGAGCATGTAGAACATTTCACTTTCGACTTCTTATCTCTATTCCTAGGACAAAGGAAGCAACGACCACGTTTTTTTCCATCTCTTTTTATAAAATTTTCACAATTTTTTTAAATTTCATCTGCAACACCACAAGCCGACAAGGCGCGTCTTAAACTTGGTATGGTTTTAGCTTCGTTTTGCAAACGCTTTCTCATATTTGGTTCAGCTAGTTTTTTTCCAAGATCTAATAGAAATTTCTTTCTTCGTGATGAGTTTGAAAGATTCCATTCGGGGTTCTTCTGTATAAAGATGATAAATGCATTCATTGCAGCTATGTCAACCATATTCATAAAAATTCTAAATGGCCAACGTTCAGTTCGCCTGCCACATGAGTATTCTCTTATAAGTTTATCGCTATTGTCTACCGCTCCCTTAGTTCGATTATAGTCCATGGCTTAGAATGAGCTTCATTAGAGACAGAATTATCTGCATGCTGGGAAGACAAAAGATGTACCATTCGGTTCTTTTTAGGAATATATGATACCATTGAGATGTTATTTGTGAAACAAAATATAGAAGAATTCTCCTTCCGATGTTTTGATAATTTTAATTCGTTGGGTGTGTCCGTTTTGTTTTTTCTGACAGTTCCTAAAAGCGTCATATTTTTTGTAAGAAGGAACTCCGCTAATTCATAACTTTTATCAGTAGTTATTCCCATGCCGGATCCAAACAAAGGTTCAGCGAGATCTTTAACCACTCGTGCACCTTGTTTTTTTTCTACGTTTCCACCAGGGAGCTTTCCCGTATACACCTGCATATTATACAAATATGATGTTTTCACATCAGCGGCTGCCCAAATTTTAATGCCATATCTTCCCGGCTTAGATTTTATGTATTGCCGAAATGCGCATTTGCCGCGAAACGTTACTAATTGTTCATCGATAGTTATATCACCAAAAGGGTTGAATGACTTTCGGCAATTATCTACAAAATGATCCCACACTTCTCTAATGGCAGCTAGCTTATCAGTCTCTTTTCGAGCTTCTCTTGTAGTTTTATCATCAAATCTTATATACTTAGACAATGCAATAAATCTATCACGAGACATAGATGCAGTAAATATATTTCTCCGAATGGATTCGTCAGTACTCCACATTTCTTTTACATTTTCTTTTCTACAATGTAGCGCTCCAGCTGTTATAAGTACTCCAAGAAATGCATCCAATTCACATTCAGTTATCAGTTTCCAATTTTTTTGCTTCTGGTAATGTTCTTTATTATACTTTTCAAACACTCTTTTGGCTTCTTCGTTAGTATGAAGACAGATTTTTTTTTTGATAGCTGGTGTTATAAGATGGTTGAATATTTCATCAATTTCGCTAGCGTCACTCATGTAAGTAGTTACTCCTGGTTTAACGTTCACAATATTGCATGCTAACCTACGCGTTTGTGGAAATGGCTTCAAAGACCAAACTCTGCCAGACTTAGCGGTGCAATATTCCGCATTCAAAGGAAAAGCAACATCATTTTCATCTTCGTCTATATCCGGAAGAATATCTTCTGCTTGTTCATGTTCTTCTTCCTCAATCTCGTCTTCAGTTTCACTATCATCATCATAATTACTAGGTATGTAATCAGAGTTGTCACTGTCCCAATCTAATTCTATATCATTAGGATCCTCTTCACTGTCATTTATAAAGTCTTCTATCGCTCGCTGGGATAGTTTTCTTTTATAGTTTTCCATTTTTGGTCCTAAAAAAACAACGAAAATTTGTAACGTAAAGTACGATGTGGGGTAACTTGGGTACCCCAAACGAAAAACTTACCTTCTAATTACAAACAGATTGATATTTAAATGCAACTTATAAGTTTTTATATAGTGTTCAAAATAAAATTGGACTACCTAAAAGGAAAAAGACAGAAAAAAATTATTTGCGAAGTTATTAAAGAAAAACTAAGATCTCTAAGGGTTAAAAAGGTATATCTGAACACGGTATAAAGCATTGTTAGAACCCAATATACCAATAAAAAAGTTAGTTCTCCCAGTTTCAAAAATTTCATTGAGTAATATTCTCAAATGTCGGTTCCGTCTGAAACTTGCATTCGCCAGAAATACATACCAGGGGCCTAATTCTGGCAGTCGTGATCGAGTACTTTCTCGATTCGAAAGCAATTTAATATCTAATTATATCAGTCAATACTGAACGAATCGGAATTATTGTTTCGGTGTTGTAAAGCATTAACTTGAGTTTCACAATACTGAAAAAATAATTTCGATTCGTTCAGTATCGACTGAATTAAAATTTCATTCGAATGGAGAAAGTACTAGATCACGGATGCCAGAATTAGGCCCCATAATTGTATAGGGAATCTATAGAAAAAATGCATCAAGCAGCCAAAGACAAATATATATGGATTTCTGTAGATGAAACTACGGACAGCGAACAGAGATATGTGGCAAATTTTATTTTTGGAGTCTTAGAAGAATTGAAAGACAATAAATCTTATTTATTGAACATGCAAGTACTTGAAACGGCAAATGGCGCATCTATTGCAGCATCTATTCGTTACAAATATTGTGGCCAGATGGTAAAGTAGAAAAGAAATCGAGTTTAGATTTGATATTAATTTTCTGTATTTATGCACAAAATATAACAAAGTGTTACTTGTAGTAACGGATGCAGCTGCATATATGCTAAGTGGAATGTCTTCTCTAAAGGCAATGTATCCGAAAATGCTTAATTTAATATGTTTTGCACATGGTATCCATCGATTAGCTGAATTCATTCGAACAAACTTTGAAAATATCAATAAATTGATTTTCAATGTTAAAAATATTTTCTTAAAGGTAAATAAAGGGTGGTTAAATTTCAAGGGCCGATGTTGATTTTGAATAAAACACAAACTATTTAGGAAATTATTGTAATTTAATTTTATTATGATATATTTGTATTACACAATTATGTATGGAACAAAATATCGGCCAAATGGGCGCCGCGACCACGGCGGCACACCTCCATCCGATGGTCCAAATTTTCGATGACCCTGAGGCATAATGGAGGTTCTATGCCGTTAATGTGCCGAATTATCTCATCCTTTAGCTCTTGAATTGTTGCTGGCTTATCGACGTACACCTTTTCTTTCAAATAACCCCAAAGAAAAAAGTCCAACGGTGTCAAATCACATGATCTTGGCGGCCAATTGACATCGCCATTACGTGAGATAACACGGCCATTGAATTTGTTGCGCAAAAGAGCCATTGTTTCGTTAGCTGTGTGGCAAGTGGCACCGTCCTGCTGAAACCACATATCGTCCACATCCATATCTTCCAATTCGGGCCATAAAAAGTTCGTTATCATCTCACGATAGCGAACACCATTCACAGTAACTGCCTGACCGGCCTCATTTTGGAAAAAATACGGCCCGATGATGCGGCCAGCCCATAAACCGCACCAAACAGTCACTCTTTGTGGGTGCATTGGTTTTTCGACAATCACTCTTGGATTCTCATTCGCCCAAATGCGGCAATTCTGTTTATTGACGAATCCACTGAGGTGAAAATGTGCCTCATCACTGAAGATGATTTTCTTCGAAAATTGATCATCCACTGTTGCCATTTCTTGCCACCATTCTGCCCATTCACGACGTTTGGAATGGTCAAGAGGCTTTAGTTCTTGAGCCAATTGCACCTTGTAAGCGTGTAAATGCAAGTCTTTATGCATAATGTTCATCAACGACGAGCGTGAGAGGTGCAATTGTTGGGCACGACGACGAGTTCAGGTGGACGGCTCTTCAGCCACACTATCGCGAACAGCAGCAATATTTTCTGCAGTACGAGCTGTACGAGCATGCACTGGTGTTCTCACATCTTCTACAGACCCGGTTTTCTCGAATTTTTCCACGATTTTTGCGATTGTACGCACATTTGGACGATCAAATTGACCAAAAAAATCACGAAGTGCACGATATGCATTTTGATTTGAACGCCCATTTTCATAATAAGTCTGGATAACTTTAACACGTTGTTGGATTGTGTATCTCTCCATGGTTCAAATTGAGTAAGTCTGAAATAGAGAAATGTCAAATAAAATTCGGAAAAAAACTTGGCGTTTAGGTGTGGTTCACATTCAACATCGGCCCTTACAATTTAACCACCCTTTATAACTAACATACATTTGTATGTTAAAAATATATGTTACAAAAACACAATTTTTACAGGCACCGCGAAGAAAACAACTCTTTCTAAAAATGAATCTTAATGTTGTACTTCCACCGTCTCCATGCCCAACTCGTGGGGGTACTTGGTTTGAAGCGGCAATGTACTTAGCTGAACATCTTGAAGAAGTTAAAGCCGTTGTTTTACAACTTGACAGTCAAGATGCCGACTCAATTGTGCAATCCAAAAAAATATTTGAAAACTCCGAACTAAGTTTTCAACTTGTATTTCTAAAATACAATTTTGCAAACATTTTGGTTGCTATAAAAAAATTGCAAACTGCGGGATTATTAATTTCAGAGAGCACTAATGCTTTATCGACAGTTTTTGACGGACTATGTAAGATCGAGGACCAACAATATAAAAAGAAATTTGAGAAAATAATAAAAATAAATCCCGGATATCAGCAGTTTTTGGAAATAAAATATATTTTAGAGTCTGTTACTGTTCCAAAAGATGAAGTTTGTCCTCTAATGAAATTTTCAAATTTAAATATGCTCCGTCAACCTCCGTTGATGTAGAAAGAAGCTTCTCTTTATGCTTTTAACAGATCGACGTAGAAAATTAAAATTTGAAAACATAAAGTGGAAGAATTAGAATAAAACATTTTTTAGTGCTTTTTTTTTTGCTGTTGTATCAATGTTTTGTTGCTTTTTTATAATTTCTTTTTGCTGTAAAAGTATTGAATATTGTTTTTTTTTGTCTTCTCTGGTTATGACATTTATAACGTAACGACCTAATCTCTTTTTAAAGTTTTCGACAATTTTTTCTCTCTTTTCGAGAAGCGATGGAATATTTTGTTTCCCATATTTTCGAGGCGAGAAGTTCTCACTTAAGTTACAGGACATGGGTACAGGTTAGGAAAGTCTATAGAAAACAATTTAAAAAAAGTTTATCTATTGAAAACAATTAGTGGAAAAAACATTCACCCCTATCGTGAATAACAAGTGGAATTTTTGTTCCCATGAAATTTTCATTTCCCTCGAAGGGAAAAAAGCAATCGTGAATCTCATGTGAAAAATTTTTTACGCTATCAGTTCCAGTGAATGTAAGAAAAAGAAGAAAGATTAAAAAAATTAATAAATCAATGAAATTTTTGTTCAAAAATATTCAAGTCTATATTTTAAAGAAAAGTTAAAATAATAAAGCAAAATATTTAGTATTGGAGGGATAGTTTGATTACAACGTTAGTTTTTTGCACTTTTTAAATTTACTGCCTGTTTGTAGAACGCGAGCGCAAAAGTGACTCGTTCAACTTACATTTAAAACAAAAACAAAATTTCAAAATTTGTTTTTGTTTTAAATGTAAGTGAAGCGAGTCACTTTTGTGCTCGCGTTCGCGTAGAAAGTGTTTTAACTATAGAAATTTGGTCGAAAAAAGTTGTCTAATAAGTTTGTTTATTAAAAAAAGTCGAACTTTCTGATAATAGGACTAGGTATAATCAAATCAAAAATCAAAAAGTTTTAACTATAAAGATTTTGTCGAAAAGTTTTATCTGCAGACTTAAAGACCAAATTCGAGGCCCCCATATATATATGGGGGATTTCATGTCAAGTGACCCAATTTTGAAATCGATGTCTTCCGATTTGGATGACACCAAGCTTAGAAACAAATTTTCAGCAAGATCGGTCAAAAAGTTTCTGAGTGAGAGGGCGTCAAGGTTTGACATTTTGGCCATACAGGTGTTTTTTCTCATCCGTGTTACATATTACCTATTAGTTTAAGCAAAATTTGTTCCAAGTAGCTTAGGTAGCTATTTCATCAAACTTTGGAAAAAAAATTTTTGTTTTTAATTTTTTTTTAGCGGGAATGTTTTTTTTTTTTTTTCTCAAATGAGAGCTTATGCCTTTTCCTTTAAGGCAGTTTTGTTCGCTTTTTTACTATCCAATAGGACTAACCTTGGTGTAAATTTCATCCAAATCGGAAGACATCGATTTCAAAATTGGGTCACTTGATATGAAATCGGCCATATATATAAAGACAAAATTAGAAGTGCCATACCATAGCGACAAAGCCGTAACAGCTGTTTTTGGTTATGAAAACAATCCAAAATTAAATTGGTTTTTATGGTTATGGCGTTATTGCAAGTCACATATAATCAAATACGGCTTTGCCAATTAAGGTGTTTATATCCAGCTGTTTTGTATGTTGAAAAAGTTTTTATACAAATATATTAAAAATAAATTTTAACTGATTAAAATTCGTTCATACATCAGAAAGTGGAAAAAGGGCTTAAAAAGTTGAAATAGAAATAGACTTTTTAAGTAAAACCAAACGAAACATTTCCCATAGAAACACCTTTACAGCAAAAGTAAACATAAAACTGCATACATTTTAAAGATCTTTTCAGTTACTGCAAGAACAATTTGTTATACTTATATATGTATTTTTGTATGTATGTATGTATGTAGTATACGAAAAAGTAGAATGCAAACATGTTATCTTCACTGTAAATGACGATAGCCAATAATGCTTTTACAGATTACAATAAAGATAAAAGCATGTGTACATGTTGATACACATGTATCACTCTATTAGTGTTGCCATATTGTGTGAATTTCTACTTGATATGTACCCGATGTGTAATTATTTAGTTTCTATTATTTTTTTTTGGACTGACAAGTTTTTCAGTGCTACACTGAAAGAAAAATGCTTCATATATTTAATGAATCATTTTCATAAAAAAAATTTACTTGGGTAAATGAAAATTTTCATTGTCTAAATGGAATTTCATAGTTATAATGAAATATTTTCGTTAAAATCGCTTCATTGGATTTCGTTATTACGTTAAAAATTTTCATTGGATATATGAAAACTTAAGTTTGTCCAAGTTAAACAAAAAATTTTAATTGGGAACATAAAAAAACAATATACAAACATAACTATATTCATAAATTAATACAAAATTGTAGTTTCCATAAAAAATGTTTAATTGTTAATTAAAAAATGTAAGATTTAATAATTTCGTACATCTAATGTTACATGTATGCCATTAAATTTATGAAATCAAAAAATTTTTTTATAAAAGCCACATATTTCAATAATTGCCTTCATAAATTTAAATTTTCATTATGACAATAAAAATGTCATTATAATAATGAAACATTAACTTTCAATCCACTTTCAATCAACGTTGTTATTTTTATTATTGGCAATTTAATCTCATATTAACGCTCTTAATTGAGTAAAAAACATAGTTTTTTTATCCAGAAACTACACTGCCCCAGTAGACTAGCTGGTAGTGAGCTAGTCTACCAGCACCGAGGTTGGCCGATCGAATCCCGCCAGAGACAGAAAAAAAAATAAATAAAATAAAGTGAAATAAAATAAAAAAAAAAAAATTTTTACTTTATTGAAAGTATTCATCCAATGAATAATATTCATAGAATCATTGATCCAACGAAGCACTACATAGGTTCCTTTTTAATGCAATTTTTCATGGGATTAATGTCAAAATTCATTGGTATTGCGAAGAAAATTCTTTCAGTGTAACATTAATTTTTTGTCATTAAAAAAATAAAGAAATGTTATATGAGATCTCCACGAGCAATTACATATTAAGGGTATTCATTTCAAAATTTTTTTGGTTGGAAAAATGGAAAAAAGGAAAATTCCACCTTATTGACGTGAACGGTGTTTTTTTTTTAGTTAAATGCACAAAACTGTCAAAAACAAAAATCTGTCATATAATTCTTGGAAGTAATTGATATTTTTCAAGATGCCAAATAAAAGAGTTAAAATTGAATTAATTGATTATTTAATTGTCACGTATTTTTTTAGTTCTTTTTTATATTTTTTTGTATAGAATTCATTTTTAATTTAGTTTTGAAAAACGACGTTTTAAAAAAGTAAAATTTGATTTAATAAAAATGGAGTTTATAGAATCATAGTTGATTATCTTAAAAAGAAATGTAAATATTAGTGCTTTTTGTGAAAAATAACAAAATTTTTAATATGGTGGCAACCACACTCAATTGGACGTTTGTGAATTGCCAACTCTTTAAAAATTGTAAAATTGTTATTTTCCAATCTGATTTGTTTACACTTGGTTAAAACTTGTTTAAATTGCAACTTTCGGTGGAAAAGTTTTTCCTTGTGTTTGTTGTAACAAAAATTAATTTTTTCCACTTTTCCATTTTTCCAACAAATAAAAAAACTGAAATGAATACCCTTATTAATTTATTTTACAGTCAAATTGCACTTCCAACGTCATATTTGCATGTGTAGACCGCAAAATTATTTACTTAGACATACATACTTATATTGCGAAATAATTGTTAAAAAATGTTTTGAAGAAATACTACTGTATTCACAAAAATATTTTTAATTTAAAAAGATTTACAAAACAAATTTTCTATGAAAATTTTATTTAATAAACATTTGTTAAATAATCTTTAACATAAACTGCCATATTAAATTTTAATTTCTATGATATTTTTTATATGCGCTATTAAATAAAAATAAAGTGTGTACATTCTATAGTTTTAGAATATTAGAGGTAAGTTCCTAATATTCTATTTATATGTAAAAGTGCTATATTCGGCTCTGCCGAATCTCTGATACCCTTCACCGAGAGTAAGAATATTTCGAGAGTAGGGTTTATATGGGATCTATAGCCAATCTCCAAAAAAATTACCTCACAGTATTTAAATTCGCGTCGATTTAAGGCGTATTCAAAAAGTATGTTTTCGAGAATTGGCTTTATATGAGGCCTATGGTAAATTATTGACCTATCTTTCCAAAATTTGGTCGTGTGTTTTAAATTATAAAACTTGACATATCAAATTTTACCTTAACAACATTTTTTGCTACGGTTCTAGGCGTACTTAAGTATTTTTAAGTATTCTAGTCTTATTAAACTCTGACAGAGGCAATTTTACTGAAATGGCTTTATTTGTTACCTTTATAGGCGTACTACAGTGTTTTCTGAGAGGGGGCTTTATATGGGACCTATGAAAAGATCTTCATGAAATTAAGTTGTATGATTTCTAGACATATAAAACGAATTTCGGTAAATTTTAGTGGCTGCATTCGGCCCGCAATTTAGGTTAGTTTTTTAGAAATATAAATTTTTAGGTAGGTTGTTCAGTATTTGGATTTATAACGCTTTTCATACTAAGCCGGCTGTGCTGCATTTTAGTCCCAAACTGCTGAAGATTACTATAAACAACTCGACGCCAAAATTGTTATTTTCTGTTTAGTCTTGCAGAAGTGTGTGTGTTTTTAACAGATGGATAGACAGACAGACGGACACGGCTAAATCGACTTAGATTACACAATGACCCCAAATAATACTTTATGGGGTTTTAGATTAATATTAAAAAAAGGTTAACACGAAATGCTGAACTTCGTATAGCCTAATTTACCACTGGTGGCGCATTAAAAAATAATAAAAATATTCGTGCAGTTTATTTTGAGGTTATCGAGTGGGTAAGTCAATAGTCATTCACCGCGAATTATAAAAATGTATGTTGCTTAAGTTTTTACATCATTATTTTGATTCTGTTCTTCAGCTGACATTGTTGCTTCTGTTCGGAAATTAATATTGCGCGTTAAGACGTGCCGCTATATTTATGGCATCCAATTTTTTCTTACTTCAACTATCGGTAAACTTTTTTTTTTGTAAACACAACCATTTTGTTGCAAACAAGGAATATCAATAAGGTTATGCAAGGCTTATTCATTCTATCAAAACAACTTTTTTCGTTTTGTGTGTGAATTTTTCGACACAGTCATGTGTAATTTTCGAATAATGTATTGGCAACACTGTACAACAAATTAAAATGCTATTTTTTGAGACACACACGTAGACACAAAATATGCATAAAATTGTACGTATTGTATGTTAAGGAGATAAATATCACTTTGCCTAGACATAAAAGTATTCATTCAATATCAGTCTAGTATTTAACAGGTTTGTTATTATTTATGATATATTTTATGACATTTTAACTACTCGTACTTCAGCTACCAGCAAAATATTTCATATTTTTGTTTTCTAAGAAAAAAAAAAAAAAATATGTAAACTTAAATACGTTTTTTTTTTTTTTTGTTAATTTTAAGCCGAGCAATGTAGTTTTAATTGCTAGAGAAATTTTGTTTGAGAACATCACATTTTTGTGCTTTCTTGTTATTTTTTTCTATTTCATTTTTCCCCTAACGTGAAAGTCAATTATTTGTTAAAATATTTTATGAATTGATTATTTTTAAATATTATTAACAAAGTTTTTTTCTTTATGTAATTTACAGATTTAAAACATTAAGAAAAAATTGAAAAATTATTAGAGATCACAACAGGTAAGATATATTTTTTTATTAAAAAAATGTTTTATTTTCTTCCTATTTCCTTTTCATTTTCTTATTTATTTATAAGTATGTATGTTAATAATTAGTTTTCCTGTTTGATAGCTTATTTCTTAATAAATTCGCAATGGAACTACCGTTAAACAATAAATTTCTTTGTATTAAAAGTTTTTATAACTTTCGTTTTTGAAAATAGATTAATAGAAAAATACATGTTTATGTGATTAATTTTCAATTACAAAAGTTTTGCTAAAAATGATAATCTCTATAAAAAGTAATCTTTATTTGTCTTAAAATGAATTCGGACACAACCAGCATTCGAAATATTTTTTGCCTTTTCAAAACTTTTTAACTCATTATCAAAGAGCATGACAAACTTAATTAAAAAATTAGACTATCAACAGTTTTTATCTTCCCCATGATTTTTTTAGGAAAACATCAACAAATTTCGAGGGAAATTTTATTCACGATAGGGGAGATGATTTTACAAACTTTGACTAGAAATATCAAAGTAAAAGCAAAATAAATAAAATGCCTTTAACGTATTTTGTTCTTCTCTTTAAGTTGTAGTAAGAAGCTCAATTTACATTTACATTATACGATTTTCGTCGTTGCGAATTAAAAGGGGTATACAAGCGAGTGTACTCTTCGATTCGTTTTCGCTCATTCGCTATGTTATTGCTCGGTGGCACAGGAAAAGTTGTAACGACAAAAATCGAACAATGTAAATATGAAAGCGACTTCAAAGAAACGACAATAATCGCAGCGACAAATATCGTATAATTTAAATGGTTACCTACACTTTTTCATTAGTGTACTTCTTTATCGATTTTAACTATTTGAGCGGTTTCTGTAAACTATTATGGTTTTGAAACAAACATTGACAATATTACATGCAAAAAATTAAAACGATAATAATATACGGATTAGTATATGCGTATTTAATATATAATAATTTTTATATTTTGTGTGAAAGCAATCTTTTCTGGACAAACAACCAACTTTGGTTGTACAAACAAAGTTATTACTACCACAGTTGTAAAAAACGGCAGCAAGAACACCTTACAGTGCAGCCACACGATCAAGATTTTCTTGATAGTCTTTTACATATACTTACCCAGCAAACAATATGAGTCCTAAAAGAGTCTTTTAGGACTCCTTTTTATGAGCAAAACGCTCATAAAAAAGCTCCTAAAACCCTCAGATATGAGCGTGTTTTCCTATGAAACCGTCAAAAAATGATGTACTGAATATGGGCGTTTTAGGACTCCTAAATTTATGGAAAATTGTGAGCCTTTTTGCTCACAAATCAATCATAACAATTTCTTAAAAGAGTCATAAAAGAGGGATTTCGGAGCCAAAAAAGAGTGTTATAAGAGTGTTTCTTTTTTCTTGAAATTAGGGTATTAATTTTATATGTAAATTTGTGCTTTTTAGCTTTTAATGGAAAAGTTTTATTAATATATGTTTTGTGCATGGAAATCATAATCATTTTAAACAAATTTTAGCGGACAAAACCACCTAATTTTCTTTTAACAAAAGCTTCAAATGGATAGTTTTTTATTTAAAAACAACAGAAATAAAACTTCTTTTTGCACAATTTCTGAAAGATTTTATCAAAACCACAACCGAACAGCGCAAAATTATCACAATAATGACAGACAAACGCAAAATATTGAAATTATCAAGAGAAAGAAAACAAGCTACCGTTGCCCCTCAGAAACCCCTCATAAATAAGAGTTTTCTAGGAGTGTGCTCCTAAATTGCTCATAAAAATGAATCTTTTCGGAGTCCTGAATTCTACAGGCTCCGAAATCAATCAGAATTGCTTATAAATTAGGAGGGTAATCATAAAACCCTCAAGAAAAGGAATCTTTTAAGAGTCATATTTAGGAGCGCTCCGAAAATTGTTTGGTGGGTATTGTCAAAACATGCAAAAGTTGACAGCTGTGACGTAGGCTGCACGCAAGTTGAAAGCAATTTACTTTTTCAAGATGTCGTCGCCGAGAAAACAACTCAAAATGTTTTGCTATTTTCCACTTTTGATTTTTCTGCACTGTAGGCTGTTCGAAGGGACTTTATTTTTTTCTTTACTTCTTCCGCTGGCATTTTTGTTTCATAAGCTATAGACTCGTAGGCTTTTATTTTCAAATCATTTCGCCTATATGATGAAAGATTCATAAAATTTCATGGCTTCTGTACAGCTCTATAAATCGCAGAACATATTTTGCTTATTAATTTTATAAATAAATTTTATTAATAAACATATTTCACTATTTTTTTAGGTTTTTAGTTAAAATTTTAAAATTCCCGCAACAATTTGTAAAAAAAAAAGAACTTCAGCTTTTGCCGGCAAAATATTTGTGAAAAAAAAAACAAAAACAACTTCAAAAGATTTGTAATAAGATGCAGTGATGCAAAACGTGGCACAATTGGGCCATTTTTGGCACTTTTGAACGTTTGATGGCCCTGTAGAAATCTATTTTGGCCCTTTTGGGTTAAGGAAACAAATATTATTTTCTTACTTTTTCGAACAATACTTTTATTTACGAAATGGCTTTGTTTTTACAGGACCAAATAAACCACACAAGCGGTTGTTTGTATGAAAATCAAAAATTTTAAATATTCACAAAAATATCCTTTTTGTTTTGTCAAACCTTTTGTTTTGTATACTTGGCCCTTCAAAGTAAGAACTGTTACTTTTATATGCACAGTTTAAATGTTGTATTGAATACTAAAATTTCATGTTGCTTTTGAGCAATGGTATTTGTGAATCAAAGTGAATATTGAAGTAAAACAAAAGCAGATAAAAACTTACTATTGGTTATATTCAAATACAAACATAATAATCACATATGTATGTATATTAAAAAAATTGTTTGGCCCTTCCAATAGTATTTTGGCCCTTTTAAATCGCCAAATTGGCCCAAAACAAAAAAACTCAAAATGCATCACTGATAAGATGTTTTCTTGAACGAAAATTGATACACTCACTGGCAAGAGAATTTTAGAGGCAAGTTCGTATCAATTTTTAAAAGTATGAGTGTATTGGTAAAAAAGTGTGAGTGTATTAAAACTTGATAGCCAAAACTTGATCGTGTAACCCTCAAGTTAAATAAAAGTGAGGGTAAAATACGAAAAGTGTTGACATGTTTTTTACAGGGACCGTAACAGTTATTCCTTTTTTCATAAAAGTCAGATGAAAACAGTTATTTTTTGATTTTTATTTTTTTCAACAAAAATAACAGTTATATATTGATTTTTATTTTTTCGAGCAAAAATAATAGTTATTCCCCAATAAAAAATTGAGCTTCCAACGAAGCAGGTTTGTAAGGGAGAAACATAAACGTTTCGCTTACCATTGCGCTTACGGAAGGCATGAATTTTATATGGCGAGTTCCCACTTTGAAGCAATACATTTTTGACACCAAAGTCGCATTATTCAGTGCATATAAAAATTGTTGGATGTAACGATCAGCCTTACACACTGAATGTTTTGATACAGTTAATTTTTAGCATTCTCCCTTACAAACCTGCTTCGTAGTAAGGGAATGCCGTAGCGTAGTAAGGGAATGCCGTAGCACTTGAAATCTTATTTTTTTTTAGAAAAGTTGTTGATAGTTCTTTCACTTATTTTATTGCATTTCAGTATGTCTTATTGCGTAGCGCATAATTGTGCGCTTATATTTTTAAATGTACCATTAGTGCTTCGCAAAATGATAAAAATTTTTATTGGGTCTCTAAATAAATGTACGTGTTTTAATAATTTAGATGACTTTAATAATTATTTTAATGAGCATAAGGAATTCCAATGATAATTACACACTAAAATAAAAATTTAAAGTCAACTAAATTATTAAATCACATAAGTTTCTTTAGAGAATAACTGTTATTTTTGTTCAAAAAAATAAAAATAAAAAAATAACTGTTATTTTTGATCGAAAAAATAAAAATCAAAAAATAACAGTTATTTTTTTTTCAAAAAAATAAAAATCAAAAAATAACTGTTTAGTTTGATCGTAAATATAATAATCAATATATTTTATCATTGACAAGTGCTTGGGGAACAATATGAATCAGTTTTTCGACATTTACTTCTATATGCTTTTTTTGTTTTAAAATTCCAATATAACTGTTATTTTCGGTCCCTGGATTTATATGAACCAAATTCACAAAGAAATTCAAAAGTTGAGCCATAGTTGTATTATACAAAAATTTGGAACATGTAACGTTTATCTCAGAAAAGAAATCACCATAAGAGTTTTTGTTATGGCTAGAAAATTAAAATTACTAATAGGCCGTTTATGTTGCACCGAAATATTTCAGATCTGATTTGAAATCTTCTTTAAAATCTAAGGCGTTTACATTGCAATTTGTTGCTTCATAACCAGTGAAACCAGAAATTTGTTTAAAAAAATCGATGTATGCGCATTAAATATGCAGTAAAAACTTGAAAATATGCTCTGAAAATTGTTAAAAAATATGTCCAAAAAAATTCTAAAATTCCTAATTTGAAAACAAAATATTCAACAATTTAATAACAATACCAGGGACATAACAGTTATAACCAATATTTGAAAAAATCCTGAAATAATAATTTATCACGAATTTTTAAAACTTGCTCTCTGAATAATTATTACAAAAAACCAATATTTTTTTGGTCTTTGATAACCGTTAGAGTTTGTTTTTTTGGGCTTCCATAACCATTACAAAAGATTTTAATTTTTTTTGGTCTTCCATATCAAATTTCACACTAGTTTTATGAAAATATTATTTGGAGTTTGCGAACTGTAGCGTGGTTATAGAAGACAGAAAAAATAAAAATTTTTTTATAATGGTTATAGAAGACCCATAAGAATAAAAATCTTTCATAATGGTTACCAAAGACCAAAAAAATTAATAATCTTTCATAACGGTTATCAAAGACCAAAAAAAAATAATAATCTTTCATAACGGTTATCAAAGACCAAAAAAACTAATAATCTTTTATAATGTTAATGGTAGACCTATAATTTTCTGGGTAATTTATAATTATTATTACAAGACCAATTTTAACAGTTATTTCGGGTCCCTGAACAAAACCATTTAATAAAAACAATCCTAAAAATATAATCGTTGAAGCTCCATAGTATTTACATACGAATTTTTGGAAACGATGGTCAGTCATGGACTCACAAAAACAAAGTTATGTTAAGAGGGCAAAATTCATATAGTTTTTTTTTTTCATTATTTATTTATTGAATCTTCATATATTAAATATGAACTAACAATAATTAATCAAATCTTAACCTAATACTTTATTTTATGTCCTGCCAGTGCCGGACAGAAAATTTCTTCATCACGGGTTCTGCTCACTGATATACATAGGTGTTTATCGCTCATCTTAATTGGTAAGTGCTGCAGTGTCTTTTCTTCTTAAGCGAGTGTGGCCGCTATCATTTAAAATATTTCGAGCTAGTGTGTTCGGATGCAATTCGAGCCTTTTTAAGTATTTTACTGCATATTTCGTAATCATAGTTTTAACTAATGGAACATTGAGATCCTTGTGAATATTTGAGTTTTTAACATACCAAGGGGCAGCTGTGATTATTCGAAGAAGTTTATTTTGGCGCCTTTGAATTTTTTCGATATTGGAGGCCGAGGCAGTGCCCCATAACTGAGTACCATAGTACCAGATGGAGTTTTAAAGTAGAAGTTTGCAGTCGAGACTAAGACCAATGTTAAGAGGGCAAAATTCATATAAGAGTTATTTGTGCCAAATATTATCCAGATATTAACATCCATATGAGTTTTTTCCCTAAATGTGATTTTAGAGACGGTCGCTAAATTGTTTATTAATGTTAATATTTAAAAGGAAGTTAAAGCTTTTTATAGATGGGAGCTTTGGGCAAATGTGAACCGATTCGAAAAGAATTAAACTTGCCGTAAAATATTTTTGAGACGAATTTAATACAAATACAATATAATGAGATAGTTTACGGACACAAAAAGTCAAATATGGAAAGAAGCTTTTATGGGAAATATGTGAAATTATAGACCGATTCTCACCATTGACATTGACTTTATCATTGGCAAAATTAAAAATAAAATTTGATCAAACTATCTACAAGATCGTAACTAGTACTTTGCGCACAAGGTTAACATCAGGCGGGGGGGGGGGGGGGGGGGAGGGGATGTGGAATAAGGAAATTTCCCCCTAAATTTTAAAAATATGTGTTGTTTATTTCGATAATACAAGAATTCCCAAAAAAAATATATTTTTTTTTTAAATGTACAAAATTTTTGGAAACCCCAGCAAGGTTTTTTTTATTGAATCTCTAACGAAATTTTCAATTAGTATCCATATCTTAATCCTAATAGTTATTTATTAGATACATATTTCCAATGAAACATCAAGTTTACCGTATTCAAATACTAATTATTCTACATTCAATCCCAGCAGGTGCCATTGATATCCAAAGACTAAACGTTTGACTTGGTAATGCGTGCGGTTGAATTATCAATAAGCCTTAGTAAATTCAATATTTATGTATGTATGTGTTATATGAATCAAAATTCTATGCGATAATTTTTGACGAAAGCACGGATTTGTCGGGGAAAAGCCAGATTTCCTTATCTTTAAGATATTTCAATATGCAACAAAAAGTTTTTAGGGAAGAATTTATTGGCTTGATTTATACGCATTTGAAGAGGCTTCAAATGATATTGATGATGTTGATTTGGCAATTGATGCGAAGGCACTATCATCAATAGGTGGCATGTCATAACGTCCAGTGTCATAGTGTCCATGGACAAGTACCATAAAGGATTTTCTCCTCTATGGTATAACAAACACCGGCTTCGCTAACTAAAGCTTCTCTGAATAGCCGGCTTTTGGCCGGGAGCATGGATTTTCTCCCCGTCTTCGCTAATTAAAGCTTCACTGCATAGCCAGCCCTCGGCCGGGCGCAAGGATTTTCTCCTCTATGGTATAACAAAAACCGGCTTCGCTAACTAAAGCTTATCTGCGTAGTCGGCCTTCGTTCGGAAACAAGGCTGATTTTAAAAGCTTTACTTAGCGAATCCGGTACTTGTTATACCATAAAGGAGAAAATCCTTTATGGTACTTGTCCATGGACACTATGACACTGGACGTTATGACATGCCACATATCAATAGTTCTTAAAGCTTTGACAAATTTTGGTCTTGACCTAAAAAATTGTGTAGGAGATGGAACAGATGGGTATCCTCTGATGACAGTAGAAAATGGAGCTGTTAAAAAACGCTGGAAACCGCGACAAATGCGAAACAAACGCCTTGCTAGTCCCATAAATCAAGCCACTCAATTTCTAAAAGCAATAAAGTGCCATTTATACAAAAAATTGTATCATTTGTTAAAGAAACGAAAATTTTTTTTAAATATAATCATCCCAAGCGAAACACAGTTTTAGCAAAGTATTTGGGAGCCAAACTCTATACAATTTGCGATACAAGATGGGTGGACCGTCACGACTCAATTTAACACTTTGCCATAAGTGTACATCATATAGTAGAAGCTTTGGAAAAATACCTTTATATTTAGGAACTCACTTAGTACTTTTGAATTTATTTGCGGAATATACATATTAAGTGTGATACTTGTTGTAACACAGCCACTTAGTATCATTTTACAAAAGCAAGATATAGATCTTCAAAAAGGTTCAAGCCTTATCAAAACTTTAATCATGAGACTTGAAGAGAACAGAAATAAAACAAAAGAATATTTCAAAGCGCTTTTTGAAAAAGTTTAAAAGTTATTTGCGTTAAAATCGAGGTGCCAATCGAAAAGACAAGATTTGAACGAAATAATCACATCCAAAATGTTGGAGATTACTACCGAGTTATAGGCTACATTCCTCTTATTAAAATTTATTTTAGAAGATCTCAAAACACCTTTTCCAAAAGATATCCTAAATGTATTGAACATACCTAAACTTCTACCTCAAAGTGTAATCAAGTCATATACAGATACAAAACTGTTAAAACCACAACTAGCTGATGAGCTGATTATATTTGATAAAAGAGATAAATATCTACTAACATCTAAACTTGAGCCTGATCTATCAGATAACTGTGATGAAGGTATCTACCCAAATCTAAGGAAAATATTTCAAATTTTCGTTTCAATGCTCGTCAGTAATGCTACGAGCGGGAGGTCATTTCCTACCCTTCGTCGAATAAAAACATGGCTCAGATCAATAATGATAGAAAGCATACTGTACTGTCTAAATTTGCCTCACAAGGAAATCGTTAATTGCTTATTTAAAAATAGTAATATATATTGAACTGATCTTATATTTTATTTAACCTTTTTGTTGAGTTTTTTTTTTTTTTGATATAATATACACATACATCGCCAAAAACGTATATAATTGCTTTTTGCTTATATGTAAAATTGTAAAGCTTTGTCTTACAATTTTAGAGTAAAAATTAAATGCAGATAGATATGTAAAACAGAAAAGCCAGAATTTTGAAGAAAATAAACAATTTTTTTTTTTGCTTCGAAAGCTCTTGTAGGCATTTCACATGTATCAAAATATGCCGCAAAAAAGCAAAATATGCGCTATAAACTTAAAAAATGCCGCAAAAGGCTATTTTACCTAAATTATGCAAAAAATGCTACAAAAACGGTAAAAATGCAAAAATATGCTCTTAATCGAATAAATATATTGTTTCTGCCTCCATTGGTGGCACAAGGAAAAACATGCAATCACATAATTATGGTTTCCCAGTTCATAACCGAAACAGCCGTCTGAAAGTTTTTTTTGTAATTCATATGGGTAATTCTATGTCAAATCGGGCAAAAGTAGGACCCGACCCCTTTAGATTTTAATGAAATTTGGTACATGTAAGGAACATATGGAGGGCTCAGAGCTGAAGCGAACCAAGTCAAAAATGAAAATTCGATACTACATATTTTGAGTTTGAGTAAGTGAATTTCCATTAATTTATGGAGCCATTGACATAGGTTTATAACCGTTACCTTTGGAACAAAAAACTTTTTGACTTAGTCCGTTACAGAACTCGATAGAGTTAAACTTTGCGAAGAATTGCACACCAGTTTTGAAATACATATATGCATTTTATTTTATGACTTGGTCCGGTTCAGCTTTGAACCCTCCATTTATGAACGAAAAAAATTAAAATTTTTTTTTTTTTTTTTTTTTCAAAAGTTGTGGCATATTTAAAATGTCGCAACTTCTCCGAATTAGCCGAATGTTTTGAGTTTTGAGAGAATACTTGGGGCAACAAAATGTTTTGAAAAATATAATATATATATGCAAAATATTAAATTTAAAAAATGGACTAAGTCAAATACCTATTTTTAACAAATAAAATATTTTTAATGTTGAAAAAAAAAATTGCCAAAAAAATATGTTTCCAAAATGACTGTATTCAGCGTGCCCGAATAAGGTTAAAATGCCAGGTGCCCGGCTTGTCTGTTTTTTCAACTTTCACAGTGTACTTATTTTATTTTACTGAGCCCTCAAACAAATGTTCTCGAAATTCTCATGAATTCACGCAAATTTTAGACAGAAAAATTGATCGATTATTTCATCTAGCTATAACGCAAATATCTCCTCATTATCGGTATTTCGGCACCTTCGAAACAACACCGGATAATCTTTGACGATAACGGCCGTATGGGATGATTAAAAGGACTGAAATTTATATATACAATGTAAATATCATGGTTAAAACGTTTCAAATTAGTTTATTATTAAACATCTGTGGCAGTTGACATTAGGGCAGAATAAGAAGTTTTGATAATAAATTTGACATGAAGACTTTATAGTAACCCACAGAAGTTAATAGGTTTGTTTCTTTACTTTTTGGGTAAAGTTCGTGAAAATGAGAGCATGTCTAAATTTCTCTCATAAAGAGACAAAATTACACAAAAGTACGGGAACAAAAAACACAATTTAAAGCACAAAATTTAAAGTCAGTGTTTTGACAGTCTTTGCAAAACAATAAAAGTTTGCCCCACTTTTTAAAAATTGTATATTGTCTGTAGAAATAAACCACTATTTAAATATAAAACTTTTTTTTAAGTAAATCATTTTGATCCACAAAACTTTTTCCAGAATTTGGTTCATGAACTTTTTTTCGTTGCCTTTTTTTGTTTTGTTTATGTTCTACAGCTGTTTGACAACTTACACATTTGCACAAAGAAAAAGTCTGGGCCAGGGTTGGGAACTATTTCTAATCAAAAAGCGCCGTGTTCATAATCAAAAAGCGCTAAAAAGCGCTAAATAAAATTTAAATAAAAATCTTAATGAAATGTTTAAGAACCAAGTTTTATTAATTACACTGGCCGTCAAAAAAAATTGCTTTAAAAAAAAAAAAAAAAACAAAGATACTACTGCGCTAAATTCAAATCCGTTTTCAGTTTTTTCTATCATGTTTTATGGGCTAGACTTATATTTTGACCGAAATAAGGCATTTATGCTACATACATTTTATCATAACTTGCGAACGATATTGATCTTTTACAAATATTTATTTTCAAAATTATTTCTTAATTAATTTTTCCATGCAAAAAAGGCCAAAGGCGCTTAATTGGCAACTCTGTGCATACGACAAAAATCAGCGAATAGTTTGCAAATGCGAATGCGAAACCGAATATTCGCCTCACTCATATTGTGTGATGTTCGAGAACGCAACCATGGTATAAATTATAATTTAGTTGATTTATCATTTATCAAATGTTGGGTATCAATAAAAGCGCTAATTTAGCGCTCTTTTTATAAAAAGCGCTAAGGAAAAAATATGCGCCTTTTCGACAGTTAAAAAGCGCTAAATCAAGCGCCAAAGGCGCTAAATTGGCAACTCTGGTCTGGGCTGTTTCATGCATGAAGAAGAAGCATTTTGTTCTCTCAAACCCGCTCTCGTTTACACAAATTTAAAATACGGGAACGCTTTTCGTGCGAATTGGGATCCCAAAGTAGGCTAAAGAACAGAGCTTAAATTTCCTGGACTAGAAATAACTTGGCTGCAAATCACGATCAAAGAGATCTTAATTTTAAGTTAAGTGTCAACAACCAGATGTAGAAAAGCTATTCATATCATCCTTTCAGTTTTAGTTTCTCTGGTTATAAATTAATAAATATTTTTAATTTGATTTTTTTAACTGGTGAGATTACAATATCATTTAGTTAAAATTTTTTAAAAATATTCTTAAAATATTTGATATAAATATAAATAAAGTAATTAAAACAAATCCTCACGTCTAACAAATAAATTGAAACTTTCATTTTTGTGACATTTTCTGCTCGCTCCTCTTCTAATATTTTGCTTTTCAATTTTAATTTAAATCCACATCAACATAAAATGATCAATCTTAAGCAATTACAATGATTTTATAATTTATTTTCAATTGAGTTTTACAGTTGCAATATATTTTGTTTATGTTTTTATTGGTATTATTTCTCATGTATCATCATCATCAGCATCGCCAACATTAAGCCATCTTATTTTTAACTAGGGTAGAGATTTGTATGCATTTATTGTTGGAAAATAGTGCGCCTAAAGCGCAAAGAATTAATATTTAGAAGAATTAAAGTCACTTTTACGTGCAATCAATCTGTTAGAAAACAATTCTTGCCTTATTAGTTTTTATAATACAAATACATGTCGTTAACTTAGTCGGAAAAAGTGCTAAGTCCATATTTTTAAATTATTCAGGAGAGGCAAAAAACTGCTATTTTTTTTTATTAGATTTTTTGAAAATCTGTAAATACAGGTTTGTTTCTTTAGTCCATCCTCTTAAATTAACAGTAGTCGTAGGATTTTAAAACAAATCATTTGCGGACTTATAGGCTTTTTGGACTAAGATTGGCAGATGTGCTCATTGAAAATTCATTATTTTAGTAGGGACTTAGCATATTTTCCTTATACTTATATGTTTTCTTTTATTTCTGGAATTTAATTTAAGGAATTGTTCCTTATGAAGCATAATTCGATACAGCGGTATTCGCTGTAACCAAAAAAGCTCAATGAAACTATTAAAAAGTAAATCTATATGGTGTTGATAAACAAAATATTAATTGGTTAACAACAAATAAGAATTATTAGTTTAAAGAAAAAGAAATAAATAATAATAAAAAGGTATATTTTTGCGATATAGAAAACATCCAATTGCTTTAAATTAAACGATTATGTTCAATTCAATAGTATATTTATTTTAAGCGAAAGCTTCCTATGTCAAAAAAATAGGTACAGAATATTTAGAAAAACAAATCATAGATGAGGTAGATCATCATAAAAACGGTGATGGTCCTTGGATAAAGTCAGGTTTAAAACTTGCAGGTCTTCTTATTTTCTTGCCGTTATTTTCCTTCTTTTGTTGTAGAGTGGTTCCAAAATCGAAAATTGAATAGGTTTTATATTTTTTTTTTTTATTGTGGTAAATTTTTCCACTCTTCGGTGAAACGAAATGCAAAATAGATATTTTATATTGTAGCTATTGCCATTTATAATCCAACTTGAAAAGAAAATACTTTTTTTGGACTTAGCATATTTGCCTACCACTTCATTCTAGCAAGAAAAAACAAAATAATGGTATTAGTTTTGCTTGTAAATGATGTATTTTGAATTACACTCGCAAGCTACATCAAATTCTCAATTTCGACGAAAAGTGGACTTAGCACTTTTTCCGACTAAGGTAACAATATGCACTTTATACAATGTATGCCATAGATACATATATGTGTGTTTAGAAATGTATAGTATGTATAGATACATACTTATTAGAGCGACTCACCAATAAAAGTGCTCGATGTACCCTCCTTAAAATTAACCTTGAACTTTTTAAAGATGACATTTAAAATGTTTATGAAAAAGGGTATATTTTTGCATGTTTTGTTAGATTCTTACCAACATAAGCAATATGGGTATCATAAAAAAATTTTTAAGACGCGTCCAACTGTATATACAATTTGTCCAAGGACGATCATCCATGTCCTTTTATTAAGGATATTCTGTAAAAAAGAACGGTTTTGAATTTTTTGTTGGGGGTTGTTTGTAATAAAAATACCATATTAACATATTTTAATCTCGATGATCGTCCTTGGACAAATTGTATATGGGTAAATCCAAAGTGTTGAACGTGACAGTCGTACGCATCAAAAATGCAATAACATTTTAAGCAACAAATATTTTTACGTTCTCTTAATCGTTAAATAATAGCACTATGAAAGCACTGTTATCTATGCTAACGTTTATGGAGGACGCGATTCTAGGCCAAAGGTAATGGCAAAAGAATTAGCGGTTCGAACGTGAAAAAATAGAAGTAGTTTTTGTGGCCATGTATAAAAAGGCGTAATTAAGCGAAACCTGGCACAATTTTTTAGTCAAACTACTTTGAGAATTTTACGTAGCAATGTAACATTAAAATGTCTTTGTTTTGATTCCAAAATCTTCTCTGTATTTTCTTTTTTTTAGGCCAAAATCTGGGTCGATACGTGACATTTCGAACGTGAAATGTTTTCCAAAATAATTGAACTGAATAATGATTAAAACAAAATAAAAATTTACCTTTAATCCGAATAACATATTGCTCTTTGAACTCTTCTTTAGATTACAGACCATGTAAGAAATTTTTTTTTGGAATAATTTTCATCAAATATTACCTCTTTTCAGGAAGATAATATTAAAGAAAACATACAATAAAAAATTCTCACAAGTAAGAAATTACGTTTGCACAACTTTGCAGTTTGATTGTTCATTTATGTGACAAATTTATGGGTAAATTTATAAAAATAGTAAAATCTTAATATTTCTCTATAACAATATCGTAAAATAATCAGCTTTTAATGACTTTTAAATATTCGGTATGCCCATACACAGTTGACGCGCCTTAAAAACACTTTCTTATGATACTCATATTGTTTATGTTGGTAATTAAACAGATTCTCAAATTAAGAAAACATGCAAAAATAGACCCATTTTCAAAATGGTGCAGCTCACGAGAGGTCAAGCTGGAGCCGAAATATGTTAAATGTTATCTTTAAAAAGTCCAAGGTTCATTTTGAGGGGGGTATACCTTGCACGAATTTCGCTTCCATAGAACTTGAGTCGCTCTAATACTTATATGTATGTATGTATGTATGTATGTATGTATGTATGTATGTATGTATGTATGTATATTTAAAGGATTTGAAATTTTGATATTTACCCAGCGGTAACTAGAATGAGTAAAGAATCCTAATAGAAGGCCTTATTTAGCAGTCACAAGCAGTCAGAAGCCCTTCTCGCCGCATTCCATACTTATTTATTTTTTACACAGGTTGTCATTGGGCGCAAGGCCTTCCACACTTCCATTAAAAACAACTTCAATCCCTTCCCAAAGAAGGGAGTAAGGAAGGTCACTAAAAATAAAAAGTAAATAAAACTGAACACCTTCCTTTCTCCCTTCTCAAAGAAGGGAGTAGCGAATGTGTACTGAATATTTCAGAAGGTCTTTTAAAAAGAAGTTTATACCTTCTTAAAGACATACTTCTGAAGGCAGGATATCATGTGAAGCGAATCTTTTAGAAAGGAGTATAGATGCCTTAAAAAAGGCCTGCCACTTGCGGTCCTTTCAATATTTACCGCTGGGTAGTTAGGCTTGAGTTCATCAAATTTAATTTTCATTAAATTATTTTTACTGAAGGAAGTAATTCTACAACATGAAATTAATTATAAGTTATTGATAATTTTAATGCTTGGCTGGGCTCGAACTCGGGTTGAATTAACGTTTCGAGAATAACTACATTCGTGTCATCAGAATTTTTTGCAGTTCTACCTTCTGCACCACTGCGGTACCTGCCAGCCAAATGTCAAACATCAATCTTTAACCAATGGTATTGGTGGTTTGAAAAATGCTGTAATTAATTATTAGATTTCAATTTTATTTACGTGTTTCTTCCTTTTCTTCGGTTTTTTCGTACTCTTGCTGTCAAGACTTTGTCTTGAATACCTGAGTACATTTGTTTATTATGTTTTTTGTCCACTTTCGTCGACATTTTATTTGTACAACTTTAAGTACAAATGCACACATATAGAGCTTGTGGCATAGCTATTTTTAGAACAGTTGTGATTTTTTAGTTGAACTGTCGATTTTTAATTTGAAATTTTGATATTTATTTAGGCTTGTAACGGACCAACCATTAAAGTTTCGAACTGTAGAGACTGCTGCCTGATTTTCCGGCCGTGCTCAGGGATATTGGGAAAGGTTCTTGTCACTAACAATTCAAATTTAGATCTTTTACAATTTAAGTGTAGGTAGCTTCCAAAATCGACAAAATAAATTAAATTACACGAAAAACCAAATAAACCCGAATTGAAACAAAGCGAAGAGATTTAGATGTTACCATCTCTCAATTGTTCTTCACCCTCTCTACCAATGCTATTCTGTTAAATTTTAAAATGAATAGCCGGAAATGTACCACCTAGTTTACACCCTTAACCTTTCATGATTATAAAAAAAAAAAAAATTCAATTAATCATGTTAATTAAATTTAACAAAATTTTATTAAAATAATCAACTTATTAAAATGAACTCGTAATAGAAGTGTTTGATGTATTTTACTGAATAATGTAATTTATAAATACATTTACTCAAAATCATTGTATAAAAACAAAATAAAAGAATGAAAGAAAATATTTGCCTCTAATCTCAAATTCCATATTTAGAGTAAAAACAAAACAACTAAATGAATTCTTGAGCAAATGTAAATATTTGTAAGGGTGGGTTTTTTTTTTAATTGAAATTGAGTGTTTTTTTTTATATAATATTATATTTTAGCTTTTTTATTTATTTGTTTTTTTTTTTTCTAAGTTTAATTATGACTTACCATTACTTTTTCTCCAACGACGACAGGCCTAATCCTCGAAGAAGTTTTTATGGTTTTGGTTAAGTTTTTTTTTTTTTTTTTAATTTACACCCAAAAATAAATTTGTGTATCTGAATCTGAGTATTTGATATGTTAGTGTCAAAAAAAAGATGTTAACGTATAATATAATTGAATGTAAAATGAAAATTTTCTTAAAAAAAAAAACAGTTATTAGCAAAACAGTAAGGGAAACAATGAATGATAAATTAACGATTCAGGTAATTTTCGTTGGATATTGTTTCAAAAAAATATATCTATTTGGGATGATTTGCGGAAACTAAATGTTCTATTTGTTATGCTTATTTAAGGGTAAAATCAGGTATATTTTAAGCTCAAAGCCAGTTTATTTGATTTTCTTTGATCATTCCCTGTCGGAGTTCTTAAAGGTGTTGAAATTAACTCTTAACTATTTGGCAATGGTCCCCGGAAGGTTGTGGTACAACACCAAACAAACTTGTGTCAAGGCCTTTAATTACTAACTAATAAAATAAAGAATTAGATGGCTGATTTTATCTTTATGAGGATATCTTACCTTTTCCATCTTCTGATACTCTTAAATTAATCTACAGTTGGTTGTTTGTTTGGTTTGAATTCCTCAATCACTTTTCCCCCCTTATAACAGCCACAATTTTTCCCCCCCCCCCCACAAAATTAGTTCTTACTCATTCTTTTATATATTTTCAATTAATAGGAAAAAAATTCAATGTTTTAAATAAAGAAATTTCCTGGCTACTATTTTTTATATATTATTTATTTTTCTATAAATTACAAGTTGAGTCAAGCCTCACAGGCTTGACATCATCAAATTTAATTTTCATTAAATTATTTTTTATATTAAAATTATTAATAATTTTTATCAAGAAAAGGACGAAACATGTAAATAAAATTGAAAAATTATAATTAATTACAGCAAATTTCGAACAATCAAAACTATTGGTTAAAGATTGATGTTTGACTGTTGGCTGGCAGGCAGATCAGATCACTTTTGATGATTAAAAACTGATTTATCACTTGAGTGAGGGAAAAAGGATTCATATATGGTTCATTCTCTTTGCGAGAACCCAATAACTTTTGTTTGGTTCAAAATAAAATTTGTTCAAACAATTAAGCGCCATAACGGTGCTGCTTATATCGAAAAAAAATTCGACACTTAACACTTAAATATGATTTAAAATATAATCAAAAACTATATAATTTTCGATTGAAAAATTAGACGAAAAATACCCACCAATAGTTTTAAAAACTACCATCAAATTGCTCAAAAAGTTGTATCACAAATTATTCTTTAAGGTTCTTGATTCATAGGTTGGTTACCATTTTCTCACAACAAAAGTATTATTTGTAATCGTAAAATTAGCAGGCCTGCCATATTTGCCGATTTATCGGCATTTTGCTGATTTTTTGCCTCTAAATTATCAAATTGCCGTTTTGCCGATTTTTTATAAACATCTAAAATATGGTAACTTTTTGTTAAATTTAGTACATCTTATTAATTTTGGGCAAGATTGAAATACTTGTTACATGAAAAATAGAGAACTGTTATTAATTTAGCGCTTCTACTTAAGAAAAAAAGAATTAGATTTGTTTGTTTATATGTCTAACAACAAAAACAACAGACACATTTTATTTGAAAATGATTCAATTGTAAAGAATAAAAGACTTGATCAAAACAAAAGAAAAAAATCAACCATTTTTTGACAAAAGCTGAAAGAAGAAAAAAGTTAATTTTAAAAATATAAAGTTTTTTATATTTGAGTTTGAAAATAGATTGATACTTACAAAAAAATTGTGGCAAGCTAAATTCATATTTACTTTTAATGAAAAAATTTTAATCAAAAAAGCCCAATTGAGGATGATGCAGGTACATCAGATTGCCAATCCTTTTGTAAGAAAGTCAAGTAAATTTACAAACTTTTGGCAAAAAAATTCAGATTTAAATGTGAGAATTCTCCTATTGCATTTCTAACAAATTATGGTTTTTTCACATTCTTTAAGTCAACTAAATAAAAAAAAAAATTTTGATGTACCCTGCAGAATTTATCTTTGAAACGAATTCAAGTTTAAAGCTCATATGTATCTATAAAACCAAAAAGTACAAAGCTTTAAAAAAATTTACCTTAATGTACTGAATATACACATAAATTATTCTTAATTGTTCTGTTTTGTTATTTTTTGTCTCTAAAGAATGTTGTACTGTATTGAAATAGGTATTTTTGGTTTGTCGATTTTAAAGTGCTGACAATGCTGATTTTTTTCTCAAAATATGCCGATTTCTTCCCAAAATCATATGGCACCCCTGCTCATATGCGTTTATTTCGCTCTTTTCTATATCGACTTTACTCCAAAACAGTGATGTCCATAATGTAAATTGTGGTTGTATTGTTTTTTATTAGTATTAGTGAATAAAGAGACAAGTATTCTTAATAAAAAGTAAAAAAATATGTAAGCATCCGCCACATGTGCACTCGTCGCACAGTTGGGCCTTTTGACTGTTTTCGTTGCAAAAATCATAACTTTTGAACTGATAAAGATATTTAAAAATTTTAAAATATTAAAAATTTGGATTAAAAACCATAAATAGTTCAACAAAATAACCACAATACTAATTATAACCACAATACTAATTATTTTTAAAAAGCGTTTGAAAGGAAACTCCTTTAGCTTTAATTTACATGATTTGCAAGGTCATAGGTTAGGCGCGGCACTGTGCACAGTGTGTGCTTTCGACTTTTTTTATAACAAACATCATAACTTTTGAGGTAAGAAAGATATTTTAATAAAAATGAGTATCATTATTGGCCATAGCTTTGTGGAGACACTGTGCACAGAGGCACTGTGCACAGTGGTTTTTTTTTATTGAAAACATCATAATTTTTTAAGTTACCAAGAAAGTTGTAATGGGGAAAAACACTTGAATTTAAAATCTTTTAGGATCAAAATAAGTGTTCCCTTATTGTGATAGCCATTGGACACGATGACACCTTTGACCTTTCTTGTCGCAAAAATCATATATTTTGAAGTAATGATATTTTTAAAATTTTTCAATCATTTAAAACACAACTTTTTGTGCTTTAAATGACATTCTCATAAGTCTAGAAAAAATGCTACTCTAAAATAACATGTTATATTAATATAACTCTTTTTATTTATATTACAGATACAAATTATTGACATATTTTTAATACTAATGTTAATTTATAATATTATTTTATAGTATGATATATTATAATATGTTATTGAGTTATTTTTATTAATTTTTTTAACAGTTAGTTTTCTTCAAAATAATCATTAACATTTTGAGCGATTTGTAATAGACTTAACATATCGGAGCTATAATTATATTCTTCCAAATCCTTTCGAGATCTTACATGTCTCCGCGATGAAATCAGTGGGTCTGAAGAGGCCGCCAACATATTAAAAAGATCCTCATTCTGTCTAATCCGAGTTTTGGCAGAGGTAACCTTTTTATATCCAGGAAGCACATTCACATTATGATTCTTTAAAGAGCTTCGTAAAATATTATATTTCTCCTTTGACAATCCCAAGTCCATAAATAACGCTAAGGCTTCTTCTATGCTATACTTTGTGGGTAATGCATTCGGAGGAGTTTGAATACTTTATTTAATCCTTCGCAGTCGATCTGGGCTAGCAAGCTCCACAGCTTTTGTAATATCAGACCTTGATTTATCTTTATCTTTTAGGTACTTTAGACATAATGCTTCTGACAGATTATATGTAGATATATCTTTTGTAGCATTTTGAAGTTTTTGTGTACTCCGAACACTCGTTTATAGTTTTAGCAGGTCTTCCTTTTCTGCTGTCCAAAGATGTATGCGGTTCTTCGATGTTTTCGAAAGTTATTACTCCATTTAGCCAGTCTGAGTACTTTTCCATAAAGGTTTTTGTCGTACGGTTTGAGGCAAGCCATTTTCTACGAATATCCAAGAAAACGAAGTGAATTTTGTTTTTAACATGCTTTTCCTGGTAAACCGTGCAATTTTTCCACAATATCCAAATTAAATACATTTTCATTATGTGATTTTCTAAATAACTCGAACAATTCCGAATTTTGAAATGACATTATGAGTTCTGGTACTGATCACTACTTTGCGAAACATAAATCTAGGCCACAATTAACTGGATTATATATAACTGCAGTTTTTATTTTACTTAGTATAAAAAAGAAATTTTAAAACTACCTGCCTTTTTTTATAATTATGCCTACCTGACTGACACAGCAAAATATTGTTTAAAAATAAGGCTACATACATACTTATAAGTAGGTACATATGCATACATTAACAGAAATATGTCAGTCAGTTCCACTTATATTTACGTTTTTGTGTGGTAAGATAACATAAAATATAAAAAATATTAAAATTTTGGTAGCTTTTTTCCTTATTTGGCAATTTTTTTTTTCATTTTGGTTGTGGCAACGCTGTCTATAAGATTGTAACATCTTTCTTCAAATTTCAAGAAAACCTGTAATTTTTTGTGGCCCAATTTAGCTTAATTATTTAAAGTACTGTGTAGTTAATATGCTAAGAAAATATGGGCGTGAAAATTTTTCCCATTTTTAGATATTCTCTATTTTATTTGTAAAAAGTACCTAAATATAAGGTGTCTGAAAAACGGCAACTGACAAAAAAGTAGGGTATCTGGTGGACATTTTCTTCCTTTTTTAATAAACATAAATATACCTTTAAAACAATACCAAAAAAGTAGTGATCACATGGCAATATTTCTGACACTTCAGTTCTAAAATGTCTTTTTTTTCTCAAAATCACCTTTTTGCACTTTCTGAAAAACTGTCGACTTTAAGCAGCTCCACCAGCTATAATTCTTATCCAATTAAGAAAAACGTTTTTGAATTCTGATCAGTAAAATGGTCTTTATACGATGTGTTTATTCATTTTACAAAATTTTGTCATCAAATTTTGTATTTTTGCCACGGCTTTTGGGAAAAGGCGCCACAGTGCGTCGCTTGATAATCGACGACTGAATTGTGTACTCTCGTCGACAGTGTTCCCAGTTTTGGAGATTTATCCCCAAATTGGGGTTTTATTTTATAATTGGGGATAAAAATTTCATGAAAATTCCCAGGTGATTTTTTGGGAAAAAGTACTTTTTTCGCTGGGGATTTTTCTTTAAAAATAGTTTTGTTGGAGGTGACCATATTTAACATGCTTTTCCTCTGGGTGTAGAAAACACAACAATATATTAAAAAAAAATATTAAAAATTAACCAACCGAAAACCTATCTTCAATACTTAAACAGATCGTACGATGATACACACAGCGGAAAAGCTTAAAAAGTTCTTTGTTTTTGCATTCATGTTTCAATGTCCCCTATTTGTTTTACCTTTCGCGTAAATATGTTTTTTCTACTAGAAATTAACGAAATATTTTTTTTTATATTTTAAAAGAAAAAATGTATCGTTAGCTAAAATACAAAAAGGCGTAACAGAGAAAAAATGACAAATCAAGTTTTTGATTGATTATTATGAACGCTATTAACATACATGTCTTGACAAAATTATACAGCTCTGCGATCAAAAAGACGTAACTACGAGCGTGTTTATTTGATAAATGAAAAATGACGTAATTACACATTTTTTTCTAACAAAATATATTGAAATAGTTTTCTATGATCAATGCATGTTTGTCTGACATGTTTATAGTTTTCATTTAACAAAGTTTTTTGCTTCTCCTGTAAAATTATATTTTTGCTTGTTACGCCTTTTTTGCTTTTAAGCTAACGATATATAGGCATAAAGCAAAAATAAGATTAAAATAAATACCTAACTTTGTATTTAAATGTTCGTAAAAAACATAAGTTTGCATAAAAATGTGTCCCCTACTTTTTTCAAATACTTATTTTACTTGATTTTAATAATAATGACAAAAATGAGAGATGATGATGTTGTTGCTTATACTTTTAAGAAAAATTACCAAGAAAATCAGGTGAATAATAATTACTTACTACATTTTAGAGTAAAAGACTTAACGTACGCAGAGTCAGCTAAATTAAAAAAAAAATTTTTTTAAATGCTGAAAAATAAAAGTGATAAGCGAACTTTTTGAAAGCTACATTCAAATTAATTTAAAATTTATAATTTGAAAGCCTTCTAAATAAATCGAAAAAAAGTAATAAATATTTTCTTGACCTCAAGAGTTCAAGTTTGTCATGGCAAAGAATTATGAATTTTTCTTTTTAAAAAGTAGCCATTATTTTTCCCACCTGCTGCTAAAATTAACTAGCCATAGGGTGTTCATAAAGATGTTTCAATATATCAACTCACATTTGCAATAAAGTCCATATAATCATAAGTTGATCTTGTAGCGATGATGTCTTTTGGTTTGTTTGGATTTGTTTTTTTTTTCTTTTAATTTTAGTCACCATATAAAATGAAAGTTGGACTCCTACATTCCATAAACTCAACACAAAAAAAGAAGTTATATACTCGTCTATACTTAAGCACTCTTCAAGGCTATATTTCTTTCTTTGTAAGGCTTAAAGTGACAAATGCTGTTTTTCAATATGTTTTTGTTTTTGTTGTTTAACAATTTTTTTTCTGCACTTTATCTTCAATGATGATTTTCAAAGCCGCATTTTGTTTAACCGAAGACAGCAATGCTATGAAAAATATCTCAAATACAAGATGAAAATGAAAAGACAAAAAACATGACTTAAAGCCGTAAAAGGTAAAAGAGCGACAAGTGTTTTAAACGCACTTTCGTTGAAAAATTATTTTTAAGTTTAACACGTAATAAAATGCTTAAAGAAAAATAAAAAATAAATAAACATTGACTTTTAAAGAATTTAAAGTTTTTAAATAATAAAAATATTTATCTTAGGAGGTGTTTCTGTAATATTGAAAGGAAAAGTAATTAAATTTTTTTATAATTTCTTTATATGGAAGGAAGTGTAATTGTATTACTTGTGTTTGTTTCTTAAGTCTTTTGTTTTATAGTAGTAGATTAAAATCACTAAAGAATTCTACAAAAAGCATTTAGTTAAATAACCTTTCAAACTATTTCTGACAACTAAAAAGCTTTTATAAAGCGTGATCCGTTTCGAGGTTGGCTGTAGGAAATATCGCCCAAAGAAAAATGGCCCAACAAAAATTGAAAAATCGCCCAAAAGAACATGAAAAATGACCCAAAAAGTTAAATATGAAATTTTGCCCAAAAGAAACGAAAAATAAAAATAAAAAATGACCCAAAAAGAAAAAACGAATTTTTTCCAAAAAAAAAAAAAAAAAAAAAAAAAAAAAAAAAATACCCAATTTGCAAAACAGTGTTTATTATTCATAAAAATTTAGTAACATACAAATGTAAGTTTTATGCAAAAAATTCCATTGTATCTTCAACAGCTGCGCGGCAGTATGGACAGTAATACTTATTTGAGCCCTCCGCCAAACTTTGTGCACTATTCAATAGTTAAATATTAATTAATCACTGCATAGTTATAATCAATTACTCAAAACAGAATATAGCTTTTTGCAAGGTGGCATGTCATAACGTCCAGTGTCGTAGTGTCCATGGACACTGTCACACTTTTGAAAATTACATAACGTCCATGGGCATTAAGACACTTTGCAAATGGACATTATGTCATTTTCAAAAATGTCATAAGGTCCATAATTACTAAAGACGTTTAATACAAAAAAAGACCTACATACACGCAGAGAAAAACATGTTTTATTATGGTCACATTTAACAAAACTATTTTTAAAGAAACTTATTTTACCATAATATGGTTGTCGGCGACAATGCTTAGGTTAAATTAAACATAATATGGTCAACATTTTTTTAAAAATATAACGAAAACACTTTTAGGCGCAAGGATTTTCTCCCCTATGGTGTAACAAATACCGGCAGCGCTTACTAAAGCGTCTCGGCATAGCCGGCCTCCGGCCGGGTGCAAGGATTTTCTCCTCTATGATATAACAAAGACCGGCTTCGCTAACTAAAGCTTCTCTGCGCAGACGGCCTTTGGGCGGGCGCAAGGATTTTGTCCTTTATAGTATAACAAGTACCGGTTTCCCTAAGTAAAGCTTCTAAATCTGCCTTGTTTCCGAACGAAGGTCGACTTCGCAGATAAGCTTTAGTTAGCGAAGCCAGTATTTGTTATACCATACCGGAGAATATCCTTGCCCCCGTCCGAAGGCCGTCTGTGCAGCGAAGCTTTAGTTAGCGAAGCCGGTACTTGTTTTATCAAAGAGGAGAAAATCCTTGCGCCCGGCCGAAGGCCGGCTATGCTTTCGAGTTTGTAAGCTATGCTTTCGAGTTTGTCCACGGACACTATGACACTGGATGTTACGACATGCAACCTTTTTGCAATATGTCCCGTTATTTTTATAAATAACATTTAGGAATTCGACGTATAGTAATAATGAATGATTTATACAAATAGTATGTAAGATTTTGACGAAATTTTAAAAATGAAAAATGGCCCGAAAAAATGGGCTATTTATCATATAATATTTTTGGGTAATGAAAAATCATCAAATTTAAAAAACGAAAAATAACCCGAAAATATTGGGTCACTTTTCATATGAACTCAGGCCCAATTTTACATGGAATTTTTTTTTGGGCGATTTTTCATTTATTTTTTTGGGCCATTTTTCTTTGGGCGATTTTTCCTACAGCCTTCGAGGTTCCCTACTCTTTTAAAGAAAAAACACAGACAATTCAAATTTAATGGGGAATGTTTATTATCATTTGAAAGAACATTCTTTGCAGTGATGTTAACCGTACGGTAATTACCCTTTTTTAGGGTAATTTTGGGCCGCAAAAGGTAGCAAGGTAATTTTATTTAAAATACGGTAATTTTAAGAAATTTTGATTTTTTGTAGAAATATTTGCAGGTTTTATAATATTAACTTTAAAGAGGTGATTTTCAATTTAAATAGATAGATGTTCAGGTCTGTTCTGAAAATCACATTTTATGAAAGTGATTTGAAATCACAAGAAAGGTGTTCTGGGCATATTATTTTGTGATTTAAAAACGTTCAGCTACGTAAACAACTTTTTGAAATCACTTTGTTATTTTTGCGACTATTGTAAGATGGCCGTCATAATAAATTACTTAAATAAAATATTCAATGTGTTGTTTATTAATTGTATATGCAATAAACTATTTTATTCGGTAAAAATGTCTAAATTAGCGGAAATTCGCAAAAATTTGCTAACAGCGGAATGATAGCAAAATTCTACTATTTATTTTAAATCGTCAAAGCTATAAAGAATCAAAAACTTATAGAAACAAATTGCTTTTATCGCGAACATGGCTAAAATTCGCAAAAAATTGCAACATTTTAAACACACCCTAAACTTAATTTGAGATCGCTAAATCGGTTAAAAAACGAATTGTTGGAAAATAACATAAAAAGCGTTAAAAATTAGCTATAATTTTGTAAAACAAACTTTTTGTATTTTCTTGTGCTTTCGACAATTGAAAATCACACCGAAAAACACAAAAACGGTGTGATTTACAAAACACCACAAAATCACAAGTGTGATTTTAAAAGCACATGTGATTTGAAATCACGTGATTTTCAGAACAGACCTGGTTATATCAAAAAATTTAGAACATTATGTTTTTTTAAACACATTTAAAATTTAAATAATTAAATACAATCGTATCGAATAAACTATCGAACGTATCGAATGAAAACTCGATAAATGTAATGTCGAGTTACTCGATGACAAATGCTATTATTTAAAATTCCATAATTTTCATTCGATATCGAATTTCATGATACCAAAATAAATAATTTCGATCAATTTTGCTCAATATCTTATGCAGGCCTGCCATTTTTGCCGATTTATCGGCATTTTGCCGATTATTTGCCCCTAAATTATCAAAGTGCCGATTTGCCGATTTTTGCTCCAAAAATGCCGATTTTTTGACTAACACGTAAAAGGCGATTACTTTTTGTTTGTTTGATAATAATAATACACTAATTTTAAGCGATACTGAAACAGTTGTTACATTGAAAAGAGACAACTGTTATTAAGTCAGTGCTTCTACTAAAGAAAAAGGGGTTAGTGGTATTCAATATTAAATGCAGTGTTTGTAATGTGTGTTGGGTTAATACATTTTTATTTGAAAAATATTCCACTATGAAGAATTAAAGGCCAAAGTTAAAAAAGAAATAATTTTTAAACCTAAAATAATTCAGTTAAATTTTTTTTTCTATTAGGAAAATATAAAACACTTTATATTTGTGTTTGAAATGGATAGATAAATACTTACTAAAGAATAAAGGTAAGATAAATTCATATTCACTATCAGTGAATATAATTTAAATAATAATTACTTTGATAATTAAATAATTTTTTTTGTAAGATTTTAACGCAATTGAGGACGATGTTAGTACATTTATTAAATAACCAAATCTTATGTAAGGAAAATTAAATAAATTTGCAAAATTTTTGGCAAAAAATTTCAGATTTATAACGTGTTTGGTACAATTTTTGGTCCTTCCACATTCTTCCGCAAATGTGGAAATAATTTTTTAATGTAACAGAGTTTTGATGTTACTGGAAAATTTATCTTTGCAAGTTATTCGTTTTTTAAAGATTATTTAAAAATTAATAATTTAAACTGTTTTGATATTTATATTAAAACGGATTTAATAAAAATGTCAAACTTAAATATTTGTATATGGAATATACTTAATTATAAGAAAGTTAAAAAAAAATTATATTTAACTACAATTTCTTTGTAAAACGTTTATTTTGATTGATTCTTTTGAAATTTCATAAGTTATAAACATTAGATAATTCGGAATAGTTCTTATTTGTAAGTAAGAATAGGTTTTATTGTATTTAAAATAGGTATTTTTAATTTGCCGGTTTTTTTATATTAAAGTGCCGATAATGCCGATTTTTTTTTTAAATATGGCGATTTTTTATCAAAATTATCTGGCACCCCTGATCGTATGCGGTGATTAGACCCCTGCTCTTATGTGCTGTTTCCAAACGATGGACTGAGTGCTTTTGAAATAAATTAAAGTTTTAATTTAAAATCTTTGCGTACGGTAATAATTTCTCAAAAACGGTAATTTTTAGAGGGCCGTACGGTAATTAAAAAATAAAAGTTAACATCACTGATTCTTTGGCATTTATTTTTTGAAGATTATGTCTATCAAAGTCCAATTTTCGATGACTCGTTAGAGCATTTTTACTGGTAACTGGCGAATGACACGCGTGATGTTTTCCTCCAAGGCCTGAATCGAAGCGGGTGTGTCCGCATAAACTTTAGACTTTAGATATCCCCACAGGAAAAAGTCTAACAGAGTGATATCACACGATCTTGGTGGCCAATCGACCGGCCCAAAACGTGAAATTATTTCCTCACCGAAGTGTTCTCTCAATAAATCCATTGATTGATGCAATGTATGCCGTCTTGCTGAAACCAAATGTCGCCGAGATCACGAGCTTCAATTTCAGGCATCAAATAGTCGGTTATCATGGCACGATAACGGTCGCCATTGACGGTTACGTTCGCAACGGCATCATTTTTAAAGAAATATGGACCGATGATTCCACGGGCCCACAAACCAAACCGTTGTTTTTTCTGGATGAAGTGGCAGTTCTAGAATCTCTTCGTCCCAATTTTGTCTGTTTACATTAACATTGAGCCAACAATGGGCCATCGTTGACCATAAGTTGAGCGAAGTGCACGAAACACGTTCCTCACGGAACGTGAATTTTCGTAATAAAGTTGAACGATTTGTAAACGTTTTTTAGACGTTAGTCTTTCCATTATGAAATGCCAAACAATACTAAACAAAAATAACATGACAGCATGACACGACTCACACGTGATCTGTCAAAAAAAGGGTATTGAAAAAAGTATCTCTACTTAAATCACCCGTTACAAAAATTGTAGTTGAAAATTCTTTATATTGAGAAATAAATTAGAAAATTGCTTTGTTGTCAATCATCCTGTCCTTTCAATCCAGTGATGTTAACTTTTATTTTTTAATTACCGTACGGCCCTCTAAAAATTACCGTTTTTGAGAAATTATTACCGTACGCAAAGATTTTAAATTAAAACTTTAATTTATTTCAAAAGCACTCAGTCCATCGTTTGGAAACAGCACATAAGAGCAGGGGTCTAATCACCGCATACGATCAGGGGTGCCAGATAATTTTGATAAAAAATCGCCATATTTAAAAAAAAAATCGGCATTATCGGCACTTTAATATAAAAAAACCGGCAAATTAAAAATACCTATTTTAAATACAATAAAACCTATTCTTACTTACAAATAAGAACTATTCCGAATTATCTAATGTTTATAACTTATGAAATTTCAAAAGAATCAATCAAAATAAACGTTTTACAAAGAAATTGTAGTTAAATATAATTTTTTTTTAACTTTCTTATAATTAAGTATATTCCATATACAAATATTTAAGTTTGACATTTTTATTAAATCCGTTTTAATATAAATATCAAAACAGTTTAAATTATTAATTTTTAAATAATCTTTAAAAAACGAATAACTTGCAAAGATAAATTTTCCAGTAACATCAAAACTCTGTTACATTAAAAAATTATTTCCACATTTGCGGAAGAATGTGGAAGGACCAAAAATTGTACCAAACACGTTATAAATCTGAAATTTTTTGCCAAAAATTTTGCAAATTTATTTAATTTTCCTTACATAAGATTTGGTTATTTAATAAATGTACTAACATCGTCCTCAATTGCGTTAAAATCTTACAAAAAAAATTATTTAATTATCAAAGTAATTATTATTTAAATTATATTCACTGATAGTGAATATGAATTTATCTTACCTTTATTCTTTAGTAAGTATTTATCTATCCATTTCAAACACAAATATAAAGTGTTTTATATTTTCCTAATAGAAAAAAAAATTTAACTGAATTATTTTAGGTTTAAAAATTATTTCTTTTTTAACTTTGGCCTTTAATTCTTCATAGTGGAATATTTTTCAAATAAAAATGTATTAACCCAACACACATTACAAACACTGCATTTAATATTGAATACCACTAACCCCTTTTTCTTTAGTAGAAGCACTGACTTAATAACAGTTGTCTCTTTTCAATGTAACAACTGTTTCAGTATCGCTTAAAATTAGTGTATTATTATTATCAAACAAACAAAAAGTAATCGCCTTTTACGTGTTAGTCAAAAAATCGGCATTTTTGGAGCAAAAATCGGCAAATCGGCACTTTGATAATTTAGGGGCAAATAATCGGCATATTGCCGATAAATCGGCAAAAATGGCAGGCCTGCATAAGATATTGAGCAAAATTGATCGAAATTATTTATTTTGGTATCATGAAATTCGATATCGAATGAAAATTATGGAATTTTAAATAATAGCATTTGTCATCGAGTAACTCGACATTACATTTATCGAGTTTTCATTCGATACGTTCGATAGTTTATTCGATACGATTGTATTTAATTATTTAAATTTTAAATGTGTTTAAAAAAACATAATGTTCTAAATTTTTTGATATAACCAGGTCTGTTCTGAAAATCACGTGATTTCAAATCACATGTGCTTTTAAAATCACACTTGTGATTTTGTGGTGTTTTGTAAATCACACCGTTTTTGTGTTTTTCGGTGTGATTTTCAATTGTCGAAAGCACAAGAAAATACAAAAAGTTTGTTTTACAAAATTATAGCTAATTTTTAACGCTTTTTATGTTATTTTCCAACAATTCGTTTTTTAACCGATTTAGCGATCTCAAATTAAGTTTAGGGTGTGTTTAAAATGTTGCAATTTTTTGCGAATTTTAGCCATGTTCGCGATAAAAGCAATTTGTTTCTATAAGTTTTTGATTCTTTATAGCTTTGACGATTTAAAATAAATAGTAGAATTTTGCTATCATTCCGCTGTTAGCAAATTTTTGCGAATTTCCGCTAATTAAGACATTTTTACCGAATAAAATAGTTTATTGCATATACAATTAATAAACAACACATTGAATATTTTATTTAAGTAATTTATTATGACGGCCATCTTACAATAGTCGCAAAAATAACAAAGTGATTTCAAAAAGTTGTTTACGTAGCTGAACGTTTTTAAATCACAAAATAATATGCCCAGAACACCTTTCTTGTGATTTCAAATCACTTTCATAAAATGTGATTTTCAGAACAGACCTGAACATCTATCTATTTAAATTGAAAATCACCTCTTTAAAGTTAATATTATAAAACCTGCAAATATTTCTACAAAAAATCAAAATTTCTTAAAATTACCGTATTTTAAATAAAATTACCTTGCTACCTTTTGCGGCCCAAAATTACCCTAAAAAAGGGTAATTACCGTACGGTTAACATCACTGTTTCAATCATCCAAAGAGCAGATATAGTGCACTTACTATAAATGCTTATTTTTAGAAAGCAGAAACTAAATACATAATCTTATTTTTAACACCTTTGATGAAAGGTTCCACATTAACTGATCGATACCAATTTACATTTTTCGTTGACTGCTCTCTTTAAGAGGTGCTAAAACAACGGTGACCATATTTTCAAAAGCAAAATACAGAACAGAAGTTTCAAATTAGTTTAAGACACGCAAAAATATTAGGCTGTGCAAATGGATCATTGGGTGGCCTAGAAAGAAATAGCATACATAAAAAGGCCCAAAAAAACCAAAAAGACCGCAAGTGCGAATGCAAAACCGAACACTCCTACTTTAACTGTTCGTTAGTTGATATATATGTATATGGTATATGCGTATATGTTAATTGTAAATAAAAAAACAAGATTTCAGAGAATTATCTATTTACTTTTTATTATGATTGTAGGATCTCTGACAATTATCTGTGAAACAAAATATCGGCGAAATGCTCGCCACGGCTTCGGTGGCATACCTCTCTCTATTCGATGGTCCAATCTTTTAATGACTCTGAGACATAATTGAGGTTCAATGTCGTTATTGTGCCGAGTTATCTCATCCTTAAGCTCTTGAATTGTTCTTAGCTTATGTACGTACACTTTTTCTTTTAAATATCCCTAAAGAAAGAAGTCCAACAGTGTCAAAACACATGATCGTGGCGGCCAATTAACATCACCACGACGTGAGATAATACGGCCATTAAATTTCTCGCGTAAAAGAGTCATTGTTTCATTGGATGTGTGGCAAGTGGCACCATCTTGTTGGAACCACATATAGTCCAGGTCCATATCGTTCTGGCCATAAGAAGTCCGTTATCATCTCGCGACAGCGAACACCATTTACGGTAACTCCTTCGCCGACCTTATTTTCGAAGAAGTACGGCCCAATGACGCCGCCAGCCCATAAATAGCACCAAACAGTCACTCTATGTGGATTCCAGTTTTCTACAGACCCGGTTTGCTGAAATTTGCTCACAATTCTCCCGATTGTAGACACATTTGGTCGAATATGCTGACCGAAAAAATCACGAGGTGCACAAAATGCATTTTGATTTGAACGCTTATTTTCGTCAAAGGCTTAAACATTCTTAACATGCTGCTCAATTGTGTACCTCTCCATGGTTAAATTTGTCATGCACTGAAACAAAGAAATGTCAAATTAAGTTTGGCAAAATCATGACGTTAAGGTGTGACTCACAATTAACATCGTTTGTTAAAATAATTTAGTTAAATACATGAAATTTTTAAAGCAAAATAATTGCGAAGCCTAATCGGTCATGCTGCTGGTGTCTTATAATTGAGAGTTATTCTGTAAACAACGTGGTCAGTACAACAAAAGTAAAACAAACGTGTGCAACAGGGTAAGTAAATAATAATATTCTCCCTCTCCCGCTTATAAGAAAACCAAGCGGACAGGTGTCTGTCTGGTATTTTTGAGAAATTCGGCCCTTTTGTGGAGTAAACGAAAATTACTGAATTAAATAAAATAACTGAATATTTAATTGTTTTTACTGAATATGGGGTCAATTTTTTGACAGTAAAATTTTAAAAAATAACTGAATATTTAATTGTTTTTACTGAATATTTTTTTTTTATATTCATATTTATTTATTGAATCTTCATAAAATATATGAACTAACAATAATTAATCAAATCTTAATCTAGTAATTCTTAGGTTAGTGTCCTGCCAATGCCAGACGACAGTACCGTTAAAAAACGGTTCACATTGGTGTTAAGCGCTCTTCTGATCGGATAAGTGCTGCAGTGTCTCTTCTCCTTAAGCGAGTGTGGCCACCATCATTTAAAATATTTCGAGCTAATGGGTTTGGGTGCGATTCGATCCTTTTTAAGTATTTAATTGAATATTTAGTGATCATCGATTTTACTGATGGTACATCGAGGTCTTTGTGAATGTTCGAGTTTTTTACATACCAGGGAGCGGACGTAATGATCCGAAGAATTTTGTTTTGACGCCTTTGTATTTTCTCTATGTTGGAAGCCGAGGCAGTGCCCCATAACTGGATACCATAGCACCATATTGGCTGTAAGATAGAGTTGTAAATAAGGAGTTTACAATCTAGACCTAGGGTCGAATTTCTTCCAATGAGCCAATTTATTTGAACTGCTTTTAGTTTCATTTGAGTTAACTTACTTACTTTACTGAATATGATGTTGAATTTTTGACAGTAAAATTTTACAAAATAAGACACGAGCTCCATGTTTGCATTTGTCCTTCAAGTTGTGCTGAAAAAGGTCAACAAGAAAAAGAAAGACAAAAAAATGAAAAAACAAAAAAAATATGTACTTTGAACTTCAAGAAGAATTCTTAACATAAGTACGAAAAAACAAAAGTAAAGGAACAACATGTTAAAATAAATTAAAATAGATAATCATTCAAAGCAAATTTCGATCTACCAAAGGTTGAATACAATTTGGTTTAAGGATTGATGTTTGACTAATGACGTCAGCAGTCATCGATGGCTGCGAGTGTTAAACGGCAGGCCCTCTGAGGAGATTGAGTGGTTGCAATCGAAACATGTCAGGGTAACCTGTCCGTAAACACCTGGGTTCGAGCCCAGATTGAGTCAAGAATGAAAAATTATCAGTAAATTTTAATTGATTTTCATGTTGTAAAATTGCTTTCTTCATAAAAATAATTTAATGAAAATTAAATTTAATGAACTTAAGCCTAATTAAAAATATTAAAAATTTGGATTAAAAACCATAAATAGTTCAATAAAATAACCACAATACTAATAAATAACTGAATATTTATTTGATTTTACGGAATATGGTGTTGAATTTTTGACAGTAAAAATTAAATGAACTTTTTGTTAAAAATAAATGAAAAATAAGTAGACCGGTTTTGAATTGAATTTTCATTTATTTTATATTACAATTTCAGTTAATTTTACGTACAGAATATTGTGAGTGTATGTATGTATTGTATACATTGAATAACATGGCAATACTAAAAATATTTAGAAAATCCTCAAATTTATATTTTGTGACTTTCTACCCCGTTTATTTCTACACCCTACTTCAACAAAAAATAAAGTTATACCTGCTTTTCGCAAAAAAACAATCGCTGAATTTTTCAAAGTATTTTATTTTTTTTTTAATTCCATATGGGGAATGTAAGATGAGATAAACCCACTGTTTATTGCCGATGTGTTTTGTTTAAACTTTGATATTATTACAAGTAGAACTGTTGCTATAAGTCTTATACGTTTAACAGTTTTATTGGGTTTAATATCTTTAGTTTTTCTAAAATCTTTATGGATGATCTGGCTTAAGCAACCAGTGAAATGCGCATAGGAATAGCTTATCCCATCAACAATAAATTGCAAGTGTTTTTATCAAGAATAAAAACTGGGAATTAAGCACGAATAACAAAATCTTTTGAAATTAAAATTTTGTATTCCCAAAAATTGAAATAACTTTTTGATATTAATTCCATATCTTTCAACTTTCTTCTAATTAATTCAAACAAAGTTTGTTGTTTTCTATTTTATGCCTTTATCAAGCCCCGTAAACACCTTTTCAATTTATTTCTATTTAAATATTTTATTTATTATATCAAACTTTAAAGTGTAAAAATAACTCTAAATCTTTTCATGATATAAAATGCATTAAAATTTTAATGGCAGGAAGAAGCTTTCAAATTGATAAAACATGCACGCAGTGTTCGTATTTTTGCATGCGTACTTGCTTTCAACATCAACAAAGCATAATCATCTATCAACAACAATTTTATGGCTAATATGTAAACACCTGAATCAATTAGCAATTGTTGCAACATCACAATGGAAAAAACGCACCAAAATACGTAAAAATTCATGAATCAACCAAGAGACAACAAAAACGCCAAGAAAGTTACATTTACTTTCAAATCAAATATTCACTTTCATTATCATCCATCACATGCAACTTTAGATGAGTCACAGCCACTCGGGCAAGCATTACGCATTTACAAAATATTTAACAGTTTTTTAGTGTTTGTTTATTTTATTTTTTAAATAAAGTAAATATTTTAACGTTTCCTGCCTTTTTTAAATGCTTTACATAAAACTATAAAAAACACAAATGCCTAACTTGAATGCATAATGAAATTGTTTAAGTTTAGATTGTTCAAGCAATTCAAAAGAAATAGAAAAACTCACCCATTAGCAGATGCATCTTAAATAATTCCAAAGAAATTATCTGCATGCTGGATTTTTTTCAGTTTTGAATGGAAATAAAATTTTCTTTTGTTTAAAATTAGCTGTGTGTTTTTGTTCGAATGATCAAGCTGTCTAGATCATTTCAAATCAAATCAGTTGGAAAACAAACACATTTTCAATGTCAATCTTCTTGGCGTTTTTAAGTTTCTTTCTGGCGCTTTTTGCATGTTTTTTAAACTTTTTGTTGCTACTGTTCATGTCAGTCAATCATTAATTAGGATTTTTTTTTTTTTTTTTTATTTTTCAAAATTTTATTTTCGTTTAATCCTACCGCTTAAAGACTGTTTATTTAATCTTTGACTTTAGACTTTTCCTTCGTCTAAGTTTGACTTTCATCATTTATCAAAGAAAAAGAGTGAAAAAACATTTTTGATATAAAAAACGTAGAAACTCATGTTTTTTGTTGCTTTATTTTCACTTAAGGCTTATTCATGATTGATTGTTTTCAATTGATTGAGTTAAATATGAACCAATAAGACGGAACATGTGACCTTTTATTAACTCTCTCTGTGTCTCCCTGTCGTCAGGCTATTCAATCAGTTTTATGTTTTAAAGTTTTTGACCTTGAAAGTTTTAAAATAAACGATTTTCGTAGTTGAATTTTATTTATTTGTTCAAGTTACAAAAAACTAAGAAAAACTCTTTAACTTATTTATTTAAGAAATTATATTTTTACTTTCAAATTTTTTATGAAAATTTGTTAAATAAATTTTTGAATGTTAAGCCAATTCATTTAAAGTTGTCTAATATATTAAAAAAAAAAAACCAAATATTTTCTTAAACAAATTACCCCTGCCGGAGATTGAACTAGTACAAAAATATCCAGTACTAGTTCGTAACTGTAAACTTTTCTATACCATCTTAATGCTCAAATTAGAATTGAGTGTGCTTGGAAAATCCGTAGTACTATTACTATTACACTTGGACCACATTGGGGGCTTAAGAACTAGTTTGTTACTAGTTCTTGTGAATTAAAAAAATTGGCATTTTAATTTTATAATAAAAATGGAATAAATAAATGATTTGAAATCAAATTTAAGCAGCAGTATCAAAATACAAATATGTTCTCGAACTCTACAAGTGGTGCCCTTGTACTACATCAAGTACTGATACTCATAAGCACTAGTATTTTTTTATAAAAACTCTAACCCCGTAAGCACTAGTACCTCTTGTTCTAGTAATTGTACTAGTGGCATTTTGACAATTAACTCTTAATCTTCTGCAGGGACATTTAAAAAAAAGCTAAAATTAAGGCTTTTTACTTTCCAGACAACATAAATGTGAATCGTTTTACGTTAAATGTAATCGTTATCGAGTTAATATATGTACATAATGTCAATTTCTATCGAGTTACTTAGATCATTAATACATCATTTGCTCCGGTCCAAAATTTTACTTAAAAAAGATTTTTTTAAATCGGCAAACTGGCAGTAATTAACTTTAATGGTACACGCAAAGAAAAAACCTGGTTGTGAAAACATATTCCAAGAGCAACATATTCCCCCCTATCGTGAATAAAAATTCCTTGGGAGTTTTTTCCCTTTTACCATTTTTCCTATGTAAATTCAATTGTAAAAATGGGAAAAGGGAAAAAACTCCCAAGGAATTTTTATTCACGATAGGGGTGATTATTATGATAAGATTCATGATTGTAGTCACCATATTACGATTATTAGTGAATCATATTATGACCAAATATATTCGTAATATTATATCATAATATTTTTCCTTAAATCATATTCTTATCGTGTTAAGAATAACAGTAACCATATTATTATCATGTTAATCATAATAAGTTAAGAAGTAATCATATTATTGTCATGTTAATCATAACAAATTTAATGGATATTTTTTTTAATTGTTAAACCACTCACTAACAAACGATTCGATAGGTATACTTTAAACAAGCGACACACACACAACTCAAGAAATCTGTAATAACCTTAAGTTTAGGCATATAGATCGCGTTTTACTTTTTCTCATACTGCCATAGGTCCATGCTCTGGTCTTTATTTGACATTGCAATAGTCAAGCGCTAAGCGATAACGATCGTTTTTAGTAAATCCCCATTTCTTTGAGACATAAATTTTTTTACCAGGAAACTTGAACTTTGCACGCCCAGCTTCTAAAGCCAAGTTGTGAGGCTTGTTTTGCAAAGCTTCTATAGTAGCTTTCTTTCTTCCCAAATCAAATATTGGTTTATTGGGATCTGGTACACCACGACAGAATCGAGATTTCGAATATGGATTGTTTTCGCAATAACGATAACATCTCGCTTGACGTCGACCGATTTTAGCAGTTCAGAACCCTTTTAGGTTAAGATCTAACCAAGGCTGGCAACCTACACCTTTTTAATAGCGATATGGCTTTTATAAATGGATAACGGTATAGAAGCCGATACCGAAATTCATTTTGGTTTTCCAGTAACACAATAAGTGTTGAAAATTTCAATTTGTTTCTACTCTACAATATTTTTTTTTTTTAATGTATATTTTTAAAAAATATTAAATTTGCAAAGATAATATAATTTTTACAAAATTTAAGAGAAAAATTAGTTTTGTAATTTATAACATGTAAACTTTGTTCTTACCGTTCACCGATAAAATTAATAACAAATTCATTAATACCGAAATTCGACAATCCAAATTTGTTTAGTTATAAAGAGTTGAAATATTTATTTGACTTGGTACAAGCACAACTTCCGCGGGATGTTGGGCGTAGGCGCCTTCAAAATGCACTTTCCTTTTGGTATTGAACCATTCGGGAATAAAAGTGAAGCTTATAACTCGCTTAACGGCCGGGGCTGACCAGAGTCCAATCCTGGAATTTCTTGTGTAGATGTGGTTGAAGCCAAAGACAAGTATAAACTCACACGGTGAAAATAGGTATTAGCTGTTAGGCTGTTATGGGAAGTGACCATGCTGAACTCCAAAACATTTGTCAATACAAGGTAACTTAATTTATTAAGACTACAATAACTTTAATTCTAGATTCACTATTTCTGATTCTTTAATTCTTTCAAATCACATTTAAACCAACCATTGTTGTTTTAGATATTAATATCACTACTTATAAAATTTTGTTCAATTTAACCATAAAATTCATCAACTTTATTGCGTACTTCAAAAGTACGCAATGGTTTTCGAAAGTAATCCCATTTTGGATTGTTGTAAGTCCTTTTTGGTGTGTTTCGTACTTAAATTCTTAAGTACGTCTTCTACTTTAAGGAAGTGGATGCCAGAATATTTTATGAAACTATGCATTGAATTTGTTAAAAAATTTTAACAAATTTCTTCTATAATCTTAAATTTCTGAACTTGAAACTCTTTAATACAGATGGTGCAAAATACAAGTTTATATTTTTTTTTATCAGCAAAAAATTTCGTATACAGACTTTTTTAAAAACTGCGAACAGTACAATCAAACTTATTGCTATACATATTAGCCAGAAAAGCACAAAATTAATCACTACTTCACCAAAAAATCCACTAAAATAAAATTTTTGCGGAATTTTATGAAGTCCCGCAGCTATTTGAACAATTAAAAGAAAGTTAAAAAAATAAATCGCAAATCATTTCTTATCGCGATGAATTTAAAAAAAAATTCACAAACTAACAAAAATTACTTCACAGTTAAATAAATATTACAAAATCAATCTCAACAAATTAAAAAAAGAAAACCCTAAAACAATTAATTAAACATTAAACTTAAAGTGAACACATAAAGCATTTATGGAGTATTAACTTTTAATTTACCAAAATAACAAATGAACAGGGCAAGTTTTTCATGCTATTTGCATGAAAATTATGCATTTGTATATTTTTATCAAGTTTTTCCCGAAAACAATTTACTTCGCATAAATTGGCAGGTATATTAGGCAGGTCGGCAACCGATCCTAACAAAAAATTTGTCGGCGTCCAGACAAGCAATTTTAGTTGCAGAATTTCTTGAGTTTACTTTTTGCGAAAAAAGAACTTGTTTTATGGTTGAAGATGGTCCTTTGCTTCCTCGAAAACAACAATTGTTCTAAAAATTTTTCATATTTGGCCTATCCTCTATTATTTATTTTAACTTATATATATCGAGCCCTAACCGCCAAAATAACGTAAGCACCAAAAATTTAATTTTACAGGAGAGAGTTTTTTCTATTTTATTAATTTTGTATGAAATTTGTCGCTTACAATAAAATTGTTCTTGCTATAAAAACGTAACGGTACCTTATGTGACCATGAAATTTTGGGAGATGATGCAAGTGTTACCAATAAAGTCATTTATTAAAACAAACGAAAATCGAAAATGATGTCGCTTACATTATTTTCGCGGTTAGGGCTCGATATGTACACGCAGAGAAAAAACATGTTTTAATATCTTCACCTCCAACAGAACTATTTTAAAAGAAAATTTTAAACATATTTTGATTCATTTAACATTATTATTGTCACCTCAAACCATAATATGGTTGAATTAGTCCTCCATCAAGAAGCCACAATAATATTATAGTTGCCTCTAAACATGTTATGGTTAAAAATGACAATAATTTGTTTTAAAATAAACAATAGCATTTTCCTCTTTTCCAAGAGCAACATGCTATGGTTGAAAACCAACCATGCTATTATAAGTGTTAAAAATGTTTTAGTTATTTTCGACCATAACATGTTCGGAGGCAACCATAACATGGCTATGGCTTCTTGATGGAGGACTAATTGAACCAAAATATGGTTGTCGGTGATAATTATATTGTTAAATGAATCATAAAATGTTAAAAATTTTCTTTAAAAATAGTTTTGTTGGAGGTGACCATATTTAAACATGTTTTTTCTCTGTGTGTATATTTATTTATATATAAAACTTATAAAAAATTATTAGTTTAGAAAATTTTGAAGTCTGAAAATAAAGACCATTCTTCTTGACCAGTGATCAGTGTAATTGTATACGACAAGTTACATGCCAAAATACAGAGAATGCATACACGCATCAACGCATGAAAGTAGCTTTACTTTCTACTTTTGCAACCGTCGCATGTGTGGTGAAAAAAGTCTGCTGTTATTGATGGCCATGGATGACAAATCATATTTTATTTTCAATGTTATCGATAAATGTGTTTGTGTGGTGGATTACTTTTTACTATTTTTTGCATTAAAAAAGGTTTTTAATTAGAGAAAATGTTTTCGTAATAAAAATTGTATAAACTTTAAAGAATAAAATACATTAAAATTAATTTTTACCACAATTTTACCACGAACAAAATTTGCCATTCTAGTTTTCGATTACTTTTATCTTCTAATGGCCATTTTCTCATTAGGCGATTATCTTTTTTCTCAACGAAAAACTGAACATTAAAGAAAGTTTTCTCAATGTCTCATTTGCTTCGATTTTATCGCAAAGCTAACCGGCACTCATCTGCCAATTATTTATTTTCCTTTAATTTGCCGTACAGATAAATTCAATCAGCTGACTCCCAACTTTTACATGTATTTTGAGTGGCGTTGCCAGCTGAAAACAATGGTTTTTTGTCGGTATATTGAGAAACCCAAAATCGTTAACGGACAGTTTATCGGTCCAATAAATTTATGTTGACATTAAGTAACAGACAGTTTGTCGATACATTGAGAAAATGACCATAAGTGTCATCTTTGTTGTGTTTATTATTTTTTTTAACAAATGCCATGAATTGGAAACTTATTGATACCGTGAAAAATCACGAATATTTTTATAATAAAAGCTTACTCCTCTATGAATTCTATTAAAATATCAATTACACTCTCCATTTTTTGCAAAATTGTTTTTAATTGCACAACAGCTGATAAAAAAAAAAAGAAATTTGGCGCAGAAAACGCATTGCATGTAACTAGAATTTAGAAACGCATAAAATGCGCAAAAAGTATCATACGCATCTACGCATGAAAGCATGGTGTGGACCTTCAGCTTTCAAATTAAAATATCGATTTGAAGTTGTTACAGAATCATTTTCTTGTTATATTTAACCATTTAAAAGGTACTGCATTAAAAAAAAGTTTTAAGTCAAATAGAGACCAGCAGCCGTATTCTGTAATTCGCTAAAGCTAAATCTCCATCGCTAAAAATCTATAAAGTTGATTTGGCTACGAATGCAATTCTGTAACGTGAATTTCTAAATTTTGCAATGCCATAAAAATCTAATTCGCCGCAATTTAAGTTTTTAATGTCATCGCTAAAATTTTCAACTTTTGTTTTCTCTAAGGAATTTTAGCGATCGAGATTAAGCTTTAGCTAAGCGAATTACAGAATATGGCTGCAGTCTCATACAAATTAAGCATTAAGGCTAGAGTTGGGGTCGAAATCGGAATTGGAGTCAGAGTCCACAGCCCTGATACATATATTTAGGTTTTTTTTTTTTTGAGAATATTTTCATACATATTTTAAAATGTTTGTGCATACTTAAACTTGCCCTACAAATACCAATAAAAAAATAACAAAAAAATAATATTGATTGAATAATAAAGGAAAGCTGGCTAAACTGCTTGCACAATTTATGTTATTTTTTCAACGTTTTTTATCATTTGAAGACAATAAAGTCCAGCCTGTCCAATATGGATATAGATATATACGTATTTATAACACTTTTATTTATTTGTTGATTTTTTCTCATTTATTTATTGCTGGTGCAAATGTCTGATACTGGCATAATGCAGAAATACAGAAGAAACAATCAATAAATAAAAACAAAATTAAAACACAACAATTTCTTGTGATATACATATATTTAACACCATTTCCAAATAGAAATAATTTAAAATTAATATATAATTTTTCTAAAATAGCTGCAATTGCCCATTTTGCTTTTTTTTTTTAAAGTTAAAAGAGAAAAAAACGGAAATGGAAATAAACAAAAGGCCGTATTTATTTACTAAAAAGGATTAAATTGTTATAGATTTGTTAGATCTTTTAACGAGTTATATACGGACTTTTTCTGGAATTCGAATTCGAATGAAATTTAAATCGAATAATTTTTGAAAAACTGTCATGTGTTTAGAGATTACAAAATATCTATCCTAATATTTCATACTTTGAGGACCACTTATCTTTACAATAACTACTTTTTAAATCAGGTAAAGCTGCGTTGATTTTTAAACAAATTTAAATTCAAATCTCTATCGATTTCAATTTTACGGCATTTCGCTTCCTAGCGCTAGTAACCCGAGTTTTTAGTCTTAATTTTTTATGGTTCAATTTAATTAAAATACATCATGACTTAGTTAAGCTGCAGTTTACGGATATCGAGTAAAGCTGTAGGTCCACACCACGCGTTTTCCCTCCATGCTTTGCAAGATGTTTATACCTTCCATGCGTTCTATGTTTCAAGTTTCATGCAACGCATTACCACATGTAAAAACTTAATTTTATTTTTCAAAACCAGCTGATTTGTTCGAACCTACTTTTCGCATACAACGCCTTAATCCATCCTACGCTTTGGTGCATGTAACTTGTTACATATAACTGCACAGATTCTACTTTTTTGACAGCTGCGTAGACAGCGAAAATGTGTGTAACGCGTGGTGTGGATCTCCAGCTTAAGAAATGCAAGAAAACTCAATGGAGCAATGCTTTTTGTACTTTTTGAGCAGACGAGAACGTTACCGTTAACCGCCGGAGTTCTAGTTAAACGATTATCATATTTAGGACCAAATGCCACATACAGTTTGCCAAACAAACTTGATAAAAACTCATTTTATGATAGAATTATTTCTCGGAATAAATTAGCACAATAGAACTAAATCTTATTAATGAAATTTTATGACTCCCAAGAAAACCTTTGATAACAACTATGCAAGTGGCAGAGAAAAAAACGAACTGGCAACTATGAAACAAAGTAATTTGGTTTTCTTTTTGTTTCCCCTTACAACTACAATTAGAGTTGACAAAAAATCAACCAATTGTAGTCGGGACTGTAAGCAAAGATAAACTCACTGTTTGTTGTTGATGTTTGGTTTTAGCTTTGATATTATAACGGGTAAGACTTTTGAGTGCTTGTTATTCCTATTCGCTTAACAGTTTTATTTGAATAATATCTTTAGCTTTTCTAAAATCTTTTAATGAAGTTTCCTGATGATCTTATCTTATCCTGATGATCTTATATCTTATCCCAAAAACAATAATTTTCCGATTATCAATAGTAAGAATTGGGAATTTAGCACATTTAGAACTAAATCTTATTAATGAAATTTTTGACTCCCAAGAAAACCTTTGATAAACCTTTTAAAAATTGTAAAGATACATAAAAGCACAAAATTCGGAAAGGGTTAAAGCAAAAATATAGCAGATTTGGAAATAAAATTTATTTTTACGGATTCTGTCTGGCCAGTGAACTTTATTTTTATGCCACACTCTACTCTTTAGTACCAAATTAGGTAAAAATTATTAGAATATAAAAAAAAATTAACGTGTAAAAGGGCTTATGGGAACTGGTAAAAATCGGTGCAGGTTTTTGTCTTGCTTTCATACAAATGATCTGCCTTACAATTTCATATTAAATTCTGGACTAAAAATGTATAATATGAACTTTAAGAAATTTGTTTAGGTGCAAATCCATCATCGGTCATTTGCCCTACATAAGAACACATTTTAAAATGGATCTTTTAAAAATTGTAAATATACATAACTGCACCAAATTCAGAAAGGGTTCTAACTCACACAAAACAAAACCTTCAAAAATTATACTCATTTTGAATTTACTATTCCCATAAAATCCATTTATTTTACAAATTGCTCTGGGAAATGGTATCCTATTATTTTATTAACTGCCATTTATTTTTTTGTAGCTGGAAATTCAATTTAAAGTATTAAGCTTTTTCTCTACCTCATCTCTGCATATAAAGTAAGAAAAAATAATGTTTTCATGTCTTCTTAAACGTGATTTAAAAAGTTGGCAAATTAAATCTTTAAACGTATAAAATCATAATTTGTCACATGGCATTATGACGAAATCAATGCTGACGAAATCATTGCTGAGAAAATATGTCGTAAAACTAAAAACTTTTAACGTATTGTAAACATTTCATTAGAAATTCATATTTTTAAAATATAATTAAATATGATATTTTGAAGAAGACAAATTTTAATTATATATATTTTATCGTTGTTTATTTGATATTGATTAATTTATGGATGGTGAAAATTTTAAAGCGAAATAAGAAATATTGTTTAATATTTTTTTTTTATTATTTTAAATTCATTTTAAACAATTTTTTAAATTAATTTTTATTTTCAGAAACTCTGAAACCATGTTGAAAGTTTTGCTTAGGCTTTTATTAGCCTTTATTTTGTTTTCAAGCTGCACAGCTGCGGTTCTCTCTTCCTCACAACTTCCTTTGGAAGCTCGTAATGTTGATAATTCTTTGGAAGAGGAAGAGGTTATTTCCACCAGCTATGTTTTGCCCAACCAAATTTTTAACAACGGAAAACCCTACTATGCCAGTAAAGATCCTGTATCGGGGCAATTAGATTTCAACATTAAAAAACCAGCTGGTATTGATTCGGCAGTTAATGAAGTTATCGATCCCAATGAAAAGGCCATCATAACATCTTCATCACCAAATATTCATGATTTTCTCAATTTGCCTGTAAAGTATTCTTCATCAAAGTTTGTCTATCCCTTGGTTTCAAGTTCTTATGCCAACTTGAAATATCAGGGCAGTAATAAAAATTATATAACAAATAAAAAGCCTACTCAAATAGTACAAGCCACTTTGGCTCCTAATTACCACACTGCCAATTATTATACTGTACCAACAACTAAATTGACACCGGTGGGTCCTACTAGCCCGGCTTTTACTACTAATGCAACTTTAACCACTTCTACAACATCAACCACAACTACTAAGAAACCTACAAAAACTACATCCACCGCGACTTCAACAGCATCTACAACAACAAGCACCACTAGTAATTCTTCTACCACATCGACTACCAAAACTTCCACAGTACAAACTTTAGGACCGGAACAATCCAGCAGCAGTTCCCAAAAATATACAACTTCCACACGTAAACCTACACAATCCACTACAACTGTTGCTCCAAAAATTTCCACTACACGAAAAAAGTTTGTACCTAGCAAAAGATATCCTTCAGGACCTCCAATAACTACTTCGACATCTATGCGTTTCCCTGAACAAGGACCTCTTAATACAACATCATCTCCAAGGCCAACAATCACTTCTGTATTTACAACTCAACCTGCTACTGATTTTTCAACAACAAAGACTACACAACCCGTGGTGTTTACCCAAGATCCTACTGCTCCGCCACCATTTAGTCCCTTCCCCAGCAGTACCCGAATTCCTAACTTGGATCCTGCCGATGTTTACCATTCTATGGATCAAAAGAACACTGAAACCAAATTCGAGCAAAAACCCTCGATGACTTTAGCCGATATTTTTAACAGTTTAGTTGAGGAAGAATCTGCAGTAGCAGCTAATAATCCAATGCATCAAGGTCTAGATGCTCAGGGCAATTTAATGGAACCATTAGATCCCTCTATGCCTTCTCCATTTTCCAAGCACAATAATGCACTACCAAAACAACCCCAACCGACTTTTGGTACGACAAATGTACCTCAAAACCCTCAACAACAACAGCAATTGCCTAAGCAATCTCCAAAGCCCCCTCAACTCCATCAACAAACTTCTGTTATTGCCGGCAGTAAAGAAAACTTCAGTAATGAATATGTTTCCTATCAAGTACAACAACCAAATATCATGCAATACAGACCTGCTCCTGGTACCATCAACAATGTTGTTATATCTCCTGGGCAAAATTCAGCATCCTTCGTTTTGGGCAGTCAACAACAAGTTGGTCAAAATGCTTTTGGTTCAGTGGAAAAAGAACCATTATTTTCTAAAGAACATCACGTACAATATGGCACAGTTATTAATGAAGATATAATCGGCATAAACAGACAGCCAGCGCCAAGTGCTCCAACGAGTTATCAGGAAATGCCAAATAAGTCCCCAATTTCTAATTTCCATCAGAATGGGAATTTCGTTTCTAATCAAGAACCTAAAAGACCAGAATTACAAAGACCTTTACCACCAGGTTCAAACTATCAACAGTTACCACCAGCTCCGCCCTCACCTTATCAGCAATTACCCCTTATAGGAAACAGAAATAAACCCGCACATCAACAAATTTTATCATTGCCACCAACCGTTCAAAACCTACCTCTACCTTCCTCAAACCCTATTGGAACAGATAATAGTGATAGCTCCATAACGTTGGTCTCGAACCAAGATACTAAAGAGCTTTTGGTTTCTACCAATATACGCTTCCCTGCCAACGAAGAACACTCCGCTGAAGTACCATCATTGCCAGTAGAAAATGGTCCCCCAGCAGGACCTCAAGTTAATGGACACGCCCAACCTTTAAGTTTGCAACAAATTCAAAACTCTAATCCTGTTGTATTCCCCAACGAAGAAGGCAAACTTCAACAAAATGAAGTTATCTATCACAGCGGTCCAAATTCAAACTCTGATGGGGTTCAAATACAAAAACAAGAGGTTTTAACTATGAGTCAACATCAACAAAAATTTGTAAGTAATCGTTAAAAAATTCAGTACATTTAATGTTAAAATTATTTTCTTTTAAACTTTCCACAGACCTTCCCTCCAGCAAATGAACCAAGCACCCCAGCGCAACATATGATACCGCCGCCACCACCTAATAGTATTGGTACTGAACACGAAAAACCTAACCGTCCTCTTAGTGGTCCGCAATACGCTTTCAATGAATATACCCGAAAACCCATACCAGGCATAACACGTCCAAATCCTGATCGCCATTTGCCTAACATTCTACCACAATTCCGTCCAAACGCCAAAATATCCAATGGGCATCCCCAGCAAGCCAATTTCAATCAAGAACCTGGAAATATAAGGGTTTCAGGACCCCAACAACCAAAACGAGGTCCCATTAACGGCAACCCACAATTTTCTCATAGACGCCAACCTTTGGGAGGTCAACCAAAAAGATATCCTCTAACTAGAATGGCCGAACATCCAGCTGGTGTACAGCTGCCAAACGAAATGGCCAACAGACGTATATATAGACTGCCTCCCTATGGGGGAGTTAGTGTACAGTATTTAGACAGGCCTGGTGTGCATGTTCGAAGACCATTACCTCAAAACTTAAGACCTGCTGAATCAATCAATGTTGAGAGACATGCTTTAGCACCTACATTGGAAAAACTTCCTGCCTTTGAAGAAGAGGATTTGGTTATTAATGACCCACCTGAACTAGTGACACCAACCAAGAACGCTGATCTCTTTAGTGAAACCAAATTAGAACCTGTTGTGACCTTGCAAATGTTACAATCCCAAAAGAAGTCCGTTTCTTTACCAAGTGACGATAGTGGTGATGGGGAAATTCAAGTTCCCGCTTTAGACAACGATGAAGCAGAGACAGAAGCTCAGGATCAAAATGGTTTGTACGTGGTTTATCCGGTTAAAGGAGGTAAAAAGTCTGAGAACCAAGAGGGGGCGGAAAGTCAAAATGCTTTACCTGCTGTAAATCATAATGAACCACCCACTGGTAGTGATTATCAAAACACCCCCTTTTCTATAATTAGAGACCATCAACAAGAACCTGTTTTGAAGAACAAAAAACCATTGTCCTTGCAGCAACATAACAAAGCTAAACAAAGCAAAGATGCATTCCCATATCCCATAGAAAAGCCTGATCCGTCTTATAGTGTATTGAATTCTGCGTCTAATGTGCCAGGTGTAGCTATTGCTCCTAAAATAAGAAATGGTGCTTACGACGCAGCTGCGGAAGCTCCCATTGCTATTGCCTACACACCTACGGAACCCAGTCGTCATCATGGCTCTGGTAACAATAAACAACATAACAGCTTGTATTCTAATATCAACTTAGCCACAGCAGTTATTAAGGAAATACGTCCCGATACACAAACCGAAGAAGCCTTAAATGGACACGACTTTGATTTAAGAGCACAGAATTACGAAAAGAACTTTATGGCTCCCTTTTATCCAAGTGTCAGCTTAGATTCTGTTACCAGCACTCCCTCCAACGGATGGAACATATTGCCCTCTTCTACGGACAAAACTGTTTACGAAAAGAACAATATCGACCGGTCTGATGTTGGAAACAGCGATAAAGCCGAAGGAGATTTGGAGTCATCGACAAAATCATTTGAACTGGATAAATTCCAACCAGAATTACAAGGAGGTTTTAAGCCAATTTATCCTCCCGGCTACAAACTTAATTATGAACAAGAGGAACAAGAACAGTTGCAACTTCATGAAACAAACAACATGCCTTTGGCATTGGCCAGTCGTATGGAACCACCTCAAAAACTACAACAATTCTCTGAGGAACTCAAGACAAGCTCTTCAACATCTTCAACCACATCCACTACCACCAAAGCTTTTACAAATAATGAAAAACGGGAGGAAAATTTAACACCAACCGATAAACCCCTAACCGCTCTTAAACCCACCAAAAAAACCAAATCCAAATTTGAAACTAGTCTCGCGGCTTTACTTTTTGGTGAAGATGAAGAAGATGCTGTGCAAGCTGAAGAGCCCGTTGAGCTGACTCAAGCTCGGCAAGAACCAACCAAAGCCATGATGAGCGGTCCTAGAAGCATACCACGTATGGGTCCACGTAGTATGAAAATATAAATACTTAGCTAAATTTTCTTAATTTGGGATTGTTTTTTGAATTCTAAGCTTATTTTTAGTTTTTGCTTTAATTTATTAAATTGTATTGAACTTTCTTTAGTACTTTTCTATTCATAGGAGTTTATTTAAAGATAATTTATTATTTTAAATTTATTATTATTAATTTAAGTTGCAACATACAAAATCCACTTTCCTTTTACAAATAACATCAACATGTTTTCAATAGAACTTGAAAACCTTATTGCGAAACAAAAAGTAACAACTCTTGCGAGTCTAATTCGAAATTTTGTTATTGAAAACAACATTTTGTTAGTTTCTTATTAGACTAGCGATTTGTTGAACTTTTCCATATCAAACAAAAAAAAAAAAAAAAAAAAAAAAAACACAGAAATAATTTATTTCTTTATATAAAACATTTAACCTAAATATTTAAATATTTCAATACACTTATTTATAATTACATAAATATAAGAAAGCTGATTGGAAGAAAGAATTGTTCACTGTACATCACAAATAGTATAATTCAGAGTTATTTAATTATAAAGTTTAATATGTAAAAATCGTTTTTAACTTTTATACAATCAATAAAATTAAAAATCAATATATCGCACCGGTTCTTCTAAAAGGGATCAACAGAAAATTTACAATGTTTGACTTTTTACATAATTTTTTTCGTCAACAAAAAATACAGTTATATCCCTCTGTGCAATGTAATGTATTGTATTTTAAAATCAGATAAATATTTTAAGTTGTCTCCAAATGTTTGCTTAAATCATATCAGTTTTGTCTCATTTAAAGGGAAATATTTTTAGTTTCGGCTGTAATTTATGTCATCACGGCTTACTTTAATGATGTTAATTTTCAGTTAAAATGGAAGAACTTAGAAATGGCACCACTAAATTAAAGAACAAATTTCAGATGTCATTTTTCGATAATCGGTAAAAAAAAAACACCATTGTATACTTATAATTATTATTTCCTTACAATGACAAAATTGTTTTTAAATTTTTTAGTAAATATTAAAAATAAAACAGTTTATTTTCCTAGTGAAAACTTGTGAATTGTTTGATAACCCCCGTAAGGATATCCGGTGCAATCTATTTATTTTGATATTTAATAATACACGTACAATAAATAACAAATGAATGAGTTTTAATTACTAATTGTGAAATACTAGCGAAATTCACGCTTTGCTATTGTAGACCTTGTGCATCTTGTAGCTCTTGTAAATCTTAATTTAAAACACGACTACAACAAATTGCATACATTTTAAATTTACTTTAAAATGTAACACGCTTTAAAGTCAAAGGTTGAAAAAATTGGCAAGCGTTTGCTGGGAGCGTTTTTAAACTTTAAGAGCAAAATAAAATGTGTAAGTGTAACAATTGGCGGAAAATTTGGTGACCGTTGGAAAGCTGGAGTCCAACTCTATACAACAAAATCAAATTTATGTATTTATTGTAAATACTTCTTGAGAAATTTAGTTTTAAAGAAAATAGATTATTACAAGAAACTAGATGACCCGTGCAAATATTTCGCACCGTAATGTTTATCAATGAAAATATTAATTTTTAAATTTCTAATTATTTTTCGTCATTAGTGTTAGAAATAAGCATTAAAATGAGATATCATTCATTAAATTTGATGCGGTGGTATGTGAGATATTTGCAACCGACAAAAAAAAGTGCTTTAGAAATAATATATATGATGATTGGCAGTTAAAACCCTCGTAACTATCTGTTGTTTTACTATATATCTGGAATATTAAGAAAGCTTTAGGCACAAAAATCACTACGTGGGTAGTGTTGAAGGTGCACATTCTCGTAGCATCTATAAAAATTTAAAGAAGGGTGCAAATGGGTAGTTTTACTGTTGTAAGCGTTTTTTACGAAAATCAGTAAAAATCATTTAAAAGGCGTAGCAGCGGGCAAAAAGTTAGAAACTTGTTGGAAAGCTACCCTTCGACTCTATCCAATGAAATTTATTTTGTGAAAATATTCCGAACCGTTTAGTAGATGCAACGATTTAAAAACGCCATTACGCACACCAAACTGGGATATTGAACGCTTAAAACTTTTATTTTTGTTGTTAAACATCTCTGTTTTAAAAAAAGCTTTAAGCATGAAACTGAACTGTTATTTACAGTTTGAGGAGCACAATCCAATGGAAAAAATAAATTTATTTAAAATATTTAACTTAAGCTGTTATAAGAATTTATAAGATGTTATGTTAAATTAAACAAAGTAGGCGTGGCTGTAGGCGGAAAATTTTACTAATAAGTGAAAGGCCAAGTCCAACTCTATCCAACAGAATTTAAATCTTTTTAATATCTTCAGTCGTTTAGAAAATATAGCGTTTTAAAAATAATTTACTTTAAAAACTCACCTTCTACATGATTCTGTTCACCTGTTACTTGGAAAAAAATTTCAACGAAATTTTTCGCAAATTTACTAACAATTTTAATGTCGTACGACAGGTAACTTTGATTTTAAATATCTTGGACATTTGGAAAGCTTTTAAGCTGAAATTTCATATTCTTCTGTAGTGTTGGATGCACTAACACGCTATAAAGTCAAACGATGAAAAATTTGACAAGCGTTTGCTGGGAGCGTTTTTAAACTTTAAGAGCAAAATAAAATGTGTAAGTGTAACAATTGGCGGAAAATTTGGTGACCGTTGGAAAGCTGGAGTCCAACTCTATACAACAAAATCAAATTTGTGCATTTATTGTAAACACTTCTTGAGAAATTTAGTTCTAAAGAAAATAGTTTATTACAAGAAATTGGCAGCTAAAACGCTCGTAACTATCTATTGTTTTACTATATATCTGGAATATTAAGAAAGCTTTAGGCACAAAAATCACTACGTGGGTAGTGTTGAAGGTGCACATTCTCGTAGCATCTATAAAAATTTAAAGAAGGGTGCAAATGGGTAGTTTTACTGTTGTAAGCGTTTTTTACGAAAATCTGTAAAAATCATTTAAAAGGCGTGACAGCGGGCAAAAAGTTAAAAACTTGTTGGAAAGCTACCCTTCGACTCTATCCAATGAAATTTATTTGGTGAAAATATTCCGAACCGTTTAGTAGATGCAACGATTTAAAAACGCCATTTAGCGCACCAAACTGGGATATTGAACGCTTAAAACTTTTATTTTTGTCGTTAAACATCTCTGTTTTAAAAAAAGCTTTAAGCATGAAACTTAACTCTTATTTAGAGTTTGAGGAGCGCAATCCAATGGAAAAAATAAATTTATTTAAAATATTTAACTTAAGCTGTTATAAGAATTTATAAGATGTTATGTTAAATTAAACAAAGTAGGCGTGGCAGTAGGCGGAAAATTTTACTAATAAGTGAAAGGCCAAGTCCAACTCTATCCAACAGAATTTAAATCTTTTTAATATCTTCAGTCGTTTAGAAAATATAGCGTTTTAAAAATAATTTACTTTAAAAACTCACCTTCTACATGATTCTGTTCACCTGTTACTTGGAAAAAAATTTCAACGAAATTTTTCGCAAATTTACTAACAATTTTAATGTCGTACGACAGGTATCTTTGATTTTAAATATCTTGGACATTTGGAAAGCTTTTAAGCTGAAATTTCATATACTTCTGTAGTTTTGGATGCACTAACACGCTATAAAGTCAAACGATGAAAAATTTGACAAGCGTTTGCTGGGAGCGTTTTTAAACTTTAAGAGCAAAATAAAATGTGTAAGTGTAACAATTGGCGGAAAATTTGGTGACCGTTGGAAAGCTGGAGTCCAACTCTATACAACAAAATCAAATTTGTGCATTTATTGTAAACACTTCTTGAGAAATTTAGTTTTAAAGAAAATAGTTTATTACAAGAAATTGGCAGTTAAAACGCTCGTAACTATCTGTTGTTTTACTATATATCTGGAATATTAAGAAAGCTTTAGGCACAAAAATCACTACGTGGGTAGTGTTGAAGGTGCACATTCTCGTAGCATCTATAAAAATTTAAAGAAGGGTGCAAATGGGTAGTTTTACTGTTGTAAGCGTTTTTTACGAAAATCAGTAAAAATCATTTAAAAGACGTAACAGCGGGCAAAAAGTTAAAAACTTGTTGGAAAGCTCCCCTTCGACTCTATCCAATGAAATTTATTTGGTGAAAATATTCCGAACCGTTTAGTAGATGCAACGATTTAAAAACGCCATTTAGCACACCAAACTGGGATATTGAACGCTTAAAACTTTTATTTTTGTCGTTAAACATCTCTGTTTTAAAAAAAGCTTTAAGCATGAAACTTAACTCTTATTTAGAGTTTGAGGAGCACAATCCAATGGAAAAAATAAATTTATTTAAAATATTTAACTTAAGCTGTTATAAGAATTTATAAGATGTTATGTTAAATTAAACAAAGTAGGCGTGGCAGTAGGCGGACAATTTTACCAATAAGTGAAAGGCCAAGGCCAACTCTATCCAACAGAATTTAAATCTTTTTAATATCTTCAGTCGTTTAGAAAATATAGCGTTTTAAAAATAATTTACTTTAAAAACTCACCTTCTACATGATTCTGTTCACCTGTTACTTGGAAAAAAATTTCAACGAAATTTTTCGCAAATTTACTAACAATTTTAATGTCGTACGACAGGTATCTTTGATTTTAAATATCTTGGACATTTGGAAAGCTTTTAAGCTGAAATTTCATATACTTCTGTAGTTTTGGATGCACTAACACGCTATAAAGTCAAACGATGAAAAATTTGACAAGCGTTTGCTGGTAGCGTTTTTAAACTTTAAGAGCAAAATAAAATGTGTAAGTGTAACAACTGGCGGAAAATTTGGTGACCGTTGGAAAGCTGGAGTCCAACTCTATACAACAAAATCAAATTTGTGCATTTATTGTAAACACTTCTTGAGAAATTTAGTTTTAAAGAAAATAGTTTACTACAAGAAATTGGCAGTTAAAACGCTCGTAACTATCTGTTGTTTTACTATATATCTGGAATATTAAGAAAGCTTTAGGCACAAAAATCACTACGTGGGTAGTGTTGAAGGTGCACATTCTCGTAGCATCTATAAAAATTTAAAGAAGGGTGCAAATGGGTAGTTTTACTGTTGTAAGCGTTTTTTACGAAAATCAGTAAAAATCATTTAAAAGGAGTAGCAGCGGGCAAAAAGTTAGAAACTTGTTGGAAAGCTACCCTTCGACTCTATCCAATGAAATTTATTTTGTGAAAATATTCCGAACCGTTTAGTAGATGCAACGATTTAAAAACGCCATTACGCACACCAAACTGGGATATTGAACGCTTAAAACTTTTATTTTTGTCGTTAAACATCTCTGTTTTAAAAAAAGCTTTAAGCATGAAACTGAACTCTTATTTAGAGTTTGAGGAGCACAATCCAATGGAAAAAATAAATTTATTTAAAATATTTAACTTAAGCTGTTATAAGAATTTATAAGATGTTATGTTAAATTAAACAAAGTAGGCGTGGCTGTAGGCGGAAAATTTTACTAATAAGTGAAAGGCCAAGTCCAACTCTATCCAACAGAATTTAAATCTTTTTAATATCTTCAGTCGTTTAGAAAATATAGCGTTTTAAAAATAATTTACTTTAAAAACTCACCTTCTACATGATTCTGTTCACCTGTTACTTGGAAAAAAATTTCAACGAAATTTTTCGCAAATTTACTAACTAACAATTTTAATGTCGTACGACAGGTAACTTTGATTTTAAATATCTTGGACATTTGGAAAGCTTTTAAGCTGAAATTTCATATTCTTCTGTAGTGTTGCATGCACTAACACGCTATAAAGTCAAACGATGAAAAATTTGACAAGCGTTTGCTGGGAGCGTTTTTAAACTTTAAGAGCAAAATAAAATGTGTAAGTGTAACAATTGGCGGAAAATTTGGTGACCGTTGGAAAGCTGGAGTCCAACTCTATACAACAAAATCAAATTTGTGCATTTATTGTAAACACTTCTTGAGAAATTTAGTTCTAAAGAAAATAGTTTATTACAAGAAATTGGCAGTTAAAACGCTCGTAACTATCTATTGTTTTACTATATATCTGGAATATTAAGAAAGCTTTAGGCACAAAAATCACTACGTGGGTAGTGTTGAAGGTGCACATTCTCGTAGCATCTATAAAAATTTAAAGAAGGGTGCAAATGGGTAGTTTTACTGTTGTAAGCGTTTTTTACGAAAATCAGTAAAAATCATTTAAAAGCCGTAACAGCGGGCAAAAAGTTAAAAACTTGTTGGAAAGCTACCCTTCGACTCTATCCAATGAAATTTATTTGGTGAAAATATTCCGAACCGTTTAGTAGATGCAACGATTTAAAAACGCCATTTAGCACACCAAACTGGGATATTGAACGCTTAAAACTTTTATTTTTGTCGTTAAACATCTCTGTTTTAAAAAAAGCTTTAAGCATGAAACTTAACTCTTATTTAGAGTTTGAGGAGCACAATCCAATGGAAAAAATAAATTTATTTAAAATATTTAACTTAAGCTGTTATAAGAATTTATAAGATGTTATGTTAAATTAAACAAAGTAGGCGTGGCAGTAGGCGGAAAATTTTACTAATAAGTGAAAGGCCAAGTCCAACTCTATCCAACAGAATTTAAATCTTTTTAATATCTTCAGTCGTTTAGAAAATATAGCGTTTTAAAAATAATTTACTTTAAAAACTCACCTTCTACATGATTCTGTTCACCTGTTACTTGGAAAAAAATTTCAACGAAATTTTTCGCAAATTTACTAACAATTTTAATGTCGTACGACAGGTATCTTTGATTTTAAATATCTTGGACATTTGGAAAGCTTTTAAGCTGAAATTTCATATACTTCTGTAGTTTTGGATGCACTAACACGCTATAAAGTCAAACGATGAAAAATTTGACAAGCGTTTGCTGGGAGCGTTTTTAAACTTTAAGAGCAAAATAAAATGTGTAAGTGTAACAATTGGCGGAAAATTTGGTGACCGTTGGAAAGCTGGAGTCCAACTCTATACAACAAAACCAAATTTGTGCATTTATTGTAAACACTTCTTGAGAAATTTAGTTTTAAAGAAAATAGTTTATTACAAGAAATTGGCAGTTAAAACGCTCGTAACTATCTGTTGTTTTACTATATATCTGGAATATTAAGAAAGCTTTAGGCACAAAAATCACTACGTGGGTAGTGTTGAAGGTGCACATTCTCGTAGCATCTATAAAAATTTAAAGAAGGGTGCAAATGGGTAGTTTTACTGTTGTAAGCGTTTTTTACGAAAATCAGTAAAAATCATTTAAAAGGCGTAACAGCGGGCAAAAAGTTAAAAACTTGTTGGAAAGCTACCCTTCGACTCTATCCAATGAAATTTATTTGGTGAAAATATTCCGAACCGTTTAGTAGATGCAACGATTTAAAAACGCCATTTAGCACACCAAACTGGGATATTGAACGCTTAAAACTTTTATTTTTGTCGTTAAACATCTCTGTTTTAAAAAAAGCTTTAAGCATGAAACTTAACTCTTATTTAGAGTTTGAGGAGCACAATCCAATGGAAAAAATAAATTTATTTAAAATATTTAACTTAAGCTGTTATAAGAATTTATAAGATGTTATGTTAAATTAAACAAAGTAGGCGTCGCAGTAGGCGGAAAATTTTACTAATAAGTGAAAGGCCAAGTCCAACTCTATCCAACAGAATTTAAATCTTTTTAATATCTTCAGTCGTTTAGAAAATATAGCGTTTTAAAAATAATTTACTTTAAAAACTCACCTTCTACATGATTCTGTTCACCTGTTACTTGGAAAAAAATTTCAACGAAATTTTTCGCAAATTTACTAACAATTTTAATGTCGTACGACAGGTATCTTTGATTTTAAATATCTTGGACATTTGGAAAGCTTTTAAGCTGAAATTTCATATACTTCTGTAGTTTTGGATGCACTAACACGCTATAAAGTCAAACGATGAAAAATTTGACAAGCGTTTGCTGGGAGCGTTTTTAAACTTTAAGAGCAAAATAAAATGTGTAAGTGTAACAATTGGCGGAAAATTTGGTGACCGTTGGAAAGCTGGAGTCCAACTCTATACAACAAAACCAAATTTGTGCATTTATTGTAAACACTTCTTGAGAAATTTAGTTTTAAAGAAAATAGTTTATTACAAGAAATTGGCAGTTAAAACGCTCGTAACTATCTGTTGTTTTACTATATATCTGGAATATTAAGAAAGCTTTAGGCACAAAAATCACTACGTGGGTAGTGTTGAAGGTGCGCATTCTCGTAGCATCTATAAAAATTTAAAGAAGGGTGCAAATGGGTAGTTTTACTGTTGTAAGCGTTTTTTACGAAAATCAGTAAAAATCATTTAAAAGGCATAACAGCGGGCAAAAAGTTAAAAACTTGTTGGAAAGCTACCCTTCGACTCTATCCAATGAAATTTATTTGGTGAAAATATTCCGAACCGTTTAGTAGATGCAACGATTTAAAAACGCCATTTAGCACACCAAACTGGGATATTGAACGCTTAAAACTTTTATTTTTGTCGTTAAACATCTCTGTTTTAAAAAAAGCTTTAAGCATGAAACTTAACTCTTATTTAGAGTTTGAGGAGCACAATCCAATGGAAAAAATAAATTTATTTAAAATATTTAACTTAAGCTGTTATAAGAATTTATAAGATGTTATGTTAAATTAAACAAAGTAGGCGTGGCAGTAGGCGGAAAATTTTACTAATAAGTGAAAGGCCAAGTCCAACTCTATCCAACAGAATTTAAATCTTTTTAATATCTTCAGTCGTTTAGAAAATATAGCGTTTTAAAAATAATTTACTTTAAAAACTCACCTTCTACATGATTCTGTTCACCTGTTACTTGGAAAAAAATTTCAACGAAATTTTTCGCAAATTTACTAACTAACAATTTTAATGTCGTACGACAGGTATCTTTGATTTTAAATATCTTGGACATTTGGAAAGCTTTTAAGCTGAAATTTCATATACTTCTGTAGTTTTGGATGCACTAACACGCTATAAAGTCAAACGATGAAAAATTTGACAAGCGTTTGCTGGGAGCGTTTTTAAACTTTAAGAGCAAAATAAAATGTGTAAGTGTAACAATTGGCGGAAAATTTGGTGACCGTTGGAAAGCTGGAGTCCAACTCTATACAACAAAACCAAATTTGTGCATTTATTGTAAACACTTCTTGAGAAATTTAGTTTTAAAGAAAATAGTTTATTACAAGAAATTGGCAGTTAAAACGCTCGTAACTATCTGTTGTTTTACTATATATACGGAATATTAAGAAAGCTTTAGGCACAAAAATCACTACGTGGGTAGTGTTGAAGGTGCGCATTCTCGTAGCATCTATAAAAATTTAAAGAAGGGTGCAAATGGGTAGTTTTACTGTTGTAAGCGTTTTTTACGAAAATCAGTAAAAATCATTTAAAAGGCATAACAGCGGGCAAAAAGTTAAAAACTTGTTGGAAAGCTACCCTTCGACTCTATCCAATGAAATTTATTTGGTGAAAATATTCCGAACCGTTTAGTAGATGCAACGATTTAAAAACGCCATTTAGCACACCAAACTGGGATATTGAACGCTTAAAACTTTTATTTTTGTCGTTAAACATCTCTGTTTTAAAAAAAGCTTTAAGCATGAAACTTAACTCTTATTTAGAGTTTGAGGAGCACAATCCAATGGAAAAAATAAATTTATTTAAAATATTTAACTTAAGCTGTTATAAGAATTTATAAGATGTTATGTTAAATTAAACAAAGTAGGCGTGGCAGTAGGCGGAAAATTTTACTAATAAGTGAAAGGCCAAGTCCAACTCTATCCAACAGAATTTAAATCTTTTTAATATCTTCAGTCGTTTAGAAAATATAGCGTTTTAAAAATAATTTACTTTTAAAACTCACCTTCTACATGATTCTGTTCACCTGTTACTTGGAAAAAAATTTCAACGAAATTTTTCGCAAATTTACTAACAATTTTAATGTCGTACGACAGGTATCTTTGATTTTAAATATCTTGGACATTTGGAAAGCTTTTAAGCTGAAATTTCATATACTTCTGTAGTTTTGGATGCACTAACACGCTATAAAGTCAAACGATGAAAAATTTGACAAGCGTTTGCTGGTAGCGTTTTTAAACTTTAAGAGCAAAATAAAATGTGTAAGTGTAACAACTGGCGGAAAATTTGGTGACCGTTGGAAAGCTGGAGTCCAACTCTATACAACAAAACCAAATTTGTGCATTTATTGTAAACACTTCTTGAGAAATTTAGTTTTAAAGAAAATAGTTTATTACAAGAAATTGGCAGTTAAAACGCTCGTAACTATCTGTTGTTTTACTATATATCTGGAATATTAAGAAAGCTTTAGGCACAAAAATCACTACGTGGGTAGTGTTGAAGGTGCACATTCTCGTAGCATCTATAAAAATTTAAAGAAGGGTGCAAATGGGTAGTTTTACTGTTGTAAGCGTTTTTTACGAAAATCAGTAAAAATCATTTAAAAGGCGTAACAGCGGGCAAAAAGTTAAAAACTTGTTGGAAAGCTACCCTTCGACTCTATCCAATGAAATTTATTTGGTGAAAATATTCCGAACCGTTTAGTAGATGCAACGATTTAAAAACGCCATTTAGCACACCAAACTGGGATATTGAACGCTTAAAACTTTTGTTTTTGTCGTTAAACATCTCTGTTTTAAAAAAAGCTTTAAGCATGAAACTTAACTCTTATTTAGAGTTTGAGGAGCACAATCCAATGGAAAAAATAAATTTATTTAAAATATTTAACTTAAGCTGTTATAAGAATTTATAAGATGTTATGTTAAATTAAACAAAGTAGGCGTGGCAGTAGGCGGAAAATTTTACTAATAAGTGAAAGGCCAAGTCCAACTCTATCCAACAGAATTTAAATCTTTTTAATATCTTCAGTCGTTTAGAAAATATAGCGTTTTAAAAATAATTTACTTTTAAAACTCACCTTCTACATGATTCTGTTCACCTGTTACTTGGAAAAAAATTTCAACGAAATTTTTCGCAAATTTACTAACAATTTTAATGTCGTACGACAGGTATCTTTGATTTTAAATATCTTGGACATTTGGAAAGCTTTTAAGCTGAAATTTCATATACTTCTGTAGTTTTGGATGCACTAACACGCTATAAAGTCAAACGATGAAAAATTTGACAAGCGTTTGCTGGTAGCGTTTTTAAACTTTAAGAGCAAAATAAAATGTGTAAGTGTAACAACTGGCGGAAAATTTGGTGACCGTTGGAAAGCTGGAGTCCAACTCTATACAACAAAACCAAATTTGTGCATTTATTGTAAACACTTCTTGAGAAATTTAGTTTTAAAGAAAATAGTTTATTACAAGAAATTGGCAGTTAAAACGCTCGTAACTATCTGTTGTTTTACTATATATCTGGAATATTAAGAAAGCTTTAGGCACAAAAATCACTACGTGGGTAGTGTTGAAGGTGCACATTCTCGTAGCATCTATAAAAATTTAAAGAAGGGTGCAAATGGGTAGTTTTACTGTTGTAAGCGTTTTTTACGAAAATCAGTAAAAATCATTTAAAAGGCGTAACAGCGGGCAAAAAGTTAAAAACTTGTTGGAAAGCTACCCTTCGACTCTATCCAATGAAATTTATTTGGTGAAAATATTCCGAACCGTTTAGTAGATGCAACGATTTAAAAACGCCATTTAGCACACCAAACTGGGATATTGAACGCTTAAAACTTTTGTTTTTGTCGTTAAACATCTCTGTTTAAAAAAAAGCTTTAAGCATGAAACTTAACTCTTATTTAGAGTTTGAGGAGCACAATCCAATGGAAAAAATAAATTTATTTAAAATATTTAACTTAAGCTGTTATAAGAATTTATAAGATGTTATGTTAAATTAAACAAAGTAGGCGTGGCAGTAGGCGGAAAATTTTACTAATAAGTGAAAGGCCAAGTCCAACTCTATCCAACAGAATTTTAATCTTTTTAATATCTTCAGTCGTTTAGAAAATATAGCGTTTTAAAAATAATTTACTTTTAAAACTCACCTTCTACATGATTCTGTTCACCTGTTACTTGGAAAAAAATTTCAACGAAATTTTTCGCAAATTTACTAACAATTTTAATGTCGTACGACAGGTATCTTTGATTTTAAATATCTTGGACATTTGGAAAGCTTTTAAGCTGAAATTTCATATACTTCTGTAGTTTTGGATGCACTAACACGCTATAAAGTCAAACGATGGAAAATATGACAAGCGTTTGCTGGGAGCGTTTTTAAACTTTAAGAGCAAAATAAAATGTGTAAGTGTAACAACTGGCGGAAAATTTGGTGACCGTTGGAAAGCTGGAGTCCAACTCTATACAACAAAATCAAATTTGTGCATTTATTGTAAACACTTCTTGAGAAATAATTGTCGGAAAATTTGGTGACCGTTGGAAAGCTGGAGTCCAACTCTATACAACAAAATCAAATTTGTGCATTTATTGTAAACACTTCTTGAGAAATTTAGTTTTAAAGAAAATAGTTTATTACTAGAAATTGGCAGGAATGTTTAGAAATCTATATTCATAAAAATTAATACGCATGTAGTGTTTATAGTGCATATTCCAATAGTAGCAATAAAAAGTTTAAAAAGAGTGTCAAGGCCCACCTTTTATATGTGAAACCATATCGACCCCTAACAGCGAAAATAATGTAAGCGCCAAAAATCAAATTTTACAGGAGAGAGCTTTTTTTGTTTTATTTCATATTAATTTTGTATGAAATTTGTCGCTTACACTAAAATTGTTTTTGCTATAAAATCGTAACGGTACATTATGGGACCATGATATTTTAGGAGATGATGCAAGTGTTGCCAATAAAGTCATTTATGAAAAAAAACGAAAATTGAAAATCATGTCGCTTACGTTATTTTCGCTGTTAGGGCTCGATATTGAACTTAAGGCAAATTTTCTTTAAGTTTTATGATATGTACTGTCATTTGCTAAAGCAAAGTGCGAAACTAATCGCACATCTGGTACGCAATCTGTTTTTTTTTATTTTGTATTTTATTCGTTATTTTTTGACTGCAGCTTAAGCTTGCCTTTGCATATTATGGCTAGGCTTAAAGTATGTAGTTTCATCAAATTTTTGTCAGTGTATAATCGAAAGCCTAAGCTTATACTTTATTTTTTGTTGCTAATAAATACAAACCTTTTTCATAATGTAAAATATTTCACACTTAGATGGCGCTGTCTTTAATGTTAAATTAAACAACTTTTCATATACATATGTAGGTATCTTTAATTTTAATATGTTTTTTTATATTTTATTTCAAAATTTTTAACTTACTTGGCTAAATTTATTAAATAATTGTTTTTTAATTTTTGTTTATACACATACGTTAATATATAAGTAATACTTTTTTTTAGTTATTGTTTGATTTAAGTACGTTTTCTATAAATAACATGAAAAAATTTAACGAATACATATTATGCGTGTAAAAGGAATTTTTATGTTATTTTTAGAGATGATTGATTGCTTTTATGTTGTTAATGACTGTAAATGGTTAATGAAAAATAAAACAAAATACAGGAATAAAATTACGGCATGTGATATCGTTAAAAATTTCCATTTCGATCGATATTGAATGCGGTAACTTGATTATAGTTCAAATGAACTGGTAAAAAATAATTTTTGGCAACAATGAGCGATTTTTTTAAATTTTATTTGGTTGTTAATGGAAGTTATGAGGTTTTTGTGAACAACTGGAAGTTTTTTTTTTATTTATCTTAATGATATGCTAAAAATGTCTAGTTATTATTTCAAAATAATTTTGATAAGATTTTATATAACATTTTGTTTAAACGAATGTTTTTTTTTATGATTTTAAAATAATTTTTTTTAATTTTAATGGACGATTTTTATGATTTGAAATATATTTGTATGGTATGTATGTATGTATAAGTTATAAATATTTTTTTTTATACTAAATTTTAATTTTCAATTCCAAATATTTTTATGAATTTTTAATAATGATAAGTAAAATTTATAAATATTTATTTAAAAATGTATATAAAATGAAATTGACTAATATTTTATGTATGTATGTATGTATGTATGTACATTATAAAATACATTCCCTTTCTTTTTTTAAGTTTGTTTAAATTTCCAATATTTTAATATATATTTTTATTAATATTAAAATTCATACGCAACGAATTTCAGTCTTTGTCGGTGTCCTTTTTTTTAAACAATATTGAAAAGAAGATATGATAAATTCAACTTAAAATTAAATGAAATCAAAAAAGTTTCCCTTTTAAACCTTAAAAGTTTTGCTAATTTTAAAAGTATTTGATTTTGATTTTTGAAAATAATTTTTTTTTTAATAAACAAATGTTTATTGACATATCGCTTATTTACTTCAATAGTGACATAACTCAAAATAATCCATTTCGAGATAAGCGCGTTTAAAGTTTTTAATTTGTCCTAATCAAATAGAGCCCGTTTCGTGCGTACAGAAGAAGCCATCGCCGCTGTAGACGTGTTTGACAGAACGATCAAATTTATTAATCCGACGCCGTTGTATTATCTATATTATCTTGGAAATATGTATGTTGTCAGTGCTGTGAATAATTTATACGAAGCACCCGCTTAGTTTTCCTAAAAACCATGTTTTTAATTTTCAAATCCAACTTAGAAATATGGAAAATTTCATCTTAGCCCGTTTTGGGTATTATGCGAGTGTCTGACCATTCCTTTATATTAGTTTTCAAAATAGCGTCAAAATATGCAAACTGTTTAATTGTTACAGTAATTAAATTAATAAAACTAATCATGCTAAATTCGAAATTGAAATATGTACTTTGAATTTGAATGTAGTAAGCTTCGTTCACAATAGGCAGCAACATTTTCACTGGTGTTCAAAATACAGCAACAATTTTTGCACAAACTCACACATTTTGCATTAAGAAACCGTTTGAAAATTTTGCCCACAATAATAAATCTTACATATTTATTATTATTTTTTAAAACTTGTTAAAATGTTTTAAGCTTAAAGCTTCGTTTACAATGGGAGAAACAATTTCGTTTTTTCTTCTATCCTATTTCTTCCCAAAGTATTTCATATATTGTCCTTTAATTTTTCAAACAAAAATGTAACTAAAGTTATTTTAAAAAGTTGAGTCAACTTCTTCTTCAGCAACAACTTGTATGAAATTGTTTATGACGTTGTTTAGACATGAGCTTTAACATAGCCCCACAAAAAAATAGTCTAAAGGCGTTAAATCGTACGATCTAGGTGGCCAATTGACCGGTACCGAACGTTAAATAAAATGTTCACCGAACTCGCCTCTCAATAAGTCCATTGTTAAGCGTGCTTTGTGGCATGTGGCATCGTCTTGTTGAAACCACATGTCATGCAAGTCAAACTCTTGCATTTTGGGCAAAAAATAGTTGGATATCATCTCACGGTAGCGCTCACCATTCACAGTTACGTTACGATTCGCATCATCTTTGAAGAAGTACGATCCAATGATGCCACCAGCCCATAAACCGTACCAAACTGTGACTTTTTCTGGATGCATTGGTAGCTCCTGCAATGCTTCTGGCTGATCTTCACTCCAAAATCGACAATTCTGCTTATTAACGTACCGAATAGCCGCTTCAGTGGGTCGATTGAACTGACCATAAAATGCAAGAAGCGAGCGATGAACTTTCTTAACAGAGCACGCATTTTGATAATAAAATTCAATAATTTGCAAGCGTTGCTCGTTTGTAAGACGATTCATGGTTAAATTAAAGACCAAACTGAAGATGTTTGACAGTGAAACAAAACACGAAACGTGCGTCAGCTGTTTAAACCAGTGTTGCCAAAAAGATAATAGCTAAAAAAAAAATCACCCGATATTATTCTGGGCAAAATTTGCAAACGGTTTCTTTATTTAAAACGTGTGTGGTCGCGAAAAAAATTGTTGCTCTTTTATGAACACCAGTGAAAATGTTGTTTGTTGCCTAATGTGAACCAAGCTTTATACAAAAAATGTTTCAGTACGAAAGATCTACTTTTTGAACTGAATTACAAATTAACTTTGCAAAAGCTTATTGTATATTTCAATACGAAAGGAATTCCGTTGCAATATTTTGTGAAAAGAATCGTTTATTTTTAACAGAAAATATTCAAAAAGCAATAACTTGAAGTTTTCAAATCACTTGACTGAGATTCAAAATCAAAAGTGTTACCGTAATTAAAAAAAAGAAGTTTTAATACGATTTAAAAATAAAAACATTTGTATTTGCTTGTCTACCAAAATATACTGCAAAGTATTGCTCCGAATTTAACCATCTATAAAGCCTCCGAAGAAAAGGGCTAATTGTATACTTCAATTCGAAAGAAAGTGCATTCCTGGGGGTAAATTATGGCAGTTGTGATCGAATACTTTTTCGATTCAAAAGCAATTTTATTTCTCATTCTTTCTGTCCATACTGAACAGATCGAAATTATTTTTTTAGCGTTGTAAAGCATATGTTCACAACACTGAAAAAATAATTACGATTCGTTCAGTATCGACTGAAATAATTTTGCTTTCGAATCTAAAATCACGGCCATAATTTGCCCCTTGTTTAAAACTCACATTTTCGAATCGTAAAGCACAATAACCCAAACAGATTCATATAAAATTAAAAATTGGCAACGGAATAACCTAAATTATAAAATAATTAAGAATATTATAGAAATAAGGGATAGTAAAAAAAAAAAAAATAAACATCAATACATTTTTTAATAAATCGTTTTATTTTTTTTTTCAATTCTTAATATTTCCAAAAAATAAATTATATCAAGAAAATACCAATAAACTCATATGTTTTTTTTTTTAAATAAGTAATGTACAAATACAAATGTAAAGTAAATATTGTATGTATATAGCAAATAATTAAAAAAAAAAAATTAAATAAAACTTAAATTTTAATTCCAAGATACAATTAATAATAAAAAATACAGCAAAAATAAATATACCTATTAAGGATTAAAAATATGTATTAGTTTTTAAAAAATAAAATTAGAATAATCAATAAGAAAATAAAATAATTTGAAATTATTATTTTTGTAACTTATGTAAGTGTTAAATTATATTAATTTTTATTTATATAAATGTATATACACCGATTTTAAAAATAGTAAACAAACAAATTACAGTTATTATTAAATATGTATATAATTAAACTTAAAAGTCTTAGTTGCATAAATATTTTCTTGCTTTTTTTCAATATTAATAAGTTTTTTTATTATATTTTCTGTTTGCTTTTCTTAAGTCTTACAACCCTTTTTACTAATTATAATACTAAAAATGTTTTGTTGAAAATATGCAATTTAAAACAATTAAAAAATTTTATTGTTAGATACATACTTGTATACAGTCATAGATGAATATATTTACACTTAAAAGTAAACTCTAAGATCTTTACAAAGAAGTCCAATATTTTAATTGTTGAAAAGAATAGAAAAAATCGAAAAAAAATAAATGTTTGCTGTGTGTTATGTTTCCAAAACATTTACTGTCTTATTCGAAAAAAATTTACAACAAAAGAAAAATTTGAAGTGAAAAGTTATTGTTCGTAGGAGAGAGTTGCTGTTTTGAAAATGATTTTTTGTTTTCGATAAATAAAATTCGAAAAAATAGCATGAAAATCGAACTACACCTTCGTAGATATACAATTACGGTAACAGGATGGATCTAGTACCTGGGGGTTAGCGAGCAGTTCGAACAATTAATTCTGTGTATTACGATTTTGTAATTCGTTCGAAACGATGACAGAGTTGTTCGCAATAGAGAGTTGCAGTTTCGAAAATGATTTTTTGTCTTGTTCGATGAAGTATAAAAGACAAACTTTCATTTGAAACAAATATGTATGTAGTACGAACGTCGTAATACACAGTACACGGAAAAAATTATTAGTAATTTTTTATCAATTAAAAAAATTATTTAAAAAGTATTTAAACTTAATTAATGTAATAATTGAATCAATTATTTTGTTTTGTTGAACGAATATTAAAAATATAATTTTGATTTAATTAACATTTTAGTTGTTTTGAAATTAATTTCGAATTAAAATAATAATCAAATATCGAAAAATTATTTCATTTAAAATAAAATAATTTTAACTTGTGTAATTGTTGTTGGAAATTGTCAAAATCAATCAACACATTGTTTGAAACGGCAAAGTTTTTTTGATCATTTTTTTTTTAATTAAAATTAAAAATATCATTTATTGAAAAAAAACCCTCAAAATATAAAATTTTTACAATTTTAATTAATCAATATAATCATTTTGGTAATAGGTGCAAAATCAACAAATGGGTTGCTTGATTCTATGAATTTGGTATAAAATTGGTGATTAGAGAAAATTTTTAATTTTTTCTGTGTACAAATTGTTCGAACTCGTAAATTATAACTTTCGAATCGAAATACACAGTAACCCCTCTGGATTAAAAATCTACTTAAGAAAAATTGTTTTTGTTTTCAAACTTTATGCAAATTGAAAACCATTATTTTGTAAGCTGCTGTCGAGGTCAGTTTTAAGTCTTTAACGCATCAAGTCGACGACTACATCACTTCGGGTTTGATTTGGTGTTTTCTAAGAATGTTGTTTCGATGTCGTCTAGCTATCGAAAATCTAATACAGGCCAGTTCTGAAGATCACTTGAACTATTTCAAATCACATGTTCCTTTTTTTGTAATAATTTTATATAAAAATAATTTATGCCGGCTTTAAGCTGGAGGTCCGCCCTATACATGCACAAAAGCGTATTATGCCTTGAGGCGTTCAATTTTTGTAAGCTGTTGTCGAGGTCAGTTTTAAGTATTTAACATATCAAGTCGACGACTACATCACTTCGGGTTTGATTTGGTGTTTTCTAAGAATGATGTGTCGATGTCGTCTAGCTATAGAAAATCTAATACAGGCCTGTTCTGAATATCACTTGAACTCAAGTTACCTGATTTCAAATCACATGTTACTTTTTTTGTAATAATTTAATAAAAAAATAATTTATGCTGGCTTTAAGCTGGAGGTCCGCCATATACATGCACAAAACCGTATTATGCCTTGAGGCGTTCAATGCAAAAAGCAGTTTTATATTCTAATTTTTTAGGCGTCAAACATATAACATTGTATTTATACCCACACCACAATAGTGGAGAGGATATTATGCATTTTGGGCATTTGTGTAACGCCTGAAAATATTGGTCCTTGACCCACCTTAAAGTATACCGATCGCGCCGAATCACTTTCTGAGTCGAACTAACGATGTCCGTCCGGCTGGCTGGCTGGTGTGTCCATGTAACTTTGTGCGCAAAGTACAGGTCGCAATTTTGAAGATAATTTGATAAAATTAGGGACATAGGTTCTCATTGGCACAAGGACCAAGCCTATTGAAAATGGCCACTTCGTAGGGCCACGAAGGAAGATAGGGGGAAATTTCTTTCTCTCAGAAACTATCAAACCGATTTTAATGAAATTTAAAACATAGATAGAACCATATCTATATGGACACAAAAGGTACGCATTTTTTAAAAAATAGGACCACAAGCGGAGGTAGGGGGCAATTTCTTCCTCTCACAAACTTTCAAACCGATTTTAATGAATTTTATAAACATAGATAAATCCATATTTATACGGACACATAAGCATAATGTGTTGATTAAATACTGTGGTGTTGGGTATCACATGGTTGGGCTTGACCGACTATACTTTCTTACTTGTTTTACTTGTGTTGATGTCGCATAAAAAGCAATGGATTTCACTTGAAACAACGAACGCAACGAAAGTATGAAAAACATGCAGTGCATGGAGGCGAAAACGAGTGGTATGGACCTCCAGCTTTAGTTTATCAAGTGTTATTCCATTGCGGGGACAATTTTTATTTCTGATGTGTGTTGACTTCAACAAAGTCAATTCTATCCGACATCGACTTAAATCGCCGAAGAAAATGCCAAGTGACTGTCAATAGTACCCGATTGTTTTCAATAACGTGTAAGAAATACATTTATTGCTGCGTTGCCGTCGACTTACATAATAGGGCTGATTAATTTATCATATAAGCGGTTTTCACCCTTTGTACTAAGTGTACAACTCTGTTATATTAAATACGATTTTATTATACTCCAAAGCGTTAGAGTCTTTTTCGTATGTATCGTACATTAATGAATTTGTTAAATTTTACACATATCTTTTGATGTTGTTTGTTAACCACAGTATAGTTAATAAAAGTTTAATACATTTTGTGGTGTTGTAAATGTTAGAACGTTAACTACATTAGTAAGACTAACAAGGCCTCAAGGGTACTTTACTCCTTAGAGTGAAACCCACCTTTCTTTATGTTAAGTTTATAACTCTGTTGTATTTACAATGATTATTCACTAAAAAGCATGAGTGTCTTTTTCGTATGTGTTGTAAATAATGAATCAGCGCATTTTTGCTTTGTCTTTAGCCAACTGTTTTATTTTGGTAAATTTAACACACGTGTTTATTACAGCTTTTTGTTTGATTAACCACGGCGTTGTAAATTATAGTTTAATACATTTTGTTGTTGCGGTGTTTTAAACGTTAGTGATTTAACTACGTTAATAAGGCCAATTTTACAATCAAGAGTGAAATCAGCTATTATGTAGGTACTAAATAAACATTGCAATATTGTACTAACAATTTTCTGACTACAAAGCTTAAGAAGTTCTGTCTTTTTTTTCAAAAACTTTTTACTTCCATCTAATCAATGTATTTTTGACAAAAAAAAATATTGGATTTTCTAGTGAACATTTTTAAATTTACTTTTTGGTATAAATACACAAGACTATCAGTCAGGTTCTTAGAATCGTTTTCGCGTAAAATTAAAATCAAAAAATTTTTAAAACGATCTGGTTTTTAAAGTTCATAAAATTTTTTCATGTACTTCATACTTTTGAGTACCACTTATTTTTACCAGAACTACTCTTTAAAATCAAGAAAATCATTTTAAAAAAATGCAATGGAAAATTTCCATCGATTTCAATTTCATTCGATTTCAAATTCCAGAACATGACCATAAAAGTGTAATGTTTTTTAATAATTTAAATTTACATATTTAATAGTTGTTACGCAAATAAATACAAATTTTATTTATATATATTTTAGCTATTATGTTTAATACACTCTCATTAGTATTACATTTATAAAGGTGTTAAATGTAATAATAAGTTTAACTTAATTTCAAATAAATGTGGTAAAATTTTATCATATAGTTTATTTTAAATATTTATGTATAAATATACTTTTAACATCTTGGCTTTCGTAGAGTTTACCAGAAACATGAAATTAAAGAATTTTATTTTTTTTTTTTATAAGTTTTATAGAAATTTTTTCCAACATTTTACAAACAACTTAAGAAACTGAACTTAATTCTGTTTAAAAATAAAAGTTTTTGGAGTTTTTTCTAATTCATCTGCAATAGCAAATATCTTTTAATGAACTTTCTATTTTTAAAAAATTTTAATTCTTTTTTTTTCTTTTTTATTTAAAAATGTAATCTCTTTTGTTATTGTAATATTAGGGAATAATTTTAAGTATTTTTTCTTTACAAAAGTGTAATTCATTAATTAATTTCAATTTGATTTTTACACTTTAATAATAAAACAGAAGGACTAGTTTAGAGACTTTTAATAAAAGTATTTTCTTTTTTTTTCTTTTTTGTATTTATTAAATTATTTTAAATAAAGTTTATTTTATACACACACATTTGTTTGATAATATTTTATACATAATTACTTTTGGCATTATCGTTTTAAACATTTCATTTATTTATTTATTTTATTTGTTTTTAATTTGCACACTTTTGCAGTGATTCTCAGACAATTAATCTAAATTAAAATTTTGGTTTTACAAGGTAGAAATAGCAATAGTTTAGGGCAAATAGTTAAAGGAAAAATTAGGCAGATTTTGTAATTTGTTTGGTAAATTTTTATTTTGAAAATTATTCGTTACAATGTATTTTCTAATACTCTTGACCAAAAAGAAACCAAATTTGGGTTTCATGAGTATTTTATAAAGCTGTTGAGCCTTCTCTAAATTTCATTATTTCAAATACCATTTTCTAATTTTGAAAATTTTTGAATTTAAAAGGGTTTTCTTAAAAATCATAATTTCTTAATTTTCAACAAATTATCATATTTTTTAAAAGAAAGATTCTATTCTATAATCACTTAATAATTAAAATTTTATTTTCTAACTTGGATGTTTTAAATCCTGGGGGGCTACTCTCTATTGCGATGCGAAAGAAAATTGTAGCAAATCTAGCGATTGATACTCTTCAATACGTTTGCGCATGTGACTTTCGCATCTTGTAATTTTTTCTCTTTTCGTAAATCATCACTTTTTTTTAAATTTTCCAATTTTTACACACTTTGGCATTTCATTACTGTGAATCCGCGCCATCTTTAAATTGTATTGCCACTATCGCTTTATTTTCAGAAAATTTTGCGAAAGTGATAGAGAGTACCAAGTTGGCATTTAGCTTTCGCATCGCAATAGAGAGTAGACCCCCTGTTGTAAAAGAAATTGTTATTGTTAGATATCAAATTTTTTAAATAAATATCAAACTTTTGAAAAAAAAATAAGAATAATAAATTAGTAATGTCAACATTTTAAAGTTTTTTCAAACAAAATAATCGGCCTTATTATGAGTGCCGTTGTAGTTTTCAAAAGCAAGTCGTTTTTACAAATTGGTATTAAGATTGTGTTACATGACACAAATACGACAAACTTTCTATGTTCTTTTGTATCATATTGGTCGTATATGCTTTAATTTTAATCAAAATAAGGCAAATACAACCAATATGACATAATAGAATACTTTGCGAATTGCCAACTTGCAATTGTCGTATATTTTAATTTACATTGAAAAAAAAAAAAAAATTTATCGACTACTTCAACCACGACAACTGTCGTAATAAGGCCGAATATCTTTTAAAATACTTACGTCCTATTGTGAAGTACAATTTATCAAAAAACGGAGTGCTTTTCATATAAATTGTACTTCACTATCAATCGCCAGGCATGTGGAAACATCACATTACTAGGGAGTAAATTTATAATATTCTATCAGGGGTGTCATGGAAATCGAAAACGTAAAACGAATGAATTTTAAGAGTCGTTTTTCAATAAGATTTATGTAATAAAAAAATTTTATGACAATTATTACACAAATAAAGCTCTATTAAATAGAATTGTTTAACAAAAATTGTAAAAATTAGATCAAAAGTATAATAAAAAGAACTGCTAAATTCTTTCGTTTTACGTTTTCGATTTTCATGACACCCCTGTATATTTTGAACTTTCTTTTCAAATTTCAAATCTTGTTATTTAAAAAATGTTATTTGTTTGTACAAGAATAGTATGTATTTAAAAGATTTTCAGGCATGTTCTGAAAATCACAAAATTTTAAAGCACATGTGATTTTAAAATCACAATTGTGATTTAAAGGTGTTTTGAAAACCCCAAAAGTTTTAACTTGGTTTAAAATGGTGGAAAAATATAAGCAAGAAATCTTTGATCGGCGACCACTTAACCCAGCAGTTTAAAATCACAATTATAAAAAAAGTTTTTTTTCCAGAACACCTTTCTTGTGAATTCAAATCACTTTGAATTTCCAATTCAAATTAAGAAAGCAAGAGGATTATCTTACATTCGAATCAAAAAAAGATATTTTCAAAGATCAACATATGAGGCAGTTTTGAGTTTTGGAGAAAAACGATTTTAAAGTTAACAAGTTCATTTTTTTCTAATCAAAGGTGTATTTTAGCTTAGAAAGAGCGTATTGTCTATTTTAAGAATCACCAAAAAAGTAAAAATCGATTTTTTCATCCATAGGTCCCTTTTAATTGACACATACATACATATGTATATGTTTTAATACACACAGATTCAGATGTATTTTCTCTTTAAATCGAATAATACACAGGGGCGTGTTTGGAAAACGTAAAACTCATTTTAGCATGTTCTGAAAACCGCGCGATTTCCTAGCATTTTAAAATTTAATGTTTACGGCGTTCCTGCTTGCTTTAATAGCTTTAAAAAATAATTTTTTCCCTTTCGAGGAGAATAAAACTTTCATGGGAACAAAAATTTCACTTGTTATTCACGATAGGGGTGATTATTATCAAAAAAGGGCATAAGGAAATAATTGAGACAGACAACTGATAAACTCAAAGCTAATTTTTAAATTGCATGCATGTTTTACATAAAAAAAAAACAAAAAACAAAATCATATAAAAGTTTTATTAAGGCCCCTATTACGGTTTTCTTAATTTTTGTATTATGGTTTGCAACTTTGCTAAATTGCGGTGAACAAAAACATAACAAAATTACAACTGATCACAACCAGTTGTATTTATTACAACTCAACTTAGTTCAACCGTAATAGGGGCCTAAGCATTCTTTTCTCTTTCCTTAAAGTGCAGTTTCAATCAGGGTTTAAAAAACTGCAGTCGAAAAAAAAACGAAAATTTGTGTAATTATTTTGCTTTTGAGTTGGTTTGACAGCGACTGTTTAAATCCAATGAATTAGAAGTAAAAGCCAGTGACAAATGAAAAAGTGAAAGAACTGGCAGTTTTTGTGCTTTGACTGCAGTTTTTTAAAAGCTGGTTTCAATAATATAGAACAAATCGTTCCAGTAGTCATCAGCGGTTAAAAACGCGAAATTTCAAGCGTTTTAGTTTGTCAGAACTCCTGTTTAGCGTTTTCAATTCGTACACTCGCATTTCAAGCGATATGCGCTAGACGTATGGAAGTCTGCAGTTGTTGTTATCAAAGGCATGCAGTTATCAGACATTAAGCTGCCTTAAAAAAAATCTTTAAGAACTGGCAATTAATACGAATATATTTAAAACACCTGGACGTAGGCAAGTTTGTTATCTAAACTAAATTTTAAAACAAGTTTCAAAATGTATTCGAAGCGATCGAAACTATCACCAAAAACCCCTTTTTTGTAAGCCTTTAAACTGTATGTCTTACTTAAAATTCGACCTCTTAAAATTTCTTTAAACATCAAAACGAACACGAAAAATTGCATTTTGGAAAGTCGAAAATAATTTTTTCAAATTTATAATAAAGATAATAACAAAGAAAAACACAATAAAATTGAATTTTGTTTTCTAAAAAAAAAAAATCTACAAAAGAAATATATTTCTAATAATAACAATAAATTAATCAAAAAACTTCTTTTAAGTAAATTCATCAAAAACGAAAACACACATTTTTTGGTTTGGATGGGTAAAAAGTAAAGGAAATAAATCAAACAAAAGAAAAGGAACATAAAAGGAATAGTAGGAATATCATTATTAATAATTATTTAACAATCTTAAAAATAAATGGTTTCACAGACGATAAAAAAGCAAAAAAAAAAAAAAAAAATCAGTGAATGGAAAAAATTCCAAAAAGCTGCCTTAAAACCAAACTAAGAACAGAGGATCATCTTAACCTGCAGAATTAATTTGTGGACAAATGGTAGCACTCGTTGATGTCTGTGTAGGGGTGATAGAACCAGTTGACGTTGCCATTGCCATCGTTGTTATAGTTGTAGCTGTAGCACTAGGACTGGCGGCTAAGGACGTTGTGCTTAGATTATGATGCTGGGAATATGTAAGAGACTGCGATGTTGCTACGGGTGTTTGTAATACATTCGTACTTGAAGGTGCTATATTGCAGGAGGGATGTTGCTGCTGTTGTTGTTTTAATTTATCAAATATTTGTAATTTAGATTTTACCGCCCCCTCACATACCATAAGTCTGGCTTGGGAAGGTTTCTTATCCAGTTCGAAACAGAAAGCTTCATAATCTGAATTAATTGCTGCATGACGTTTAAAATCAGAAAAACGTCTTTCATATGATAAATAAGATGATCCCAAAGCAGAAGCTGCCACTGCAGCAGCCATGGATGAGGACGAAGAAGTCGAACCACTACCTGCAGCGGATGAATGACCACCCATGCCGCTACCTCCCGCCCCGCTAGCACCACGAGGCGGAGGTGTGCTATCAGGTACTTGACGCTTACGCTCAAAATATTCTACAATTTTTGCAATTTGTGCAGATCTTGTACTGGTGGGGTAGGCAAATGAGCGGTCGTCCCAGAGCAGTGAATCGGAGCCAGCTAAACTGCTTATATCATCGGAACTATCGGTGTATATGGAGGAGGTACGATTTTTACAATACAGCAGTTGATTAGTGGCAAAGGGGCTGCGTTGCATTAAGGAGTGAATTTCTGAGTCCAAAGCCAATCTGTTAATTAGACCCGCAGTGGCTGTAAAATTAGGGTCATAATTACTGCCGCCTAGCAGGTGATGGTGGCAAGTATAGCGACGTTGACTGCGTGCTGCATCTGGTAATTCCAAATCATCTAAAGATCTTAAAGCAGCAGCACTAGAAGAAGTGTTGATGCCGCCTGCACCCGCGCTACTGGTAGGCTCATCGATGAGCAGCACAGAGGAAGAGGTAGAGGAAGAATCGTTAAGTAGCTGCTGATGTTGACCACTTTGTGATGTTGAGCTGTAATAGCAACAGCGGCATAATCTGGCCAATTTATCACTAAAGAAAAATAAAGAAAACAGCAAACTCAGTATTTTTCCCACATTGTATAAATATTGAAATTATTTCAATACTTACCTTAATTCACCATTGGCACCAACTTCCAACATCAGCTGAGACTTGAGTTGTTCGAAACAACAATTGCTTCCACCACAACCCAGACCCAGCGAGGAAATTCCGGCACCATTAAATTGACGATATGTCGTTGCAGCATCTGATTCCTCATTGAAACAAGAATAAAAGCCGCTTTCGATGGAGTCCCGCCGTGTTAAAGAACTTTTTGTAGGTAGAAAATCGCTGGTCTTCAGTTCATTCAAATCAAAGTCTGTACAAGATGATATTGAAGCTGGTGTGGCTGCCAAAGTTGCTGAGGGTTGAGAAGGGGGCGTGGGTGGAGAAGGTGTAGAGGCTGTTAGAGGAACATCCTTAGATGATTTTAATCCCTCTTCGCAGCCATCTTCTGAGGAATTGCAATCCTCTATATTAACTTTTGCTGCTGATGATGAACTGGGTAGTGCGGACGCATCATCTAATTTACTACTGCCACTTGTGCCACGAAACAAAGGGTGAGTATAAAGGGAATTGGCACGATATTTTCTAGCCACTGGAGCGGGAGTAGGTCTCTCAGCCGAATCGTCACTGCTTGATTCTGCATCAGCACAATTGCCGCCACCATCTGCATCCTGTTCGGCATCTGACTCATCTACACAGTCATCATCTTCATCCGCCATAGAGCAACGTGGTAAAGCCAAAGTTGGCGATAGTTTCATTTCAATAGCACTCAATTTTCTTGCCATTTGTGGTGATGTTGGTAAACTCTTTGGTTCATTGGGTGAGCTAACCACCGTTTTGCCATCTTCTCCAATTATGGTCTTTTGCTGCAAAGCTACTAACTCCTTAAAGAAGGGAGCACAGATCTCAAAGCAAGAACTAAATAAATCCCCTCCTCCAGCTGCATATATTTTAGGATTGGCCCCTAAAATTTTTTTAACACCCTTCAAATGAGCCATTGCCGTAAAAGGGTTGGATTTAACACCATTAATATCAGTCCTAATGGGTTTGTATTGGGGATCTTTGAGGCACATGGTTTCTGCTACTTTCCGTAGCGTTAAAACTGGTGGCGGGGATTCACGGGTGGGTAAGCTGTCTGCTGTTATAGTATTGGAACTATTAAAACCTCCAACCGGTGGTGGTGTAGGGGAATGCGTAGATGATCTCTGTCGCTGCATTTGATGGCAACGCGCCTTATCGCTGGGTGTAGTATGCAAAGGAAAATGTATAATGTTTTCACTTAACGAACGACGATGTTGTTGTTGTATTAAAAGTTCAGCTGCGGCCATGTTTTCATATTTCTTTGTCGCTCTCTTAACGCGATTTTTTATAATGCGATTTTCATCGATTTCACTAAAACCCCCATTCGGTATAGAATTGCTGCGATTTTCCGCCTCAGGGAAAAGGAAACCATTCTCACTGACTTCCCTCAAGTGTCTGGGAGCAATCTGACTTGCAGGAGCTGTGCTAATACAGGTTGTTAAAGGGGTATTTATCAAGGACTTTTTAATAGCCAAATGGCGAATACAGCCACTTTTGTGATTTAAAGCTTGGCAGAAATTTTCGGAATCACTGCCATTTGGTGAGCAGGTCATTTCTAAAGAACTCAAGGGGCTAGAACTGGCACTGACAGTGGAGCTAGAAGAACCATTGCAACCAATAGGATCGTGTTCATATTTTTCCAAGAGTGAAGTTAACTTCCAAACTGCATCATTAAATGTAGGTCTATTTTTAGGGTCAAACTTTGAGAGCACGTTAAAAAGAAGAAAGAAGCGACAAAATAAGTTAAGTAAAATTGGTGAGCAAAAGTAAAACTAAAACTCTAAAGATCTAATTTAAGCTTTTCTTCTTGAATATTGAATATTTACTTACTATGCAACAATAAAAAGCCAGTCTTAAAAATGCAGGTGGTGTGTCCATGGGACACAATTCAACAAATGCTAAATAATCAAAACCAAACGAATCGGTTCTGGGCATTATATCGGGATCTGCTTCTATACGTGCTATAATCTCGCAAGAGATAATGCCGAAGGAAAACACATCACTGCGTTCATCATAGAAGAGATGATTTAAACATTCCGGACTAACCCAATAGGGTGAACCCACATATTCCAAGCGGGTCTTTTGCCTAATTAAATAGAAAATAGTGTTTTTTTTTTTGATAAAATATTTTTTCTTATAAGAAAAGCAAATAAACCCACTTTTTATCGGGAATTTTGGCTGCCAAGCCAAAATCTCCAACCACAGACTCGAATTGTCCATTTGGTAAAATCCTTACTAATACATTCTGCGAAAAAAAGATCGAGTTTTATTTTGTCATTTTAGAGCGATTACCTGATTTTTAGGTTACTTACTTTACTGGTTAAATCTCTGTGAAAGATGCCTGCATCATGTACGTAAGCCATACCCCTGGCTACACCCCAGGCCAGTCTCAATTTTGCAGCAGCACTCAATGCTATCTCTTTATTGGCCAGTAGCTGTTCCAAAGAGCCACCACTTATGTATTCAGTTAAGGCATGTAGTTGGCCCTCTTGCACGCAAACGCCCATAAAACTGTAAGAAAAAAGTATTAAAAATTTAATTTCGCAAATTAAAGTTGGGTTTTAAATAAAAAAATTTGAAAATATAGTTTTAGCCCTAACCTTTAAATAAGTTTAAAAATTTTAATTTAACTGTAATTTTATTGTTTAAAAGACCAAGAACAAGTTACCATGTACAAAGTAAAACAGGAAGTACTGCCAACTGTTGGCCATGATTTAAAGGAGTGACTGTTAAAAAGTCATATGTATGTATGTATGTATGTACTAATGTATGAATATTAAATTGTCATGTCGATTTATAAAAAAAAAAAAATTATAGTCTTCAGATACCATAAACAACAATTTAATTATCATTCTTTTAATGCTGGTTATATAAAAAAATTGCTTCGCTTATCTTAACACCTATTAAATCACAGTTTTGACAATTCGACACTATAAAGAATAACAGGCAGACACTTTACACACTTTAAATTGTTGCTGTAAATAAATTGCTATAATAATGAAAGTGTTGCCAAAAAGTTCGATTAAAATAAATTTAAACTCTTTACACATCAGAACTGAAAACAATTAACATGATTTAAGGTGCCTATTATGAACTAAATCCTATTTTCAACAGCAGTCGAATTAGCTGATCGAACGAATTTTCATTTGGTATTATGCCGCGCATTCGCTAAAAATTTACTATTGCGATTTTTGTAAATTCACAGAAGTACATTTTCGATCAGCTGTCACTTAAAATAAAAAATTTTTGCTTACAAATTTAAAAAATAAAATTAAATTTAAACGTGACCACGGCGGAACTATGGTTGTTTTCAAATAATTTAGCTTCAGTGGGGTTTCATCCCCCCATGAACTTTGCTGCACATCATTAAGACAAAATGAATTTTTTTCTATAAGGAATATGAGCGTTTCCAATTGCTGTTTACTACGTTGGACTTGTATAAAATGAACAAAACTGATAAAGAATATGGTATTTGGTATACGAACCCAAAAATATTTACAAATATTTACAAATTTTCAACAAGGTTTTTTCATTTATTTACACCGTCGAAAGCAAATTTGTTTTCGTTGAAAAATTCGATGCACAACGAAATTTTGGACAGTGCTGCCAACTCATAATACCAAATTAACATTCGATAGTCGATGTGCGATAGCCAGCGAAAATCGTTTATCGAATGTAACTCATAATAGGGGCCTTAGGCTTTAAACGCAAATGGGCCACACTACTTCTTATAGCCACATAAACTACAAATTATCATTATAATTACTTAAAACACATACAAGTAAAAGAAAACGATCGTGTTATCTTTTAAAAAATTCTGATTAACGTACTGTAATTTAATTTTTATCGGTTTCAAAATTTTATAATTTAAATTTTTTTTTTGCCAAGTAATTTATAATTTTAGACACGTATTTTTCCAAGCAATTAAATTTTTTGCGGTTGACAATAAAATGTTGATATTTTGTAATTTTTTTATTATTGTCAATAAATATAAATTTATATTTTTTAGTGTTTTCAGCTTTTTATATTTTGCAAATTTATAAATAATTTCAAAAAAAAGAAGGTGTTACTTGAGTTTACGCTCAAGAACAAGGATGAATTTTATTAAGTTTACTTTGAAATTAAATTACTCAATGGATTAATAAAAAATTTTATTATGATCCTTAAGGCCCAATTAAACGTGACATAAACATAATGCAATAGCCATTATGATGACCATAGAAACCAAAATTTAATTGGTTTGCATGAAAATGATTACTAGGATCGCCCGGTGGCCGAAATTCGACAACTTGACATTTACTTTCGAGAAAACCTGTGCGTTATACAACAAAAACGTATACATTTTAAGAGAACGGCAAAAATGCACTATTCACCCAACTTTGTACGTTTGTCTGTAAGATAAATTAAAACGCTTTTCAAATACTTAATTCAAACAATTTTGAAAAAAAAAAATATATTGTGCATATCAACACACAAATTGCTTTAAAACGATATATGTTTCATTAAAATCGGTGGGCGATAAGATACTTAAAAATCAACCACAAAAAAATTCTTCCTGTATTTATATATAAGAAGATGTCGATATGGTAATTCCGCTATAATCAAATAGAGTGTTGTCCAAAACGTTGGTTTAAACAGCTGTTTAGTATGGTTACGGTAACGGTTACGGTTATGTCACGTCTAATTTGAGCTTTGAGACTCCAATAGAAATAACATTTTATTTTCCCTTGGTGTTCACAAGGAAAGCAACAATTTTTTTCACAAACACAGCATATTTTTAGTGAAATAAGCATTTGAAAATACGTATAAATAACACTGCGGAACTGTCATTTAGAAGTCTGGAATTTGATTGCAAATGTTTACTAGTTTGAGGTCGCTGATTTCAAATCTAATATCCATTTTTCTCTATCAGCTCTACTTTTTGAGATATGCCGTTATGTCCAAAATTAAGGCACTTCCACTACATTTATTAGAATAACTTGAAAACGGTTGACCATATTCATTAAAAAAAATCCGAAACTCGGCAACAATATTATTTTTAAGATGTGCTTACATCGTTTTTAAATTTGGACTGCAGTTGCCAAGATATAGCAAAATTTTGAAATTTTGTTCTTTAAAATTTTTTTAAAAAATGCGAAAAAATCACAGTTTTGAAATGAGGTTTATTTCATTGTAATCGGTCCACAACTTTTGATTTTATTCACAACTTACTGAAAACACTGAATATCGATTTCCATACAAAAAGGAAAAAACATTCATGATATTCAGTATTCTCAGTTTATTATGAACAACCGCACAAAAAAAGTTCAAATCTGTTGTGCAGTTTATAATTTTCCAAAAAATTTTGTTCAGATTTATAAAAATTATAATTTTTGTGGGAATACAAAACGTTAATTTAAAAGATTTTGTTTGTCGTGCTTAATTCCCAATTTTATTCTTGATAAAAACAATGAAATTTATTGTTGAAGGGAGAAGCTATTCCTATTAGTGCTGGGATACTATCGATATTTTCTACTATCGATATTTATCGATAGTTCAGATTTCACTATCGATATATCGATATTACTATCGACTGAATGTTTGTACTTGTGCAAGAAAAGTCTAATTATTTTTTAATAAGGCTACTACAGTCCGTTGTTTTTATCACTTTATTGAATGTACGAGACGTTTTTTTTTTTTTAATTCCCCACGCTAATCCCGCGAAGCTCCACGCTTGTCTGCAGAAAAGAAACCAGAGTCTCTGGCGGGAATCGAACCCGCAACCCCGGCGCTGATAGACAAGCACTCTACCAGCTAGTCTACCGGGGCACTATGTATATTCCCACGTTATTTTAGATGACAGTAAAAATTGATAAGTACCTTTTTGAAGGAACCGAAGCAACAGGGACTATAATATATAATGGTCGTTCATTGTTTTGTCCTATGCATTTGGATTTGCATTGGTTTTACAACATTACAAAAATATTTGACATTTCAGTCCCTATATAAACATGTAAAATTTCGACTTAAAGGCCTTTAATTAGCAGTAAAAAGCACTGCTAAGCAATCTATACCACTTGCCATTCTTGTTGTTTGTATTCATTGCTGTAATTCAGCGCGAATTAATAATAGCAAGTAAAAACTTGCGGCAAAAAACTGTGAGTGTATAGCTGCTGTAACATGTTTTCATAGCTGTATTTTAAATAATAATAATATCGATATTGATATTTTTCCTATCGATATTTTCGATATTTTAAGACTATCGATAATATCGAGTCTATCGATAGTTTTCCAGCACTAATTCCTATGCGCATTTCACTGGTTGCTTAGGCCAGATCGTTAGGAAACTTCATCCAAAGATTTTAGAATGAGCTCACTGTTTATTGTTGTTATTTTTGTTTAGGCTTTGATATTGTTACAAGTTAGACTATTGCTTAAAATTCTTATTTGCTTAACAGTTTTATTTGTTTAATATCTTTAGTTTTTCTAAAATCTTTTTGGAAGAAGTTTCCTGACGATCTGGCCTAAGCAACCAGTGACATGCGCATAGGAATGCATTATCCCATCAACAATAAATTTCAGTGTTTTTATCACGAATAAAAATTGGGAATTAAGCACGACAAACAAAATCTTTTAAATTATTACAAAAGTCATTTGCAATTTCCTACAAATTGTTTTTATGTTCAAAAAAATTAAAGAAAAATATATGTATGACACACTACTTTGGGAAAAAAAGCAAGACTGAAGAATAAAAAAAATTGTTACTCCCATTGTGATTGATGCTTTATTAAGGCTTATGAGAATCGAAAATATTTACCAAGTGAATTTTTTTTTTTTTTTTAAATTTATGGAAGATGCATGTTGTTGTGTTACCTTTAATTATCATAAAACTTAATCAAATCAATTAAATTACAAGACAATTTTTTTTTGCTTTTGTCTGTCTGTCTGTCTGTCTGTCTGTCTGTCTGCATGCATATTAATATGTTTATCTGTTTGCCATTTATGAGCTTTATTTTCTTACTACTACTCTTCTTGCCACCTTAATGATCGATGGGTGAAATTTTCGTTCACCAGCCACTTTATTTACTCCACTATACACATACATACAATGTGAAAATATTTCCTTTTACCTAAACCTGGGCATGTAAAACTGTTACAAGTGTTTGGCAAGTTACTGTCATTAATAATACCTTAAAGAAATTAAATGATTTTCTCTTAAATTTTTGCAGGAACGACAGTTTTATAACACATTCTCTGAGGATGGAAGACAGCAATGAGAAGTCAAAAAATAAAATTAATGAAATTTCATAAGTATTAACGGTTTACACGTGTTTTTATTGTTTTTTATATTTACGAAATGTTCCTTATGTCTTATCTAGTTAAATTGGAAATTAAGTTGTTTTTTTTTGGCTGTAGGAAATATCGCCCAAAGAAAAATGGCCAAAAAAAAAATGAAAAATCGCCCAAATGAAGAATCGCCCAAAAGAACATGAAAAATGACCCAAACAGTTAAATATGAAATTTTGCCCAAACAAAACGAAAAATTACCCAAAAAGCAAAAACGAATTTTTTCAAAAAAAAAAAAAAAAAAATTACCCAATTTGCAAAAAACCAACAAAACTATTTTTAAAGAAACTTATTTTACCAAAACAAAAACCGACTTCGCTAACTTAAGCTGCTCTGCATAGCCGGCCTTCGGCCGGGCCCAAGGATTTTCTACTCTATGTTATAACAAAAACCGGCTTCGCTAACTTAAGCTTCTCTGCATAGCCGGCCTTCGGCCGGGCCAAAGGATTTTCTCCTCTATGATATAACAAAGACCGGCTTCGCAAACTAAAGCTTCTCTGCGCAGACGGCGTTGGGCGGGCGCAAGAATTTTTTCCTTTATGGTATACCAAGTACCGGTTTCTCTAAGTAAAGCTTCTAAAATCTGCTTTGTTTCCGAACGAAGGCCGACTTCGCAGAGTAGCTTTAGTTAGCGAAGCCGGTCTTTGTCTTTGTTATACCATAGAGGAGAAAATCCTTGCGAAGGCCGGCTGTGCACAGAAGCTTTAGTTAGCGAAGCCGGTACTTGTTTTATCAAAGAGGAGAAAATCCTTGCGCCCGGCCGAAGGCCGGCTATGCTTTCGAGTTTGTAAGCATGTTGTGGACATTATGACACTCTACAAAGTGACATAACGTCCACGGACTTTATGACACTGCTCTGATGGGCATTATGACACTTAAAAGTGTCGTAATGTCCATGGACACTGTGACACTTTTTGGAGTGTCATAGTTATTTTTACAAATAACATGTAGGAATTCGACGTTTAATGATAATGAATGATTTAGACAAATAGTATGTAAGATTTGGAAGAAATTTTAAAAATTAAAGATGACCCGAAAAAATGGGCTATTTTTCATACAATATTTTTTTTTCATACAAATTTAAAAAACGAAAAATCACCCAATAATAACGAAAAATAGCCCACAAATTTTGGGTTACTTTTCATATGAATTCTGGCCCAATTTTACATGGAATTTTTTTGGGCGATTTTTCATTATTTTTTTGGGCCATTTTTCTTTGAGCGATTTTTCCTACAGCCGTTTTTTTTAAGAATAACAAGAGTGGCATTTTCGGCTTTGTTGAATCTTATATACCATTTATCATGGAGAAAGTTATATAAATACCGTTCTTTAGATATAAAAGTCTATTTTGTTCTACGCCCACTTCTCCAATACCGCCCACATTTTTTAGGATGTTTATAACCAATATGCTAGCACCTAATTTGGAAAGTTTGGTTTTTGCCGTTCTCCAGTTATACAATCTGTAATGTCTGTACGGGAGATGCCACAACCATTTCTCCAATCCCGAACACTTTTACGAGAGGTTGTGTCCTCGACGTGTTGTCATCTTGTCGCGATATGGACGCTAAGTAAGTGCAAGGACCCTAAGAGCGATGCCGGCGGTAGCTCAGCTACTAGTAGGGCCACCCGGTAAGTCGTAGGGTAGCACTGAAGCAAATAACAATCCAGCTGTAGTGCGATTCACTAACTTTTATAACGATAATCGAATCGTTAAAATAAGTATAACGAAAATTTATCGAATATGCTATTCTGTAAAATTTTTAACGATATTCGCTGTCGTTTAAAGTCAGCTGTTACTTTAAGCAATTTTTTTGTCGTTATCTTAGCGACAATAATTTAGTTTGTGTTTATTTTATCGATAAAATGTTTTTTATGTTTAAAATAGCTTACATACATACAAAGATATATTCATATGTATATGTATGAACAAAAACAAAATAATAAATTTAAAATTTGCAAAAAGAAAGCAAATTAAGAACAAAAATTAAATTCTAAATGTAAAATTCACAAAAAAAAAATATAAAACCACAAATTAACCCTTCGTCTTACTTATGAGTCTGGCCAGACCTTTTTCAGTGCATTTTAAATGAAAAAATATGTGTAACAAGGGGGGTTAAGAACAATTTCATATGTTTTTATTTTATTCTCTTTTGTGCTTTTCGTTTTTTTTTTTTAACATTTTGTAAACAGAGATGTTACAAAAAAAACAGCTGTGTACTATCTTTAAAAAAAATTACAGAATCACACTATCGTTACTGCAAGCGAATATAAATGTCGACAAATATTACGATTGTCGGATCGTTAAAAGTTAGTGAATCGCACCACTGAGTAACCTATATGGCTTGTTAATACCAATGCCTCTCCGGTAATTAGGTGATAAAGGTAAATCAAATTGTCACTGAAGCTCGCACACTTATAAGGTCCCTTTTTGTCCTTAGAACGCGGATGAACCAATTTCTTGGTGAATGGCGGATAGAAGGCGGATGAACTGATTCAGTTTTGGTCAACGGCATAAGAAACCAACGAAAGGAAAACGTACATTCTTCAGAAGGCAACGGGAGACCACTGAAGAGTATCTATCCCTAGAAATATTCTATGCAAAAAACAATAAACTCACGGCCCACAATTTTCGGTAAGGAAAGGGTGCTAAGTATCCCCAGAGGTAAAATCAAAAACATGCTAAATATTGTCCCTTGGAACGAAAGAAACTAATATGAAGCAGGAAAATTCAACAGCACCACTTATGAAATGGAACGCATTGTGAAACGTGGTGGCCAAATCTGGACAATTTCAATCTACTAAATATATGAAAGATTTGATTGCTGGTAATTTAGCTTGAAATTAAGAACATTGTTAGACATCTCTTTAATTCTTCACTTTAGTTTTCTCTAAGAAATCCCTATTTGGCTGTCAAATTATTTTATAACCATGTCCAAACATTAATTTTCTTCAACAATCTAATAATTATATTTAAAATGTATATTATGGCTTTAAAAGTACAAAAAATATGCAACTAACTAAGCATTTTATTTTTATTGTATGAAAATTTTACAGACAAAAAAAAAAGAAGACATAAAAAGAAGAAAAGATTTATTCATCCGTCAAAGCAAAATATAGTTTAACGTTAATTAGAAAGAAAGCAGAACAAACTCTTTTTAGCATAAAATATGTTCAGACAGAAAAGATTACGGAAACTACAACAGAACAGCTGACAGCTGCAACAACTACAACACAACAGCCACAACAACTTTGAAAACTAAATAAATAAATTATGTACATTCCTATACACAAACTTACGTACATTAAAAAATATTGTACATATAGAATAAAATAAAAGAGTTATTTCACCTGTCATTTTGGTTAAACACAGCAAGTGAGAGAAATGGAAGCAAAAGTAGCAAGAAAAATTAAAAAAGTAAAAGAAAATAAATACAGAATGTCTGGCAAACAGTAAATTTTTTTCAGCACCTGTGTTGCAAAAGTTGCGGCTATTACAGTTATTTAATGTTTTTGATACAAAAATGTTTCAAATGACAAAAAAGTACCTTTAAATGTTAAACCATTTTTTCTCTCTTTGGAAAGAAGCTATCTTTATATCTTTAATAAATTATATCGGGACTGTTTTAAAAGGAAAAAAACAAATCCAGAATTGAACTTTTATACACAAAAAGTTGTATTTATCAAATTTTTCGAACTCATGTCACTCAAATAAGAAAAAGTCCCATTATTAGTTTAAAGGGATTTCTGCACATAATCAGCTGTTTTGAGTGTGTTTATTACAATTCTTTGATGGCAGCCTCTGTTCGATGCGTAAGTGTTTTCTCACTGAAAAGAATGTTGCTGTATGTTTTGAATGCGAAGACAGATTCCTGATAAAGGAAATATGTAATAGAAACGGAACCATTCTTCGTTACTCAGTAAGAATATTTTGCTGTCATAATAGTCAAACTAAACTAATCAAACATAAGCAGAGTGTACAATCGGTTCCCTACAGATAATATAAGACTACGTGGTACATTGTGGCTTAAATGGACTACTTACAACATGGTCAAATGAACTGTAGTATGGACCATGTTATAAGAAATTAACATGTAGTGCTGCCAACAACTGCATGATGTATACTTTTTTTATAGTTTACAGTAGTACATATTGGTAGCCTTGATGGTGTCCAATTTTAATTGTTTATTTAAAAGTGAAAGTTTGTGAAATTTGTGGAAGAAAGGTAAAAAACTTAAAAATACCAAGTAAATATAATTAATAATGGCAATAATAGACTACAGTTCACACCATAAAAGGCGATTAGTAAAAAATGAAAAAGAAATATGTATGCTTAAACTACCCCTTAAGTTTACTCCATACTGTAGTTACATGGAGTACTTTTAAAACTAACCTACTTCAGTACTCCATGGACTAGTTTAAGGCATTATTACACTATTATACTTTGTATTAATACATGTCAAAAACTCAAGTAATATGACAAAGTGTGATAGTGTTAATGCAATGTGTCACGAAAATGACAAGTATTAGGAAAAAAATCTGACGTCCCATACGACTTCATCGTTTTTTGAAAAATTTCTAAACAATAATACTTTTCATTGGATCAGGGTTGCATTTTTTTTCATGTGTTAGTGTTTATACTTTGTGTGATTGTGTGAATACAAACTGTCATGTTACATAAGATTTTTGACAGTCGCAACAAAACTCGTTAGATTTCTATCTCACAAAGTATTATGGAATACTTAAGCCTTGTGAGATAGTGTAATCTAGGCCATAGGGACTACTTCGGTGGGTTATATGGTCCCATGAATAGTTTTTGAGTTCTCTTACTCCTTTATGGACTACTCTTTACATGCATCAATGGACTAGTCTCGTTATCTGCAGGGTTATTATAGAAAACAGTGCTGCAAACTTAAAGTTTTCCGTCAAAAACCCATTCTTAAATTCAAAGATTTACAACAATCAAGATCGAAAAAGTACTATTTTTAAAAAAATTTGGTATAATTTCTCATTTCCCAAACACATCTCTGCTGGATTAACAGACACACACTTACAAATTAAAAAGTTTTCCTTGTTTTGTCGATTTTTTTTTTTACAGGCAATACCAGATATTATCAGATGAAAAAGTGTAAAAATCAGCAAAAAGATTGAAATCTTAAATGCAACATGAAAAAAAGAGTCCAAAACAGAACTGTTGACGAAAACAAAAAAGAACAACAACTTTTTGTTCCATGGAGTCATGGTAACAAGAAGGCAGTGCAAAATATTAGATAAATATAAAGAAAACTTCATTGTCAGTTTGTGTTTCTCCTCTGTCCATAGATTTTTTTTTTGTTCTTAAAAGGTAGTGAAAGAAATGAGTTATGAGCCATGACTTTTACTGAAAACAATTGCCCTGTCATACTATACTTAAACTTAAGTCACATAAATGCACAGAGAGAAATCACTTTAAAAAATGGATACATCTGAAGTGGGTAATCAATAAAATTTTACACTGAGCAGAGAGCACAAAGAAAATTTGATTCGAAATCAAAATACTTTAAATATCATTTTTCGAATACTTAAATAACATTTTCCAAAATTTGTAAAGAAGACTAAAATTAAGGAAGCACGTTATTTAGCCTTCGATATCGTTCAAAACTCTAAATGGAATCTTATTTCAATCGATATTAACTTTGGATCCAAATCTCTTTGTACGCAATATTTATCCTACCAGTGTAAAACTGGCAACAATCTAAAAGTGCAGTAAATTGGAAAAAATGTCATCTTTTGAAGAGTACGAGTACAAAACATAAGTAGGTGTTCGTTCTAAAGGATGGTAGGTGTTGTGTCTTTTATGCATTATATTACTCTTTAAGGCATAAAAGTTTTTAACCTTTTCCTAAGATCATAATACCAAACAACAACGGCAATAATAATAATAAAGATAATACAAAAAATAGGGAAGTAGCTAATAAAATAACAAAGTAACAAAAAAGTATTTAAGTGAAATAGTAAGGCGGCTCCCCAAATACATCTTTATAACATGAAATTGAAAATTTACTTCGTCACAAATGAACAAAGTTCTAAAAGTAAAATAAATAAAACTAATAGACTATTATATCGGAGGATTTAAATACATACTATAACCTTTAAGAGCTATATTCGCTGTGCCGAATCGTATATACCCTTCACCATAATTTAAAAAATCACACTAAAACCTTAAGTTCCGGAGTACCCTTGTATTGTGAACAATTTGGCTCACTTTGAATATTTTGAGGGTTAAAAGCTGATGCGAACCAAGTCGAAAAATAAAATTCGAAAATATTTAGAGTTTGTGTAATGGAACTGCTATTAATTTCATGAGCAATTGACTTTGGTTAGTTACTGTTAGCTTATGAACGAACACTTTTTTGATTCTGGCAGTCGTGATCGAGTCCTTTCTCGACTCGAAAGCAATTTAATATGAATTATTTTTTCAGTATTGAAAAGCATTAATTTGAGTTTCACAGTACTGAAAAGAATTAGAAAAAAATTGCTTTCGAATTGAGAAAGTTCTCAATCACGACTGCCAGAATAAGGCCCCTGGATAGAGCTAAACTTTGCAGAAAATTTCGCAATAGTTTTGAAATATAAATATGTATGTATTATACTTTATGACTTGGTTCGGTTCTGTTCAAAGCCCTCCCTTTAATACTCTTTATATATAGAAAATATTGAAGGAAAAAAGACTATTAAAAAAATAATTGTAATTTGACTTAGAATACACAATCGAATAATATGAAAATTTAAATCTATAACTAATTTTTTTAATTAAGGTTCAGAGATTATAAGGAGCGTTCGTTAAATAAAGTGTTATGCGTAAAAATTAAAGACTTATAGTCAGCGTGGCCATTTTGGCATTTTTGCAGCTAGATTTAGCATTTTTTTGTCTGATTTAGCTGCAAATTTTTCATTTAGCAGTTAGCATTTTTTTTAGCATTTTTCAACTACATATTTAGCATTTTTTGGCATTATTTAATTTAAGAATATTCAAGATATCTTTTTTCAAAATCTACCACAATTTTTGTTGAATGCACATACAAATTCCTACACTTTTGCTATAGAAACTGTACAATCTTTTAAAAGATCTTTCATATCAAATTGTTTTAAAATTTGATCAGTTTGATCCATTAAATTCATGTCAATTACGATTTTGAAAAATTTTTGGAAACGAAAGTAGATACCATAACTTTTGAAATAGAAAAACAAATACGAATTACATGCCGAGATTTTAAACCTCAATTAATATGTCAACTTAGACAACGATTGCCAAACAATTTTCATAATTAAACAATTATTAATTAAGCGATCATTTTAAAGAAAAAATAATTGATTTCACTGTATAAGAAATAACAACTTTGGAACATCAGTGGCAGAAACTAAATTCATATGAATTGTTAAATAAGAACTCAACTGTTGATTTCTGTATAAATGTATGTAAATGGATATAAAAATGCATTAAACTTCATTGCTTCTTTTGCAATGAAGTTCTTAGTTTTGCCATATAGCAACACGGAAGTTAAAATAGGTTTTTAGTGGTATAAATCTCTTAATAACGAAAATTCGAAAAAGAATGACGTTAAAGACTATAAATTCGCTACTTCATATTTGGTGTGGTTTAAAATGTTTCGATAGTCTTAAAAAATGTACGATCTCATTTAAAAATACGATTAGAACATACATATTATAGTGATATCTCGATCGATCTTCAGAAGCTGAAAACGAGTATTAATTTGATGACGTATTTAATTTATAAAATGAAATTTTTTATTAAAGGTGTTATGATACTTGCTATTTTTTGTATTGGATTTTTTTTAGGATTGACTGAATGAAACAACAAATGCGAGAAAGAACAAGAAATACAATTTGATAAACAAACCCTTTTTTCTGATTGACATTTCTCATGTTTATTTTTTTCTTTGACTAAAACAAAAAAAATGGTAAAAGCTTGGGCAGATGAAACTATTTTGTTTTTGATCAGTGAAATAAAGCAGGTGCCCTTCATATGGGATTTCAAATCATAAATTTTCAATTAAAGAAAATACCCCGATGTAATTCGTAGTATTTTACATTATTTGCATTAAATTTTATTGTTTATAAAAAAAAAATTGTTTGTGATTCCAAAATAAAATGTAAACAAAACAAACAATACTGCCCACGTTTTTTGCCCACAAAAACCCGTCAAAAAAGCTAAAAATCGCAAAAAAAAAGTTAAAACCCGCTACTTTCGATCAAAAACTAAAAAAATTGGCAACAGTGCTAACAATTAATCTGGAAATGTCAATTTTAAGTTTAACATTTTTGTATTTTTTTTGACAGTCTTAGATTATTTATCGATAACACATGTATATTTGTTTGACATTTCAAGATTTTTTATGATATAATCATACTCTTTACACTTAGTCAGTTTTCCTATGCAAATATGTTTGCACTGTTCTCCAATATAGAAAAAATACAAAAAATATAAATTATAAATTTTATTGAAATACTATATAAAAGCCATTTATGGGTCAAGTTCCTTTGATTTTTTGTTATGGTATGGTACCTTTTGTTTGAAAACTTTTTATGTACGTATATATACTGAAATATATTTCTTTTATAGTTTTAAGACTTTTTATGTTTAATAAATATTTTATTGTTATTTTTTAATCAGTTTGTTCTATTGATATTATGTAAGTTTATAGGGAAGAATTATGTAAAATAAATCATGTATTGAGGTATATTAACTTAAATAAAAAAAAATAATACATACAATTTAAATTTTAGCATTATGTTTTGGCAGTTTAGGATTTTTTTTAGCATTTTTTAGCATTATTTTTAAGCCGATTTAGCATTAAAATATTTTTGGGTATGGCCACACTGCTTATAGTATTAACACAACTGGGACGGACGACGAATAGTACTACGAATTCGTCGCCAAGAATTCGTTGCGTAAATTCGTCAAATGAGACACAATATGTGCGTGAACCCAAAATTTTTTTTAATTTATAAAAAACTATTAATCGGGCTTGTTCTAGAATCCGAATCCACTCGAAATGGATTACTTCAACATTTTTGGTGTTCTGCATTTCGATTTTGCGATCTCAAATTACCTTTTGGGGTTGTTCCAAATTTTGCAATTTTTCGTGAATTTCAGCCATGTTCGCGATTTGTTCCTGTAAGTTTTCTGATTCTTTACAGCTGTAACGATTTAAAATAAAAAGAAGACTTTGCTATCATGCCGCTGGTAGCAAATTTTTGCAAATTTCTGCTAAAACTTATTCAATAAGTTTTCATTACATTCCTAATTAGCAAAGTTTGACAATTTTAAACTTAAAATTGTAGACTCTTAAGGTTCCTAACTACTTTGCATTGGAAATCATGAACCTTCCTAATACTATGTACGTCTACATTCACATTGGTAATGGTAGGTATGCATGTAGCAAATAAACTTTTAAAATAGAAAAGAATATGCATTTTTCACGATTGTGTCTCCTACTTTACTTTTTATGTATGCAAGTAAGTCTATTCAAGAAAGCTGCATTAAATAACACTTCAAGTTGAAGTTCATGTTAAGAACGGAGTATAATTTACATATAAGCTTACTTCAGATATTAAAAAAATAATAATAAAAACAACAACAAATATGTAAAATAAAGAATAGAAAAGCAAAAAATATAAAAAGAATCAGAACAAGAATAAACAAAGTACACAAACGAAACAAAAAATAATAAAAGAAGCGTGAGCTTGATATTTTAATATAATTGAGTCTTTTGTATGTTCGAAAAAAAATCTACAACTTCCGCATTAACAAAAAACCAAATTGAAAAATAAGTGCTCACATTCATAATTCTTTGTTTTTTTTTATTTATTTTTTTATTATAAAAAGTACATACTTTGTTCACTGTGTCATGGGTACCACAAAGACAATTGTTTTCTTCCTTTTTTTTCATTTTACATCCACTATACTTTTACAAGTACTAGAATTTATTTACATAGATACATTATAATTTTATACCTACACATTGTTGCCAGATTTGCTTATGTACCATCATTTTGAGGATTTTTTTGAGTTAAATATATCCCACTTATATTATAATATTGTGTAAAGACTTCATCAACTTCTTTCTGATTTATCAAAATTAACTGTTGTTTGGAAAAATTTAGAAAAATAAATCTCGAACATAAACTTTCAGTCATATAGAAATGTTATAAGTTATAAATTTTGAATTCCCAAAAATAACTTTGATAATAAACTTTCAATGTTTTCTTTGTACTTTTTTGAGTCAACACTTTTCCAATGCTCATAGTCAAACTGAATCTACTTTTTTACATTATCAAGTCGATATTTCGGATTTTTTATATTTATTTATATTGCTAAATGAGATATAATAAATAAATCTTTTTTAATGTCATTTTTTAAAGGGGTTTTCAAACATTATCAAAGTACGATTGTTCACATTGCACAACAACTTTTCTCAAAAGAGGTAACGGAACAATACCACAACCTGTGTCCATGTTCTGTAACTCTCGCGTCGAGATACTTTTCGATTGAAATGTGTGAAATGAAACAAAAATGCCATATATTGAAACAAACAGCTGATTTTCTCACTAAACTGTGTCTGTAATTTTTTTTGGCAAGTACTAGCTGTTACGTAAGGAAATTACTCGCCAATTTACAGTAACAGTGTGCCTGTAAAATTTTTGTGAGAAATGTTCCTGCTTTGAACTGTCAAATAAGCCCACGAATAAAAATGGAGCGATAAAAAATTTCAACATTAAAAAACCATTAAAATGCAAAATACAAAGAATAATAATAATAATATTTTCTTGTTGGCACATTTTTTGATTGTTTAATGATTTTGCTTTTAACATTTTTAGTAAATATACGAATTTTTTTAAAGCTCGTTTGCATTATTTGCTATAGCCGACGTTAGTATTTTCACCTACGTCGTTGAAAAATTTTAAATTTTAGTAAATTTTGGTCGCCGTCAACGAAGTGTTACTGGCGTTCTTAGCGTCTGCAATGTCACATCGGCTTCAAGTTCAATGTTATGACATTTATAACGTAACGACGTAATCTCTTTCGATAGTTTTCGACATGAGTTACAGACACACTTTTTTCTCACTTTTCGAGAAACGATGGAATATTTTGTTTCACATATTTTCGATGTGAGAAGTTCTCACTAAAGTTACAGAACATGGGTACTGGAACCTTCAGCAAAATTTCAAACTCTGTTTGACATTGCTACAGCAAAGCGCACAATCACACAAAATACCCATACACGACCAAACTACTAGCATAAACACTTGATTGCGCATGCATGCTGGAGTCGTTTGTTTACGGCGTTATTCGCCGTTAGTCTTTAATTAAATTTAAAATAAAATATTTAAAATGTATCATTTTATTTTAAATTTTTACATAAAAATAGAATCGAAAAAGTAATTTATTTGCGATATAGTTTGCATACAGGGAGCAAACTACGGCATTCGATATCAATTGAAATTACAGTACCATTAAAATGGAAATCTCGATCGGTATCGAATGTCGGAATTCAGGAAAAAAATCTATGAAAATTCAGTTGGATTGTCACTGTCGGTTTTCTTTTTATGATTTGGACAATTTTTTTTTTTCATTAATTTAATGATTTTGCCAAAAAAAAATCTATGAAAATTCAGTTGAATTGTCACTGTCGGTTTTCTTTTTATGATTTGGACAATTTTTTTTTCATTAATTTAATGATTTTGCCAATGTTGTCTGGCAACTGTGTACATATGTATGTATGTGTATTCGTAACGGGCTATCCATTAAGTGGTTTCACAATAGCCGATCTTGGAAGGCGGTTAGCATTTCAATATCTGTTATCTGAAGTGTCATTTATTTAGTGAAAGATTTGCCATTTACGAATATGGATCGTTTAATAGCCGAAGAACGCGTAAAAATAGTGTGAACTGACAAAAGTCGTAGGCAAGATTATAAAAAGTTTGAAGATACTGGAAGCGTTTTAGATAATGTCAGGCCAGCGCAGGATCGCAATGTGTGCACTGCTGGATAAATCGCTTCTGTTATTTAAATGAAATGAAATTTGTCGAGCCACAGCTCAGAGCGCTATGGCCGTATGACGACCGACGTTTTTTGACCAACAATAGCAGATAATGAGCTGGACAATATAAAGTTGCAACAAGACGGTGCCACGAGCCATTTAGCACGCCCAATTTTGGCTTTATTGAATGAGAAGTTTTCAGAACGCATAGTTTCACGTTTGGCGACGTCAATTGGCCAAGAAGACAATGCGATTTGACGCCGTACTTTTTTGTGGGGCTACGTTAAATACGTTCTTAAGCGGATAATCTCCTAAAGTTGAAGCATTTGAAAACCAATGTTTGTCAAGTTATCGTCCATATACCGCCCGAAATTTGCAAAAAAGTGGTCGAAAACTACCTTCAAAGGATCGACTGCTGTAACCAATTTAGAGGCGGTCTTTTAGATGACATCGACTTTTGTACATAATTGCATTATAATGCAATAAAAGTTTTATCAAAATCATAGAACTATTTTTGTTTTATTTAACTTTACTTTTGAAACCGAAAAATGAGTAACCCGTTACCTATTTAGTGAGTAGAAGTATGAATTTGGGAGATTGCGCTTAAAACTTTTCTACAAATGATACTTGATTTAAGGCAGCTTATTTTCTTTTATTTGTTCCTTTAGCAACACTTATAAACAAACATTCACATGTTTATAAATATTACTTTTAAATATTTTGTGATGATAACAAAACACTTACTCAAACTCTTATTGTGCTTCACACAAACTCTTTATTAAAGTTTCCGTAAAAAAAATAAAATGTGTAGGAGTGGGTATCATATTCCAAAAAGGCGTCAGAAGAAAGAAGAAAAAGGATTTATTGTTAAATTTGTATATGCTCGTATTAAAATATGTATATACACACACACACACACACACAATAGGAAACATACACGAATACATATGTATATGAATGAATAGATGGATGTTCGTGTGTCTGTTTATCAAAGTGAGTAGGTTCCGCTCTTATTGTTGTTTGTTTAATGGCGCGAGTATTTGTTTTTGTGTGAGTTTTTTTTTCCAAGTGACAGGAAAAAGGAAGTTTATGTGTTGAAAATTATGTCTGATATAATCAAGAATTTTTTTTTAGCAGGATACATGATTTTTTTTGTTGTTGTTATAAACAATAAACTAACAATTAGTATGAAATTTTGGCCATTTAAGTATAAAAACGATTATTACAATGGTTTAATTTCAGAAAAGAATATTAACGAGAAAGGTTTTATAAAGAGTATGGAAAAGAACATTTTATTAAAATACTTCACCCTTTTTTGATACTACTTACGACTTTTATAGCAACAGTTTTATTTCATTTATAAAATAATGCTTGTTTACCACAAGAATTTTTAATAATTTCTTTTGTAATAAAATGTGCTTTTTACAAATCCAAATATTTTTTTTATTTGTTTAGACAAGAGCAAAGTTTTTTTCTTAGACTAGATTTTTATTATGAATTTTCTGCCTGGAGGAGCAGGCAGGCATGTCTTAAAAGTCTTAAAAGTAAAGGGTGTTGAAATTCTAGTGGGCTGTATAACAGTCAGCCAACTGGCATATGTCCTAAGAACGACGATTCGAGCGCGTGAGAACTAGGTTGGCTATTTGGGAAAGATTTTCCAGAAATTTTTATTTCTGTTAGTTTTATAATAGGTAATTTTCGAAACTTCTTGATTTTTTAATTTCAAGATTAATGAAAAATAACCGCATCGTGTTTGTTATAAATTTAAATTTTAAGGGCCGTTGTTGAATGTGAACCACACCTAAACGTCAAGTTTTTTTTCTGCATTTAATTTGACATTTCTCAATTTCAGACTAACTCAATTTGAACCATGGAAAGATACACACTCGTGCGACGCGTTAAAGTTATTCAGGCTTAAGAGACAAATTTTCACCTCAGTGGATTCGTCAATAAGCAGAATTGCCGCTTTTTGGCGAATGATAATCCAAGAGTGATTGTCGAAAAACCAATGCACCCACAAAGAGTGATTGTTTGTTGTGGTTTATGCGGTGGCGGCATCATCGGGCCGTATTTTTTTCCAAAATGAGGCCGGCCAGGCAGTTACTGTGAAAGGTGTTTGGTAAAGTGAGATGATAACGAACCTTTTATGGCCCGAATTGGAAGACATGGATGTGGACGATATGTGGTTTCAACAGGACGGTGCCACTTGCCACATACCTAATGGCGATTTATCTTCTATACAGTATATACATGTAACATTTTCTAATGTTACTATAATCACTCGAAGTGTTACATGTTGTGCAATTTCAATAGAACACAATTGGTGCTTTTATTTGCAACTATTCATCTATTTTCTATTCATCATTAATGTACTTAATGAGCGATTTTTAAAGCTATTTAAGCGGTTTCTGCACGCAATTACGGGTTGGAAACAAATATTAACATCACTAAAGGCTTATAAAAATTAAAACGATTATAATATAAATACACTTTTTTTGATTTTCATGTGGAAATATTTTTATATTTTGTTACAAAATTATGAGCGGTATGAATTATGACAAACAAAATAAAACATTTGCAGTATGAGCACTTTAAGTAAAAGTAAGGGTAAAATATGCAACATTTTGTCCATGTTTTTCATCAACATATTCACAACAGAACTTGAAAATGTTTCCCACAGTTGTATTTTTTGTACAAACGAACACAAAAATGACGAACATGTAACATTAATGCAACATTTTTCTCAGAAAAGACATTGCCATAAGTAAACAATGGCTCTTTTGCGTGACAAATTCAATGGCCGTGTTATCTCACGTGGTGGCGATGTCAATTGGCTGCCAAGATCATATGATTTGACACCGTTGGCCTTCTTTCTTTGGGGTTATTTGAATGAAAAGGTGTACCTCGGTAAGTCAGCAACAATTCAACAGCTAAAGTATGAGAAAATTCGGCACATTAGCGGCATAGAACCTCAATTATGCCTCAGAGTCATCGAAAATTTGGACGATCGGATGGAGGTGTGCCGCCGCGGCGGCCGTTTGGCTAATATTTTGTTCCATACATAATTGAATCATACCAATATTATCGTAATAAAAAGAAATTACAACAATTTCCTAAATAACTGATGTTTTATTCAAAGTCAACATCGGCTTCTAAAATATAACTATAACTTTTCAGCACCAATAAATAAATCATCGATTATAGAAAAACTATTGAAAATAAAAGTGTAAAATGCATTGTAAAATGGATTTGTTTCGATTGATAATAAAACAAAAAAATACCAGCCGAAACATTACCAAATGCTTAACATTAAACTGCAGTAGTCATATCATATCAAGATATTTTTTAAACATAATTCTTTAAACAGCTTTTAACAATATAAATTAAGGGCTTATTGTAATAACATCGTAAGCCACTCGAATTGGAAAACTGGGTTTATCAGTTTTTCCTTTTGATTTAAGACATTCAAACATGCCCTCAAAATATTTAAGATTTTCCCAATTAGTTTCTGATTTAGACGATAATTGACATTTTACTTTTCAATGTTTCTGTGGAATTATTTTTCGTAATAACATCGTAAACCACACCAATTTTTACAGTTTAAAACAAAATGTTGAATTGAAGGTAATGATTTTCATAAATCACGCATGAATGTGTGGGTGTTCAAAGACGTTTTGTAAATGAACAATAAATAAATCTTTAGAAACCCTGATAAAATGATTTTTTTTGTTTTAAATTTTGGAGGCTAATGACGTTATTGCACTAGGGTGGTCAGTATAATTAGGTACATGGGGTGTGATGGACACCAAGCAACGGCTCTAAGTGGTTTTAACATATCAAAGCCCAGACTTATTACAGTCCCTCCTTTATCTCAAATGTGGACACTTACCTCCCCGTGCTGATACCTGGGATAGCTACCTTAAACGCATGTTTAAAATAGTGACCTAAATGTGCCAAGCGATCTAATAGGATGAAAATATGGTTGAGGAGTCGGTGTAGTAACCCACACTCATAAAAACTCACTGTGACTAACAAAGACAAATATTAATGGAAACCCTTATGTTGACGACCCTGCAAACATTTTAAGGACCACGATATGCGAATTTGCATCTGAAATGTTCGAACTCTCTACAGAGAAGGTGCAGTATACGCACTAGCGGATGAACTTGAAAAGTAAAAGGCTCATATTATCGGCTTTTAGGAAGTGCGATGGATGAGAGTCCAGCCACAAGCCAAAATCTGTACTGTTTGTACGTATGCGCCGACCAATTGTTCTAAGAGACTTTAAAGCAAATACAAATACATAGCAAGGTTAATTTAGCCTACACAAGAAAACGTCTAACAAAGGAATGATAAAACAGATTGATCATGTTGTGATAGATGAAAGTCATTCATCCAGTGTGTTGGACGTGCGATCGATCCGAAGAGCAAACATCGGATCATTACCTTGTGGCAGCAAAGGTTCGCACACGTCTAAATGAAGCGAGAAACGTAGGATCTGACACAGCACGAAAGCTGAACGTAGGAAAGCTACAGACCCAACATACAGCGACTGATTCAGTTGCTTGAAGAAAGCATTTCTTTTCCGGACAATATTGCAGCACAATGACAAAGCATTTCCCACTGTAGAGAAAACGCCGCAAAGCCCGTGCTTGGATAACAGAAATCTCCCCCAAAGGACCGATGGTACTGAAGCGAAGAATGCGGCACATAGGACAACCCTGCAGTGAGTACCATTACGCCAAGCAAAGGAGAGGCATCTTGAGATAAGGAGAGAGGAGAAGCGTCAATTCCGCAGGAAAAAGAGAGAAATGGAAAGATGTGAGTGTACACTCATAAAATTATTACAGTAACTGATTGTGGGTTATTAAATTCGTTTTCCGTAGTGTCGGAATTTAAAAAAAATATAGTTATTTTACAAATAATTTTATTGTTTAACATTTATGTTTGTTATTCAAATAATAAACTACCAAAAAATACTGTTTTTCCGTATTTATTTTGTTATGTAGTTTGATTTTTGTCGGTTAAAATATATTTTTTAAAAGTAAAACTCTTTAATTTTAAGGAATATGCAGTTTAATAAATAAAAAATTTTAAAATTAATGTAAAAATCATTTGTTTTAAATGAAATATAAACGATCCGTTTTTTAAATAAATTTTAATTTTAAGTTGTTTAAAATTAAGGGGGTAATTTTGTTGTTCACTTCACCTTGCGTTGAAAAAATGTTCATATAAAATTTTTTGAATTTTTTAAAATTTAAAAAATTTTATATGAAAATTTTCTCAACGCAAGGTGAAGTGAACAACAAAATTACCCCCTAATTCTCGTTTGAATTTAACTACATAATATTTTGAGTGTAAGAGAATCGTTACGTACAGGAGTCAGAACGAAGTCCGAAAAGTTTACCAATAAGAGAAGCACCAGATGGTTTTTTACAGAAACATCCTGCTGCAAGGACAAAGAAGGTAATCTGGTAAGAGAAAAAGAATATGCTGAGGATATGGAAAGAACATTCTTCTTCTTTGGTTGTTGATACTCCAAAACAAATCCCAATTACAGAGGTTGATACTCCAAAAATCTTAATTAGAGAGGTCTCCTTCCCATCGCATACAAAATACTGTCGAGCGTAGTGTGAGAGAGATTAAAAACTAAAGTCGTTGAGACAATTCGGCAATATCAATGTGGCTTTAAACCAAGAAAGCCAAATCGACACCTACCATCTATTTGTCGACAACAAGGGCTGTTTTTAAGAATGTTTGTACTGGTAATTAGAAATTTTTACCTATTTTCAAGAAATGTGTATATTTTTTTTCCAAATTTAAACCCATTGTGCAAACTGTAATTGTTTAAATCAATCACAAAATAAAATTAAAACTAAAATTTATATGAAAAAAAAGAAAAACTTTCCCTTTTCACTCAGATCTCTTTACCAAATAAGCTTGTGTCCCCAGAAATACTTAAAAAAAACCAAATCGAAATCTCCACAGGAATATCGTATGACAAAAAAAATAAATAAAAATGATTTAAAGAATATCAAAAAATGAAACCAAAATAAAAAGAAGAGTTACAAAACAACAAGAAAGTCAAATATCGAAAGTAACATGAAAATATGGCATAAAATGATTGGCAACATGCAATACAATATTTTACTTCACTATTGTTGTGTCTGTCGATGCTTAAAGAAATCCTAAAAACTTAAATAAATAAACAAAAAACGACCTAAATACAAAGGAAAAAAATTTGTGGACACTATTTATGGCCCAAAAGAAATAACCACTAAATCAAAGTTGTAAGAAATACTTAATACTCAATTTACAAATAAATCCAGAAAAGTTCATTAAAAACAAACTTAAGTATAAAATTGAAAACAAAAAAAAAAAAGTCATACTTTGTAATCTTAATGTACAAATGTAAGAAATATGTATCAATTTAAAATGTTATTTTTAAAAAATGTGTAGGTGTCACATTTTTCTTTTGAGATTGTCACAACTAACAAAAGTTCGAACCCACAATGAAGAAATCCCTGAAAATTAAGTTGTTACAGGACCTTTATTTAAATTTTTTCTTCTTTTTGTTGTTGATTTTACACCGTATTTTTAGAGCATGTTGCCAGTGGCAGCAGACTTGTAGGTGATATTTAAAACATACTTAAAATATCTTATAACACAACATGTCTCGAACTCAAATTGTAAGGCACATACAAAGTTACTTACATTTATTCTACTGCCTTTTAAACTTAAGGTAGTGCTTAAGTTTTTCTTTTGTTTTTGTAAAATTTTATTTTTAAACAACAAATGGTTATTTATGAGCATATTCTTAAGATCTAAGGAATGTTTAATATACTACCGAAAAATAATTTAGGAGCACAACTTATAAACAGAATGGAATTTGTAAGAATAAATTTGAATGAATTTGTCGTGACTTTTTAAATGACAGGAGACCAACATCTTTGACTACCGGAAAGAATGGGTGCTTGAAAATGCTCTTTGGCACATTGTCAGCTCATTATTGGTTTGGCGCATATGTCAAAAAGTCTTAAGTCGTCGAAAACAAGGTTGATTTTACCGTCGGTGGTGATTTTGCTTCATTGTTACTTCATGTTAATTTAACATGATTTTACAATGGGGGGTGTGCTGGAAATCGCAAACGCAAAACGCAAGAATTTGGAGGCTGTTTATAATACACTTTTAATCAAATTTTTATAATTTTTGTTATTAATTTGTTTAATAGAGAAATGTTTGTATAATACTTTTTTTTTTTAAATAACTATAATTCATGTTAATTTAACATTGCAGTAAAGTTAGAGCAAAATGTCATTGATATTGAAATAACAATCCGTTGAATAAAAGTTATTTTAAGTTGAAACAACGTGAATTTCATGTAGAATAAAATTGGTTGGAGTGTGATATAACAGTGTGTAGAACCTTCTGAGACAACATATGCATACCCCTGTAGCACATGTTTCACTTATTTTGTAATCTCCTTTGTTAACAGAAGCATCAGCAAAATGGCCCGATATGGTTTTCGTCATCATTGAAAACTGGGTGTACTATTTAGCTTAATAATTTTAACTAAAAGAATACGGGAATTGTCTTCTTTTTATAACATATTTTAAACATGAAAATAAAAAAATTTACATATTAAGTATGTATGCATGCTAATTTAACAAGATAAACTTTTGATTTTAATATCAAACAGGTTTTTATGGATTCAATATTGAACAATGTTATTTTAACAATGAATAATATTAAATAAAAGTGATTTAAGGTTATTTTAATACTTTTCCTCTAAAATTAATAAGAAATAATAATAAATTTAAAAAAAGGGCATACTTTGCAGAAATTTACTATGATTCTCCTTCAATATTTCGCCATGTTCATTAAACATTGGTATTTTTTTCCGTGTGTAGAAAGATATTAATAGCATTTTATTGAAAGTGCAAATTATTTGTGCCGCATACGCCACTTTTCTAAATTTATTTTTAAAAAGTAGTTTTTTGTGCTGCATACGTAAACTTACTGCTGTGTAGTGATTTGTTAAAATTTTATTTTGCTTTAACTTCAACTAATTTTTTCTTACGGCAATGAAGCAAAGCAAGAGTTAAATTAATTTTGTCCATTTTTGTATGAGGAATTTTCTGCATTCGCCAAGCAGTGGCGTGTAGAGAAAAACAATACTTTACTTAATAAGCTTTAAAATAGTTGATATGGTGCAAAATTAATGCTTTTTATCTCAGAAACCATAAAAAAAAATGGTGAAGCCGGTTTTCAGTTCAGAAAGGGGATATTTTTAATATATGGGCATTTCCTGGGGTCAAGAACGTACGTTCGTACGCTTTTGATGTACAAATAATATAGAAAAACAAAACTTTTCCTAGCATTTTTTTTGCGATTCGATAGCATTTAAGTAGCTCTATGTTTAGTACAAAAGATGGATTTCATCGAGTTTAAGTTTTCATAATAAAAGTTATAAACGTACTCAAAATAGAAGTCAACTTCGGCTGACAGTAGTGAAATGTAAAAATCTGCGTAATGAAACGGAATTTTCAAAAGTGATTAATTTATTTTAAAAGTGTATTAATGTAGGGGGTCCATCCAGTATTTACAAAATAAAATATCTCTCTTGGTTTTTGTTTAATTGGCTTATGTACCGGTCGCGAACGTACGGATCGCGAACGTACGATTTTTCCATGTGTTTTTATTATTATTATCACCATGCATTTTACCATAAATGTCTAAAAATTTCCTTAACAAAAAAACTTAATACTCCTTTTACAATTGACTGTAATGGCGAGATTATGAAGAAAGAGTGTAAACATAACATATTTTTTGCATGTAAAATAAGTATATAAAAATGTCTTTAGAAGTAGAAAATACAGGATATTATAAAATTTTCCAGTTTCCAGACAAATTTCCTCTAGTAAAACAGCTCAGATATGCTAGGAAACCATTATTTTATAAGAACATAGCCTTTTTTCTAATAAGAAACAATAAAAGACGATGATAATCAACATTTTATTTTTTCGTCCTGGTAGACCATTCTTGGGAAATGCCCATATATATACCCCGTGCCTAACTCAATTTTTTTAAAAATGGTCGGTAGGTCAAACCAATAATGAGCTGACGACATGTCTCAAAGCCTTTTTACTGGACTTTGTAGAACATTTTATTTCAATAACTTAATAAATAACTTACAAGCTTTCGGAATCGAGCTTTCTTTTCGAATATGCGAAAAAGCTTTATTTCCTTAGTTTTAGGAATTCTAAAAAAGCTTAACAAATGCGAAAATCTGCAAAAAAAAATCCTTAAACAAAATATACAACTTTTTTTTTTCTATTATAACATGAGCGGCGTTGCCTGATTTCGCTGATGGTAACTTAATATCAGTGTAGTCTTCATCCATAATGGACCCATAAGATTGCAGTTAGATATCTTTGGACCAAATATAGTCTAGATACCAACATAATAAGACCATAATTAGATCGATTCAAATTCTGAGTTTCTGATCCTGAGTTGATCGGTATCCTTAAAATTTGGTCTAGGACCAATATTTAAAGGTTTTAAAAACATCAGCACAAACGCATAGTACCCTCTTCACTATTGTGGTATCATGGATTGCGTAAACAAGGATTTTGTGTTGGGAAAAATAGCATAAAATTTAATCTTAAATATCGGAAGGTCTTGTATCAAAAACCTTTTTAAAAGCAATCTTGTTAGTATATTCTATTAATGTGTTTAAATACTGTCCAGCATTTTTTATGTCATGAAACTTGAAACACTTAAAATCGATTTCAATTTAAATAGTTCAAACTAAACTTAGCTACTTGCTTCACTAATGCAAAAAGTATGGCTCTAATGTAAAATCAATTTAGTGAATAGTTTATTTCCCGTATAGACCTTTCACAGTTTGTCGTAAAATAACGCCTATAAATCTTCTTCTTTGAAGTACATAAAAGTACGCTCTTTACGAACAAACTAAATACGATTCTACAAATTGAAGCTAATATTAATCGTGTTATTCCCCCCAAGTTAAATAACTTTTAAATAAAACAGAATTAAATATACTCGTAGGCCTTCGATCAGCTCAGCCAGATATTGGGTCTCAAAAAGAAGTGAACGTAATGTAATGTCAAAAAATAAATTTTAAAACATAAAATATTTTCAAGACAAATGGACAAAAATGTCTTCCTTTTTAAAAGGCTGTAGGAAATATCGCCCAAAGAAAAATGTCCCAAAAAAAAAATGAAAAATCGCCCAAATGAAGAATCGCCCAAGCGAACATGAAAAATTACCCAAAAAGGTAAATATGAAATTTTGCCCAAAAAAAACGAAAAAGGGCCCAAAAAGAAAATGAAAAATGACCCAAAAAGCAAAAACGAATTTTTTCCCAAAAAAAAAAAAAAAAAAAATTACTAAATTTGCAAAAAAGTGTTTACTATTCATACAAATTTAGGTGACATGTCATAACGTTCAGTGTCGTAGTGTCCTTGGACACTTTTAAAGTGTCATAATGTCCATCGAAGACGAGGACGAGGACATTATGACACTTTGCAACGTCCGCAACTTAACTTATAATCAAAAATTTGTAAATTTTTTTTTTAAATACCGTTAAAATTTCAAGTGATTTTTTTAAAGATACTTATTTAACCATAATATGGTTGTCGGTGACATTGATTTGGTTAAATTAAACATAATATGGATAAAATATTTTTATAGCTTTTACTCCGGGTGTATAAATTAAATATATATATCCAAAATAAGGATTTCATCTTCTATGGTATAACAAATACTGGCTTCGCTAACTAAAGCTTCTCTGGATTTTCTCCTTTATGGTCTAACAAAAACCGGTTTCGCTAAGTAAAGCTTCGAAAAACTGCCTTGTTTCCGAACAAGGTCGACTGCGCAGAGAAGCTTTAGTTAGCGAAGCCGGTGTTTGTTATACCATAGAGGAGAAAATCCTTGCGCCCGGCCGAAGGCCGGCTATACAGGGAAGCTTTAGTTAGCGAAGCCGGTCTTTGTTATACCATAGAGGAGAAAATCCTTGCGCCCGGCCGAAGGCCGCCGATACAGAGAAGCTTTAGTTAGCGAAGCCAGTATTTGTTATACCATAGAAGAGAAAATCCTTATTTTCGATATATATGTATATATTTAATATATACACCCAGAAAAAAAGCTACAAAACCATTTTTAAAAAAATTCTACCGATATTATGTTTAATTTAACCAAATCATTGTCGCCGACAACCATATAATGGTTAAATTAGTTTTTTGAAAAATAGTTTTGTTGTTTGCAACCATAATAAAACATGGTTTTCTCTGCTATGTAAGATTATGGTAGAATTTTAAAAATAGCCCATTTTTTTGGGGCCATTTTTCATACAACATTTTTGGGTGATTTTTCATAATGAAAAATCACCCAAATTTAAAAACGAAAAATCACCCAACAATAACGATAAATAGCCCAAAAATTTTGGGCCATTTTTCATATGAAATCAGGCCCAATTTTACATGCAATTTTTTTGGGCGATTTTTCATTTTTTTTTTGGGCGATTTTTCTTTGGGCGATATTTCCTACAGCCTTTTAAAATTATAAACACAGACAATCAGCCATGTCACAGAGTACAATTCCGTACGGAATGATTCCGTTCGGAATTGAAGAAAACATATTTGTTTATTGATAGAAAGTGTATTTTGATAGTTTTTTGGCCTTTCGGATACAGAAAACTCCCATTCCGTGCATGAAAACAAAAATGGTTTCATTCCGAATTTTTTTTCGTCATTTTCTTAAGCACCAAAATACGGAATGAATTCCGTTTCCGAACGGAATTGTACTCTGTGACATGGCTGAATAATTAGTATTGTGGTTATTTTGTTGAACTGTTATGGGTTTTAATCCAAATTTTGATTGTTTAATTATCAAATTTAATTTTTATTAAATTATTTCTATGAAGAAAGGAATTTTTCATACTTGACTGAGCTGGGAACCGAACCTAGGTTTTCACGGACAGGTTACTCTTACACGTTTCGATTGCAACCACTCAATCTCTTCAGAGGGGTTTGCTTTTTAACTCTCACCGCCAATCTTTAAACTTAATTGTATTAAGCCTTTTGTAGATCGAAATTTAAGTGCCCCGGTAGGCTAGCTGGAAGTGAGCTAGTCTATCAGCGCCTGGGTTGCGAGTCCGATACCCGCCAGAGACTCTGGTTTCTTTCCTTCAGACAAGCGAAAAGCTTCCCGGGATTAGGTAGGGGGGAAAAATTAGCTTTAAATGATTATCTATTTTAATTGATTTACATGTTCTTCCTTACCTCTTTTTTCTGTTTTTTATGTTTTTGTCTTTCTTTTTTCTTGTTGACCTTTTTCAGCAAAACTTGAAGGACAAATGTAAACATAGAGCTAATATTGTGGTTATTTTGTTGAACTGTTGATGGTTTTTAATACAAATCCGTTAAACGGTGGTTGCAATCGAAACTTGAAAGGGTAACCTGGGTTCGGTTCCCAGCTCAGTCAAAAATGAAAAATTATCTATAAATTTTAATTAATTTCATGTTGTAAAATTCCATTCTTCATAAAAATTAAATTTGATTAACTTTAGCCTAATTAAAATATAAAAATATAAATACAGACTCTTGGACAGCAGGGTTTTTAACTGTATAAAAAACAGAGCTTTTTTATTGACTTTAAAAGATCCATCCGTTTCATTTAAATATCTTTTATAACCTTTTAACTATTTTCCCGGGTATAAAACAATTTTTTTTTTGCATAAGTATTAACGTTCATACACTGTAACACTTTTTACAAATAACACATTTTTAATATTAAAAGAATGTAATCAATCTGCATAAATATAAACGTGTGACTGTATCATGTCTTTTTTACTGTCTGACTGTCTATCTGTCTGTTATGCCAACAGTGTGTGTGGGGTGTTCTTAAAAGCATATAATAATACTTTTTGAATATACATACATACCACAGTTATGAGTAAGAAATAATGTGTGAGACTAAGTTTATTAGGAGGGTCCAATTTTTAAAGAAACAACATAGTTTGCATGGTTTTCAAAGACACTTTTAACAGATGAAAAATCGCTTTGATTGCATTTTGTACAGAAAAGATTAATGCCAAAAACTGCACTGAAGGACAGGTTAAATATTTAAAGGGGTGATTTCTATAATTCGCCAACATTTTTGATATAAAAAGCCCACGACTTTAGTAAAAAATATTCGACAAAATTGTAAGAACGGTTCTCAGTTTTTATATTTTTTTAAAAGTTGGGAAAGAAATTTAAAAGTTTTTGAACAATCCTATTATATATTTCAGGCATCTGTAAAAATGTCTTAATGTATACAGAATTCTTTTACTGTTGAGTTTCGAAGCCAAGTTAGTTCTCAGGAGTTTGTTGCTTTTATTGTTCTTGTTCTTGTTGTTTTTGTTTTTATTTTATTATACGCACTTTAAAATTTTGTTTGATATAAACCAAGTATTAAGAAACATAACAAAATGAGACATTTCAAACACATGTCTAGCCGATATTGGGTGGTTTTGATGTTTTAAGGCAAAAAAAAAAAAAAAAAAAAAAAATATTTACCATAAAGCTACTTTGGCTTCAGAGTTACCATCACTGAGCAAAAAAGGTACACCGATGTTCGGTAATTTTTTTTTAAATCACATAAAATTACAAAAAACAAATTTTTCGAAAAATGTGTGTACTAATGCTTAAGCGACTGGTTCGAAAAACATTTTTTTGAATAATGCTAAAGCGACGGGTTCGGAAAACATATTTTTGAAATTTCCGGAAATTTATGACGAAAACTTTCGGGATTTTTTTGCTGGGTATCTTACGACTTAGTAATAAAAAATTTTGTGACATTAATTAATCTACCAATAACCAAATGGTAACCAATCAAACTTAATTAAAGGATTAAAATTTCAACAAAATATTCGTTTTTGTAGACTGAACTTTAAGAAAATTATCGAAAATGTACAGGGGTGTTCTAAAAATCACTTTTTATCCAAAGTGATTTCAAAGCACACAAAAGGTTTACAAAAAATATTGAAACACGGTCGGCATTTGATTATTCAGACAAAAAGATAATAGCGAATAATGAACTATAACCCTTGTTTTCACTTCAATGGTAACGTAAATAAACAGAAAACGTAAATCGTAGGAATTTGGAAGTTGTTTTTAAAACACTTTTAATCTAATTTTTATTATTTTAGTTATTTAATTCTGTTTTATAGAGAAATATTTGTATAATATTTGTCATAAAACTCTTGCGTTTTCGATTTCCAGCACACCCCTGAAAATTGCAGAATAGGGGGCACCCTTTATCCAAGAATAATTGTTGAACATCAAATTAACCCACTTAGATGCACAATATGAGAAAATATAATTGAATCATATATTTCGAAACTGACGAGCAAGTTGCGCTTAATGTAGATGGCATTCAATACAGGGGAATGACTGAAAAATGTTAACGCCCGTGGTGGAGAACAGTCCAGAATTGTAAGTTCAACAATAAAGAGCCATAGCTCACACAGAACGTCCACCTATGGCTATCCTGCGCCGAATTTTTGGCGCTTTTATTTTAGAGTTTTTCTGATTTTAACTGGACACCGCGTTTGCTCGATTTAACGGTTCGTAATTATTTATTTAAGGGGTTACTTAAAGGCATACACGCCAAAAACCTTTCAATAGCTTGAAATTAATGAAAAATGCTCTGAAAAGAGCAGGACAAGTTGAAGCAAACAATAGGCACCATTTGAAAGATATTATCTTCAAAACATAGTGTGAACATATTTCCAAACTAAAAGCTAAATTTTAATAAATGCCATTATACACGTATAACGTTACTTATGAGTAGGGATGCGATTTCCATGCAAATGCTTGTTTTTTGTATATAGTCTAAGAACGATGTCTATCTATCCGAATCATTAAATTTGCGTTAAACTGGCATCGATTTGTTTTTGCATATTTTGGTGAAAATTCATATTTTTGCATATTTTATACACAAAAAATATAATCAGTGAATAAATTCGTTGGAACTTTGCTTTACAAGATTTTCAAGATTTCGACAAAAGATCCTTCCATTTAACCGATGCTGCACCTTAAATGATTAAGGCTTACAAAGGGCTTAAAATATGTTATCCAAATCTGTTACAAGTTACTTGCTTGGCACATGGGTTATACCACGTTGCTCAGGAAATTAGAAGCTAATTCGATAGTATTGCAATTTTTAATGAAATGTAGCCCTTGATTCCCTTTCACCGTAGCACGTACTAACAAGATGGGGGCGTGGCTAGAGGCTTCAGAATTCTAATAATTAAGTTCAGTTAAAACTCAAGTCATATTAATTGATATTGCGGAAAGTAAAATTAACAATGTGGAAGGAAAAAAAGCCCGACAAATTAAAAAAAAAAATCCAAAACGAAAAAAATAGTTACACATATTAAATAAATTTCAAACATTTTTAATCTAATCTTGAATCAAAGTGGGATCTGAAAATAAATTTTGAATTGGCATTCTTCAAGTACATACAAGACAAAGTTTTACTTGTAATAAAACAGTTATTATTTATTTAAACGAGCAAAAACTTAAATTAGTTATTTAAGTTTTTTTAAGATATTTGAACAACAATAGACTATATAAGTTTATATTTTTATTTTTAGTCAAATTATAAAACGATTCTTTTTTGAAATTTTCCAAGTTTTTTGTGCATATTTTTTATTTTTTAGTGCATATTTTGGATTTTTATAGTGCATATTTTGTGCCTGACTTTGTGAATTTTAATAAAAATTGGCTTACACAAAAGTTGAATGGTTTCAAAATATTCAAAGTATTCGAAAACAGGGCCAAATTACCGCATTCGATATCGACCGAATTACAATAATTTGGCCCCAGTATAGTTTTTGCATAATTATTCAGAAAGTGGCAACGCCGTTTGGCTTTGATTCTTTTACCCAAAATGCTTTAACAAACTTACAAAATACCTTTTGTCGTTTTATTTCTTATTCCCAGTAAAGTAGATTTTCTGTGTGGCACTTGCTACTGTCTATTATTTGCATCTGCTTTAGGGTTGTATTTTCTCGAAATATTAGCACTCAAGAGCTTTGTTTTTATGTTGTCGTTTTCCAGGAAAACTTTTTACACAAGTTTTTAAATTTTTTTTTTTTTTTGTTTTGTTTTTTGTTTTGTGACATTGTCGGTATGATACTTAATTTATATTTGATGCTGGCTTATAAAAGTTTTATTAGGAGACACATTTCTCATGCCCACTCGTAAGAACATAAGTAATGCAAAGCGGTAAGCACAAAGCTGTTGGAGCAAACTTTTTTATAGATCCTTTAGAAGTTTTACAAAACTTTTTTAAGTTTATTCTTTTCTCTGAAATCACAAGAATAATTAGTAAAACATTAACCCCCATATGCAAAAAATAGTTAGAGTTCGCATTAGTTAACTAATACATTAAGGCCCGTTTTCACATCTTACCAATAGCTTAAAGAAGACTTTAACCGGCCTTATAAAAAGGTTTCCATTATTAAAACTTTACTTTAACCTTAAGTGAGCGATAAAGTAGATTAAGGTTCCTACTACCTGGTACGTTAAAGTAAAGTTGAAATAATGGAACACTTTTTATAAGGCCGATAAAATCCTACCTTTAGCTATCGGTAAGTTGTGAAAACGGGCCTAAAGGTCCCATTAGCCGACCGTAAATGTAGAAATGTAAATGTAATGTAAACAGCTGATCGTTTCTGTTATATGGAAAGCAATACAAATGCTTAACTGACTGTAATGTCACTTAACCGTAACGTGCCAACCTGTAGAAAATAGAATTTCATTACGAGGTTACGTGACAGTTGTAGATAGTGATGGGCTGCTTATATTTTAAATGCAATGCGGGTAAAATCACTCTTTTTGTTTGGTACTTTTTCATTTATAATAGCTGTGGACTTTTCACAAAATAAGTAACAATCCATACATATTTTCATTTATACAAATATATGCTTAGATGTATAAAATTAACAAAATACATATCCGTCTGGTTTTTAATGGTATCAAAACCTTGTTAAGGTGTATGCACATTTTGAAATTAATGTAAGAACATGTGCACGAATATGATATAATACATATTTGTGTTTTTGTAAATCTGTAATATTAATCTCAAATATTAAATTATTTATTTATTTATGCAAGACATACAGTTTTAATACTATTTAAATCACTTGGTACTTTTTCTGCAAAGCGGTCACTATTTCAACATTTTTAATTCTCATCACTGTGCGTGTTGTTTTATGTATACTAATGCTTTTTTGTTTTTGGTTGTGAAAAACAGCTGACACGTTCTTACATGTTCTATAAGTGCACAAACGAGCTTACAGTACGTTACGGTACTTAACATTGCATTTAATTACATTTACAGTCGGCTAAAGCGGCCTTAAGCCCAGCAAAAGTATTGGTTAACTAATGTGTACGTTAATTTTTTTTGTATAAGGCAGTAAGAATATCAATTTTCCAACAATTTAACGAGCCATAGTCCAACCTATATATCTCCAACACAGTTGAGTTCATCAGTTGTCCCCCGAAATATTTCCGCCTGGCCGTCCTCTAAACAGGACAGCCTGGTATTGACATTACCAATTATAAACTGGTGGTATCTGAGACTGCAATGCCCCGTTAATAGGCTAGTAAGAAACATAAGATCTCCCTTTTCCAGCAGAAGTAGCCGACCCGCCTTACCACGTGACAGGACTACAAATCCCTTACATTGCCTCAGCCCGGAAATGGACTTACATGTGCGAGGGATTTCACTTTCGGATTATTTCAAGTACGAATTCGGGATTAAATTAACTTTATAAAACATGAATCAAGCGCATTTTGAGATTGATTCAATCTTAGTTTTGCTTAAATCAATCTCATTTTCAGATTATTTCCAGTACGAATTCGGGATTAAATATAGATAAGTTAAGTATTACGCACTTGAATAATCCGTACATGAATCAATCTTTCTGTACTTGATTCAAGAAAATATACTCACCGTACTATTGACACCTCTACAGATTGATTTAAGTACGGATGGATTGATTTTTCTATTGAGTGTAAGTAAAATTTAAGTGCTATTTTTTTATTTTCTTGTGTCCGTTACCTACTGTAAATATATATGTGTTTAACTATTAAAAGTTGTGTTATCCCTTCCTGCACTGCGGAAAATAACCCGAAACTATAATCGAAAAATAAATTTTTTTTTATTTTCTAGCTCTGCAACATATTTTTTTATTTAATATTTTTTCCAAAACTCTTAATAACTTCCTTAATATCCTTTTAATGTTACACCATGAAAAACCCGATTTATTATTTTCACGTGATTTGTGCAAAAACGCCGCCTATTTTTAAAACATCATTCAGTATATTTTTTAAAAATCTTATTTTTTGTATCTAGACACAAACTAACAGTGATTTGTAGACAAAAATAAATAAAAAGTCCTAAAAGAAACCATTTATCCCTTGGATCGATCATAAATTATGTGAACGTAATAGTGTTTACACCCAGTTTAGATATTTTTAACAGCCGCCAATAGAACAAAGAAATTCTTGTCATTATTAAAAGAATTTTATGTGTTTATCCGTTAAGATCTCCACCTTTTTTTCTTTTAGTTATATTCTAAAGGTGTTAAAAAGCTTTAAGTCTTTAACGATTAAAAAATAAAAACTTCAAAGACGAAATAGAAATATTTAGAAAAAAGCAACGTAATAAACATTATTGAGGTCCATAAGAACCATTACCTTGCCCATAACAATTTTTATTAAACCTCCTTTGCCAAAGTTGTTTTTTTGTTTTGGGAACTTTCTTAAGACCTCACTAACGACAAATAACCTTCGTTGTTCTTTAGTTTTGAAAATAAATCTTAAAGGTGCGTTTTTTTTTAAGTCTCTTAAAAGGTTGTAGGTATTAAATTCTTTTAACAAAAAATACTTTTACAATTCAATTTCGTTTAATTAGGCAATTCCTTCTTATTCACCTTGAAAATTATCTTTTAATTGACCAAACTATATAAAAGTGTGAAATCAAAGCTGTTTCTCAATTTTTTCTAAAACGTATCTATAAAATCCTTTGTACTCACGCACATTCAATGAACAACTTAAAAAAACACAGAAAAAAAAAATCCAACCAACCAGACATAACTCATGGTTGTTGGCTGAATGTCTGGCTGGCTGCCTGCCTGCCTATTTGACGTTTAGCTAAAGAGACTCCCATAAGTCAAGAGAAGCAGAAGTACTAATGATAAGGTTAATTGCTTTTTACTGTGTGACAGCTTTAATATTCCCAGTATTTTTAGTTGTTGTGGGGATTAAAAATGCATTAAGATTTTCTCTCTATTTTTTAATTTTTATATTCTTTTGCTTATTTTATTACAAATGTTTCTGCAATAACTGCGAAGCAGATTACAGGAATATGCGACAGTGCTTCATGTTCACAAAAATACTAAGATTTTGTTTTAAGGCTAGTAAAAAGTGTTGTTGTTTATAGCTCGACTGGTTGCCGGGCTGGTCATAATGCCATGTCATTAAGTCAATTGTGTCATTCGAATATTTAACATTTTAATTAGCGTTACTTTAATCTTTAAATCCCCTACAAGTTTAATTTGCTACTAAAATAAGGCAAGCAAGAAGTGGGAGAGGCTAAAGGAATTTTTAGATTTTTAATTAGCTTTCAAAATATGTAGTTAAATAATTCTAATGGTTTTATATGTAAATTTGTATATAAAAGTTTCAAGTAGCACAAGACAAGCAGAAATATGCGTTAAAAATATAATTTATGTCATAGTATTTTCATAAATATTTATGAAAAATATTAGGGACGTAACGTTACGCCTTTTTGCCAATACGATACCGATAATTATCGATTATAATCAAAATAAAATATCGCCGATATTGATGCCGATACCGTCACGCATATTGAATTTGAATTCAAGTTAAAACTAAAAACACTTAAGTAGAGAAATTTTTATATTTTACAAATAATTTAAATTTAATAAGATTTAATAAACAAAGAATTCTGTGGCATTTTGACAAAACATCTTAAGTCGAGATAAGATAGCAAAAAAGTTTTAAAAAAAAACTTGGTGAAAAAATTATTTTTAGCAAAAAATAAAATAAACCAAAATTAAAGAAAAATTTCGTTTATAATACAAAATTTTAAAAACTTAAACAAAAATGTTTTTTTAATGAAAATTCGTATGATTAACAATATTTTTTTCAACTTTTTAAATTTGACTTAAGATGTTTTGTCAAAATGCCACAGAATTAAATTTGAACTTATAATAAAATTAACAAAAAATTAAAAATTTTCCAAAAGAAAACAGCGTAATAAATTAATTATTATTATTTAAAATTGACATTAATAAGATTTTTGTTTAAAAACAAAGTATTGTCAACTTTTGCAGAGATAGACGATTTCGCAAGTCCGTTTGCACTAGACCTGCAGAGATAAAAGTCTCTCAGATGCGACAGAACTAATCTGAAAAGTTTAGAATTTCTGCGCCATTTTCTTCAAGTTTGGGTATAGGATGTCATTGCGGACGTAAACAAGCGGATCAGCGTCTCTAGAAATAATAGAAAATGCAAAGTATGCAAAGAGGCTCATCCTCCTCGAATTATCTTCTAAATTTTTCACAAACGCTCCAAAGGCCAGTTTTTTAGACTCATCGAAACTTATACCACATGTAGGGTTAACCGTTTTTGCAATACTTTCAGAATGCAGAGACATTTTAAGAAGAGCAATAAGATGTTTTTTTCGATATAATTGAAGACGATTGTCTTTGAAATACTCGAGCATAGTATCGGGGTCAAGAATTGTAGACAAACAAATAATTTAATATTTTTTTTAAGCCTTAAATCTTTTATTAATATGTAGGCAATGCTAAGTCAGCCGCTAAATTTTGGGACTTTTTTCACATCTCCGTTAATTCATTATTCTGTTTTGATTTTATGCTCTGCTTTTTATTGTGTTATTTCTCTTATCATAGAAAAAGAAAAATTAGTTTCAATTAAAAATTTAATCAAGTAAACTAAACGTTTAATCAAGTGAATTAAAAGTTTAATCAAGTGAATTAAACGTTTAGTTGATACTATTTATTTGATTGATGGTGCAAATTTATTTATTTTTTAAATAATATCACAAATTTTTTAATTGAAATCAATTTTTATTTTCTTCTCTGTACACAAAAATAACAAATTAATACTATCAATTATACGTTTAATTCGCTTGATTAAACTTTTAATTCACTTGATTAAACATTAACTTCAATTGATTAATTTTTTAATTAAAACTGATTTTATTTTTGATTAATGCTTAATTGGAGAAACATTTTGTTATTAAAGCTTTGTTCACAATCAGAGCAACAATTTTGTTTTTTCTTCTATCTTTTTTCTTCCCAAGGTATTTTATATATTTATTTTCCTTTCTTTTTTAGAACAAAAATGTAACTAAAATTTTATTAAAAATGTAACTAAAAATGATTCTACTTCTACTTCAGCAACAATTTGTATGAAATTGAAACTGACGTTGATAATTATTTATTTTTGAAAGTTTTGAATGAAAATTTCAACAAAATGTTTTAAAAATAATGATAAATACATAATTTTGTTGTGGGAAAAAATTTGCAAATGGTTTCTTAATTGCAAATGTGTGTTATTAAGAAAAAAAAATTGTTTCTCTATTGTGAACAGCAGTGAAAATGTGTCTGCCTATTGTGAGCGAAGCTTAATAGTCGCCTCAGTTTTTCTTTAGAAAATTATTGGTGGCTCAAGTTTTTCTGTAGAAAATCATTGGTCGCCCCAGTTTTTCTACAGAAAACTAATCAGTTTTTCTTTGGAAAATCATTTGTCGCCCAAATTTGTCTATGGAAAATTATTGATCGCCTAAGTTTTTCTAAAGAAAATCAATGTTCTTCCAATTTTTATACAGAAAATAAATGGTCGCACAAGTTTTTCTATAGAAATTAAATGATTGCCAAATTTTTCTAAAGAAAATTAATGATAGCCGAAGTTTTTCTATATAAATTAATTGGTGCCGGAAGTTTAACTGTAGAAAATAATTGGTGACCTAAGTTTTTCTATATAAAAATAATAGACGGCCAAGTTTTTCTAAAGAAAATCTTTGGCCAGCCAAGTTGATCTACAGAAAATTATAGTCGGCCAAATTTTCTATAGAAAATTAAGAGTCGCCCCAGTTTTCATAAAATGGTTGCACAAGTTTTTCCACAGAAAATTAATGTGACCCATGATTTTCTTTAGCTTACATGCATTAATAAAACTAGTGAGAGTGTATAGTCGGTCAAGCCCGACCATATGATACCCTACACCACAGCTTTTAAAAACAAAAAAAACTTCGGAACGTACTCTATTTAGGACGCATACGCTACTATGGACCCGCAGAACAAAATTATAAGTTTCATGGAAAGTTCGTTTTGCCGAATATTATTTAGATAGATTTCTTCATCTATATGAGAGTAGTTTGTGTTCAAGTGATTGTTGGAAGGAGCTTTATATGGCATCTATGGTTAATGTTGAACCTATCAGTACCACATTTTTTCATGACTTAGTACCTATCGTAAAAGTTATTGTCGCCAGTTTGTATCATTAAAAGCTATTTGGGAGTACTGTTTGTATGGGAGCAATAGTAAAATATGGACCGATTCCAATAAAATTTGTTAAGATGATAAAGATTAAAAAATAAAATAAGCTGGGAGCAAATTTTATCTAAATTCCAACATAATAAGATGGTTTATGGGCACAATGGCTCTATTTCGGAAAGAAGCTTGTGTGGATGTTATATGAAATTATAGGCTGTAGGAAATATCGCCCAAAGAAAAATCGCCCAAAAAAAAAAAATGAAAAATCGCCCAAAAAAATTGCATGTAAAATTGGGCCTGATTTCATATGAAAAATGGCCCAACATTTTTGGGCTATTTATCGTTATTGTTGGGTGATTTTTCGTTTTTTAAATTTGGGTGATTTTACATAATGTTGTATGAAAAATGGCCCCAAAAAAATGGGCTATTTTTAAAATTCTACCATAATCTTACATAGCAGAGAAAACCATGTTTTATTATGGTTGCAAACAACAAAACTATTTTTCAAGAAACTAATTTCACCATTATATGGTTCTCGACGACAATGATTTGGTTAAATTAAACATAATATCGGTAGAATATTTTAAAAATGGTTTTGTAGCTTTTTCTCTGGGTGTATATATTAAATATATACATATATATCGAAAATAAGGATTTTCTCTTCTATGGTATAACAAATACTGGCTTCGCTAACTAAAGCTTCTCTGTATCGCCGTCCTTCGGCCGGGCGCAAGGATTTTCTCCTCTATGGTATAACAAAGACCGGCTTCGCTAACTAAAGCTTCTCTGTATAGCCGGCCTTCGGCCGGGCGCAAGGATTTTCTCCTCTATGGTATAACAAACACCGGCTTCGCTAACTAAAGCTTCTCTGCGTAGTCGGCCTTTTTCGGAAACAAGGCAGTTTTTCGAAGCTTTACTTAGCGAAACCGGTTTTTGTTAGACCATAAAAGAGAAAATCCTCGCGCCCGGCCGAAGGCCGGCTATACAGAGAAGCTTTAGTTAGCGAAGCCGGTCTTTGTTATACCATAGAGGAGAAAATCCTTGCGCCCGGCCGAAGGCCGGCTATACAGAGAAGCTTTAGTTAGCGAAGCCAGTATTTGTTATACCATAGAAGATGAAATCCTTATTTTGGATATATATATTTAATATATACACCCGGAGTAAAAGCTATAAAAATATTTTATCCATATTATGTTTAATTTAACCAAATCATTGTCACCGACAACCATATTATGGTTAAATAAGTATCTTTAAAAAAATCACTTGAAATTTTAACGGTATTTAAAAAAAAAATTTACACATTTTTGATTATAAGTTAAGTTACGGACGTTGCAAAGTGTCATAACGTCCTCGTCCTCGTCCTCGTCTTCGATGGACATTATGACACTTTAAAAGTGTCCAAGGACACTACGACACTGGACGTTATGACATGTCACCTAAATTTATATGAATAATAAACACTTTTTTGCAAATTTAGTAATTTTTTTTTTTTTTTTTTTTTGGGGAAAAAATTCGTTTTTGCTTTTTGGGTCATTTTTCATTTTCTTTTTGGGCCCTTTTTCGTTTTTTTTTGGGCAAAATTTCATATTTACCTTTTTGGGTAATTTTTCATGTTCTCTTGGGCGATTTTTCATTTTTTTTTTTGGGCCATTTTTCTTTGGGCGATATTTCCTACAGCCGAAATTATAGACCGGTTCTCACTACCTTTAATAGACTTGATCCCTGTATTAGATTTCATCAAATTATTTCCTAAATTGCAATCTGTTCTTTTCGCACAAGGTTTACATGGACAGCGAGACTGGATGACATCGTCAGATCGATAAAAAAAGTGATTAAAAGTCGATCAGTACACCTTATGGTGTTACGAAGATCAGCACAAAAGCATAATACCGTCTCCACTATTGCGGTGTGGGTATAAATAGTACGAAAAAGTGTAAGGTTTTGTATTGGGATCATTTATGCATAACACATCACGCAGATTGCATCATTACGACTGCAAGTGAAGCTTCAAAAGCTCTTATTATTTTAATCTTTTTTACTTGAACACATGCACTCCGATTCAAGTCAACATCATACTGTAATTGTCCATCATGTTTTTGTATTGCATTTTGTTATTGTTTATTACTTATACCGGCCCACCCCCTACATCACACGTACATACATGCACACGTTTAAATTTTTTATAGCAAATGGAACAAATTTGTTGTTTATGATTGTTCCCATTTTATTAAGTGCATCGTAACATCCCATTCTCTGTAAAACTATTGAATAATAGTGCAAAAGCTTTTATTTTTTCTCCATCTTCACTACATGTGTATGTATTAGTATGTGTGTCTGTATGATTTGTTCTAGAACTCTGGAGCAAGATTTTAATGAAGTTGTCATGGTAAAATAATTTTATAATAGTTTCCATTATTTCCTTTTAGATTTTTTTGTTTCTTTCGTTGTTTTTCTTTGAAATTTTCTTTTTTCCATTGTATTTGTAAACAAAAAAAAAGTCTGATTGGTCATGGTAAAAACAATTTTAACTCTGTTGTTATTCTTTTTTTTTTTATAAATTTTCTTTGTTTTATTATTCTGGAAAAATCAAAGCAATTTTTTGCTGCTTCACCTTTTTGTAATTGTTTGTTCTTTTGTCGGAAGGTGTAAATATGAGGGTGATGACGATGTTACTGATGTTGACTATGACTATGTTGTCGGTGTTAAACATGGTATTGTTCCCTAAATGTTATGATATGTGTGATAGAATGATGATGAATTCGTTTGTAGGCGGATATCAGATCTGTTGATGTATAAAATGCGTTACAAAGATAAGGTGTGTCTGTTAAGTTTTAAAATAATTCTTTATTATAGTTACTATTTTTGCTGTGTTGGCAATGAATATAAGGAGGATTCAATTTCTGTAAAAAAAATTATTGGTAGCTAAAATTTGTCTATTGAAAATCATTGTTCGCTCATGAATTTCTATGGAAAATTATTATATTGGTTGCTCTTTTATCGCCTAAGTTTTTCTATGGAAAATCATTTATCCACAGAAAATTATTGGTCGCGCAAGCTTTTCTATAGAAAATCATTGGTCGCGCAAGCTTTTCTATAGAAAATCATTGGTCGCAAAAATTTTTCTATAGAAAATCATTGGTCGCCTAAGTTTTTCTATAGAAAATCATTGGTTGCCCAAGTTTTTCTACAGAAAATCATTGGTTGCCCAAGTTTTTTCATAGAAAATCATTGGCCGCCTTAGTTTATCTACAGAAAATCATTGGTCGCCTTAGTTTATCTACAGAAAATCATTGGTCGCCCAAGATTTTCTCTATAAAATCAGTGGTGGCCAAAGTGTTTCTATATAAAATCATTGGTTGCCCAAGTTTTTCTATAGCAAATCATTGGTAAAATTTGTCAATGGAAAATCATTGTTCGCTCTTGAATTTCTACGAAAAATTATTATATTGGTTGCTCTTTTATCGTTTTTCTATGGAAAATCAAAGGTCGCCCAAGTTTTTATATAGAAAATCATTGGTTGCTCAACTTTTTCTATACAAAATCATTGGTTGCTCAAGATTTTCTATAGAAAATCATTGGTCGCCCAAATTTTTTTTTTTAGAAAATCATTGGTCGCCCAAGTTTTTCTATAGAAAATTAGTGGTTGCCCAAGTTTTTATATAGAAAATCATTGTTTGCCTAAGTTTTTCTATAGAAAATCATTGGTCGCCCAAGTTTTTCTATAGAAAATCATTGGTCATCCAAGTTTTTTTACAGAAAGTCTTTGGTCACTCAAGTTTTTATATATAGAAAATCATTGGTCGCCCCAAGTTTTTCTTTAGAAAATCATTGGTTGCCTAAGTTTTTCTATAGAAAATTAGTTTTAATATAGAAAACCATAAGTTGCCCAAGTTTTTACATAGAAAATCATTGGTCGCTCAAGTTTTTATATAGAAAATCATTGGTCGCCCAAGTTTCTAAAAGAAAATCATTGGTCGCACAAGTGTTTCTATGAAAAATCATTGGTCGCCCAAGTTTTTCTATAAAAAATCATTGGTCGCCCAAGTTTTTCTATAGCAAATCATTGGTCGGTCAAGTTTTTCTATAGAAAACCATTGATCGGAAAAGATTTTCTAGAGAATCCCTAGTTTTGTGCTTCTTAAAACAGCGAACCTCCCTAATATTATATTTATGATCTATGACATTTAATGTTCATGTTGTAATAACACCCTTTAAAAAAATATCAGACAAAATCATTTTGTTACTACAGCTGTTAAAACACCTTCCAAAGCAGAGACTTCAATGTCAATTAATTAAAAATTCTTTTTTAACACAATGATTTTGAATAACAAAAATTAAATTTATAAATATTAACAATACATGCATATTTATAGTTACGTGTTAAACAAACTTTAGCTTAAGGCTATTGTAGCAAAATAATTAAAAAAAAAAAAAACTAAATACCTATTTATTTGAAAAAATATTTAGCAAAGGTGCTAAAAATAAGAACGTAATTGGTAAAAAAATGGTAAACTACAAAATATTTCTCTTATTACAAAAACTTTTTTAACAAAACGTTTTAATTAAAAAAGCAACTTCGTTACGCAGTGTTTTACTTTCTTGAGTTCAAACAATAAAATTAAAATAGTTTTTCTTTTGTATAAAAAACATAAAAGAAAACGTTCTACTCTAGTTTATTTTTGTGCTTAAGTATGAAATGTTAGTAAATTAAATGCATTTTTATTATTTTTATAGCATTTAATTTGCATATTTTTTGTTTCGCCTTTTAAACACTTCTTTTGTTTTAATTTACAAAGAAAAAAAAAACAACTTATTTTAAAATGAAGATAGAAAGAAAAAAAAAACATGCATAAAGCTCTTTTGTAAAGTGCTCTAGTTTTAGTATAAAATATGTCTTGGATGCTAATGTATTTTGATAAATAAAAAAATTGGTCACCTATATTTTTCCATAGAAAACTATTGTTTGGCCGATTACTTTATAGAAACTTATCAGTCGCTCATATTTTCTAATAAAGAACCATCCGTCGCTTATGTCTTATTATAGAAAACTATGGGTTGCTCATGTTTTTTTTTTAAAAGAGGAGTGGCGGCTTATGTTTTTCTACAAAAAAACAATTAGTCACCCATGTGTTTTTGTTGGAAAACCAGTGGCCGCTCATGTTTATATTAGAGTTGTCAATTATTGACGATTCTGTTAAATGATCGTGACGATTTTGACGAATTTTATTAAAACTTTTGACGATTTTTTAAGAAAAAAGCCTAACAACCCTGCTTGTCATATACAATTAAGCTGATTCTACTTTTTTGTCAGATACATAAAAAGGATAGACGCATAAACGCATGGTGTGGACCTTCAGAAAGGCCCAACCATAATATGCATAGCCTTGCTTAACCTACTGTCAAAAATTAACAAAAATACTCCCAAATGTGCTTAAAAAACAAAAACAAAATCAACAAACATTTGATTCCGTACGGAACGTGCGATCAGTTTCTCACTATGCTTAAGGAAATGGCAGTTTCATAAAATTTAACTAAAAGTTTCCTTAAGTTCAATATGGTTTGTCTCATATGATTTACATTTAATCGTATATTTGCTTAAGCCAACTTAAGCACAATATGGTTGGGCCTTAAGTATACTGTTGACACTACTTTGAAACTGCAGTTTTAACTTTTGGCAGCTTACAGCGCTATTTGTAACGTTATACTACAGCGACTATTCTGTTCCCCACTCTAGCGAAGAGATCGAGTTAACCCAGCAAACACAAAGTCAAGCGTTTAAAATATTATGCTGTGTTGTATTTCTTTAAGTAGTGCTTTTAGTCTTCAACAAAAATGTTTTTGAAATAGTTTAAATTAGAGACTGTAACTATTATGAGCAATATCATACAAATTATAATTGGCTTTTATTTTTGCTAAACGATTTATTTAATTGAAGTTATCAAAATGCCTTTTTAAAACATCTTCTCTCTTTTTTTTAAATGTTTTATAGCATTAGAGGTATTGCATTTCAAATTGCGTCATTTGATTTTTTCTCTTGATATGAAAGTAAGCCTGTGTGTTTGCTGGATAAGTATTCCTGAAAAAAATATAGGCATACGCCGTTATGTGCACTCGTCGCTGGATTACACTGGTTTACAGCCAAAAAATACCAAGAACGCCACAAGCCTAAATAAGTTAATTGGGACCTCCTGAACACGAAAAACGCTGTAAGTACCGTTTTTTAGATAACGGTACTTTTGTGTGTTTTCGGTGTATGGTCCCACTCAAACCCTTGTGGAGCCCAACCAAAAAGTCATATCGTTGGAAAGGGAATTGAATGTCTTTTCCGTCGATATGCTGAAAATTTCTATCTGATAAGAAATGGCTGAGTAATGGCACCTCAAAGTTCAAAATTTGCCTATTTTTTACGTTTTTTTCAAAATTTTTCATGTAGCGTTCTTGGTATTTTTCCAAATTAAAAATTTGTAAAGCAGTGTTATTGACGACAGGGATGATAAATGACATTTTCTAAATTGTACTTTTTTGACCCTAATTGTACTAAATTTTTTTTTTTCTAGACTTATTATTTAAATAACAGAAAATGTACGAACATATCGAGCCCTAATAGCAAAAATAGGGTAGCCAGATTTTAAATTCGGAAAAACAGTACACTGAATACATAAAAACAGTACAATCAAGAAAACAACAGTACATTTTTTTTGACGACAACATTACCATTTGTTTTAATAAGTAACCCCCAATTTCACCAAGTTCAGCTATAATTAACTATCAGTTCAAGCTGTCACAACATATTGTAAGCTGGAAGTTAAAGTAATAGTTAGTTTAAACTGAAATTGGTGAAGTTGGGGTAAATATTTTAAACTTTTGATTGAATATGCAACAACAATTATATAAAGAAAGAAATACTCTTAAAATGTGTAACGTCAAAGGAATTATTTCCAGTTTATGGCATTTCATAAATATACATATGAAATTACTCCATTTGCGTTCAAAAAGCAAACACCACAAACGAAACATTTGGCCAGGAAAAACATAACATTGCTGTAAGCCATATATGAAAGGAGAAAAGCCTTACTTAGCTCAAAACAATCAACTCATTGATTTTGTAAGTACGATTTTCTTTAAACATATTCGTATTTAAAGCAATTTTCACTACCCACATAGTTGCACAAATCATATAGAATTTGAGAAAATGTTTGTTTCCTAAATTAATTTTCCAATTTTAAATTATTTACGGCTAATTTTACCAAGTTCAGCTATAATTAACTATTACTAAAACAATAGGTTTTTTGACTTTTATAATGAAAGTTAATTAAACCTGAACTTGGTGAAATTGGCCATTAATCTATAAAATCCAAAAAAATAGTTTGGTTTACTTTTATTTCACAAAATCTGAAAATATTTAAAATCAAGTGCAATTGAAAACGATGAATATTTTCAAAAAAAATTTTGTAAAAATTTACTTATCTTTTTCTTATTTCAGTAGTTTAGGTAAAGAAAAGTGGTCCTCAAAGGTATTAGGTATTTTTATAAATTTTTAACACGGAGAGTTTTCCAAATTTGTTTGTTTTCAATTTTACGTGATTTCGATTTCCAGAACATGCCCGAAAATTAAAAATGTTCTAAAAATTAACCATAACTGTTTTGGAATAAGTATTTTTTAGTACTTAAAAAAATTTAGATTTTATTTTTGTCTTTCTCAGGTGTGGAAAGGGAAAGACTATTGGAAGAGGTAGCCATAAAATCATAACAACACGAAAATATACCACTGCTACGAGCCACCCATTATAATTTAGATTTCTACTGTGTATTTATGAGAAAACAATGACCACAGCGTAAAAACTCTTATATTATTTTAGAACTTTTTTTTAACACAACATAATTTTTTGTAAGCCAGTTCTGTTAAATATAGACTGAGCAAAACAAAAACAGTAAAAAAACAGTACAAAGTGTAAAAAACAGTACTTTTGCGTACTGTTTTAGGAGTTGTGCATACAACAGTACAATTGCAAAAAATCAGTACATGTACTGCTTAAAACAGTACGTATGGCAACCCTAAGCAAAAATGATGTAACCAACAACATTTTTGTTTTTGATGAAAATCGATAATTTTTAATCGTTTGCATCATCTCTAAAAATCTCATATATCATATCTCTAAAAATCTCATATCTCTGGGAAGTACTGTTACGAAATAAGAGCAAAAGCAATTTCAAACGAAACCCTAGACTTGAAGCAAAAATATTTAAAAAAAAACCTTCTCCTGTAAAATTTTATTTTTGTTGGTTACATCATTTTTGCTATAAGGGCTCGATATGGTAATTAACAAAAAAAACATTAAGTTAATACGTAATAAGGAATTTTGACGATGCTTTTTATTTTGGTTTTTTTTAGAGTTGATAGTGGAACAGGGTATTTTTTTATATTTCTCTAACTCCCACTGGAGCATAGAGCGCCAAAGTGGAACAGGGTATAAATACGTTTAAACCAGCAAAAAGCCCAAAAGATATTGTCTTAAGGCCGTAATGCGGCTCCTACACGTTCTAACTAGTCGTACAATTGAGTTGAATATACCAGTTGATCGTTCGCAACACATGCTACAATTTTTTTTTTTATGGTGTTTTCTTTTCTGACAATAATGTTCCATATATGCTACCATTCGTGCGGGTTTTTGTTCCATTCTAAAAATATATGCAAAGATGTGAGAAGTTGTCGTTTTCCTTTCTTAACATGTTGCAACAATAAATGGCAAATTTGTTCCATTTCTTACCCGCAGTTATAACTGAGTGCATCTGCGTAAAGTACTTTTTTATGCAAGCAAGTATTTTTTTCTTGTGTTTGCGGAAAATTTGCGTTAAATTGTGATTTTTAGTTATATTGTGATGGATATAAAAACTTTTTTATCAAAGTTATTAACGGGAATACAAAATTTACTATTAAGATTTTTGTATGACGTGCTAAATTCCCAATTTTCCATATTTGATAAATACACCGAAATTTATTGTTGAGGGAAAGCTAGCCTCTATGCGCATTTCACTGGTTGCTTAGGCCAGATCATCAGGAAACCTTTTCCAAAGATTTTAGAAAATCTAAAAATATTATACAAATAAAACCGTTTGTTTTACTTTTATTACATTTTTTTTGTCGCAAAATTTTTAACAACAGCTGACATTAATTATTGAAAATCAGTGCTGTTAACGCTTATTGGAATTGTAAGAAAATTTAATGTTGAAAATTGCTACAAGCGTGGTGAATATCGCTTTTAGTACAAACTTTGCATTCAATATTTAACACGCTAAATACACATTAGTGTTTAATGTAAAACGTAGCTATTATTTTGTTCCATTGTAATTTAGAAAAATGTATCACTTTGGAAGGGTTCGTGTAACCTAATAAATATATTACACAACTATAATGCATCATTATTTTTTAGAAAAGAAAACACCATTAGTTATTTCTTTTATTCAATATAATGCTTATACAATAATAATTTTAATGCCTCAGCGCCATAAAGGCTTTGTAGAGGCTAAAAGGCAACTCTGTCTAAATTACATATAGAAGATTTAATTATATTTACTATTTTTAAAATTTACAATATTTATAATAAATTAAAAATTTTTTTTAAAAAATAATAATAATAATAATAAAAAAAAATAAATAAATAAAATAATATTCTTATACTAGAAGTGTTTCAACATTACGAAGTAAAAGATCTTTAATTTCTTTTTTAAATGTTGACAAAACTTGTATGTTACGAATATTAATTGGCAGTTGATTATACTCACTTGGTCCAACATAAGCAATGCGTTGTTTGGTTAAATCTAAACGACATCTTACAGTATTTAAATTTAGAGCCTGCCTAGTATTTCTTCGAGTGTGTAAGATATTTTGGGTAAACTGCGTGGAACCACGAACATCTCCTCCTCTAAATGCTTTGAAAACGTATGATAAAACCTTTTGTTTATATAAGCCTCTTACTGGAAGAACATTTTTAGCATATTTTTTAAATAAGTTTAATGTTGAAAATCTTAAGGGAAGATTAAAAACCAACTTTAGAGCTTTATTTTGAGCGGATTGAAGGGATTTTAGTGAACTGTTTACTTTGCAGCCATATATAATAGGAAGATAAGTTAAATGAGAATGTATAAGTGATTGATATATAAGCATTTTAACATCAGAGTTAAGTTTATTTTTGAATTTGTACAAAATACCAATTCCAGATGAAATTTTAGCTTTTAAAAAGTTTATGTGCTCATCCCATATTAAATTCTGCTTTAGTTGAATACCTAAATAGTTTACCATCTCTGATTCAATGATTGGAGTTCCATCAATATGAACCACCATCTCCCCATCATTCCTTTTCCGGTATGGCTTAAATCTAACAAATTTAGTTTTATTTGGATTTAAAACAAGTGGATTACATCTTGAAAATTCACTTAAGATAGCCGCATCATATTCAATTTGAGTTTGTAAAACCTGTTGGTATTTATATCGGTAAAAAATACATACATCGTCAGCATACATATACAATTTTCCATTAAAATTTATGTTTTTTATATCGTTGATAAAAATTTTGAACAGTTAGGGTCCAAGGACACTTCCCTGTGGGACTGGGACTGGACGCTTAGTGCTGATATACTCCCCAATTTGAACAAACTGCATGCGATTTATTAAATATTGACGAAATATTTCCAGGGTTTTGTTTGCTACGCCTAATATTGCCAGCTTTTTAACCAAGATGGCATGATTTACGAGATCAAACGCTTTTTAATAGTCAAAAAATACTCCTGCAACGCCACTGTAGCCAGCATCAAGCTCTCCACAAATGTAATCTATAATATTGACTACTGCTTCTTCGGTTCCTGCTCCTTTGTTAAACCCATATTGTCTTTGAAATAAAATGTAATTGTCGTCAAGATAATTACATAATTGTTCACATATAATTTTTTCAAAAATTTTATCCACAGCTGACAAGACAGAAACTGGTCTAAAACTTTCAATATTATTAGATCCAATAACTTTTGGTATTGGAATTACCTTATGTACCTTAAGAACATCAGGATAATTCCCTTCGTCGATCATTTTATTAAAACTCTCATTTAACATACCAACCACCACATTCTCCCCTATTTTTTAACCAACTTTTCATTAAGCTTTATTAAGAAATTATTTAAGAAGAGTTAACATGAGTACCGATTTTTTAGCACTAGTGGCGATTAATGAAGTGGAGTTAGAAGAGGAGCAAGAAAAGAAAATAAATAATAGAGTTCCGGTGGTTTTTATATTCTTAACTAAAAAAATTATTGGAATTTCATATTAGTTTTCCAAAATATTGTTTACTTAGCACGGTGTCGCTTTCAAAACGCCATAACAAAAATGAAAAACGAAAGAAAAAATCGCCATCACACGTACCAATTTGAAAGCTTTTGGATTTTTTATTAAACCGATGACCAACCACACTTCTAACGTAACAAATGGTTGTACAACTTGATCGAATTGTACAAAAATTCGCAACATGTAAGGCCGCACTATACCCCGTTTCACCATACTTAAAGAAATCAAGCAATATTCACAAAACGGCTTTGTTTTTATCATATTTTGCTTGAAAAACCCTTTTCATATTCGCCGACGAATGTTTTATAGACAACATGGAAATTTTTAAATTGTACAAATAGTACTGAAAAAAGTACAATTGTACTAACCCAATAAAAAATTTTATCATTTTGCGAAGCACTAAAGGTACATTTAAAAAGATAAGCGCACAATTATGCGCTACGCAATAAGACGTACAGAAATGCAGTAAAGTAAGTGAAAGAACTCTCAACAACTTTTATATAAAAAAAATAACATTTAAAGTGCTACGGCATTCCCTTACTACGAAGCAGGTTTGTAAGGGAGAATACTTAAAAATAACTGTATCAAAACATTCAGTGTGTAAAGCTGATCGTTACATCCAACAAATTTTATATGCGCTGAGTAATGCGCTTTATGTGTCAAAAATTTATTGCTTCAAAGTGGGAACTCGCCATATAAAATGCATGTCTTCCGTAATGGTAAACGAAACTTTAATGTTTCTCCCTTACAAACCTGCTTCGTTCGAAGCTCCATTTTTTATTGGGAACTTTATCATCCCTGATTGACGAATATCCTCTAAATAAATGACATATTTTCTTTCTCTTTGTACATTTCAATTTAAATGAGCTTAAATTAAACCTTTGCAAAAATATTAAATTTTGCAGTCACTCATTTGTTTAGTTCTTTAGTCAGTCAGTCAGGCAATCAGACAAACAAAACAACTTTCAATTTTATTATTATAAATAATAATATTTGTTGCTTTATTTTTGTTGTCTTGTTAAAAGTTTTTTCTTCTTTTTGTTGCTGCAACGATTTCTGCATTAAATTGAAAAATTATAGAAAATTATTTGCAAAGTTTTTTAAATTGTTGGTAATTTTTCAATCAAAATTATCGAAATTAACTACAACTGCTGAACAGAAAAAACAAATAAATTCGAATTTGTTTTTTTTTTTCTCTTTGTTTGCATTAAGAAACTAAAAATCATGGAAAATCTGGATAATGATAAAAATAAATTACTTATTTAGTTGTTTCTATTGAAGTTTTATAGAGAAATTTTATTAAAAATAGCGAAATTAGTTTTTTTGTTGGTTTGATTTTAAAATTTTCAATTTTGGATTAAAAACATCATTTATAATTTTAAAAAAGCATTCAAATAAGTTGCAGCCTAATGTAAAAAATTATTTTAAGTTGTTTTTTTTTTGAAATTCCAAAAGTTTTTGTATTAATGAATTAATTTTAGTCACTATGCGCCCACGATCTGGCGTAAAAGCAACAACTAATAATAAAAAATTAATTTAAATGAAAGCTGGATGAAACTTCATTGGTAGGATCTTTTTATAGTCCAATATTAGCTTTAAACGCAAATCATGGTTAAACTTACTTCTGGCACAATTGAATTTAGTCTTAATATTTGTAATATCGGCCGTAGATTATAACGAAGAATATAATTGGCTTCACTAAGGGTGCTTTATAAAGCTCTCTAAAATTTAACTAAGAGTAGAGTGGCAATAGCTGCAGACACTGCAAAATAATGGACACGACAGTTTAAAACTAAGTAATTAATCCCACCTCTCTAGTCCTGGTGCAAGACCGTCATTACAGAACGCTGATATCAAATTAGACTGCGTGGAGGAACTGTATTCAAGGCAGAAAGCAAGGCGCACATTTTTACACAGGTTGTTCCAAATCACAAGGAGTAGGCTTTAAGTATACATACTTTGGGAAGCTTATCCTCAATATTTGGCGAAGACTTTCGGATTACTGTAGAGTTTTCCAAGTAGAAATACTTTCGATCAAGAAAGCGTGGAACTGGCTCGTAATATTTGATTTCTCAACGACTATTGCACCTTTTTTGTTCTGGTAGCCGAACCGTCGTTATGGCGTTTGATTCACCATCCCTTAGAACGAGAAGAGCCCTTGTCAGTCACTCATCTCTTAAAGGAATGGCTGAGCAGTTTCACGTAGGCTCGGCACTACCTTTCGGGTTCCACTGGATTTTAAAGGTATAGGGGGTACCTTCCTGCTAACTCAAACTTTGGCATTTGCCTGGCTATACTGGTAACGATACATTGGACGTCAACACTGATTAAAGCCCCGTATAGTATACTCGGCACTACCTTTCGGGTTCCACTAGATTTGAAAGGTATAGGGGGTACCTTCCTGCTAACTCAAACTTTGGCATTTGCCTGGCTATACTGGTAACGATACATTGGCCGTCAACACTGATTAAAGCCCCGTATAGTATACGCATGGCCAAAAAAAGTGAGTAACTTTTGGTATCTGTGATCAGGGGACTTTGTCTTTTAGGTAGGCATGCACAGCGTCTGGGAACCAGAAACTATGACTACTGCCGCAGTTGCGATAATGAGAAAGAGAACGTGGAACACCACCTCTGTCACTGTTCTGCACTGAAGAGAAGAGGATCCGCCACTTTGCGGTCAATCAATGTCATCTCAATGCCAGTACAGTACTTTTCGCTTATAGTCTATTCCTCTTAAAGGCATAAAACGGATTTAAGCCAAAACTGTCATATTCACATGAAATTTTTTTGAATATTTTCGCTTATAGTCCATTCTTTTTTATTATTTTTTTAATCAACTGGCAACATGTTTTTATTAACCTTTCTGGCAACTATTATAAATGCCAAATTTCGTCTTCATCTGAAACTTTTTTGTAATAATAAACGTCAAACTTTATAAAAAAAAAAAAAAAAAAAAACAAAAAATTGTCAGGTGAAGACCCCATGTAATTGGTATTTATGTTGTGTTTAATTTCGTCATCCAAAGAATTAAAATGAATCTCATGGTTAAGGCTTATGAAGCACTGAAATTAATTACATTTTTGTGTTAATTTTATTGTATTAATAAAAAAAATTTTTGTTTTAACTATTTATTTAAATTAAATTAATATTTGGTTATGTTTTAAATAAACTTTTCTTTTGTTTGAAAAGAGTGGTTTTATTGAAGAAAATAACTTTTATATAGTCCAAAATGTGGTTTTATTTATTATCCATAAAATGGCTTTAAAAAAAATCGGTTATAGTCCACAAAAATTCTGCAACTATAGCAGTAAGCGAAAATAACTGTAGTGGATATTTATATATGTCGTCAACTTAATGAGTGTCATATTTTCGCTCGCTTAAGTTGTCGATCGACATCTTGGATCAGGCTGTTAACGTTAAGATCAAATGTATTTATGAACATAAAATATGATATTATAAAGAACTACGATCGCAGCTGTAATCAAACTGTATAAAGAACTACGATCGAAGCTAAGAAAAGTAAAAAAAGCGTTTAAAAACGAAGTTAAAATAAGATTATATTCTATTTATAATTGTAGCCAAAATTTTAAAAGATCAACAATTAATCAATTGATCTTTTAAAATTTTGGCTACAATTATAAATAGAATATAATCTTATTTTAACTTCGTTTTTAAACGCTTTTTTTACTTTTCTTAGCTTCGATCGTAGTTCTTTATACAGTTTGATTACAGCTGCGATCGTAGTTCTTTATAATATCATATTTTATGTTCATAAATACATTTGATCTTAACGTTAACAGCCTGATCCAAGATGTCGATCGACAACTTAAGCGAGCGAAAATATGACACTCATTATCGTTCTCATATGCGCCCCACTAGCTATCGACTTGTCAGTCGTCAGCTTATACGTTTCTTACTTGGAGGCCACACGATCAAGTTTCGGCTTTCAATTCCCTTCAATTTGCAATACACTCTCACTTTTTTTACTAACACACACACACACTTTTTAAATTGACCACGAGAGTCCATTTCCTTTCCATTTGTTTGGCAATTTTACAATCAAACAGCTGATCACAAATTAATTTTGTCGTTTCTTTTATAAAAGCTTTAATTCTTCAAAAATTAATGTGCTTTATTAAAAAAAAACTACAACTACAATTAATGTTGGAAGAATTCCAACCAATTGTAGTGGGGAATGTAATAAAACATAAACTTGGAATGTAATAAAACATAAACTCACTGTTTGTTGTTGTTGTTGTTTAAGCTTTGATATTGTTACAAGTAAAACTGTTGCTTATAATTCTTATTCGCTTAACAGTTTTATTTGTTTAATATCTTTAGTTTTTCTGAAATCTTTGGATGAAGTTTCCTGACGATCTGGCCTAAGCAACCAGTGAAATGCGCATAGGAATAGCTTATCCCTTCAACAATAAATTTCAGTGTTTTTATCAAGAATAAAAATTGGGAATTAAGCACGACAAATAAAATCTTGTAAAACCACAAACGCTTAGAGTGTTTTTCAAATTTGTTCGTTTCCAACATGTCCAATAGTCCATTTAAAAGATTTCTTAGGATATGAATAGAATTTTCCTACAATTTCCAAATTTTTTAATATTTTTAGTCTTCCCCAAATGTTTCATATTCTAAGGAATTAAAAATATTTATAAATAATTTTTTAAAAATAACGTATTATAAATAAAAGCTTATAAATCTCGTGACTCATAGGAAACTCATTTTAAGCGTAAATTAAGAAAAAAAAAATCATTTTTACATGTACATTTTCTTAAAAAAAAAAATATTTTTCATTTACATGAATGTTTTTCCCCTCCTTCAAGAGTCTTTAAACGTTAAGCGCCGTTTATATTTTTCACATTTTTATCAGCTTATTTCGAAAAAAATTAAGAAAAAATAAAAATGTTACAAGTATTTATGAGTAAATAACAAAACAACCTACAAACAAACGGTAACTGAAAAATTTAGGTCGTAAAGCGTTTGAAATTGTTGCAAAAAAAAAAAATTAAAAATAAAACTATTGCTATTATTATGATACCACCAACAAAGTGCTTATAAGTGTATGAATGGTAAAGGTATGAATTGTATGTTGGATGTTGTACGCGAGCGAGTAGGTATCAGCAACAACAAATGCAATATTTGAAGTAACCGAAAGAACAACAACAAAAACGAAAAAAACGATATCTAGGTACTTAACAAATTAAGCACTATGAGGAACATACATGATTACGGGTAAAAACATATGAGGATAACTACACTACTGATCAGAGTTATAGGTACAGGTCTATATTAAATTTCATGTCATTGTGAAAGTAAATCTAAATAAACTAAACGGTTTAACCTTTTTTAAGGCCCCTATAACGGTTCACAACTCAACTTAGTTGAGTTGTAATTTTTGTATTATGGTTTACAACTTTGCTACATTGCGGCGAACAAAATCATCAAAAAATTACAACTCAACACAACCAGTTGTTTTATTTACAACTTAACTGAGTTGAGTTGTGAACCGTTATAGGGGCCTAAATGAGATCTGACTTTTAGGTAAACGTGAAAACATATTTTTTACATTCGACTTGCCAACTTTTTAACTCACACGATATTCTGTATGTCTCAAAATTGTTACAGAAGGTTAATAATATTCGATAAGAATCGTACTGGTTAATTGCTTCAGATATAGATTTTGGATGTTTCGCCAAGTTTTTGCAAACACCAAAGCCGTTCTCGGTTTCAAAATGGCATTCGGTCGCAATAAAGCGGTTTGTTTGCGCCATAAAAAAGTTCAGCAATTTTTTAGATTTTTTTCTATACTCCAACCAGACAATAACCCAAAACATACTTCACAGAACCAAGAACATAACAGGACCTAAGTTCCATAGAGAATTTATTGGATTTACAAGTACGAGAATACAAAACCACGTAATAACGTGAAAAGAGATGATTCAAACAGTGCTTATTAACCCCACGTCTTCATGGGCTTTCGATTTGCACATGACATGACCATAACGCCGGCAGAGCAACAATATTAATTTGTTCACGTGCTTGTATGTGGCGAATACGTGTTGATGTTCATGTTCTGATTGAGCACAATTTTTGTTGTTGTGGCACATGGACGAAACACGAACAGTCTACACGAGTAGAATTCATGTGCGATATGCTGTTTTCACCAAGTTGATGGATTTTGGAGACGGGTAGTAAGGAATGGAAAGGATTAGTTCCAACTACACTGAAAAATTGGCTTCAACAATGCAAAACGGCTTATTGAAGTACTTGTTCGTCGGGGCTATCGGACTTCTTATGAAAAAAACCCAGTTTGATTAAAAAATTGCTTAAACTTATAATTATTTTATTTTACGGTCACCGTATGTTTGATAGGCCAAAGAAGTTATTTTATGGTGTAATTTTTATTATGCCCACAAGTGTTTAAATCCTATGTCGGGTATACAATATATTTTGACCATGTTTTTGTAGCCGCCACCGCTGGAGGTTTACTTATTTTTAAATTTATGTGCTCAAGATTTAACGTAAAGTTAGTGGGTCAATTAAAATCATGTTCAACAAAGACCAACAATTTTTGATTTTGGTTTTTTTTATCGGTCTGCACATAAAAATTTAATTTTTATTGTTATCGATGAGAAAAGAAAACATTTAGTTTTATGATTTTCACACAAAGCTCAAAAGCAGAAATGAATATGCGCAATTTATTTTGATAAGTTTTAGAGGTTTTTTTTAAGATAATCAATTAATTTTATAGAAAATAAGATAAGAAAATGTATGTGCTTTGTTAATTTTCATAGACGAAAGACCAATGTTTCTTTATTTAAGAAATACCTTTAATTAATTTTCATTTTTACCTTTACCCTCATCCAAGTTAAATCCATGAATAGATTTTATAAAAACGAGATTATGTTTTTTTTTTTTTTGTATGACTTTTAGCGTTTATCAAAAATATTTTTTTATTCATTAAACTCATGCTTCAGAATATAAACTATGGGAACATAATGAATGGACCCTCTTTAAGTTCATCGGAAAGCTCAAAGAGGGCCCGATTAACAACACTCCGAAGAAAGGTGATCTTACAGAGTACAAAAACTAGAGATGGTTTACACTTCCAAGAATGATAAACAAGGTGACAGCAAACATTATCAATCAACTGGAGTTTAACAGAAACGCAAACTTTCGTATACTTAAATAGAACGCTGGAAGCGATAAAGTATCCGTTAAAGATGGCGTACGACAAGACTTTATCTAATTGCCTTTACTCCTTAACCTGGTACTGTTCACTGCTATGAGAAATGAAACGGGAAACAACAAAGGCTTGCCTGCTAACACAAAGTCTCTCCGACATGGTGGATAGCCTCGAAAGGGTGGTACCAGAATCTGCAAAGTTAATATCTTAAAATCGTATGTCAAATCTGTACTCCTCCATGGGTGTGAGACTGGAAATAGCTTTTAAAGAATTGAACGTCCTGCAAGTTCTCATTAACAAATACACTGAACGAATTTTCTTCACAATACCAATGAATTTTGACGTTAATCCCTTGAAAAATTGCATTAAAAAGGAACCTGTGCAGCGCTTCGTTGGATCAATGAAACCTATTTCATTTAAATATATTTAATGAAACATTACATTAGATCTTTGAATATTATTCATTGGATGAAACTTTCAATGGAGTAAAAAAATTTAATTTTTTTATATTATTTTTTCTTATTTTATTTTAAATTTTTTTTTCTGTCTCTGGCGGGAATCGATCGCGCAACCTCGGTGCTGATAGACTAGCTCACTACCAGCTAGACTACCGGGGCAGTGTAGTTTTTGGATAAAAAAAAACTATGTTTTTTACTCAATTAAGAGCGTAAATATGAGATTAAATTGTCGATAACAGCAATAACAACGTTGATTGAAAGTTTTCGGTTCATTACTATAATGACATTTTTCATTGTCATAATGAAAATTTAAATTTATGAAAGCATTATTGAAATATGTTGCTTTTATAAAAAAATTTTGATTTCATAAATTTAATGGCATATTACATTAGTTGTATGAAATAAATAAATCTTACACTTTTTGATTAACAATTAAACATTTTTTCAAGGAAACTATAGTTTTGTATTAATGTAAGAATATAGTTATGTTTGTATATTGTTTTTTTATGTTCCCAATTAAAATTTGTTGTTTAACTTGGACAAACTTAAGTTTTCATATATCCAATCAAAATTTTTAACGTAATTACGAAATCCAATGAAGCGATTTTAACGAAAATACTTCATCATAACTATGAAATTCTATTTAGACAATGAAAATTTTCATTTACATTAAAATGATTCATTAAATATAACGAACGAACAAGGAGGAGAGGACGGCCTGCCCACACTTAACACAGGCAGTTAGCTGAAGAAGCTTCGCGAGCAGGAAAAAGCTGAAATAAAATTTAGTTTTGTGGAGGCCCTATGCTTCTTAAAGGAACGATAGGTAGCAATATATATATTTCTATACAATATATATGCATATGTACAGTTTAACGTCGGTTAACGCAACCCTTGATAAACCGCAGCGGGAAAACACAGAACACAGAAGACCTTCTAACTTGAGGCCTTTTTAAAGGCCTGCTTAAAATTTTTTTGATTCAATTACTGTTCTGAACTAACTGCTTAACAATGACTCTTAGATGGCTTCGGATCTTTGGTATAAAAGATAAGATACACCTTCCACACTCGCTTCTATGAGAAGGGAAGGAGTAAAATTTTTTGTATTGTTTTTTTTTTTTTGCACAAGCAAAAGCAAAATAATTATTTTTTTTTTTTGATCCCGTTACCATTCTTGTGTTCCTGCTAAAGAAGCGACATCGGAAGGCCTACTTCGCAATGACAACGTGTGTAAAACAGATATGAGTATGGAATGGAGCGAGCAGGCCTTGTACATCCAAAAGAAGGGGTACAGAGGCCTACTAGAAAGCATCCGTACTCCTTTTTTCCCGCTGATCCTCGATAATCGCAACATCCAAATTCTTAACATTGGTGATTTAGTTAACGCAACTTTTGAATAAATAAAACCTCAATTAACGCAACTTTTGTTTTTTCTCTTTTGGTTTGTTTTTCATTTAGCTATTTTAATGACTGAATTCAAAACTAACAAGTTAGAGTGCTATATTCGGCTGTGCCGAATCTTTGATACCCTCCACCGACACTTCGAATGTTTTAGGACTAATATCTGTATGATGTCTATTTATTATTATAATCTTTGTAAAAACAGACATCTGCATTAAAATTTGTTGCGGTTTAGACCTATATAAAATTATTGATCGACAATCAGAATCAATTTTAAAAAGTTTGAGTAGAATATCAGTTTAAGATGAACTTAAATGATTTTCAAGAGAACAAATTATATAAAAGCCATGGTAGGCTATGAACCAATCATCCCAAATTCTGCAGAACGATTTCTGGTATTAAAAAACATAAATTTCAATACAGCGGTGCAATTAGTTTAAGCGTTTGCAGTAAATTTCAAAAGGCTTCTAAAATGGAATATAAGGAAAATTATGGACCGTAAAAATTGCATAACATTTTTTCTGGCCATATGAAGCTAAAGAGTCGGCTTTATATGAGGCCTATGGTAAGCTATGCACCGACCTTCACCAAATTTCACAGTGTCATTTCTAGTTCTATAAAACTGTGATGTATCAAATTTTGTTATGATAGCGTTATTTTTTACGTTTTTAGACGTACTAAGCTGTTTTCCGGGAGTAAGGTTTCTATGGGGCCTATGGTAAATGATGGACCGTTCTTCACAAAATTTTAAAGTCTTATTTCTCGTTCAATAAAACTGTGATGTACCAAATTTTGTTATGATAGCATTCTTTTTTACGTTTTTAGGCATACTAAGCTGTTTTCCGGGAGTAAGGTTTATATGGGGCCTATGGTAAATTATGGACCGATCTTCACGAAATTTCACAGTCTTATTTTGATGTACCAAATTTTGTTATGATAGCATTATTTTTTACGGATTTAGGCGTATGGTAAATTATGGACCGATCTTCACGAAACTTAACAGTTTCATTTCTATTTATTCCTATTTAACTGTGACGTGCCAAAATTTGTTATGATAGCATTGTTAGTTAGGGTTTTAGGCTTACTATACTGTTTTCCGGGAGTAGGGCTTATATGGGGCCTAGGGTAAATCATGGACGGATCTTCAAGATATTTTACAACGTGATTTCGAGTTAAATAAAACGAAGTGTTGCGAAATCGTATATCATTCTGAGCATTTTTCCACCATTTATGTTAGTTTTTGTAACAAAATTATCAATTTTTTTTAGGTGGTGGTTCCACATTTTGATTCATAGCTCAGATACTATTGAACCGATTTTGCTAGATTTCAATCCCAAACTGCTTAGGATAACTACAAGCAATTTGACACCAAGTTTGTTTATTTCTTTTGAGTTTTTCGAAAGTGAGCGTGTTTTCAACAGACGGACAGACAGACGGACATGGCTAAATCGACTTAAAATTACTCAAGGACCCAGAATATATATACTTTATAGGGTCTGAGATGAATAATAAAAAAGTTTCACACGGAATGACAAACTTAATATACCCTCTTCACAACTAATTGTGGTGAAGGGTATAAAAACGTACATGCACATGGTGTATTCACTTGCCATGGTGGCTGTGATATTACCACAAATACATACCACAATACAAAAACAACAGGCATTTGGTATTTTGATTAATTTTTACATGCAGTAAAATATTGTTTAAGGTCCAATATTTATGCAGAATATTATCGAAAACTTCAATGTTTCTATTTAATAAGCGAATGAGAATAACGCGTTGGTTTATTTACTTTAAATAAACCTTGATTTCGTTTGCTGCAACTTTAACGACATTTCCGTGGCAATAAGGAAAACCATCACTTCGGTTATAGTTTGAATACCTAAATAGTACTAATGTCACATATTGCAATAGAGGCCTATGGCAAAAAACAGACGAAATCCGCATAGAAATTGCAAAAAATAAAAGGAGCTGGGCTGGTTATCTTCTTAGAAGGCCTCGTAAAGATATTTCGATGATGGCAAATGACTGGAACCCTCAAACCAGTAAAAGGTAGACCCGCTGCACCTGGAGAAGGCTTTTATAATCAAAAATAAACAAAACAGAAAAAACCGGGTCTCGAATAAAAAGCTAACAATAATGCTAGATTTTTAATTTTTAGTCTGGAAGTTGTATATTCTTGCCAAGTTTTCATCTAATCTTTACTCTGCCTTCTTATTAATAGTTAGAACATAATTTTGAATAAAAACTTTATAAATAACCCATCTACCCATCTTAATTTAATATTTTGTCTTCACATCTGCAATTTTTCCCTCTCTCTCTCTCTCTCTGTTACCGTTTCTCTAAAGTTAATTAAATACATTATCACAATCTTGATTCAAACAATTCTAAAAATCTTACCAAATCAATATTCTTCTTGTCATAATTTACAGTTAACAAAATACATAGTAATTTATTTACCTGTAAAGAAAATAAAATATAAAAATAAATTAGTTGGTGTTTGCAACAAAGTTTATGAAAATTGTTTATTTAGAAATGTTTCAAACAAACAGAAAAAAAGAAAATAATAAGAAACATGTTTTTTTTGTCTGCAAAATAAAGATTGTTTCAAGTTGTTTTAACATTTATCAGCTCATAAAAAAATAAAATTATAAATTTAATGCAATTGCAGATTGTAAATAAATGTTTGTTTTTTGTTTAAGAAGAAAGAAATAAAAAAAAAAACTGCAATAAAAATAATTGTAATGAGTGCCAAATATGTAAGCAGTTCAACGACATTATTTTATATTTTATTATTAAAATAAACGACTAAAAACGACAACAGCAACAGCAGTTTAAAAAAAGCAGAAAATTAAAAAAAAAAAAATACAGAAAAGATTTAAACATTAGCAGAGTTTTCTCAAACGAAGTACGAATAGACGACGTTCTTATGATTATAAATTAAAACATTAATCAAAAATAAAATCAATTTTAATTAAAAAATTAATCAAGTGAATAAAACGTTAAATTGATACTATTAACTTGTTAACAGGCGCAAATTTAATTAATTTCTTAATTTATATCAAATATTATACTTTAATAAATTGTTTAAGCTTAAGGTCACTTTATTATTATTTAAAAAAATTACTGAAGAAGATTTCCAACGCAAATTGAAATATTGAAAATAAAAAAAAATTATGAATTATTTTTATAGAAAAAGTGACTTTCTATATCTATATATGGAGGGTTCAAAGCTGAACCGAACCAGGTCATAAAATAAAATGCATATACATATATATATATTTCAAAACTGGTGTGAAATTCTTCGCAAAGTTTAACTCTATCGAGTTCTGTAACGGACTAAATCAAAAAGTTTTTCGTTCCAAATGTAACGGTAATGAACCCATGTCAATGGCTCCAGAAATTAATGGAAATTCACTTACTCAAACTCATAATATTATCGAATTTCCATTTTTGACTTGGTTCGCTTCAGCTCTGAGCCCTCCATATATAAAACAAAGTGGCGTTAGTTAATACGTTTATAACTAAAGAACGGCTGGACCGATTTCGATGATTCGTACCAATTTGGAATGGTCTCTGACCAAGTAAGAAGAATAGCAAAAAAATCTAAAATAGGTGGCGCCATTGAAAATTACTCAGTATGAATTAAATCGTAAACTCTGCATTTGACGATGCTATGATCTTTAGCAAAGTTGTTGAGCATGAGCCGGCGAAGGTTTATAAATTGATATGACCAATTTCAGACAGGTGGCGCCACTGAAAATGACTCGAAATGAGTTAAATCATAAACTGTGCATTTGATCATGCTATGATCTTTAGCACAGCTGTTGAGCATTACCATACAAAGGTTTCTAGGTTGGTATGACCAATTTCCGATAGGCGGCACCATTGAAAATTACTCAAAATAAATTATATCATTTGATTATGCTATAGTCTTTAGTAAAGTTGTTGCGCATGAGCCGGCAAAGTTTTCTATGTTGGTATGAACAATTTCCGACAAGAAGTGCCATTGAAAACGAATCAAATCGTAAGCTATGCAATTGATAATTTTTTGATCATCTGTTAGCAAAAAAATGTCTAAAATATTCCAGAAAAGAGAAATTCATTGTCTCATCCATTTTGTATGGAGTGCTAAAAGGAAAGTTTAAAGGAGAGGAAGTTCTCATTCCGAGAATTCCAATGATCCTAACCGATATGTCATTCGAGTTTAAACGAATCCAGTTTCCAATTCTTCTCGCATTCGCCATGACAATCAACAAATCCCAAGGGTAATCATTGAGTGTTTGTGGCCTAAATTTGGAGAACGACTGTTTTGCACACGGTCAACTCTATGTCGCATGTTCCAGTGTCGGAAAGCCATCCTCTTTGTTCATTTTCGCATCTGACAACAAAACGAAAAATATTGTTTTTCACAAAGTGCTTCAATGATATTCTCTTAACTTATTCAATAGTTTACTTATAATTCACATTTTCATATTTTTTTTTTTTTTGTAAATAAAGATAAATTATCTGCACCGAATATTACCTGTACCTGATCTGTATCTGTATTTTAAATATACACAAAAACAATACTTTTCTAGGCAAAACAACGTTTGCCGGGTCAGCTAGTATTTAATAAAAGAAGGTCGAAGAAATAGGAATATAGTTTCTTAATTAATACCACAAATGTTTTAAATGAAATCAATTTTTATTTTTTTCTGTGCAATTACAGAAAAAATTATCAGCAGTTTTTTTTATATATTTTTCTAAATATTATATACCGCCACAACCCTGTAAATACAAAAATGTGACTCTACCAAAAATATGGTACCATCACAACACTGTAGATACAAAATTACAACCATAGTTTTTTAATACCGTTTTTAAATAAGATTCAACACCGGTACAACACCCTAAATACAAATAAACGACTTTAGTTTTTTAAAGTCGTATTTACCATAAAACTATACCGCTACAACACTGTATAAACAAGAATTAAACCTTAATTTTCTAATACCGTGTTTAGTCTTATTAATTTAATAGAATTTATATATGTAACAATATTGAATAATAAGAGTCGGAAGATGGTTGTGACTACGTTGTAAATTCGTGAATCCAACAGTGTAAATTTAAATTTACAGTACTGTGACAACACTAAAAAGAAGAGTTGGAAGACGCACATTTGGCGTTATCATTTTAATATTGTGACAACATTGTAAATTTGGTAAACAGTGCGTTGTATTGATGTTGATAGTACCCCCTGCAACGTCGGCACAGCGTCGTGGTGATTGTCTTTTTCTGCCTGGGATGTTTCTAAGGCAAAAAAAAAAAACCGAAAGCATTTTCGAAAGAGCTCTCAACACATCCGGTAAGAAAGCAGTCAGGTTGGCTCAGTGCTCAGACTTTTTGGTGCGAAAAATAAAAGCCGATGCAGGTTTAAAAACATACAACAATAACATAACATAAAAACATACAAATATAGAGACCAAAGATAGAGCACGGAAATTGAAGGTAAGTTTTATAAGAGGCAATGTTGAAAAACAGTTAAGGACCAAAAAGCAAACAAAATTTCCCAAAAAGTTTTTGGTATGGAAAGCAATATGCAGTTGGGGCAAGGAACGTTCCAATCATTAGACATAATTTGTCCACTTATTTTTGGCCTGATTTGACGTCCTGTCATTATGATAAGAAAGCTCTTGAGTGGTTCAATTACAATAATGCGGTATTTGTAACAAGAGAGGCACATCCTCCAAACTGCCCAGAGCTAAGGCCTGTGTAGAGATATTTGGTAGATTTGAAAAGTAGGTGGACTGCCTGCTCCAACAAAGTGGATGATCCTAGTGTGTCTGATTAAGTTTTTTTATGCCCTTCACCACAGGTGGAAAAGGGTATATATAAGTTTGTCAGTCCGTTCGTAATTTCTACAATATTGATCTTAGACCCTATAAAGTATATATAATCTGGGTCCTTATGAAAAGCAAAGTTAATTTAACGATGTCCCTCTTAGAATCTTGGTTTTTCAAAAAGAAAAATTTTTTTTTAATTTTTATGTGTAAAAAAAAATATGCCAGTTTTCGCTTTTTAAATTTAATTTCTAATGAAGTTTTACGTATTGTATATATGTATGTATATCTAAAAATTATTTAGTTTTTGTCTAGTTGCTCTGTATTCTGCTCGCACAATGGTAAAGGGTATATACGATTCGGCACAGCCGAATATAGCACTCTTGTTTTTATTTTTGCTACTATATTTTTCATCTTTAGTGTTGTCGTATAGAGCAAAATATGTGGGGAAAAATTGACGAGCAGAACTAAGCGACCGACCCAATTTTAGGCCAATGAGCTGACGACTGACTATTAGTTTCTTCTTTTTTTAGTTCTTGTTTATTTTTGCATTTGTGTTAAATGCAACTTGTAGTTCATAATTACCGACATACAAAAACATCCGTACATGGGGTGTTAATGGGCGAAAAAAACTGCATCAAAATAATTTTAAGTCTTTAAGTTGTTTATATTTAAATTTAAAAATAACTACAACCAAATTTAGATGACAAGCTTGACAATATTTAAAAAAAACTTGAGTTAGAATTAGATAAAAATACATGGAAAGTTTGTAATAAATACAAATTAAAAAAGAAAACATATCGCACTTGATCAAAAAAGGGTATTAGCTCGAAATTTAAAAATTTGTATTTATTGAGTCTTCATTTAATATGAACTAACAATAATTGATTTGATAAATTCTAATTCCTTAGTTTACGTCTTGTCAGTGCCTGATAAAAATTCTCATAATTTCTAAAATTTGTGCTCTTTTCGCCAAACTTGAACCAAATTTTTATCGTCAAATCATCTTCAGCGATAAGGCTAATTTCTGGCTTAACGGGTATACTACATATAAAAAAATTTTTTTTAACAAGGTTTTTTTAACATATCGGGTGATTTTTTAGCTATTATCTTTTTGGCAACACTGGTTTAAACAGCTAAAGCCTGGTACTCTGTTCAGTATTTCGTGCGAAATGTTTTCAAACTCAATATAAAAAAAATTTCTGTGAAATACAAACGAAAAAATCTCTGTTTATATACGAAAAACATGCGAAATGTTTCTAGCAACATTTTTATTTTTCGTGCGAAACAAGTTCAGCTCCTTTTATTTCGCACGGAATTTTAAGCAATAACTAATCATTTTTTGTAATTTTTTATTTTGTTTTTGTAAAGTGAAGTTTATAACAAGCGTTTTAGAAATAAAAATGTAGAAAAGTGCAAAAATTAACAATAAAATGAAATTTTTTTGGTTTTTACTATAGAAAATAATTAAAATAAAATTGTTTTACTTTTTTTAATGACATTTTTCAAAACACATGGTTTTATCATAGATGGGGGTAGTGCACTTGTTAAAAATTATTGTAATAATTTTGTTACTGTTAAGTGATGAACTAAAAATTTTCAATCTTACTACACATAAGTGACTATAATGTTAAAACATTTTGTGATAAAAAAATAGTTTGATTTAAAATCAAGCAATCATCAGTTTATTGCAATTTTTTTTCTTCACTTATTTGACTAAAAATTTTGCACACAATTTAAAATACAAAACTTGTGTTTGCATGATTCAATCCAAGAATTATTCCGTTATTGACAGAATTTCAATTAGTTTAATTTTCTATGATTAGGCATATCATCGGAAAAATCAAAAATGCAAGTACAAAATTAAATTTTTTTAAATTTTAGTGATATTATGTTTTCGTACAGCTTTTTGATTGCAAGGTACAAATTTGTAAAAAATAATTTATTGCCGTTTTATTTAGTGAGAGTGCAATGTTGATTTAATTCAAACTTTATTGTACTACCCCATCTATGGTTTTTGCTTACATTCAAAAATAATGTTGCATACTTTCAGGATAGATAACATTGATACATGACAAAATTTTCGTGTGAAATAATCAATGTTGCTCAACATTTTTCGCAGGTTCGAACAGAGTACTAGGCTTAACGCACATTTCGTGTTTTGTTTCACTGTCAAACATCTTCAGTTTGGTCTATATTTTAACCATGAATCGTCTTACAAACGAACAACGCTTGCAAATTATTGAAATGCGTGCTCCGTTAAGAAAGTTCATCGCGCGCTTCTTCTATTTTATGGTCAGTTTTATCGACCCACTGAAGCAGCTATTCGATACGTTAATAAGCAGAATTGTCGATTTTGGAGTGAAGATCAGCCAGAAGCATTGCAAGAGCTACCAATGCATCCAGAAAAAGACACAGTTTGTTGCGGTTTATTGGCTGGTGGCATCATTGGATCGTACTTCTTCAAAGATGATGCGAATCGTAACATAACTGTGAATGGTGAGCGCTACCGTGAGATGATATCCAACTATTTTTTACCCGAAATGCAAGAGCTTGACTTGCATGACTCGTGGTTTCAACAAGACGGTACCACATGCCACACAGCACGTTTAACAATGGACTTATTGAGAGGCGAGTTCGGTGAACATTTTATTTCACGTTCGGGACCGGTCAATTGGCCGCCTAGATCGTGCGATTTACCCAAAATGCAAGAGCTTGACTTGCATGACTCGTGGTTTCAACAAGACGGTACCACATGCCACACAGCACGCTTAACAATGGACTTATAGAGAGGCGAGTTCGGTGAACATTTTATTTCACGTTCGGGACCGGTCAATTGGCCGCCTAGATCGTGCGATTTACCGCCTTTAGACTATTTTTTGCGGGGCTATGTTAAAGCTCATGTCTATACACACATGCCCGCTTCAATTGACGCATTGGAAGACAACATTGAAGCATTTATTCATGAGATACCGGCCGAAATGTTGGAAAGAGTATGCCAAAATTGGACTAAGCGGATGGACCATTTGAGGCGCAGTCACGGTCAACATTTGCATGAAATAATCTTCAAACATTAAATTATATGGACCGTACTATCGATTCCAATAAAGATTTCATGCATTTCTCTGAATTTTATGTGTTTTTTTTTAACTTTCCTATAGCTTTTAAAAAATCACCCATTAGTACTGAAATTTCGTAAAAAAAAAAATATTAAACAATAAAAAAATCTTGATTTCTATAAATTTTGCAAAAAATAATAATTAAAAACAATGATGTGCAACTTTTACAAGGTGTTCATTCCATTACAAATTGTCGCGACATGTCGTAATAACTGCGTAATTAAAACGTACAAGGAAATGAAGTGAAATTTCAATTGATATTGTCTTAACAAGTTTTCGTTTAACATCAGTGGTAGGATATTTTAAATCTCTCTCCTGAGACACACCACGACCTTGAATGAGTTGACAAGACATTGTAATAAATGGCAAATATTTTTTAAAATACTGGGGTTTGTTTTATACGATTATGTATAATTTAAACGAAAATTTATAAAGAATATTTAATTAAAATTGTTTGGGTGGTTTTTAATGTCTTAATATTTTTTTTTTTTTTTTTTTTTTGTTTTTGTGAAAAATTTTTAATGCAACCAGTGCAAATTACGCTTTTGGCTGCCGTCTTTGTTGGCTTTAAATGCAGTGTTATTTGTAAAAGATAATTAATTTGATAATTATTTTAAATGTTTACTTGTAAACAATAAAACTTAATTTTACAATTATTTATTCAAAATATAAGATTGGTAAACAAGTTCGAATGTGTCCAACATTAAGAAATTTGGTTGTGGTCTATAATTTGCAGAAATTAATTATCCGTTGTAATTTTAAATATTATTTGGTTGTGTATAAATGCATGTAAATAAATTTAAAAATATTGTAATACATATCTTGTAAACTAAAGGGTCTTCCACCAAGCGCTTTCTATCTCTTAATTTCAACGTCCAATGACCTCAATCATTCGGGATGCATTGGAAACTCTTTGATATCATGTGTCATGGTAACGTCCCAAATTCGACAATTTTGTTTGTTGCCATAAAAACAAAATTGATTTAAAGATTGTTCTTTCGATAAAAATTCGGGTCAGTTTAAAATTTCATTATTTGGACGATATTCTGATTTGCCAAATCATCATGGAAGGTTTTACTACAGTGATTTAGCAAAACAGACTCAATAAATGACAGTTAATTTGACAGATCTAACTTGTAACAATATGGTCGCTATTAACTGTTTAAATTTGGAAGCACATTTGGAAGACCCTTTTACTAGTTATTAATTGTACGAAATTGTTTGTTTTGCTTCCAAATCGTATTTATAATAAGGAATTGGCATCGTTCAAATTTTATACATACCACAGAGATCTTGGGGTGTCGTATGGGACTCAAGAACGAAAATTCGTAAACATAATTATATTGTGATCCATAACTAACAGTCTGGCCCACAATGTCGCTCGCTTGCATTTTTAACGACAGACAGCTGATTAACGCCCTTGTTAAAATTGTAAGTACGATAAGGCGATCGGCAATGCAAGCGAGCGATAACGTAATTGTTTTCATACACATTTGTGCCCCACTATGAACTATTATGCGACAACAACGGTCAAAATCGGTCACTTGTGTTGAGTTGTAGACAGAGAGAGGTATTTTTTTGCAATATTAAACGAAATAATTTTTTAAATATTTACTTGAAGCACCAACACTAAGGCTCGTTTTCTCAACTTACCGATAGCTAAAGGTAGGATTTTATCGGCCGTATAAAAAGTATTTCATTATTACAACTTTACTTTTACCTTAGGTTAAAGTAAAGTTTCAATAGTGGAACACTTTTTATAAGGCCGGTTAAAGTCTACTTTTAGCTATGGGTAAGTTGTGAAAACGTGCCTAAATATTTTTTATAATCTTTATATTTAAAATTGTAACGTTTCTAACTGATTCATCATCGCACAGCCTAAACGCCTGAGACTAACAACTTGAAATTTGGACAGGAGGTTGGTCTATCCCCAAATCGAACCACTAGGACCGGATTTTTTATAATTCGAATGTTTAGAGGGTAAATCCGGTAACCTTATATCTCCCGAACTAAAAGACATACAAAAAAAAGTAATACTTATCGTTGTTCTTTAGAAAAATAAATGGACAGGTGTCTGGTACTTTTTTGAAATTCGGCCCTTTTAGGGAGTAAATGGGTGAAACCTGTATTTTGGAACTTTTTTACACCTAAAGACATAGAAATAAAGTTAATATCACATTCGAAACTAATCTAAAAAGTACAAATATGGATTCAGTACTTTTTCGAAATTCGTACATTTAAGGGGCGAAAGTCTTAACTATTGTTGGTACTTTTTTTACAAAACATTTTTAACCACTCGTTGATATAATAATAATAAGCCTTGCTTTAAAATTATTTGAGAGCTACTTCATTGTGGGCTTCGACTCTCAATAAGAAATTTCCATCTGGAGCGTATGTACCCTAATGGTCTAGAAGACGTCTTAGGCAACAAGGTGATGATTCAGTCACTGAAGCATAGTTATCGAAGTCGGTCTGACGGCTTACGTGGCAGACCCATCATCAGAATAGGATATCTTGTGCCGATTCCTCATTATATCCGAAACCTTACAAACAATTCTCAGAAACTCAACAAGAAAAAATCAAACGATGACGACCCCCGCAATGATAAAGGACTTCAATTCGCTACATGGAACGTTAGAACACTCTATCAATCAGGCAAACTTGAGAAAGTCAGTAGAATTCTGAAAAAAGTATAACCTCGCCTTCCTTGGTACCAAAATGGTACCATAAAAACTGATGGTGGGCACCAACTGCTATGGTCTGGAATGCCCAAAGAAAACGCCATTCATTGATATGTAGTATTAATTTATGGGCTCCCACCACAATATTGAAATTTTTAATACTTTAGTGAGGAGAAAAAATACCAAAAAGGGGGAAATACTAAATTCATTTGTTTAGCTTTTTGTTTAACAACTGGTACTTTCTTTAATCATAGTTAATATTTTACCTATAAACATAAAATTTAACATGCAACGCCCTGAGTGGGTAAGAACCTGTGAGTGATTTTTTTTCGTGCAAGGTCCTATGTGAATAAGAATCTGTTAAAGGGATCTTTTTTGCACTTTTTCGTTCTATAACTGGTACTTTTTGAATTTTCGTTAGTATTGCACCAAGAAATATAAAAGTGCACGTGCAAGGTCCTAAGTGAAAGGGAATCTGTAAAAGGAATCTTTTTGCTACTTTTTCGTTCTTTAACTTGTACCTCAATTTTCGTTAATATTGCACCTATAAACATAAAATTAAACATGCAATATCCTGGACGGATAAGAATAACTGTTTGGTACTTTTTTTCTACAACTGGTCGTTTTTTAGTCTGGAAACATAAGCTTTGGCATATAAGTAAATACATATGTATGTCCACGAAAGGAAGAGAGACCCTCACGAAGTAGCAGAATTAATGATAGTAATACATATTTCTTTAAAACAACTCCACTAATAAAATTTTATTGTTTTATAAAATATTTTTCACAAAATTCTATTGTTGAAAAGAGATGTTTTTTGTTTGCAGCTTTGTTGCCATTTGATGCATAATCAGGTAGCACAGAGCTGTATTTTTTTGGCTTAATTTACATGTTTTGACGATTTTTATTCTCAAACTAGAGTTTACTTTGTGGAGTATTTGATGTGGCACTATAGTCATTTGACAGTTTGAATAAATGAATTGCGTTAGACACGTTAAACCTGACGACCAACAAGCCGATAGTTAGTGGGGCGCTTATGAGAAAGATAACGAATGACTTGCTGTTGCTCGCTAAGTTTTCGATCGATTCTGGTTCGCTTCTTCTAAATAGTCATTAATCGGCAACAAATGTTGTTTTTATAACTAAACCATGTTATTCAGTGCAAATATTTTTTTACAAAAAGTTCTTTGAGTGTAATAAACAAAACAAAGAAGAACAAAAGACAAATTCCTTTTCCATCTTTCATCACTCTCGAACCCTAAGAAAAATCTTAAGGCATTCATTCTTGTACTCTTCTGATCGTATTGTTTAATAAATTGGCCAGAAAGAATTGTGTTTGTTGTTTCTTTTTTTTTCTCACTTAAATTGATCTCATTTTCCGCGTTTGTTTTGTTCTGCTCGTAGAAGTTGTTGGAATTTTAAAGTAATTACTTAAAAGATGCAAGTGTATATTGTGTAGCTGAAGAAGAGGCAGTAGATGATCGGACCCAAATGGGAGGGAGGGGTGGGGGTTAGGCCTTTAATGGTAAACAGAATAAAGTCCACAGCAACATCTTTAGCAGCAGTCTAAAAGCATGAGTACAAAGTATTTATTAGTTCGTAATGGTTATCAACACACGTTAGCAACATGTTTGGTAATTTTTATTTATTTTTTCCAGTTTTTTCATTCTGTTGTTTCTTGAAAATCTTTTGCCATCCTTTTCTGTTTAATTTTATTTGAAAATGATTAATGAGGCAACAAGTATAACAAGTTGTTGTATATTTATAGTTGGTTTGCTAAATTAATGCCAGTTTTTTTTATTTCTTAGTTAGTGCTACACCATTGTTGCATGTTGCATGAATGAATGAATGAATCTTGTAGTTAGTGTAAATGCAGGCAGGCATAATGTTTAGCCCATACTCGTTGTAACTGTAGAAGCGAGCGCCAGTTGTCATCTGCCATCTGGTGTTTTGTGTGAATGTCGACGTTATTGTTGTGTTTTTATTCATTTAAAGTTTTGATTTTGAAAAAACCATTGAACTTGGCAGCGAACTTGTAAAGATTTGAAAGTTTTTTTTTATTAATTTATGTTTTTGTTACAGCTTAGTTTGGTTTGACGTTAAATCTGTCATTGCTTTTATTTATTTGATTTTTTTCAATGTTTTTGTGAAAAAATATAAAATGTCAAACTTTAATTTTAGGACAGTTTGACAAAAAGATAACGAGTTCATTTACTTGGGGAGAAATGTGTTAAAATTAGTTAAAACTGATTTTATAATAGAACTAGCTTAACCCGGTGCGCTTCGCTACACTGCTTTAACCACGTTTGAAGACACTCCCTCAGAAGATCCTACTACCACAAGTTCAACAAAATGCGTGTAGTGGCTCTTATTAATTTTTCCTATCTATGAAGGGTACTGCTCCTCCCCTGTCTACCCCGCCCATTTTTATATTGAAATTTATGGTTAACCGTAATAGAAGCTTTAACCACGTTTGAAGACTCTCCCTTTAATAGTTCTTCAGTTGAGCGATATTTAATATATGCATCTTATGGGAGGTATTTCCCCCCTGCGCCTACCCACTTTATTTTTATATTCAAAAGTGTAGTATAAGAGCGACTTCTACAAAGTTGGAACATTCTCACCATAACAATTCTTAAGATATGCGATATTAAACATTGGCGACCTATGGGGGATACCACTTCCCCCGCTGCTATTTTATTTACATTTTGGGACTCAGAAGATCCTACTACCAAAAGTTCAACAAAATGCGTGCAGCGGCTCATTAATATTTCTATCTATGAGCGGTACTGCTCCTCCTCTGTCTACCCCGCCCGTTTTTATATTGAAATTTATAGTTAACCATAATAGTAGCTTTAGCCACGTTTGAAGACTCTCCCTTTTATAGTTCTTTAGTTGAGTGATACTTAATTTATGCATCCTATGGAAGGTATTTCCCCCCCTGCGCCTACCCGCTTTATTTTTATTTCCAAAAGTGTAGTATACCATAAGAGTGACTTCTATAAAGTTTGAACATTCTCATCATAACAGTTCTTAAGATATGCGATATTAAACATTGGCGTCCTATGGGGGATACCACTTCCCCCGCTGCTATTTTATTTACATTTTGGGACTCAGAAGATCCTACTACCAAAAGTTCAACAAAATGCGTGCAGCGGCTCATTAATATTTCTATCTATGAGGGGTACTGCTCCTCCTCTGTATACCCTGCCCGTTTTTATATTGAAATTTAAAGTTTACCATAATAGTAGTTTTAACCACCTTTGAAGACTCTCCCTTTAATAGTTCTTCAATTGAGCGATATTTAATTTATGCATCGTATGCGAGGTATTTCGCCCCCTGCGCATACCCGCTTTATTTTTATTTTCAACAGTGTAGTATACCATAGGAGTGACTTCTACTAAGTTTGAACATTCTTAAGATATGCGATATTTAACATTGGCGTCCTATGGGGGTTTCAATTTTGGGGCTCAGATGATCCTACTACCAAAAGTTCAACAAATTGCTTGCAGCGGATCTTATTAATAAGGCTATCTATGAGTGGTACTGCTCCTCCTCTGGCTACCCCGCCCATTTCTATATTGACATTTATAGTTTACCATAATAGAAGCTTTAACCACGTTTGAAGACTCTGCCTTCAATAGTTCTTAAGTTGAGCGATATTGAATATATGCATCCTATGGAAGGTATTTCCCCCTGCGCCTACCCGCTTAATTTTTATTTTTAAAAGTGTAGTATACCATAAGAGTGACTTCTACAAAGTTTGAACATTCTCACTTTAACAGTTTTTAAGATATCCGATATTAAGCATTGGCGTCCTATAGGGTGTAACACTTCCCCCGCTGCTATTTTATTTCAATTTTGGGGCTCAGAGGATCCTACTACCAAAAGTTCAACCAAATGCTTGCAGCGGCTCTTATTAATATTTCTATCTATGAGGGGAACTGCTCCTCCTCTGTCTACCCCGCCCATTACTATATTGAAATTTAAAGTTTGCCATAATAGTAGTTTTAACTACGTTTGAAGACTTGCCCTTTAATAGTTCTTCAGTTGAGCGATATTTAATATATGCATCCTATGAGAGGTATTTCCCCCCTGCGCCTACCCGCTCTATTTGTATTTTCAATAGTGTAGTATACCATATGAGTGACTTCTACAAAGTTTGAATATTCTCACTATAACAGTTCTTAAGATATGCGATATTAAACATTGGCGTCCTATGGGGAAAACCACTTCCCCCGCTGCTACTTTATTTCAATTTCGGGGCTCAGAAGACCGTACTACCAAAAGTTGAACAAAATGCGTTCAATGGCTCTTAATAATATTTCTATCTATGAGGGGTACTGCTCCTCCCCTGTATCTCCCGCCCATTTTTATATTGAAATTTATAGTTTACTATAATAGTAGCTTTAACCACGTTTGAAGGCTCTCCCTTTAATAGTTCTTCAGTTGAGCGATATTTAATGTATGTATCCTATGGGAGGTATTTCCCCCCCTGCTCCTACCCGCTTTATTTTTATTTTCAAAAGTGTAGTATACCATAAGAGTGACTTCTAGAAAGTTTGAACATTCTCACTATTACAGTTCTTAAGATATGCGATGTTAAACATTCCAATACCCCCGCTGCTATTTTATTTCAATTTCGGGGCTCAGAAGATCCTACTACAAAAAGTTCAGCAAAATGCGTCCAGCGGCTCTTAAGATATGCGATAATTAATATTGGCATCCTATGGGGGGTACCAATTCCCCTACCCCTATCGAAAAAATAAGTAGCCTATTTTATTTTTAGGGCTCACGTGATGCTACTGTAAAAATTTCAGGAAAATCGGTTCAGTAGTTTCGGAGTCTATAAGCCAACAAACAAACAAACAAACAAACACACAAACATACAAACATTTTTCATTTTTATATATATAGAAGATAGAAGATAGATAAGAAATATGATAGTCTCTGGTAGTAGAAACTGCAATATTTTTTTTTTTTTTAAGTAATAGCAACTATACTAGTCTCTTGTATTAGAGGTTGCACTATTATCTAGCAATAGGGCCTAAAAAAGTCTCCAGTAATAGTTTGCTATAAACCTACTTTAGGCCCAACTATATTTTATGATACAAAAAAAATTTGGTTTTAAAAGTTTATTAAAAGCAATATGTGTATATTATATTAAAAAACTCAACAATAAGGTTAAATCAAATATTCAATATAAATTAAACTAATCTTTTTAAATAAGCAATTTATGATTTCATTGTGAGGCAAATTTAGATAGTACAGTCTATGTTCAGTTTGTCATTGTTGATCTGACGAAGGGTAGGAAATGACCTCTCGCTCGTAGCGTTACTGGCGAGCATTGAAACGAAAATTTTAAATATTTTTCTTAGATTTGGGTAGATATCTTTAGTGTCCGACCGAACGTTCGGGTTCGGTTACGGAGTTCGGCAAAAAATGACGTTCGGTCAAAGTTCGGTGTTCGGCGAAATTTTTACCGAACTTTACCGAACACCGAACTTTTTTATGAAATGACATATTTATTATAATTTCAAATTATAATTTGGCATCATTGTTTTTGAAAATATTACGAAATCAATTCAACTATTTTTCTCTATGATTATTAGTTCGATAAAATACAGCGATGACTTAATAAAATGCTTAAGTGTACAAAAATGTCTTTATATGTGTAATTTTTAGAAGACGGTAAAAAATACAACAACAAAAAACGGTTAAATTTTATTTGGCAAAAAAAAATGCTCTCTATTTATATTCTGCGAATGGTAAGATAATCTCATCGCAAATGTTGCGCCAAACAAATGTCAATGGGGAGTTCATTGCCAAGCAAACAAACTACCGCCAATATTAAACGCCACTTAGAGAAAATACAACCCAACGAATTCAAAAAATACATTGTTGAGGTTTGAGTACTAATATGTATACTAGGGCGATAACCAAATTATTGGCATAGTACGACGGAGTGGCCAATAATGTTTTAGTAATGAAAACACCTGTCTCCCGCCATTTTGCGAAAATAACCTCACGCAGGGAAGCAAATTTATAAAACCTTCTAAGAAATTTTGAACCGCGATGAATTGTAAACCGTAGGCAAATTTTTAAATCTAAAGCAGTGGTTAAATTCCAAAATAGCATTTAAGTGATACAAACATCAGGTGTATATTTTTTTAAATTTCCGTGAGATAAAAATGGGTTTTTTCAAACTTCAACGTGAAGTTTCTTAACAATCCGAACAAATTATCATATTTTTTTTTATAATAACTTTTAATGTTTTACACGACTATACTATGCCGTTTTTGATTTTCGCAAAAAGTGTGAAAAAGTTATAGCCTTACCCCCATATTCATAAAAAATATTTTTATTTTATTGGAGGTTTATTGAACACATTTTCATAGGAAACTCGTTCAATAAACCTCCAATAAAACAAAAATATTTTTTATGAATATGGGGGTTAATGTATACTGTATTAAACTTGAAATTTATTTTTTATTTTTTGTCTTAAAAAAAAGCAATTACTAATAATTTTTGAACTATAAAATAGTTTTTATAGTGCAATTTATCTTTTCATGTTGCATCCTTCCAAAAGTGTGAATGTAATAATTTCCTGAAATTTTTTTTTTTTTAATAATTACATTAAAAAAGTAAAATTGCTCAGATTTATTAACAAAAAGTTCGGGTTCGGGTTCGGCCGAACTTGTCAAAATTTACCGAAGTTCGGGTTCGGGTTCGGCCGAACTTGTCAAAATTTACCGAAGTTCGGGTTCGGGTTCGGTCTCAAAAAGTGCGTTCGGTCGGACACTAGATATCTTCATCACAGTTTATTAAAGCATCTACAATCTGTTATCTGATAGGTTTTCAGATATTTTCCATGTTTGTTGCCAATGCAACAGTTTAGGCTCATGTTTAGATGTTAGTAGGTGTTTATCTCGAGTTGTGGTTTTAAAAGTTTTGTATCTGTATATGACTTGATTACACTTTGAGTAGAAGTTTTGGTATGTTCAATACATTAAGGATATCTATTGGAAAGGTGTTTTGAGATCTTCTAAAATAAATTCAATAAGAGGAATGTAACCTACAACTCAGTAGAAATATTCAACATTTTGGATGTGATTATTTCGTTCGAATCTTGTCTTTTAGATTGGAACCTCGTTTTGAACGCAAATAACTTTAACTTTTTCAAAAATCACTTTAAATTGTTCTTCGGCTTTATTTCTTTTTTCTTCAAGGCACATGATTAAAATTTTGATAAGGCTTGATCCTTTTTGAAGATCTATATCGTGCTTTTGTAATATATTTATTCCGCAAATAAATTCAAAAGTTCTAAGTTAATTCCTTAATATAAGGCTTTTGATGAAGTATCTCTACCTTTCCACTCAGATATTTTTTTCAAAGCTTCTACTATATGATGTTCACTTGTTGCAAAGTGTAAAGCTGAGTCGTGACGGTCCACCTATCTTGTCTCGCATAATGTAGAGAGTTTGGCTCCCAAATACTTGACTAAAACTGTGTTTTGCCTGGGATGACCTTTTTGTATTAGTGGTACTTTATTGCTTTTATAAATTGAGTTGTTTGATTTATGGGAATAGCAAGGCGTTTGCTTCGCATTTGTCGCGGTTTCCAGAACTTTTTAACAGCTCCATTTTCTGCTGACATCAAAGGACACCCATCAGTTCCAACTCCTACACAATTTTTTAGGTCAAGACCAACATTTGTCAAAGTTTTAAGAACAATTGATGATACATAGTGCCTTCGCATCAATTGACACATCAGCGTCATTATCACTATCCAGTGAAGGCTCTTCAAATGCGTTTACAACAAAGCCAAAAAATTCTTACCTAACAACTTTTTGTTGTGAGCATTTCCATTTTATTTCACCGGTAAATTTCTCGATCGTGTCCGATTTCAATAAAATTTGGTGAGTGTGTAAAGTAGTGTATGTGTGTAAGAAAAATGATTTTTTTTTTTTTTTTTTTTGAAAATTGTGGCAACACTATACCTTTGAATAACTGAAAATTTTGGGTTAGCGACCTCACTCTAAAGTTCATAACTTTTGTTGTGTAAAAGATATTAAAAAAATTCTTTTTGCATAAGAATGGTATACAAAACGGGTTTTAGAAATTAAAAAAAAAAATTTTAAAAAAAACTTTTTTATAAAAAAAAAAATAAAAAAAAATTTAAAATTAGATTTTTGAAATGATTACCCCCTTTAATTTTTTTTATTTTTTTTATGCAAATAGCCACATATGTTCTCTAACAACCCTGAAAATTTCAGAGTGGTAGCACTTAAACTTTTCAAGATATGTATAGCTATGTAGTTACTACAATATACATACTAACAATTGAATTATTTTTTTTATTCAATTCCTGCACAACAAAACAAAAAATAAAAAATTCAATAGATGTAAAAAAAAACAAAAACAATTTCTTTAAAGAGAGAAAAAATAAAGAAAAAATTAATTATTAATTTAAAAAAAATACAAAATTTTATACAAAACAAAAAAAATAAAACCAAAATAAATAATTTAAGGAATAAAAATAACGAATAAACAAAAAAAAATAAATAAAAACAAAAAAAAAACAATGAACAAGTTATAATTTAAAAAAAGGGTTTAAAGTTGTAAATTTTTTTTTATCCATGTTATTACTATTTTATGTTCACTTATTAATAACCTTAATAGGTTCTACAAATTCCACAGAATTTGAAAATGTTTTGGCAACTAGCCAAGCAATAGCCTGTAGCAACCAGTAAAATAAAATTTTCTTGATTACATATCTCTACTTTTTTTTTGATATCTTGAAAAGTTTAAGTGCTACCACTCTGAAATTTTCAGGGTGGTTAGAGAACATATGTGGCTATTTGCATAAAAAAAATTAAAGGGGGTAATCATTTCAAAAATCTAATTTTAAATTTTAATTTTTATTTTTTTTTTTATAAAACATTTTCTTGATTACATATCTCTACTTTTTTTTTGATATCTTGAAAAGTTTAAGTGCTACCACTCTGAAATTTTCAGGGTGGTTAGAGAACATATGTGGCTATTTGCATAAAAAAAATAAAAAAAATTAAAGGGGGTAATCATTTCAAAAATCTAATTTTAAATTTTAATTTTTATTTTTTTTTTTTATAAAAAAGTTTTTTTTTTAATTTTTTTTTTAATTTCTAAACCCCTATTTTTATACCATTCTTATGCAAAAAGAATTTTTTTAATATCTTTTACACAACAAAAGTTATGAACTTTAGAGTGAGGTCGCTAACCCAAAATTTTCAGTTATTCAAAGGTATAGTGTTGCCACAGTTTTCAAAAAAAAAAAAAAAAAAATCATTTTTCTTACACACATACACTACTTTACACACTTACCAAATTTTATTGAAATCGGACACGATCGAGAAATTTACCGGTGAAATAAAATGGAAATGCTCTTGTATGTTAAAAAATTTTAAAGATAAGGAATTCTGGCTTTCCCGGACAAATCCGTGCGCTCGTCAAAAATTATCGAATAGAATTTTGATTCATATAACACATACATACATAAATATTGCATATGGGCATTTCCCCAGAATGGTCTACCAGGACGAAAAAATAAAATGTTGATTATCATCGTCTTTTATTGTTTCTTATTAGAAAAAAAGGCTATGTTCTTATAAAATAATGGTTTCCTAGCATATCTGAGCTGTTTTACTTGAGGAAATTGGTCTGGAAACTGGAACATTTTATAATTTCCTGTATTTTCTACTTTTAAAGACATTTTTATGTACTTATTTTACATGCATGAAATATGTTAGCTTTACACTCATTCTTCATAATCTCTCCATTACAATCAATTGCAAAAGGAGTATTAAGTTTTTTTGTTAAGGAAATTTGAAGACATTTATGGGAAAATGCGTGGTGATAATAATAAAAAAACATATGGAAAAATCGTACGTTCGCGATCCGTACGTTCGCGACCGGTAAATAAGCCAATTAAACAAAAACCAAGAGAGATATTTTATTTTGTAAATACTGGATGGAGACCTACATTAATACACTTTTAAAATAAATTAATCACTTTTGAATATTCCGTTTCATTGCGCAGATTTTTACATTTCACTACTGTCAGCCAAAGTTGACTTCTATTTTGTGTACGTTCGTGACCACACGTTTATAACTCTTATTATGAAAACTTAAACTAGAAGAATTCCATTTTTTACACTAAACATAGAGCTACCCAAATGCTATCGAATCGAAAAAAAAATTACAGGAAAAATTTTCACTTCTATATTATTTGTACATCAAAAGCGTACGAACGTTCGTTCGTGACCCCAGGAAATGCCCATTATGCTTATTAATAATTCAACCGCACGCATTTTCAAGTCAAACGTTTACTATTTGGTTATACAAAGATGGCATCTGCTGGGATTGAATGTAGAATAATAAGTATTTGAATAGAGTAAACTAGATGTTTCATTGAAAATATCTAAAAAAAATTAGAATTAAGATTTGGATACTTATAGAAAATTTGGTTAGAGATTCAATAAAAAAAACCTGCTGGGATTTCCAAAAATTTTGTACATTTAAAAAAAATAATATTAATAGGTATTCTTGTATTATCGAAATAAACAAAACATATATTTAAAATTTACGGGGGGGGGGGGAAATTTCCTTATTTCCCCACCCCCTGAATCCGCGGCTGAATAGACACTACACTAGTCTGTAGTAGCAGAGACTACACTAGTCTCTAGTAATAGAGACAACTCTCTACTTGTATGTATATTATCTAGTTTAAGAGACAACTTTTTAACTAAAAAAATTTTTATAATTTTATATATTTCATATGATTTAATTAATTTCAAGAAGTTTTTTAAAATTCAATAATGTAAATCACTTGTCAAAAATTATATTTTGAATTAAAACAGATTTTTTTTAAACATAAATTTCATTCATAATGCAAACATTTTTTTGGCACTTTATATTAAAAAGAAAAAAAAAACATCATGTGGATTTGCTTTGAGTTTTTTTGGTTGCCAATAAAATTTTTTCAAAAATTTATTTAAAATTGCAAAAATGCACAAAACCATTTGTTGACAGTATGATTCATTACAAGCCGAAAAAAAAATCTTATTAAAATACTGTAGAGAAAAATAATTTTGTTCAAAATTTTTTTGAATGAGTCAACCTTTGATTATGAATTGAACAAATGCACATTTGGCACGTAAAAGAAAAAAATGGTTTTGTAACAAAAGTTTAAGGTGAGAAAATTATTTAAAAATTTTAAAGATACACTGATAGAAAAATGCATCTTCATATTGATGATGCCCTAACATCAGAATTGTGATTACTACAAATGGCATCAATGATGCAAAAGTTAACATCAATCCAATGACTAACGTCTTCGTAAAATTTTGTCATTTTTTACGTGACATCTATTTTATGACTATAGTGACATCAATTCGATGCCACATTTTGTATATTATTAACAGTATTTTCATGATTACAATGTATAATAAAAAAGCAGAAATTCCCATATTCTATTTTTTTAAATTACACCACGTGACAATTTTTTGACCAAATGTCTTTGTGTAAAATTTTTCGCTGAATCCGAATATGAAGTCAGAATTGTGAAATTATGTCATCAATGGGATGACACATCGGCATCAAAGAAATGACGAACATGTCCTCAGTGCGATGACGCAGTAAAATCGGAGAAAGGACACATTAGCATCAATTTAATGACAGTTTGTCATTAAGTAAAAGTCATTGGAATTGACTTAAGTCAAAGTGAGAGAATATTATTAATTACTTACCCGTTACATATGTTTGTTTCGCGTTTGATGAATTACGACCTTTGTTTACAGCAGAACTATCAATAATAAGACATTTTTAACTAAATAACACTACGTGACAAAATTTCAACAAAGTCGTGACCAAATTAATCTGACAGCTAATCTTTGTGTGAAATTGTCCGCTGTATCCGAATATGAAGTCAGAATTGTTAAAAGTTGAACAGTTTTTGAGATATTCCAAAATAACCGTTACTTGCGTTTTTAAAAAAGATGCTGTGACTGAAATGCAAATATCCAAAAAATAAAATTTTAGCCTATTTCAATACGAACATTTTGTGCCCAATAGGATCCAGATCGGTACAAAAGTGACAAAGTTACAGATGATTAATTGAATTAACCCACAACAAATAAATATACAAAGCTAAATTTTTATTAACAAAAATTACTTGAAATGATTGAATTTCTATGTGTGTTAATTTACTAAATCTTCTGTAGCTTTGTCATTTTTTTACCAATCTATGTCTTGTTGGGCTCAAAATGTTCATATTAAAATAATCTAATGTCGTATGCAATAAAACATTAGGATTTTTAAATCATTGGTTTATAAAAAAATAACTTGAAAGGAGCAAAATTGAACAAAATCATAAAATTTTCAATGAAGCTTGGAATTTTGTCCCCTGTAACTCTGTCATTTCTTGACCAATCTTCACAAGCAATCCATGGTTATTTTAGAAATTTTATTACCTTTCACTTATTTTTTTACCTTGCATTTCAGTCACATCATCTTTTTTAAAAACACAAATAACGGTTATTTTGGAATATCTCAAAAACTGTTCAACTTTTAACAATTCTGACTTCATATTCGGATACAGCGGACAATTTCACACAAAGATTAGCTGTCAGATTAATTTGGTCACGACTTTGTTGAAATTTTGTCACGTAGTGTTATTTAGTTAAAAATGTCTTATTATTGATAGTTCTGCTGTAAACAAAGGTCGTAATTCATCAAACGCGAAACAAACATATGTAACGGGTAAGTAATTAATAATATTCTCTCACTTTGACTTAAGTCAATTCCAATGACTTTTACTTAATGACAAACTGTCATTAAATTGATGCTAATGTGTCCTTTCTCCGATTTTACTGCGTCATCGCACTGAGGACATGTTCGTCATTTCTTTGATGCCGATGTGTCATCCCATTGATGACATAATTTCATGTTGATCCTGATCACACTTTGGCCAGCCAAGTGATGTTAAAGTTGACAGCACCATGATGAAAAGTGTCATGGGGTCAAAAACGAAGACACTTGTCATAGTACTGATGTCAAAATACATCAGCGTTATGACGCCTTTCAAATCAGTATATAAGAATTAAATGGTTATTTACCCACAGTATTAAATGGAAAGTATTTCCAAGACAAAAAGAATTTAAATTCTCTAAATTAACATTTGCTGTTACATAACAAATTAATAAACCAATATTCATACTTTTTTTCTATATTAAATCATACCTATGGGATAATTTTTTTTTTTAACATGTTTCTAATATTTCTAACACGCGTAAAACTGAGCCTAAAAAACACCTTAAAAATTTGCAAATCTAAAATTTTAATTTTATTTCTAAAACTTGTTTCCTTATAGAGATGTTTGGAGACAATTTGTTATGCACATACTGGCTAACCCCTTGATGAATCCATATTAAGAGCACTTACAAATGTTTTTGTTACAATAAACAAAAAACTATCTCACGACTTTTAAGTCACACAATTGCTGCAACAAGACTTTCAATACATTAATTACACATTTTATTTTATAACTTTATTTTAGTAAAATAATTTCCATTATGAATCTTTTCAATTGCAAATTTATATGTCAGATTAAAAGTTATGGATGAATAAAATATATAAAAGCAAAAGTCCATTAAAAATGTATTTGATATTGAGCTAAAAATTTCAAAACGATTATGGCTTTAAAATGATACAGTGTTCACACTAGTTTAAATCAATATGCAAATGCCAAAGAAGTTTGTAAAACAAATAGAAATCTCATTTTCAGATTATTTCAAGTACGAAATCGGGATTGCATATGGATAATTTAAGTAGGTTGCGATTGAAAAGCCGTACTTAAATCAATCATTCTGTACTTGTTTCAAGAAAATCCGTACTCACCTTACCCTTAATACCGCTTCGGATTGCTTTGAGTACGGATGGATTGATTTTTCTTTTGTGTGTAGTTAAAACACGAACGCCAACGAAATTCTCTATAAAGTTGCGTATAACCACCCTTATTCCGGTTGTCGTTGTCGTAATCGATCATGTAGTTTTTTGTAAGAGATTAAAGTAACACACAAAACGACTAGATCGATTACGATAACGACAACCGGAATCAGGCTCAATTTTTCAAACAGAACTGCGTCGAGACCAAATTTTCCATACAAATTTGTTGTAGATAACCGTCGTGAAATAAAATCTAGTTGATAGCTGGTTCGATTTCCGCCAGAAACTCTGGCCTTTTTTACTACAACAGGCTTAAGTTGCAAGGGCTACGTTACCATTGCTCAAATAAATTAAGCAAGCATATTATTTGTAACATTTAATCGATAAAATACACTCCCCCCCCAAAAGTGGCAAATTCCTTGTTAGTGTAAACACTTTTTAAAAAATTCAACATGTTATAATAAAAAATTTTCCCTCGCACTCTTATTTTTATTTGGTGTAATGTTGTCTAATGAAGATGCAACAAACAACACGAAATGTATGCAGTAGCAACGCTTTAACACTAATGCTTTTGCACAATAACAACAAGTCATAGTAAATTACAACAACTAAAAGTAAAATGTACTATTATTGTAAAATATGTGTGCAATTTGTTGCTGCAAAGATTAGTTTAAATACTAAATGACTGTGTGTGTCGTCGAGTAATTGACTTGACCCAAATTTATATGATTGCATAAATTTTTATTTCATTTTTTCCTACACAAAATGATTTATTTATTTTGATTGTTAGAAAATTTGCAATAAAGATGCGTTTGGGGCGGCTGCTCGCTCTGTGGTTTAGGTAAAAGGCGAAATATCCGGGCATGTTCTGCCAATCGCAAAACGCTTAACATTTGCGATTCTGACTTAAGATCGCATAATTGCAAGAAGGTTGGGGACTTTAAATCGTAAAAGTATGATAATGGGAACTAGAATATTTATAAGAAAATATGGCATATCGCAAACAAACAGCGCGAGTTTCAGAACACTATAAAGTTAATCCGGCATTTTGCGTAAAGTTTAATAAAAATTAAAAATTTCTAAGCAATTTTGAAATTTCATTATTTCCATTATCAACTCTCAAAATGGAAAAACCTTGGCCTCTTTATTAAATTGGATTTTCAAAAATGTTAAATATTAATATATTTTCCAAATATTGTTTTTAATAGCCATTCCGGAACAAATTTTAAAATATTGATAAAACTTTTTTTTTTTTTAATCTAAAAATTTACAATATTTCCACATGTATTCGTTCAAAATGAAATTGGTTTTTCAAGAATTTTATACATGAATATATTTTCTAAATATTGTTTTTAAGTCATTCGGGACAAATTTAAAAATATTTATGAAAGTTTTCATAGAATCTAAAAATTTGCAATATTTCGACTGGGTTTCGTTCAGCATTTGACGCGCTTGTTCAACAATAGTGTATTTACACGTGTGTGAAGATAAATATGAAAAGTTAAATATGTTTTTAAAAAATATCGCATGCGATACAAATATTTTAAAAAAATATCGCATGCGTATTAAAAAGAAAATACGACTATTTATACGAAATTTTACAGTTTTTATGAAAAATTAATAATTTTTATTTAATATTTGAAATTATTTAGATATTTAGTTAGTCTTTTTGTATTAAAATTTATGATTTTTGAAAAAATACGACTTAGAGTGAAATTCACATGAAAGTGCTGTGTGAGGGTTATGGCCACTGTGTCCAAACCCTTCGATCTCAGGGAATCAAACCTAATGGAAAATGAAGACTATGGACAGGGCTACAATAACCTATAAGCACTTTATCCAAATTGTATTTGTGAAAATTTTTATACATTTTTGAAAATTTGACAGAGTGAAATTCTCTTGAAAGTGCTTGGATATATTGCTTATAGGTTGTTGTAGCCCTGTCCAAAGTCTTCATTTTCCATTAGGTTTGATTCCCTGAGATCGAAGGGTTTGGACACAGTGGCCATATCCCTCACACAGCACTTTCAAGAGAATTTCACTCTAAGTCAAATTTTCAAAAATGTTTAAAAATTTTCACAAATACAATTGGGATAAAGTGCGTATAGGATATTGTAGCCCTGTCCATAGTCTTCATTTTCCATTAGGTTTGATTCCCTGAGATCGAAGGGTTTGGACACAGTGGCCATATCCCTCACACAGCACTTTCATGTGAATTTCACTCTGTCGTATTTTTTCAAAAATCATAAATTTTAATATAAAAAGACTAACTAAATATCTAAATATGTAGTTTCAAATATTAAATAAAAATTATTAATTTTTCATAAAAACTGTAAAATTTCGTATTAATAGTCGTATTTTCTTTATAATACACATGCGATATTTTTTAAAAATATTTTTATCGCATGTGATATTTTTTAAAAACATATTTAACATTTCATATCTATCTTCACACACGTTGTATTTACTCAAAATCTTTAATTATACCCACACCACAATAGTGGAGAGGGTATTATGTATTTGTGCTGATGTGTGTAACGCCTTAAAATAGTGGTCCTAGACCCACCTTAAAGTATTCCGATCTACTCAGAATCACTTTCTGAGTCGATCTAACGATGTCCGTCCGGCTGGCAGGCAGGCTGGCTGGCTGTCCACGTCACCTTGTGCGCAAAGTACACGTCGCAATTTTGGAGATAATTTGATAAAATTTGGGTCATATGTTCTTATTGGCACAAGGACCAAGCCTATTGAAAATGGGCCGAATCGTAGGACTACGAGGGAAGATAGGGGGAAATTTCTTCCTCTCAGAAAATATCAATCCTATTTTAATGAAATTTAAAACATAGATAGAACCATATCTATATGGACACAAAATGTATAAACTTTTAAAAAAAATCGGACCACGAGGGGAGATAGGGGCAATTTCGCCTCTCAAACCGATTTTAATGAAATTTAAAACATAGATAGATCCATATCTATAGGGACACATTAGCTATACAGTTTTTAAAAAATAGGACCACAAGAGGAGGCAGGGGGCAATTTCTGCCTCTCACAAACTTTCAAACCAATTTTCATGAAGTTTATAAACATAGATAAATCCATATTTACATGGACACATACGCATGAGATGTTTTTAAATACTGTGGTGTAGGGTATCATATGGTCGGGCTTGACCGACTCACATAGGGGTTTTTTGCCAATCTAGCCGGACATTACTTTTTGTTTTAGCTTATATTGCTTCTTAAAAGTTATTGAGTGCCCCTAGATCGATGAAACTTGGCAGAAATATGTGATATTGTCATAGGCAGGTAAACCTAAAAAATAAATAAAATCGGACCAAGGAGGAAAATGTTCCCCCTAGAAGAACTAATCCAACCTCTGAAAAATGCAATTTTTTTTAAACTTTTCCCATACTTTTGTTTGGCAAATGCAACTTTTAACGTCGGCGAAAGTTAAAAAACCTAAAATAAGACCCATGAGATCGTAAAATTACACTGTTCGCCCCCCGCCCCCTTTTGAGGGCGGTTACATAAAATAATATTTAAAAAAAATGTAAATATTAAAAGAAATAGATTACTAACGCCTTAATACTATAAAAATTAAATTTTTGAACTTTAATGGGTAGGGGGTTATATCCCTCCAAACACCCCCCCCCCCCCCGGAACGACCCTGTAAAATTTTTTTTTTTTTGCTAATTTCCAAAACATATTAATTTTTAAGATTTTATGTGACTTTTATATATTTTATAGTATTTAATTTATCTGAAAATAATTAATATATTCGTAATAATAACTTATTTATAATAGTAACAGCAAATTTTATTTAAAATAATAACAACTAATTTATTTAAAATAACTTCTCTTTTGCACTAAGATGATGATGAGTGCCATGGTTCTTCTTCGTCTGCTTCTTCAAAATCCTCTTCTGAATCTGAATTCTCTTCAGAGCCAAGTACAGGTGGAAGCATAAAAGAAATTGCTTCTTTCGTAAAGGGTAGTGACTTTTTTTTTGGAGTTGGTCTTATACTAGTAATCAGTGGGTCAGAACTGAGCAAAAGTCTATTTATAACATCTTTGTTACACTGAACCCTCGAAAACTTTCTAGCAAAATTCTGCCTGTAAAGCCGAAAATGTTTATTTCGTGCCTCAGACGCTTCTTCTGATAATAGCCCGATAGGCAACAATGCCTCACTCATTACAGTTGCGCCATGTACTAAAATCTTGTGCATTGTAGGTGTCATAGGATGCCAGGGATATAGAGTAACGTAAAGTTTTGCAGTGTCTAATCAATAATTGGCAAACTCGTGCAAATGGATTTTGTGACCACTTGTAATTACTTCAATAATAACTTTGATCCGGTAGATGAAATCCAATGCAATTCCAGTTATTTCTGCAGCTAATTCAGGATTGGAAAAAAATCGTCTGCTGGTGTTACCATCGTTGCTGTTTCCAAATCCAGTCTTCGGTACATCCACTATTAGCCCTAATTCACTTCTAAATTTTTCTTGGATAGTTTTTTTCCTCTCATTAACAATAGTTTTGTCCTCATCCGATCTTAATTGCCACTTTTTTACTGTGAGTTTATACGATAGGTGTAATATGCTCTCAAATAGACGAATTCTGGCGTGCAAAGTAGATAATCCGAAAGAAAGTGCATCTACGTCTATATCCCTTTTGATTTTCAAATTGTTAAATTCTTTTGAAGTAGCCCCACAAATATAGCACTTCATTGTGGACGTAGTTTGTGTTGCGGCATTACATACTTTTGCATCTATCATTGTAAATACCATTGTATGTTTTATGGAATATAACTTTCCTTCCATTAAAAAATTAGTGTTTTGTAATGTAGTAATGGCATCTTGTACATAATTAATTTCTTCTTGGATTACATCTACAGTTTCTTTAACAAATCTGATGCGAATAGGTCTACAATATCGCGGTGATGAAGGAGTTGGATTTTGCCATAATATTTTCTCCTTTTTTGCACCATATATTAGTCGAAGCGGTACGAAACTACGGTACGAAACTACTCTGAAAAATATGAGAATCAGAAGCATCATTTTTCATCTTTTGCTTAAATTGTGCCTGGTGTGATCCATCGCAGCCCCATTTGCTTATTAGTTCGAGGGAGTTGCATTCTTCTATTTGTGAATCACATAAAACATCTTTTAAATATGTAAGTAATCTACTTGCAGTATGATTAAGCAAATCCTGAAGATTTATTTGAGCACATGTTTCCGTTACTTCAAATGATTCTTTTGGAGGATAGCATTCACTTTTCTCTCTCTGCAGAATTTTGTAGCTAGGATAAACCTTCTTAGCGGCACTTCGGATTATTTCATATTGTTTTCGAGAAAGATCAGCTTCTACAAATATAGAAAGAGCCTTTAGAGGGGTTAGCTGTTTTACTTTATCCTCTTGTGCAGCTTTGTATGCTTTTTTTATTTTTGTAGCTCTTGCCAGATTTCAGTTTTTCTTCTCTTACTTCTTTCGGTCAATTCAACAAACGGCTTTTGTAGTCGTTTTGAAGACGAACTCCCAAAAAAAGGTATTGTCACTGTTCCTTCCAGCCATTTGGCATGCATGCTTACAAATCGATCCTTTTTTCTTTGTGCTGAATGCCAAAATATTTTAAAAAAATATTTGAATTTCTTTAAGCATTGATTTACTACTGATATGTCACTATCTCCCTGACATTTTGAAATTTCGCACAATTTTCTAACTAAAAATTGTAATTTCTCTTCAACGAGTTTAGAACTACATTCTTGTATAATTTGGAATAACTCTAAATTCGTATACACTTTTTCCATTTTACTCTCGAAGCTTCAAAATGGTTCTGATAACAATTTTATGCAAAAACCACAATATATATTTAAAAAAACTAAGTACCTAGAGCCCAGATTTGATTTTTTATTATATATTATTTTTGTTGTTAATGATTTTAAAAGTTATGCAAAACAGGTACATTTATTTTGCTCTATTAAATAACGTCCTTTAGCGGCCGCACAGGTGGTTAAAACCCGTTACTTACTGTTTCGCACATCCCTTTTTTTACACAGGTAATATTAGGCTTATATGTAATAATTTAAATAAAAACCATCTACGTACAACCAAAACATTTTATGACTGACGAAAGGGTTTCTATCATATGTACCTATGCAAGATGAGCAAAAACAGAAAAAAGGTGAAATTTTCAAAAAATCATAAAAAAAAATGGCGCAACAACGCGCAACGTTTTTTTTTTGAATTTAAAAGTAGAGATTTCAAATTTTATCGTGATGTATAAAATTTTTAAGAACTCAGCGGAACTCACCTTCAAAAACCTTTTAAATTTTTTTTTTTTACAAAAAAGTGAACAAAAAAATCGTTTTTTTTAATTTCGTACTAATTTTTTTATCATAAAAAATTCAAATAAAATTTTTCTAAAAATTTTCATAATTAGCTGTTTATATAGTCTTTCACAGAAAAAAAAATTCAATGTAAAATCTTTATTCGTTTATCTACAAAAAAATATATTGTAAACCTCCCAAAACCGTAAAAAGTCAATGAACACGCATGCAATTTAATCAACTTTCCTGGTTTTAACAGTATCCCAAAACCACAAATCTCAAGCAAAAGACTTGAAAATTCACTATACGATGCAGAACTTTGTTGTCTGTCGAGCTGCGTACTTAAATTTTTCCATTTCTTAAAAAAAATTTTTTGCTTAATGTCCGGCTAGATTGGCAAAAAACCCCTATGTGCGACTATACATTCTTACTTGTTTTTTTATATTTTGGAAAAAATCGAACCGTAATATTAATTTCCAACCGCTGTAAAAATATCGTGATATTTTGTCGACTTTTTGTTAATGAAACGGTTGGGTTAAATATACTTTTTGATATGTTAAATTAAAAATTGCTTCTACTGAAAATTTTCAAATTTAATACAGTATTGTTAAACAAGTGCGATATGGAACTCGATTTCGATAAAATTTTGCTAAAAAGTTATTCTATTCGTAATCATAATGGACAAATGTATTTCAATAAAATAATTCGGTGACATTCCTTAACTAAACCAAGATTTTCGAAACATATTTGACTAGGTTAGGTTCCATTGGCAGCCGTGATCAACCCCAGCTCACGTGGGTCCATTAGTTAGTTCTCGTTGTGCTACCATGTCACACCATCTCCCATGTGCCCTATGTTATTTGGCTGCTAGCGTTCACGCGCAGCCACCCGGTCGATTCAATAAAGGAGTGGATCCTGTTTAAATCAATCCTACAAAGACAACTTTTGTCCCCAAGGGCTCTTCGAGCAAACATTTCAAATCTTAAGTCTTCGAATGCCGGACAATTCTAGAGAAGATGTTCTATATAAGTCATTTAAAGGAAGCGCCAGCCTCTGGGCTTGCCTCCCAATAGGCCAGTGGCCAGTTATAACCGCAATTATGTTTCTTAGGTGATGTCTGGACAGCTGTAATGCCCGCCGTGTCCCTTTTTCATCTATAATGGGCCAGCTTTTCCTGGTTTCCCCACAGGTGAATTAGGTGAAACTTGTGCGCCATAAGTTGCTTACTCCTAGGGAGTGAAACACTTACATTATATGTTAAACCGTCTCGATTCAAGGTGGTGCATGCATACGCCAACGAATCCGCCATGCAGTTTCCCTGTTTGTCTCCGTGTCCGGGTACCCAATTAAAGGTGACCAATGAATGTCTCGCTATCTCCTCCAGATACATCCGGCATTCTCGAACCTTGCTATCGGTAGTAATGTGATTATCCCTTGCAGATATTTCACCGTACCGAATGCAGCTCGCGGCTGTGTGGATGGCCATTATCTCGGCCAACATATTTGACTAGCATGCAAATGCTGTGTTAGCGTTAGGCTAAGGTTCCATGACAATAACTGACACAGGGCGGATTACAACAAAAGTGAAAGAAACATTTGTAACGGGTAAGTAAAAAATAATATTCTCTCTCTTTGACTTAAGTCAATCCCAGTTAGGGTGTTCAATTAATCGGGTTTTATTTTTGTTCGATTTAACGATTAATTGATATTTGGAATTTTTTACTTATTGGATTAAACGAATAAAATTTTAAAATTAATCGATTAATCAATGTAGCACCAAATTTTTGCTTCACTTTTTTGAAACTTTTTACGGACATTCCATCCTCAATGCCTCTATCCGCTATGCTTCTTCAAATAATTTCCTCTAGAGAAACACATGAACTATTTTGTTAAAATATACGGGCGTGTTCTAGAAATCGAAATGAAGTGGATTTCAAATAAAGCAAATTTTAAAAACGACCCTGTAATGAAAGTTCCTAAAAATATTCCATTTTATCTACTTCATTCTTTACGTATCTATTATTTAGCTAGAACAACACTTAAAACCACGAAAGACTACGATCAGTTCGTAAATAACTGAATTTAAATTAAAGTTCGATTTCAATCTCACTTCATTTCGATTTCTAGAACATACCCGATAAATTTATATATATAAATATGTGAGTTAACATACCTTTGTCGATTTTTTTTGTGAAATAAATTATTAAATTGTGTTGAAAAAATGTAACAAAAATATAAGCTAAGGCCCTAATTATGTAAATCGCAACGCAACGCCAATGAATTACATTGAAAGCAAAGCCAAAGTCATAAATATTTTTTAATTTTGTTTTTGCTTTCTACAGAAATTCACATTAGATTTTAAAATTGCAAACGCCTCATAACTTGTGGCGTTGAAAATTTTAAAATGGTACATCAATTTCCGTAGAAAGCAATAACAAAATTACAAAACATGTATGACTTTGTTTTTGCTTTCAATGTAATTCCTTGGCGTTGCGTTTTATATAATTAGGGCCTAAATTACTCACTAAACATGACTGTTTTTTTTTCATTCCAACGGACACATACATTTTGTTTGTTTATTCGACTTAAAACTTTATAAAAATTATACATTTAACAGAAATATTATATATTATTATCATTCGATTAATCGGTGTTAGTTCTTCGATTAATCCTTTAATCGAAATAGCAATTTCAAATTATTCGAAGAAATAATCGTCTAAAATTGTTCCTTAAATCGAACAATAATTAGTCGATTGAACACCCTAATCCCAATGACTTAATTTTATGACAAACTGTCTAATGCGTCCTTTATCCGATGTTAATGAGCCATCGCACTGATGACATTTTCTACTAAACTGACTTCGGTTTGTCATTTCTGTGATTTCGATGTGTCATTCCACTGATGACATAATTTCACAAATTGACAATTTGGCCAAGTGATATTAAGGATGACATCATATTGATTAAAAGTGTCATGGGTCAAAAACGAAGGCACTTGTCACAGTACTTATGTCAAAATACATTACAATACAGTCTTTTCTATCAGTGTACTGCTAAATCTCGTGAATATCAGTCTATAAGTTGACACAGGCCCCATATAATAATGCTATTACAAAAAAAAATTGGTGTGTCATAGTTTCATGAGAAATTTCGTAAAGATTGGCCTAAAAATTTGCCATAGGCCCCATATAAAGCGTACGCCCATATAAAGAAAACACCGAAAATCGCAACCAATTATAATACTATTAGGCCAGCTTTTATTTTTATTTATTTATACTTGAGGTTTTAAAAACTTATCATTGAACTTTTCTTTCGCAATACTGTTTTATACATCCGTTTAAATCATGTAACTCCTTTAAGTCGTAAAAACTAAACATTTTTTGCTTTAGAGAAACCTAATCTTTAAGCTGAAAATCCAATGAAGCTTCACATCTCTAGGCGGCTGTTAAAAGTTTAACGTTTAGCAAAACATTTACACTATTAATACGTTTCTATTTTATTTCATAAAAATTACTAATAATCAAGATACTTATAGAGATATAAAGCAAATGATATGGAAAACACCAAAAGGTAACTGATACCAATCAAATTAATGGATGAGTGATTTTCACATTAAAAAACAAATAAAATAAAAAAAAAATTTGGCAAAGGTGCCGATAATTTTTTTTTTAACAAAAAAAAATTAGTTTAAATATCACATGATTACAAACACAAAAATAGAAAACAAAATGCAAATTAAAAATTTGTATGAAATAAAACAAACTGGAGGGTATTAAAAGTATCAATTGCCAAGAATTTTTATGCAATCATTTAAGATTCTACATATAGAAATGAAATAACGGCCCTGTGGTTTTGTAGATAAATATTTTAATTCATTTAACAAAATTTCATTGAATAACTTTATTAACAAATATCAATCAATCGCTGCTTAAGGCCGTTGCACACTATCCCACAAAGTCTCACGTATTTTAGGGAAATGCAACCCAGTCATGATAAGTTGTTATTGTTTTTTGAAAATTTACTAGCAATAATTTGATCAGGGAAGCATTTTCATAAAATACGAAAGACTTTCTGGGATAGTGTGTAACGGCCTTTAATAGCATTGAACGGCAGTGTCGCCAACTCTTTATTACCAGAAATGGCTAAAATTAGAGCAAAAAAAATTAACGAAAATTTTTCTTCTGCTTTGCTAAATTAGATGAAAATGGGCTTAGTCTAGTCACTAAATGACTAATTTGGCAACACTGTAGCAGGATGATAGTTAATAATATTTTTTTGTTGGACCGACCACCCATGAACTTTTGTTGATGATCATCGAAATAATGTTGATGATGATTGTGTCACTGATAAATTGTGTGCAAGTCGGGCAAATTGCCAACAAATATTTTCTGATGTTATTTTTATAACACACATTCCAATGACTTCATTATCATTATACAAAACAGTCGTCATTATGATATGCCACATTATTATAATTACATATCAAATTAATAGGGAAAGTTTTTCAAGCCTTTTGCTGATAGTTTAGGAAGTCTCAAAAATTTAAAGTTTCGTCTAGAAATAAAAAAATATTACTCACATTACATTATTGGAGAGTGAATTATGTATACCGATCGACTTAGAATCACTTCTTGATACGATCTAACAATGTCATCCGTCCGGCTGGCAGCGATTCTGTCCAATTTTGGTGATAATTTGATGAAATATGGTACACAGGTTCTAATTGTCACAAGCGCCAAGCCTATTGAAAATGGTGAGAATCGGTTTATAGTTTCATATAACCACAAACCATAAAAGCTTCTTTCCGGAATTGAGTCTTTGTTCCCAGAAACCATCTTATTAGGTCAGTATTTAAAATAAATTTGGTCCAAAACTATTTTATTGCAATCTAAATCATCAAAATACAGCTCCCGAAAATAGCTTTTTATGCCATAACTTTCTTAAAAATGTTGTTATGTTAATAGATTAAAAAGAACTTTAACTAAAAGTTAAAGTTGCAGGCGTACTTTAAATTCGCCAACCACGATAAGGGTTAATATTTGGCGACAATAACTTTTACGACAGCTACGACAAAATGTTGTCCCATATAAACCCTCATCCTAAAATCACTTAAAGGCGAACCAATCTCATATCGATTAAGATATTTAAATAACCTTCAGCATAAAGAACTTTTATCTGAATCTCAACCTCAAAGCCTAATTTCGTTCTGGCGGGTCCATGTGTGCCTATGGGACCTATGTTCTACAATAAGCTGAAGGTCAAAGTTCTTAGTGTTCGCTTTATTAAGTAAGAATATAATTTGTTAATGTATTTGTATCCTTAAATACTTAAAATAAGTTAATACAAGAGAGTTGAATGAATTTTAGGTTCTACTGTATCTACACTAAATACAGTAGAATATAAAATTCTTTAAGCTGATTTTATTCTTTCAATAAATAAATTTTGTATGCCGATATTTAACTTTTAGGCATTTTCTCTTAATATGTTCATTTTTATATAATTTTTAATTCCTTTAAAGTTCCTCGAATATTCAGACAAACTTCCTCAAAATGAAAAACAGTGTGTTTTCTGCAAATTCCAACTGATAATTTGATTTTAAAACTAAGAATAATACATTTCTTTTTCTTTCAATTAACAATTTATTTAGAAAAGGAACAATAACATTCTCACTAAAGAGCATATTCCTGCTTTTAAAGAGCATATTTTCGCTTTTAAAGAGAATATTTATGCTTTTTTTTTTTTGAATATTTTTGAGCATATTTGAGTTTTTCAAGCCTTTTTACTAAAATGTTTTAAAATCTTTTTTTTTTTTTTGCATATTTTAAAACCTGCCCTGATCTTCACATGTTTTATTCTCGTCATTGTGATCATTGTGTATGACTTTGTTGTGATTATTTAATCTTCTGCCAAAACCATAAAACTCTCATACAGCCAAACAAACCAACCCAACCACTCAGTCAACCAACAATTGATACAAATACGTCACGACAACTGCAAAAGAATGCAGCAACGTCAGCCGCATCAGTCGCAATGGCAGCAAGTCTGTGTGAACATTTTTTACATTTAGCTAAATAATAAAACTTTTGAATTGGGGGGGAGGGGGTGGGGGAAAGGAAAAGAAGAAGCAATATTTTGAGTAGAAGTGGATTTTTAGTCGGTACGAGGTCTGGAATGTTTTAGCTGCATTTTGATTTTATTTACTAAATTTTTTGCACTTATTTACACAAAACCACACTTTAGACATGTTAAAACCACATCATTTACCTCAAACTTTATTAACAAACTGAAAACAACATCATCATCAACAACGACAGCAGCAGCAACTAAGGCGACAGCAACGCCGTCGTCACCATGCTCATCAACACTTTTTTTCGTTTTTATGTACAACATTCCAGAGCAACCTACTCTGTGTGATGTACTATTGTGCAAAACTATTGAACAAAAATAATTTAAAAAAAAGTTAAAGAAGACAAAAAATGCCAGCAAGAAAAGTTAAAAAAAAAACTGAAGATAAATTCGAAATAAAGAGTTTAAGCGACTAAACATGGAGCTATATTTGAAATTTTTAGTTTCCAATTTAACATTTCAACTTGCATTTAGATGCACAAAAGGAAAGAAAAACTTGATGGGATTAGGAAATAGTTTCAAATAAGTATCAATAAAGAACTGGCGGGGACATTACCGACTCCCAAACAGCTTTAAAAGAGTTTACATTCCCTATATCGCAATTATTCCGAATAATATATTTATAAACTACAGAAGGGGAATCTAGAAGCTTTTTTATACGGGTTTACAGAAAAAAATTAATACATATTGATTTCAATTAAAAAATTTGTGATATTAATTAAAATAAAAATTTATTAAATTTGCAGCAGAAAACAAATTAATAGTATCAATTAAACGTTTAATTCTCTTGATTATACGTTTTATTCACTTGATTAAACATTTAATTCACTTGATTAAATTTATAATTAAAACTAGCGTCCGACCAATTAATCGGCTTCGGTATTGGCCAAAAATTGCTAATCGGCCGATAATCGGTGTTCGACATTAATTTGGCCGATTTTTGCCGACGGCCGAACTTTTTTATACCATTATATGCAAGTGCTACAAAATCGCGCACAAATAATCCACTAAAATATTTTATCAAAAATTCTGTTGTGGTAAATTGTATTGTTTCTCAAAGAGGTAAACAAGCAAGCAATATCGAAAACAAAGAAAAAAACAAATTAAAGTTTCTTTATGGGAAATGCAGACCTTAATTCCTCACAATGCAATGGAAGAAAATTATGAAAAAATTCTCGAAAAAGAAATATTTTTATAAATAAATGGGGTTTTCGGGTTAATAAATTAATTAATCTTAAAAATAAAATTTTTTTTTTGTTGTGAATTCAGATAAGTTAAGTTCGGCTTCGGTTTGGCTGATTTAAGCCATTTGGGCCAAACTTCGGCATCGGCCTAAAAAATTGGCTTCGGGCAGACACAAATTAAAACTGATTTAATTTTTGATTAATGCTTTAATTGGTGAAAAATTTTGGAGAATTTTTTCTGTGTTTATTGACAACTTCATCTATGTGTAAGTAATCTGCCTGAAAATAGTCCTACTTAAAATGCTACATTTTCCTAATTTTTTTTTTTCTAAAAAAGTTTCGTATTTAATATGAAATCTAGTCTGTTGAAATTCTACTAAACTATTGAATTCGCTCGAAGTGTAATATTTCATAAATGTTTAGAAATTTCTTACGTTTTTTATTTATTTATTTATAATTATACAAATGTTTTAAACTTATTCGTTAACTGTTCAAAATAACTGACCAAAATCATGTAAAAATTGTTTACAATGTAGTCATTTTAGAAATAATTTCGTAAAAAACACGAATTATTTTCATAATTCCTAAAAAGTTATTAAATATTTTACGTACATTTCTACTCCTTTTACAACATTAAATCAATCATCAAACCAGTTTGGGGGAAAAAATTAATCATCTGACTGATTCATTGTGATACCATGGAGTTTTAATAAACAGACCTTCCACCGTAGAACAAAACCGAACTTCAAAATACACTCCAGTTTAATGCCAGAATTATCGTACAATCAATCGAAGGAGGCACTCGGAGGTTATCCACGTTTTCCTCGTCATTTTCGTCATCGCATCTGCGTAATAATAATGCCTGGCTTTCAACCGCTGGCATGCCTACATATAATACAATGTCCCGTGATCACAGATACCAAAAGTGACAAATCCTTTTTAGTCGCCCCAGGGGTATGTGGAGAAATGATTTTAGGATATTCCACCTTCTGGTGTAACACCCTCTGGGGAAATCGAGGCAGCCAATACCTGTAATTTGATAGAATTCAAAAGTGCCAGACCTTATGAGGTCACGGCTGACCAAAGATACTTACTACTGGTACCACGGAAGTCAGTAGCCCCTGGGGTCCCGGCACTAGATTGACTATTGGCGCAGGCCTCGTCGGGGTTCACATGGTGGTTGTGGTTCGTACCCAAAGACGCGGGAAGGAAGAACTTAAAAAGCCTGCTACGAGGGATGATTTTTAGTAATCTGTAACCATGTTGAACAAAATTTTTTCTCTAACTACAGTGTTTATATTCTGTTATTAGGGCCACTACCCTACATGAAATGAATGAGAGAGTAGTCACATTTTTCATTTTGGTATTAAGAAAATGATAGAAAGAAATGACCGAATGTGACCGAAAACTTTATTTCGGTCATTTCTTTCTCTCATTTTCTTAACACCAAAATGAAAAATGTGACTACTCGCTCATTCATTTCTTGTAGGGTAGTTTGTGGATAGAGAATGTAGGGTATCATCTAATTTTCATCTATAAAAAAAAGAAACTAAAATTGCATACGCGCCATAATTCTTTCATCGCTATTGCCAACTCTAATCCACACACACACAACTTTTTTGTTGCACATTTTTTATAAAGTCAGTCAGTCAGTTGTTGGTTTTATTTTACACAGTTTATCCAACAAAGTTTGGTTTGCATTAAATTTGTTGACTTTTTTCCTCTTTGCCACATTCTGCTTTAAACAATCTGGGAAGGATTGAAGGTGTGCAACGTTTTTCATCAATATGTTTATTGGTGTGTAAAGTTTTCTTTAGAAAAAAAAAAAAAAAAAAAACTCACAACAACAAAAATCTAAAACTTAAGTCTAAAATAAAAATATCAAGAAAATTGTCAGTAACTCGTTGTAATTTAAGCAAAATATTTTGCCAGAATAAATTTTTTTCTCCTTTAAAAAAAAAAACTGTTTTGTTTTACTAGAAGACGCCATAATGGCGCGTAAAAAGTGTTGCCAACTTTTATTATGGTGGTATTATTGTTATATTTTTTATTTGTGCTTGTGTGTAATTGTTGTTGTTTTTTGTGATTTTAGTGGTTTATCATTGACAGAACTGTCATAAATTTTAAATAAGAGAAATATTTTCATTTCTTTGTACGAATACTTGTTTTTTTTTTTTTTTTTTTTGTTTGAAGAAAATTATTTTATTTTTTACGATATTTGTATAAATTATTATAGCACTTTACTTATTTATTTATTTGCTTTTTTATAATTTTTTCTTTATCTTTGTTAATAATTTCTTTTGAAGTTGTATTGTTTATTTAAGACATTTTTTACTGAAGATGGAGAAATGCTGTTTTGGAAAAAAAGTTGGCGATTTACAAGTTTTTCTTCTTATTGAAACTGCTAATTAATTTAACATTTAAATATTTATTAAATAAATTGAAATTACCTACAAGTTTAAATTACAAAAATCAATATTTGCTTTTAGCTTTAATGACTATGCATGCACAGTGTTACGGTTATGGTAAAAATGTCGTTAACCTTTTTTTCTTTTTTTTTTTCATTCGTAAACCTGCTCTGCCATGAAGGCAAAAAGGCCGACTATGTTTGTCTGCTTTACATGCGTTTTACTTTTCATCTCGAATTGGGCAATGGCTAAGCTTCGTATAACTAAGAATACCGAATTACAGTTTTTTTTTTTTTGTTTTGCAATCGTTTATAACCTAACATTTTAAATGTGTGTGTCTGGGGGAGAACCAAAAATCACTCAAGGTGACTGCTGGAGAACCATATAAATGTCAGACGTTTTCTTCTGGAGACCAAAATACTCTAGAGAGGATTCCGGAAGCTTTCGCCTTTCTGTTCGAAGGAGCGAGTATTGTGGGTGAGACTTCAAGACATTTAGTGATACCCTAGCAAAGTAATTTTGAATAGTTTCAATAGTTATTCAAAAACTTAGTTTAAGCCAAAATAAAACAAATTAAATATTTTTTTTTTAAAGATTAGAACATTTTTAAATACCCTATTTTATCGTTATCGTTATTTTATTTTATTTTTACTAATCGATACGAGTACTTAACAATGATATTTCAAGCGTATTTTTCTATGTTTTATGTAAAGCAAAAATTGTTCAAAATATCTAAATCAGTGTTCGAAAATTTCTAAGATGGTTTAATCTTGATTCGTATATGAAATAAGCAAAAAGTGAGATTATATTGATTCTTACCTAAGCACGTATCCCAGAGAAACATAGAGAAAATCATTATTTAACTTACCCGTTACACATGTTTATTTCACTTTTATTGCATTCCGTCAGCATGGCCGATATGGTTTTCGCAATCATTCTACTTTGAAAATTTGATGTATTTAACTAAATAATTTTAACAAATAGAATATGGGAATTATTGCTTCTTATTTTACTTTTTAAGCATGAAAATAATCCATATTTTTCTTCTTGTAGTGTTTTTTTTTTTGTTTCTATGCAAAACAATTAAATCGTTTTTATCTTCTTTAGAAGTGTTGTAGTTGTTTCTACAACAAACTTTTAAAAACAGACGCGTATGCACGTATATTGGTTTAATGCAAGTTATCCCACTTTGGATTGCTTTAAGTACTTTTTAGTGTTATTCGTACTTAAATTTTAGAGAACGACTCGCAGAAAAGTACAAAGTATAAAAAACTTTAATTAAGTAAGAGTTTTTTTCTTTCTATGTAGACCAGAACAAAATCAGATTGGGGTATAATAAACTAAGAAAATTTGACAGGTTCTCTCTTGGCTGTTACCGAAATGTGTTTACTTCTAAACTTGTCTACGTTAACTTGCCAATTATTTTTAACACAACACAAACAGTACAAAAAGTACAGAAATTTTAAATGTGCACAAACTCTTAAGGTAGAAGTAGATAACACGCGTTAGTGCGCTCGCGCTCTGTAGACTGCTGTCAAAAAAAGTCAAACTAGTGTATTTTCATAAAACAAGCTACATGCAAAATATTTTGACGCGTTTGCGCCAGAGTAATCAGCTGACAATAAGAAGAATAATTTAACAAATTTATGAATCATGAAAGAAAAACGTTTGAATAGCTTAAAAAACATACAACATTTATATAAAAAGAATAAATTCAATAAAATAAAAAAATCTTGATATACTTCGGATCCGTTTTCAATATACAAATAAGTAAACAAATAAAAAGCAGCTGACAGGAATGGCTTTTGTAACGCGCGTTGTGTAACTTGCAATTTTTCATGCGCTAAAGTTTTTAAACGCACGACACATGTTGACGAACTAACGCGTGTTATGTACTTCTACCTTTAGCAATTCGTACGCTGGAATAGGCTTGTTCTTTTCAGATATTCCTCTTTAAAATTTCTACGATTCAACAAATTTAACTTCACTTTAACTTACTTTCATTTTTCTCTCATTCGTCTCGAGGTCGACACACTGGAGACAACTCTGTTACATAACGGTGATAACTATCTACACTGTTTTCTACTCCTCCGTTAGATAGCAAAATCATTCTCACGGGTTTTTTATTTCTATGGTACCAGATAAGACTTTGATCTGAGGAAAATGAAATCTTTGGTGGAAGACGCTCAGTCTTCGGGGGCTGAGTCACCTGTATTACGTGAGGTCGGTTTTAGGTATTAAACTTTAACCGCCGTATTCATAAACGATTATTAAATTTAACAAACGTTTATTAGGGATAATTTTCACAGTAAATTTGTTCTTTAACCTTTATTAAATTTTAACTTATTAAAAAAAAAACAACGTTTCGTTGTTTGTGATCTTCGAACACAAAAATAATCCTGTACTTATCGAACTCAACAAAAAGATGAGAACATTTGATTGCGTTCTGTTTTCGTTTTTTAAATCACAAACTTCGTAGTGTTGGTTTCAGCCAGTGTTCGAAAATAAACACTAAATATCGTTTCTTAATGTTCGGTTCGGTAGATTTGTGGAAAACACAAGCGCTAATAGTGTTTGTGTAGAAAATCATTAAAAAAAATAACGTTTCCCTGTTAGTCATCTTTCGAACACAAAAATAATACTGTTTTTATCAAACTCAACAAAAGATGAGAACATTTAATTCCGTTCGGTTTTTTTTTAAATCCACAAACTTCAATGTGTTCGGTTCGGCTCATTAATGTTCGTCCCTTTTGGCTGTTAAAAAAAAAACCAAACATTCTTTACAAAAACAAATTACACACACGAAAAAAAACATTATAGAACATTAAAATATAATATTTGTCTACAGTATCACAACAATTGTTGAACCGAACATTATATAATGTTCGGTTCTTTCTTGAAAATAGTTACGAACGGTATTAAGGGTTGTGTATGTCTACACAATCAATTAAAAAAATAGATATCGTTCCTGGGTGTGTGAGCAGTACGCTAATTAACGCGGTTATAAATTATTTGAATTTGACTGTTCAAAATAACTCAGTTTTTTGAGTGTTTTTCATATAAATTTTACTACACGTTCAATCATTTGTGTTGTGAAAGCTGCACCTACAGGGGTTTGTTGGAAATCGAAAACGTAAAATGCAAGAGTATTAAGTTGTTTTTGATACTCTTTTGTTGTCGAACTGCTTGTGTAGTTTATTAAGGGCTTAAGTAGATCCACTTGTTTGATGAAAGTTAGAAAATTGTGTAGAAAATAGATTTAATTCGAAATACTGCATAATTTTTATCGCTTACTTGCGTTTCATTATAAGCGTATTTTTTGTGCTTTAAAACAGAAAATGCATCTAAAAAACTCTTTTATATGCATATACAGTGCTTAAAAAGAAAATTCGCTTAGTTTCCTTAACATCATGAACAGAGACTAATTTCACTTGCATCGAAAGAGATGTATACAATCGAAGT